>CM017440.1:21149874-21779083 GCA_007726485.1 Eragrostis curvula | reverse complement strand
ACTTCTGCTCTGTGACACCCCGTGTCACTGAGAACAACACTGAACACAGCAGAACTGATGGCGTGCACAAAAGTTCCATTTCAAAAATTCGAAATTCAAAATTCAAACGAAGTTCAAACCCATATCTGTGAAGCAACTCAAAAATTTCTTTAACAACTTGACCCAACCAAAATTCCTGGAGATAGCCCTTGCGAAATAAGAATTTTGGAGAATTTTTGGTGATTTTTGAAATTCATTTCGATGCTCAAATAAATCCCCAAAGTTCCAAAATTGTCCAACTTTGACTAGCTGCCATTTGAATTCTATTTTGAATTGAGATGTGCATGTTATGTCACTGGAAAGAGTATTTCATGATCTTTCGAATGCAACTGGTTTCACAATTTTTGGTGTTCATTTGCTAGTTCAAATCGAGCGCCAAAGATTGGGGAAAATTTCAGTTTGAATTAATCGGGAAAAAGAAAAGATGCCCGAGGGCCCGCATGTCAGTCGCTCCTCTCTCACTGCGCGCGCGCGGAAGTCAGTCGCTACGTCACCGCCGATGTACGGGCTCGCCGCGCGGCGCCCTGGCCCGCTTCCGACCGGGCGACGGCGTTACAAGGCGCTCCCCTCCCTTGTCCGAAGCACTTCCACTCGTGCTCGCTCTCCTCCGTCGCTTCCCCGTCGACCAAACCCTAGCCGCCACCCCATCGCCATCGCCGAAGCTCGAGCTCCGCCGCGGTGAACTCATCCCGGGCCGAGCCCTGCTTCGTGGAGCTGCGCAAGGTTTGGCCGCAGCTCACCATGGCCACCCTATCCCTTGCTCCGGGCTGAGGAGCTCAAATTGAGCCCGTCTTCTCCGAGCACGACCAAGCCAGCTCCACGACATCACCGGCGATTACTTCCCTTCGGGTAAGCCTCAAGTCGATTCCCTGTGCACGGAGATGCGCCTCGACCTCGTGCGCGCCACTGCCTCATTTTCTCCTCGTTTGCGCAGTTACCTCGTCGCCATTTCCTTTTTCCCCTTCCTTCACCGTCGGACTGCCGTTGAGCTTCACCGGAGAACTCCGTCCTCCGGGCCGCCTCGACGTCGACGTGTACCTCGGCGACGTTGTCCTCATCTCCGCGAAGCTGTAGCGCCCACGGGTGCACCTCACCGTCAAGCCACGCGAGCTTGCGACCTCACCGGAGTTCCGCCACCCGCCACCGCTCGTCGCAGCTACCCTCCGGCCACCGTCGCCCTCTCCGCGTCGTCAAGGTGAAGCCCCCACCTCTCACTCCACCTCCTCGTGCTCTCCGTCAGTCGAATGGTCAACGGAAGGCCTACTCCGGCGAGTGCGCCGCCGCGCTCCGGTGGCCGCTCCGGCCAGCACACCGTGGACCACACGGTCACGATTCCGTGTGGCCACACAGGATCTTGTGCGGCAAGCCGTGTGACCCCGTGTGTGCTTTCACACGCGATTGGTCAGATCCGGTGTGGCCAGCTTGGATCTGGTGCGGCCCGATCCGTGTAGCCATTATGTGGCTAAGATCTTACTGGCCGGCCCAATTTCAATCCTTTTTCGTATAAGTTTAAATTCCAGAAATTCCAATAAACTTCCAAAATCGATAGAAAATGAAATATACATCAGAAAAATGCAAAACCAATTTTGTCGAACTCCTTGTAACATCCTCTGTCCAGCAAAAATACCAAAACACACTTTTGCAGATTGTGTATTTTCTGGAAAATACATCTGTCCAGATCTTGTTTAATTCTTTATAAATTATCTGCTGCCCAATAAATCCTGAACTCTTGCATGACTGTTAAGAATCTGATAACACACCTACAGAGTATTTTTCCACTGTCACATGTTGCCTAATTATTTTCTTATGATTTAAATCATGTTCTGCACTGTATAAATTATTATAAATAATCTACTTTGAAATAAATCATGAAACTTCACCATAAATTACTTCCAGTGGCACTCTTCACCAGAAAAATGTCACTGGACATAAATCAACTTTAAAAATCACATTATTCATTTAACTTGCCTAAGTTGATTAATGGTGAACTTAGTTAAAAGTTAATGAAGGAAATACTCCAGACGAAATTAATTAACAAAGTTAATCACTTGCACTTACAGTGTAAATGACTGTCCTATCAAGTAATTAAATCATTAATTGCATCATATTATCTTGCATCTAACATGCATTATTTTCCTTGTCATAACGTGTAGTGACAGAGACGACTCCGGAGCCGCTCGACTTCCAGCTGCCGGAGGAGCAGACCCAGGAGGTGCAGGAGGAGCAGCCGCAGCAGGACACTGACCCCGCTGACCCCGTTAGCTACGCTCCTGAGCCAGGCAAGCCCCGGTGCATGCCTTCCTATTTAGGATTTTTATTTTTGCACTTGATTGGGGCTAGTCAATGTTTGTGCATTAGGTCTATTAGGAGTTGATGTGAAACCTTAGAAATGCATTAGGATTACCTTCCATATTCTACCTTGTGTCCTATTTTTGTAGATGTGGTCTAGGTTACGTTAGAACTTGCTAAGCTTAGTGGCTAGCGGACGGTAGAAGTCGAGTGGTAGGTCCCACTCGCGAGGTAGGTTCACCTTGGATTGTACTAGCTGGATTTAGGATTTGTTGAGACCGGACGGGGATTTGTTTGTGTAGGATGGTGCGAGAAGGCTGGGCCTTCACGGTGGTAGCCCCGTCTGTGTCGGTTAAGGACCGTCCGTTGTTGGCCCTGTTGAGCAAGTTCGAACGTACTGATCACATGCTAGTGTTTTTATGGGCCTAGTAAACTTAGTAGCTTAGGTTGCCCTAGTGTCTCGCGGATACTTGCACTTTCTATCATGGTACTTGGGAGAGAAGGGATGCCTCCCAATCAGGGCGTACGTCTGGGACGGGGACTGTGCGGGAGGGCCTTTCTCGGGAGGTGTGAGACCCAGCCAGTTCTAGGGTGACCTTCGCGAATAGTTGCTGCATATGGCTTTTGCTGTGTGTGGCGTGTGGTCAGGTTTTTCTCCTGCAGGATGTACATCGATGCCGCCGCTCTCGGTCAAGAGCAACCTTGTTCACTGAGTCACCTCGTAGTGTGATATGATTGATGATATGATGCTAGTCTATTATATTACTGTTATTTACATTGTTATATATACTGTCATCGTTGATGTATTGTTACTATATCTGTTCTAGATATATGAACACTGCTTTATTGGTTAAGTACTTAATTGGAACTAAAACTGGAAAGTAAGGATCAAGTAATTAGTGCGCTTTTATGCAATCGCGTCAGCCACCCCATTGTAGCCTTTGCATAATTAGGAGTCGGCTGTAGATAGCCAATTTGACGGGTAAGACTTGCTGAGTATTAGTTGCTCAGGGTTTGGCTCTTTATGATTTTATTGCAGGTAGCACCTTTATCCCCGACTCTACGGGTGGAGGTGGACAGTGGGATGGCCAGCTTCCTTATGGTTGGACAGCCCACTGGGAGACCGAGGAGTGATCTCCTCTCGAGTTCGCATCTTCATGGCTTTGGATGCGAATTCACTTGTATCGTGAGCGCGTGCGCTTGTATCTTTTATCTTTGGCTTGGGTTTGTATCGTTAAGACTTCCGCTGTGTACTCGTTATTTTAATTGGACTAATGTAATAACTTAAAGACTTAATTCGTGCTTTTTATATGCTGTACTGTTGCGTCTGTTCATCAGCGCTTGACCGACTCGATCCTGCGAAAAGCGGAGACGCTTCAGCTGGTACCAGAGCCGTGTTGGGACAGTACACCATATAAACGGCCTATTTTCGAAAATCTAACCACGTACGTGTGAGGAACGAAAAGCCCATTATAAGGATGTTAGAGTAATCAGGTGGTAATAGGAGTTGATTGTTATTTTCTGTAACGACGCACCGACGCCCAGGTAAGAAGGTAAGGAACTACATGGCGCTGGTTTTGGATATTGGTGGCGGAGTTTTGTTATGTTCCGTGAACCATCGAGTTCACGAGGAGTTGAGGATGGTGAGGATATGTCATTGGGCCATGTATTACATTTTTATGAGATACGTCACCTGTGTAGGTTGGTTGAGGTGACGTTGTGTGCTTGCAGGTACACTAACTCGCGCGTAGATCGTGTAGAAACGTTTGTGAGTGCGAAGTAGTTACCACCACTGTCTACGGCCTGCTATATTTGGGCAAATTTTATTTTGTGAGGACGTGCAGGACGAGCATGCATTGCATCATCATATTAAAACAGCTTCCACGAATTTCAGATCACCCAAAAATTTCAGACTGACAAGCTAATTTTAAAAATTCATAACTCCAAAACCGCTTGGCCAAATTCGATGAACCAAGACTTGCTAGAAAGCTTACAATATGAACTAAAACTTTGTTTCAGAGTTCACCTTTCGGTTCTGTCAGTATCACCCCCAAATCTGTCGACCAAGTGAAGTCAAATTTCAGCTTTGACTAGTTTTTCCAGAATCTGTCCACCAACTTCAAAAATCGATATCTCCAGTTCTACTAATCCATTTTGGGCGTTTGAGCACTCGACGGAAAGATCTTGAAGTTATCTACAAGTTTCGTGTTCTGACTTTTCTCATTTGAAGCCTCCAGAAGTGTCAGTTTTTTGTTTTCATGACTGCTACTTGCAGTCAAGACAGATTTTAGTCTGTTGCTTTGATGGATCGTTGCATCTGTGTTTGTGCGGAAAGGCTTAATGTAGCTACTTGCTACGACCTTCCAGAACTTCTTTACCATGTTCTAATTTTTATTTAGCATGGTTGTTCTGTTTGGAGCAGTTTGTGGGATTTTTCTTGCAAACTCTCCCTATTTGGATGCTTATGGCCTTTCTTGCATTTCAATTCTGCCATATTGAATATCTTTGTTCTTGGAGCTAACGGTGATGATTTTGATTTGGCAGAATGCCGCCGCGTCGTCCGCCACCACCCCCGCCCCAGTACAATCTGGCGGAGGCGATGCACAACCAGACGGAGCTGATCAGGACTCTCGTTCAGGCCGTCACCCAGCAGGGCGGCAATCGTCGGGGTCCACAGCCAGGCTGCACCTACGCAGACTTCCTGGCTACTCACCCGCCTGTCTTTTCCGGGTCCACTGACCCGATGGAGGCGGAGTCTTGGCTGCGCACTGTGGAGTCCAAGTTTGGGCTCCTTCCTGCCTGCACAGAGGTGCAGAAGACACTGTTTGCGGCGCAGCAGCTTCGGGGGTCGGCTGGAGGATGGTGGGCAGCTCACCTTGCCACTCTTCCGGCCGGTCAGCAGTTGACTTGGGCACAGTTCAGAGAGGCCTTTCGCTCGTTCCACATTCCGCCGGGCATTATGCAGCGGAAGTTCAGAGAGTTCTTGGACCTCAGGCAGGGAGGCAGGAACGTGTTCGACTACGCCCAGGTGTTCAACCACCTGGCCCAGTTTGCTCCAGACCAGGTAGACACGCCCGCCAAGCGGAAGGCGTGTTTCTTGAGAGGCTTGTCTACCAAGCTTCAGTCCCGGCTTGTCCTGAACGCCGGTGGTACCTTCGACGAGCTTGTCAGTGCAGCGATTGTGATGGAGGATGCCATCAGGGCACACCAGGACGACAAGAGGAAGAGGAAGGCAGTGGCACCACAGTCTGGCAGCACTTCAGCCAGGCCACGCCTTGTGTACACCGCTCCCAGTGGACAGAGGTACCTTGCACCTCCACAGTACCAGCGTCAGCAGCAGCAGCAGCAGCAGTTTGCTCAGAGACAGCCACAGCAGCAGCAGCGTCAGCAGCAGCAGCGCTCGCAGCAGCAGCAGCAGCAGCAGGCAGGCAGAGGTTTTCCGTGCTTCAACTGTGGACAGGTGGGGCACTTTGCGCGGGACTGCCGTGCAGCACCTAGGCAGAACAACGCGCAGAGGGCTCCAGTTCAGGCAGCAGGACAGCAGCGCCAGCAGGGCAGGAACGCGCCAGTCAAGACTGGGCGCGTTAACTACACCACTGCAGAGGAGGTTCCAGAGGGTGAGCAGGTTCTAGCTGGTACGTTCTCTATGCGACACGAGCCCGTGGTTATCTTGTTTGATTCAGGTGCGACACATGAGTTTGTCAGTTTAGCTTGTACTCGACGACTTGGTCTTGTGATTTCCTCCTTAGAGACTCCGTACGTGATCAGTACACCAGGAGGCCGCATTGTGACGAGGCAGATAGTGCGTAATGCTCCTATTGACCTTGCTGGACAGATCTACCCGACCCATCTTATTGTGTTGGACGGTCAGGGTCTAGATGTGATACTTGGTATGGGATGGATGAGGGTCCAGAAGGCTGTTCTTGATACTTCTCTCCGTCTTGTTCACTTGGATTCTCCTATGCACGGCAAGGTCACCCTTCAGCTATCCTTGTTGGCCCCATCGCGACCGTCAGTGCACCAGACCGTTGGCAAGAGTCTGGATATGATACCGGTGGTGCGTGAGTACCCCGATGTGTTTCCAGATGATTTGCCAGGCTTACCACCAGATCGTGATGTGGAGTTCCGCATTGACTTGCAGCCAGGCACAGCACCTATCTCCAGGAAACCGTACAAGATGGCCCCTAATGAGTTAGCAGAGTTGAAGATGCAGCTGAAGGAGCTATTGGACAAGGGTTTCATTCGTCCTAGCTCTTCACCTTGGGGTTGTCCAGCCTTGTTTGTGAAGAAGAAGGATCAGGCGCTCAGGCTATGTGTGGACTATAGGCCACTTAATGCTGTGACGATTAAGAACAAGTATCCGCTGCCTCGCATTGATATCTTGTTCGATCAGCTAGCTAGAGCTAAGGTGTTCTCCAAGATTGATCTCCGTTCTGGGTATCATCAGATTAAGATCCGTGCAGAGGACATTCCGAAGACTGCTTTCGCTACCAGATATGGACTCTATGAGTACTTGGTGATGTCTTTCGGTTTGACCAATGCACCTGCTTACTTCATGTACTTGATGAACTCAGTGTTCATGCCAGAGTTGGACAAGTTTGTCGTGGTTTTCATTGACGACATCTTGATCTATTCAGAGACAGAGGAGGAGCATGAGCAGCACCTCAGGATTGTGTTGCAGCGTTTGAGGGATCACCAGCTGTACGCTAAGTTCAGCAAGTGCGAGTTCTGGCTTAGCGAGGTGCCTTTTCTTGGCCATGTTATATCAGCTGAGGGTATTGCTGTTGACCCTAGCAAGGTGCAGGATGTTCTGGATTGGAATGCACCTACGACTGTCTCTCAGATTCGTAGTTTCTTGGGTTTGGCTGGTTACTACCGTCGGTTTATTCCGAATTTCTCTAAGATCTCCAAGCCCATCACTGAGTTGCTGAAGAAGAACATGAGATTTGTGTGGAGCTCGCAGTGTGGTGATGCTTTCCAGAATCTGAAGAAGCTTCTCACTACCGCTCCAGTTTTGGCTCAGCCTGATATCACCAAGCCATTTGATGTGTATTGTGATGCTTCCGGTACTGGTCTTGGTTGTGTGCTGATGCAGGATGGCAGGGTAATTGCTTATGTCTCTCGGCAGCTTAAGCGACATGAAGAGCATTACCCCACTCACGATCTTGAGCTTGCAGCTGTCGTACTTGCTTTGAAAGTATGGCGGCATTATCTGTTGGGAAATCTGGTGCATATCTACACAGATCACAAGAGCCTCAAGTATATATTCACACAGTCAGATCTGAACATGCGCCAGAGGAGATGGTTAGAGCTGATCAAGGACTATGATCTGGAGATTCACTACCACCCAGGGAAGGCTAATGTGGTCGCTGATGCTTTGAGTCGCAAGGCTCATTGCAATAATCTCATCGCAGCTCCTTATGCAGAGGCAGAGCCCAGTCTTAGAGTGTATGCTTATGGCTCTTTGGCCAATATATCACTTGTTCCGACCCTGCGAGATGAGATTGTGGTAGCGCAGAAGAAGGATGAGAAGGTGAATCACCTCAGGAGGAGACTCAAGCTCGGGGAAGCTGGAGTCCAGTGTTTCAGAGAGGATGAGGATGGAGTCCTGTGGTTCAAGGACAGATTGGTAGTTCCTAAGGACTTTGAGTTGCGCAGGAAGATTCTTGATGAGGCACACTTGTCCAAGTATTCCATCCACCCTGGCAGCAACAAGATGTACCAGGATTTGAGGAGTCGTTTCTGGTGGACCCGCATGAAGCGGGAGGTCGCACAGTACGTTTCTGAGTGTGACACTTGCAGGAGAGTGAAGGCAGAATACATGAAGCCAGCTGGATTGTTGCAGCCTTTGAGTATTCCTGCTTGGAAGTGGGAAGATATTAGCATGGATTTCATTGTTGGCTTACCTCTCACATCGCAGAAGCATGATTCTATTTGGGTGATTGTTGATCGACTGACTAAGTCTGCTCACTTCATTCCAGTGAAGACAGGTTACACTGTGAAGAAGTATGCTGAGTTGTACATCACCAGGATTCTCTGTTTGCATGGGGTGCCCAAGACCATTATTTCTGATCGAGGACCACAGTTTGTTTCTCGTTTCTGGGAGCAGCTACATGCTTCTTTGGGCACCACTTTGATTCGCAGTGCAGCTTATCACCCTCAGACGGATGGCCAGACAGAGAGGGTGAATCAGATTTTAGAGGATATGCTTCGTGCCTGCGTGATGCACCATGGCAAGTGTTGGGATGAGAGCTTACCCCTTGCAGAGTTCTCATACAACAACAGCTATCAGGAGAGCATCAAGATGGCACCGTTTGAGGCTTTGTATGGACGTCGTTGTCGGACTCCCCTTAATTGGGTTGAGGCCGGCGAGAGAGTCATCTTCCAGGCAAGGCCCGCAGCTGCAGCAGAGGAGACAGTTGTGGCTGATGTGGAGGTCATTCCCACACCGGATTTAGTGGCAGCAGCAGAGGAGACTGTTCGCCGCATTCAGTCCAACTTGAGAGCAGCCAAGTCTCGACAGAAGAGCTATGCTGATAGAAGACGCCGACCATTGGTGTTTGCAGTTGGCGACCACGTATACCTTCGTGTCTCTCCCATGAAGGGTATACGCCGGTTTGGTGTCAGGGGCAAGTTAGCACCAAGATACGTTGGACCGTTCCAGATTATTGAGAGATGTGGACCCGTTGCTTATAGATTGGAGTTGCCCTCCAACCTCTCCAGTGTTCACAATGTGTTCCACGTATCGCAGCTGAAGAAGTGCTTGAAGGTTCCTAGTGACAGAGTGGTCAGTGGTGTTGAGCAGCTTGAGCCAGATTTGACATACCCCGAGCAGCCGATTGGTATTGTCGATCAGAAGGACCGAGTCACCAGGAAGAGCACTACCAGATTCTATAAGGTGCAATGGAGCAACCACTCTGAGGCCGAGGCCACTTGGGAGACAGCGGAGTTTTTGAACTCCCATTTTCCAGGATTTCTACCTCCGAGGTGCGTTATTAAGTTGTTTCAATTTTTGCATCTTGTTCTTCGCTTTCGCCATTCGTTTTTCCTCTCCTTTCTCTTTAATCTCGGGACGAGATTTCTTTAAGGGGGGAGGGCTGTGACACCCCGTGTCACTGAGAACAACACTGAACACAGCAGAACTGATGGCGTGCACAAAAGTTCCATTTCAAAAATTCGAAATTCAAAATTCAAACGAAGTTCAAACCCATATCTGTGAAGCAACTCAAAAATTTCTTTAACAACTTGACCCAACCAAAATTCCTGGAGATAGCCCTTGCGAAATAAGAATTTTGGAGAATTTTTGGTGATTTTTGAAATTCATTTCGATGCTCAAATAAATCCCCAAAGTTCCAAAATTGTCCAACTTTGACTAGCTGCCATTTGAATTCTATTTTGAATTGAGATGTGCATGTTATGTCACTGGAAAGAGTATTTCATGATCTTTCGAATGCAACTGGTTTCACAATTTTTGGTGTTCATTTGCTAGTTCAAATCGAGCGCCAAAGATTGGGGAAAATTTCAGTTTGAATTAATCGGGAAAAAGAAAAGATGCCCGAGGGCCCGCATGTCAGTCGCTCCTCTCTCACTGCGCGCGCGCGGAAGTCAGTCGCCACGTCGCCGCCGATGTACGGGCTCGCCGCGCGGCGCCCTGGCCCGCTTCCGACCGGGCGACGGCGTTACAAGGCGCTCCCCTCCCTTGTCCGAAGCACTTCCACTCGTGCTCGCTCTCCTCCGTCGCTTCCCCGTCGACCAAACCCTAGCCGCCACCCCATCGCCATCGCCGAAGCTCGAGCTCCGCCGCGGTGAACTCATCCCGGGCCGAGCCCTGCTTCGTGGAGCTGCGCAAGGTTTGGCCGCAGCTCACCATGGCCACCCTATCCCTTGCTCCGGGCTGAGGAGCTCAAATTGAGCCCGTCTTCTCCGAGCACGACCAAGCCAGCTCCACGACATCACCGGCGATTACTTCCCTTCGGGTAAGCCTCAAGTCGATTCCCTGTGCACGGAGATGCGCCTCGACCTCGTGCGCGCCACTGCCTCATTTTCTCCTCGTTTGCGCAGTTACCTCGTCGCCATTTCCTTTTTCCCCTTCCTTCACCGTCGGACTGCCGTTGAGCTTCACCGGAGAACTCCGTCCTCCGGGCCGCCTCGACGTCGACGTGTACCTCGGCGACGTTGTCCTCATCTCCGCGAAGCTGTAGCGCCCACGGGTGCACCTCACCGTCAAGCCACGCGAGCTTGCGACCTCACCGGAGTTCCGCCACCCGCCACCGCTCGTCGCAGCTACCCTCCGGCCACCGTCGCCCTCTCCGCGTCGTCAAGGTGAAGCCCCCACCTCTCACTCCACCTCCTCGTGCTCTCCGTCAGTCGAATGGTCAACGGAAGGCCTACTCCGGCGAGTGCGCCGCCGCGCTCCGGTGGCCGCTCCGGCCAGCACACCGTGGACCACACGGTCACGATTCCGTGTGGCCACACAGGATCTTGTGCGGCAAGCCGTGTGACCCCGTGTGTGCTTTCACACGCGATTGGTCAGATCCGGTGTGGCCAGCTTGGATCTGGTGCGGCCCGATCCGTGTAGCCATTATGTGGCTAAGATCTTACTGGCCGGCCCAATTTCAATCCTTTTTCGTATAAGTTTAAATTCCAGAAATTCCAATAAACTTCCAAAATCGATAGAAAATGAAATATACATCAGAAAAATGCAAAACCAATTTTGTCGAACTCCTTGTAACATCCTCTGTCCAGCAAAAATACCAAAACACACTTTTGCAGATTGTGTATTTTCTGGAAAATACATCTGTCCAGATCTTGTTTAATTCTTTATAAATTATCTGCTGCCCAATAAATCCTGAACTCTTGCATGACTGTTAAGAATCTGATAACACACCTACAGAGTATTTTTCCACTGTCACATGTTGCCTAATTATTTTCTTATGATTTAAATCATGTTCTGCACTGTATAAATTATTATAAATAATCTACTTTGAAATAAATCATGAAACTTCACCATAAATTACTTCCAGTGGCACTCTTCACCAGAAAAATGTCACTGGACATAAATCAACTTTACAAATCACATTATTCATTTAACTTGCCTAAGTTGATTAATGGTGAACTTAGTTAAAAGTTAATGAAGGAAATACTCCAGACGAAATTAATTAACAAAGTTAATCACTTGCACTTACAGTGTAAATGACTGTCCTATCAAGTAATTAAATCATTAATTGCATCATATTATCTTGCATCTAACATGCATTATTTTCCTTGTCATAACGTGTAGTGACAGAGACGACTCCGGAGCCGCTCGACTTCCAGCTGCCGGAGGAGCAGACCCAGGAGGTGCAGGAGGAGCAGCCGCAGCAGGACACTGACCCCGCTGACCCCGTTAGCTACGCTCCTGAGCCAGGCAAGCCCCGGTGCATGCCTTCCTATTTAGGATTTTTATTTTTGCACTTGATTGGGGCTAGTCAATGTTTGTGCATTAGGTCTATTAGGAGTTGATGTGAAACCTTAGAAATGCATTAGGATTACCTTCCATATTCTACCTTGTGTCCTATTTTTGTAGATGTGGTCTAGGTTACGTTAGAACTTGCTAAGCTTAGTGGCTAGCGGACGGTAGAAGTCGAGTGGTAGGTCCCACTCGCGAGGTAGGTTCACCTTGGATTGTACTAGCTGGATTTAGGATTTGTTGAGACCGGACGGGGATTTGTTTGTGTAGGATGGTGCGAGAAGGCTGGGCCTTCACGGTGGTAGCCCCGTCTGTGTCGGTTAAGGACCGTCCGTTGTTGGCCCTGTTGAGCAAGTTCGAACGTACTGATCACATGCTAGTGTTTTTATGGGCCTAGTAAACTTAGTAGCTTAGGTTGCCCTAGTGTCTCGCGGATACTTGCACTTTCTATCATGGTACTTGGGAGAGAAGGGATGCCTCCCAATCAGGGCGTACGTCTGGGACGGGGACTGTGCGGGAGGGCCTTTCTCGGGAGGTGTGAGACCCAGCCAGTTCTAGGGTGACCTTCGCGAATAGTTGCTGCATATGGCTTTTGCTGTGTGTGGCGTGTGGTCAGGTTTTTCTCCTGCAGGATGTACATCGATGCCGCCGCTCTCGGTCAAGAGCAACCTTGTTCACTGAGTCACCTCGTAGTGTGATATGATTGATGATATGATGCTAGTCTATTATATTACTGTTATTTACATTGTTATATATACTGTCATCGTTGATGTATTGTTACTATATCTGTTCTAGATATATGAACACTGCTTTATTGGTTAAGTACTTAATTGGAACTAAAACTGGAAAGTAAGGATCAAGTAATTAGTGCGCTTTTATGCAATCGCGTCAGCCACCCCATTGTAGCCTTTGCATAATTAGGAGTCGGCTGTAGATAGCCAATTTGACGGGTAAGACTTGCTGAGTATTAGTTGCTCAGGGTTTGGCTCTTTATGATTTTATTGCAGGTAGCACCTTTATCCCCGACTCTACGGGTGGAGGTGGACAGTGGGATGGCCAGCTTCCCTATGGTTGGACAGCCCACTGGGAGACCGAGGAGTGATCTCCTCTCGAGTTCGCATCTTCATGGCTTTGGATGCGATTCACTTGTATCGTGAGCGCGTGCGCTTGTATCTTTTATCTTTGGCTTGGGTTTGTATCGTTAAGACTTCCGCTGTGTACTCGTTATTTTAATTGGACTAATGTAATAACTTAAAGACTTAATTCGTGCTTTTTATATGCTGTACTGTTGCGTCTGTTCATCAGCGCTTGACCGACTCGATCCTGCGAAAAGCGGAGACGCTTCAGGTGGCCTCCGGTAATTGCGGCGAGCCAGAGACCCCGCACTTTCTCCACGAACAAGATAGAGCTGCGGGCAAAAGTGTTCTACCGGTTCCGGCCACGGGTGGCAAAGGATACGCGGGCGACGGGATTCCTAGGCCTCACCGGCGCGGAGGAGGACGGCGAGCTGCGATGTCGCACTTTGCGAGGTCAG
Source organism: Eragrostis curvula (assembly GCA_007726485.1). Classification (NCBI taxonomy): domain Eukaryota; kingdom Viridiplantae; phylum Streptophyta; class Magnoliopsida; order Poales; family Poaceae; genus Eragrostis; species Eragrostis curvula. The sequence goes on along the minus strand of CM017440.1, from coordinate 21,765,773 downwards.
GCCCGTCGACCATTCCCAGCATCTCGCACCGATCCTCGTCTCCACAGATTCCATGCGCCATCCATTGCGAGCTCCATTGACGACGAAGTCAGATTCTGCATACATCTACACTACTGTATCTGTTTGGTTACAGGTGAAAAAATTGTGATGGTGAAGCGTTTGACTTGCGTCGGTTGACAATAGGCCGGTGGCCAACACTCAACAGTACAGTGCTTCAAATGATGGAGAAAACAAATAAGCCACATATGTTATCACCAATGTTCACAAAGATTCCCGTGTATAAGAAAATTGAAATTGTTCAAAATATACAATATATAACGAGACGGGATGATGTGATATGATTCACATTCAATTGCTTTGATGTTTTCTTCTATCCCCAGCTGCATTCCTCAGATGATCTCCTACAGAATAGAATGTTGGGTTTCTCCTCGGAAATCCCCAATCACCAGGTGAAGCACGAAGACACACCGCAAAGCGATGCTAAGGATAAACACGGAACAAAGTGATTCTTATTTCAAGTGTAGGAGTAACAGTACATTGAGAATCCACCCCCTCCTCAGGGCAAGTGAGGTCGTCTAGAGGGCACTAAGGACTATTCACATCTGTCCCAGGATGGTATCGGAACCCTAGTCGCCTTTGGCGGTCCCCAAAGATGTTCCAATGCTTTATGTACCATCAAAAAAGTTTCACTTTCTTATGTACCATTTCTTGAATTTTCTCTGGTCTTACATACCACTGCCATCACTTTTGTTTGCCTAAGCCGTCAAAAGCATCTGGCCCACCCGTCGACTAATTAAACCAGTTCGTTCGCGGCTTGTCCGTTTATTGGTGCATCGCGCTCGCAACCGGCCACCGTCGAGGCCTTGTCCGTACTCCTGGCGTCGGCATAGAAATTTTTTCGAGCGATGGCCCAGTCGTCCCGCCGCCGTCTCCTTGCTGACGCACTTGCAATAGTGTTGACCCCAGCGCGTGCGTCTCAGCAGGCAGGCTCTGTCCGGAACGCGAGCGCAGTGGGCGAGCTAAGGCTCTGGCCAAGCAAGCTTCGGCCATTGGGCGCCCTCCTCCGGAAGAGCTTGGGCCATGGACGGTGAGCTCGGCATAGATGACGAGCTCCAAAAACTGACTGTCGAGGGAGAGCGAGGGGTCAAGCAACCGGCAGTCGGGCGGAGTTGCTGTCACACCCGATTTTTATATAGCATAAATCGAATGCATTCTACATGTATGCCAGGATCTGTTTTATCATATATGTAGCGACATCTTAGTGATACACAGTTCTATAGCGAATAAAACAACTTAAATAAAAACAAACCAGAGTTCTAAACACAGCAGCGGAAGAAGAAGAAACTCCAGGGCGCTCCACAGGCAATCGGCTGGCGGCAACGTGACCTTCTGTGCGTCGTCTTCATTGTAGTCTTTGGCTTCCCCACTGAGCAACATTTGATAATTGTGGAGGAAAAAGCAAGCGTGAGTACATGCCGTACTCCGCAAGTGTAGGAAAGTATGACATGCATGCTTATATGAAAGAAAGGCTAATATAGGTCAATAGCAGAAAAGCAACTATAACTAAGACATAAAGCACCTATATTACTAAGTGTGATGACCAAACTCCAAGACCAACATACAACTGCTCACCAGGTTCCCACCACCTGGCTACCAACTCATCGGGTTCCCACCACCCGGCTACCAACCAACCAAACCACCACCAACTAATCATGAATAAGTCCAGGCTTGCTCGTGACCGTGAGCACGGCTGTCAAGACAGTTTTACACTCTGCAGAGGTTGCACCACTTTACCCACAAGTCGTGATTTCATCACCCGTCGGTGACTAAAACCTCCATTATGCCACTGCACACTTCCTATGGTGTGCGGCCAGGAGATCACTACGAGGCCTTTACAAAGCGCTTCCAAATCCTGTATGCACCCGCTAAGGTTCCACCGCTAACAGCATATGGAGTCCATTTTACCTCCGCTGCAGAAGCCCCCTCTTGCGCCACTAGACCACCGGATGGTGCACACAGAATAAGGAGACATCTAATTAATTGGCCAAGCTGCTCCCATCACAGTCTTGTGATGGCGCGGATATGCTGGGTTACATGCTCCATGAACCGGTCCTTAGAATCTAAGCAGGAAACTAGCACATACCATAGTCTCGTACACGCCGGCACCATACCAAACCAACCGTCCTGCCTAGATTCCTAATCACCATGTTTCTAACCATTACCATTCCCAAATTAGGTTGCATAGATCATTAGTCAAAATTAAAGACTCCCATCCCAAACATCAGCAGGACTAAGCATGAATCTACCCATGACACCACTATCATCTACCACAACCAGGCGACAAGGAAATAGTAAGGAACGGGATAATGACACATAGGTTTCATATTAAACGCAATGCATGACTAAACTAGAGGGAGAAAGAAATAGGATCAACATGCGTCAAGGACACTTGCCTGTCCATATAATGTTGCTCAGTGCTCTTGTCTTGCTCTTCATGTTCTCATACCGCTTCTCGACGTCATCATCCATTCGAACAAACTATCGATAAAAGAAAAGACACAAACAAATAAATACAGTACACCAAACAGAACAAACATATCATAAAAACACTATGGTTGGATAGGTTACAAAAATATGAAGATTTAGGCGCAAGAATCACCGAAATCGGAGCTACTGGTAAAAAGATATGAGCAATTCATGTAATAAGGTTGTTCTGAAAACTGTACAGGACGGGCTGTGCACAGACAAGGTGAAGACGCGCGCGTTTCCGTTGATTGGATAAACTTTTCGGGACAAGGATTTCACTGTAACGTGCCTATTGGTGTGGAACACGACAGGGACATGATGATTGAGGCATGAGTTCACCTGATAAGGAGATCGATCGGTTGGATCGCGATAAGGTTCTGCAGGGACAGTTGGTGATGGCATTGCGTTCCTGGAGGCATGAGAAGAGATCAAAGGGATTCCTTCGGTGGAATGAAGGATAACTTGGTGGAACATAATTTGGTACAGTTGAGACAACAATTAAGCAAATAAATTGGATGGAACAGGGATTTTATTACCAACGTTCGCGCTGGACAGATTCCAGAACAGGGAGCAGTTGTCATTTCAAAGCAGATCCCAGTCGACTCAGATCTTGTTTGGCCATGATTTCTGGATATGCTGTAGAGGAACTTGAGGCGCACCACCTGGTGAAATTTGGCAGCGATCCGTTGGGTGGATCACCGGGAACGCCAATGCCAAGCAACGGCGGCCTGGCTGGGCGCGAGAGCGGCGAGGCGTGGCGGCAGCCTGGCGGCGTGGTGAAGGTTTATGGGGGTGGGGAGGACGTGGGGGACTTGCTGGTACTTATAGGAGAGGTGGGGTTGGTGGGAGAAAGGAAGGAAAGAGAGGAAATAAAGGAAAATGCATTAATTCGTTGTTTAATGCTCATTTTCTTTCCTTTTTGAATGCGTGCAGTTTGTGGGCTGTTAGTTTTTGGGCTCGGACTGCTGCGGACCAACAAGAAAAAGAGTTGGGCTGGCTCGGAAAAAGATGGAGGATGGCCCGATGATTTAGAATCAAGAGAAATATAAAAGATAAACAGAAAGAGAGGGATAAAACTTGAGAAATTGAAAGGAAACCATATCAGAAAAGAGAATTTAATCAAGGAATTATCCAACCAATAAAATCCTTAATCTAACATATTATTTTATAAATTCATTTTTCATCACGTAAAACAAATTCATTTTATTTTCTAAAAGAAAAGCTAGCAAAAATTGCTTCACATCCCAAAATAGAAATTTTGGGGTGTGACAGTTGCGGCACTGCAGGGCGGCGCAAAAGTGCCGAGTTGTCTCCGGTGTGTGTCCAGGGGTAGAGAGGTCTTTTGAACACACCGTTACCAACTGTTTGGGCAAAATTTAACAGCGATGGTACACAAGGACATAGAAAATTGAACCAGTGGTACACAGGGGATCGTAACTTTTTCAATGGTATAGAAGGGATTGGAAGTTGTTTCAATGGGATGGAGGGAAATTTTTCGCCGGCCTATCCATTGCACGAGCACATCCGGGATCAAGCATGCGTACCGCACGAACCCCAGGAACGATGCCGCCGAGGTGCCGAACGCGAGGCTTGACTCCACCGCCGCAATGCTAGAGGCGTTGCTCCAGGAACTCGTCGCGGATCTCGGAAGTTGCTGCTGATCGCCATGGCTGGCTTGGCGGCGGTGCGCGTCTGTTTGCGCCGGACAAAACAGAGGATGCTCTGCTTTGCTTTGCTCTATTTTCGGCGGTCGGCCGGCCAGCCGTGTCCTCTGGATCACCTTCCCCTCCCACGTTCTACCGAACTGAACTAACGACGTGTTTGGTTAGCGATTTTGTAACACATTGGCATTGCGGACGCGTTCTCAAACCGTTACATGTGTTCGGTGGGACACAACCCGTAATCCGTTTATAGGGAATAGGATACAGTCGTATAGAAACCCGACTCCCTCCATCCCCCGCCTGTATCAGATCGATACATCCCCTCGTTCTCCTCTCGCGCTCGTCCCCTCGAACACACGCGCCGCCGCCGCCGCTCCGACGGATCTGCTCCCCGGCGACGAGCGCACCATCCCTTATCGATTCACTGGTAGATTTCGCCCTCTTCTCTCATCTGTGTCGTCTTCTTCGGACCCTTCTCCCACATCTCTTGTAACCCTAGGCCTGTTCCTTGAGTACAGGGCGAGTGATCTGCCGCATGGGTAGAGAAGGAGGGGACGCGGTTCAAGATCTGGAGCAGAAGGGCGTTGAACGGAGCGGGATCACGACCACCAGCGCATCCGGCTTCGACTCCCCTTCTTGCAGGTCTGATTTGCATGCCTCGATCCACTTGTACAGACCATTCATTCGTTTCTTGGATTGCATTGGTGCTTGATCTGTTAGTTCTAATGAATATATGATTCGATCCTTTTATCTCATCATGGATGCTACAAGTGCTGAGTGCTTATTGTTCGATTGGTGTGCCTGTTAGTGTTTTGTTAGATTCTTTGTGTGACATATGCTACACGAGGTGGATAGAATCTCCTGTTTCAATACTGTTGTGTTGTGCTGAAATAATTTGTACAAAGATTTTCTTGATGCCTACTTATATATTCTAATTTTTGCTGCATAATATTGTTGTAGATAATTATGGCTCGCCGTCCCTTAGCTGCAAGAACTAGGAGAAGAAATATGGCACTTAGGAATATCTTAACCTCTGTACTTCTCATGTATTACTACGTATGGCTTCTCATGGCATTAGCATATAGAAGGAAATGCTCAAAGATTGAAAGAAGATTGAGAATTAAGGAACGCAGAGCTGAGAATTTGAATGACCTCATAGGCAGAGACACGAAATGCATTAGTGAGCTTCGTATGGATAGAAGGACATTCTATATTCTGTGTGAGATGGTTCGAGATGTTGGTGGACTGAAGGCCACACGAAATATGACCTTAGAGGAGATTGTCGCTCAGTTCTTGTACACACTATCCCATCACTTGAAGAATCGAACAGTTGGAACCCATTTCTTCCGAAGTAATGAGACGGTTAGTCGACAGTTCAACCTATGTCTACTAGCTGTTTTAAAGCTGCAGCATTTGCTTCTTAAGAGCCCAGAGCCTATACCAGAGAATAGCACGGATGATAGATGGAAGTACTTTAAGGTAAATTGGTTATTTAGGATTTTCTCTCATTATAAATACATAGCAGGTGTGTGACCTTTCCTTTTGTTACTTGCATCTGTAGAATTGTTTGGGAGCATTGGATGGAACCCATATCAAGGTAACAGTACCAACTAATCTAAAAGGAAAGTATAGGTCAAGAAAAGCAGACATTGTGACAAATGTTTTGGGTGTGTGCGCGCCTGATATGCAATTCATATACGTGCTGGCTGGTTGGGAGGGCTCGGCACATGACGGCCGTGTGCTTCGAGATGCTATCTCAAGGCCAAATGGGTTGCGTGTCCCCCAAGGCGAGTTTTGTTTCAGGAACTTCATATTTTTTATTGGTACCTTGTCGAGTGCAAATGTTAAATTTTTGTTTTCTTATTTGAAGGTTGTTACTACCTTACTGACGCTGGTTATACAAATGCCAACGGGTTTTTAGCTCCTTATCGAGGTCAATGGTACCATTTGGGTGGTTGGACAGCACAACATCCACCAAATGCTGAGGAATATTTTAATATGCGCCATGCTAGAGCAAGAAATATCATAGAGAGGAGTTTCGGAAGGCTAAAGGGTTGATTTGGGATTTTGAGGTCTGCTTCATTTTTTCCCATAAAAACACAGCGGTGTATAATTATGGCTTGTGCTCTTTTGCATAATTTAATTTTGCAAAAGATGTCTTGGGATCCTATGGAAGATGAGGAGCAATCGGTGGCTGCTTCAATGGAAACTATTGAGGGAGAAATTAGTGATCCTGAATTTATTAAGGGTGTTTCAGCATCAAATGAGTGGACTACCTTTCGAGATACTCTTGCCCAAGGGATGTATAATACTTATGGGGCTTCTAATTCTAATAATTGAGGTGTGTTTTATATTTTCTGTACTTCTGAACTGTTCTGAACTGTCCTTTTATGGTTACAATGTATTTCTAACAACATGGTGCCGTTGTATGCAGTCATGGACATATCAGAGAGCTCAACAACTGTCCGTGGTAGGGGCAAGAATAAAAGGAAGTGGTTCCCAGCTGAAGACGATGAGCTGATCAAAGCATTGCATGATATTTCTCTGGATCCTAGGTCGAGGAGCGATGGGAGCTTCAAGAATGGTTACACTTCAGTACTCGAAGCTCGTCTTGCTGAGAGTTTTCTTACGTCGTTGAATGTTTCCTGGAAACGTAGGCCGGCCGCGCGATGGTCTAGCTGCCGTTTGGCGGTCACGTGAGCGCGTAACGCGTCACGTGACCCCGTGTCGACGCTCCTTCCCCGCGCCGACGAACGGTGCGCCGCGCTCGCGCCTGCACGCATCAGCGCCGTGCGTGCGACGCCACGCTGCGCCGCTCGTGACTCGGACTCGTCGTTTGTTCTTTAAACAAAGCTTAGTTGCAAAATCTCATCGTAAAACTCGACCCTAGCTTGATATTTCCTCCCTCTCCCTCACATAAGATTGAGATAAGCCTCTTAATCTGCATGTTTTATGTCCTAGCTCGAGCCTTAAAGGTATTTTTCTTGTAGTGCTTGCACCTGCGTACGATATATAGCAGGGGAACCATCAAAAAGTGGAGTGTGTTATGTACGGATGTGTTTGTAAGCATTAAGGACATAATAAAATTAGTGAGTTGTTCTAGTGTGGTGAGACCTCAAAGGTTACAAATGCAGATTTGAATGTCATATTATTGTGCACTTGGATTTCATTTTGCTTGATGGCGTACTTGCGGCGTTTTTTTAAAGAAAACTGTTGTGGATCTGTGTATGATCCTTTTTTTTTTTGAGATGTGTATATGATCCTTTTTACCGAGACATTTTTTGAAGGAATTTTTTACCGAGACATTAATATGGGCGAATCAACCCTCGCCCTGGGCATAAAGTGCATGCATCGGTGCACGTGGCCCCGGGGCGTTCGTCGCTGCGGATGCACCGACGCAGCTGGGTCACTCCGATAAACAATATTGTGCCAGAGCGGCAGGTTGCTGGGATGCGCATGCGGTCAACGGGGAGTCAAGGCCATGTGTGGATGTATGTACAGCACGTGGGGGCTGGTGATGTCCGGCCAAATTAATTAGCGGCGCACGGGTGCAGGGTACCGGAGAAAGCAACACATAAATGCATGGCCGCCTGTTATCCAATATCCGTATCTTGAGCGCATCGTCTCACATGCACGTATGTACACGAGTCTCACTACAGCTTGGTTGGGCTCTCGTAAGATCCCGTGTGGAAGGAAAGCTTCGCTAAACAACAAAGGAAGCTTCGCTCCGCTGCTAAGCGCCGGCGGGTGCCAACAGACGGAAGCGCTGCGAGCCGGTTCAGGCCTTGTTCGGCAAAACAGTTTTGAAAACAGAGCAGGAACCTGGCCAGGACAGGATTCGGTGGATCCTGCTGTTTCACTTAAACCACCTCATATCTGAAACCATTCGCTGAATTAAAACTGCTTATCAAAATACATGTTCGTTTAGTCCAGGTTGTTTCTATTCCTGATCATCAAAACAGCACAAAGAGGCTTGTGCTAATCCACTACTAGCAACAAGGATAGCTGTCACTAGCGTGACAAGTAGGAGCAAAATTTTATCCTAGTACTACAGTTCTGAATATGCTCAACGATGTGAACAAACTGAAAGAAATAAAATTACCCAAAGCCAACTGCTGGAATATTTTGCACAAGAATGATGGCCTGAACAAATTGAGAGAAATAAAATTATCCAAAGCCAACTGCTAGAATATTTTGTCACTCTCTAACTGACTAGTCTTATAAGAGCACCACCTCTTTATAAATTACAACTGCTGGAACATTTTGCCACTCTCTAATTGACTAGTCATAGAAGAGCACCACCACCATATAAATTAATTTCATGGGAGTTCAAGTGATATCAAAAGCATGAAACATTACTACAATTTTGTTGTCGCGGCTCCCAGGAGAAGAACCGCACAGATAAACAACAGGCAAAATCTGAGCACATTTGCTTATCCTAGCATTAGACACTTGGATGAGTAATAGCAAATACTGATAAGAATTCACCTCATACAAACATGTTTCAGCAAAAGTGCTTGCCTGATAGAAACATGGATCGGAATATTCATTTGAAAAACACTTTTGGTCCCATGAACAGACTATTCGAACATCTCTAGAATTTTGATAACACACACAATATATCACAGCATTCCTCATTGTAGAAACAGGTTGCAGGCCTTCATTTGCATGGTTGCAGGCCTAGTAGCACCACTTACAGCTGGTTGACCCTTCATCCTATTCAAGAGAAAGAATAGTAAATATCACTTTGTTATTCAATCAATATGCGAGTAGCAAATAGCCATTGCCATGAATGCCTGCAACATAAAGTCTAGTAACTAGAGTAATTCTAGCAAATAAGCAGTTATCTATTTGTGTGCATGATCAAAAATTGCTCACCAACTAATAAAAACAAGACCACAAACTTCAGAAAGCTTAAACTACCGGATTCAGAAAGCGATTAACAGCAGTGCAAGAAAACATTCTGGTTTCAGACTGCAGTAGAACAAGCAAATAACTATCGAGTAAAAAATGATTCCGGCCGGAAAGGCCGCCTTCCTGGCCCGGTTCGGCCTAACCAAACAAGGCCTCAGCGAGCCGCGCACGTCCTGTTGCCGGTTGCTGGGACTGCACAGAATACCTCACGTGTGCGCCAAGGTTAATTATAGCAGAACCGATTGACGAGAGTAGCTAAGGCGTGGAGGTTACAAACGTGGCTTATATACATTAAAAAGGCTTGTCGCCACACACGTTTTAATTTGTGAGATTGCTGGGAACGAGCGTTTTGTAAAATAATTAGGCTCAAGAAACATAAACAAGAACGACAAAAAAATACCAAACAAAATATTTATTTTTGAAGGAACTGGAGGGACAAACCCCAACAGATTAATATATTGATAATATAAAAGGTTTAAGAGTACAAAAGAATAAACCAAAAGAAAAAAAAAAATCTAGTGTCGTGTATCCATTGCTTCAGTTGATCAACATGCTTGGGCTTGGCTCGATCGACAACTATCTTGAGCTCGTTGAAGAATTTTTTTTCTGCATTCTTGCACAGTTGGGTCAATGTTATCAGAAATCCTGTCGTTCCTTGTAGTCCATATAGTCAAACACATCAGAATGATAATGTCCATATAGAAAGGAATTTTGTTGGCTATCATTTAAAACCCTGAAAATAAAAGTAAATACATGGATCTATTATCTTTAATATTTCAAGGTTAAAATCACCACGTTCGCTCTCAGCGCTAAGAAATTATCAACGTGTTTCTTTGGTGCACAATTTTTATTGAGTTGTCAACTTATAATCTTTTGATCAAGGGGGAGAATGTTCGAATGGATATATACGAGGCAGGGCGAGCAGTTGTACTGATTTGGCATGGATCGTATGCTTGGACGATAGTTAAGCTGCGCCCCTGTCCTAAGCGCAGATGTGACGATGGCAAGGCACGCCGTTTTGGCCGTTTTGCAACCAACCAGGTAGCCCGCACCTCACTTTGTCATCATGTCATCAGTTCGCAAGCCGCGCTTCACGGTCACTGTAATGTGATGTGTGCTGAGGCACGTTTTAGAAAAAAATGGTCAGAAACACACGAGCTAATAAAAAACTTTGATTACTTTTATCAATGCAACTACTCTAAACAAGTCCAAGTTTTCATTACCACTTACATTAGCTCATAAGACACGCCATATGTGTCGATGTGGGGTATCTTTTGCCTACATGATGGTCGTTCTTTGCTCTCATATCCTTAAAATATGATATTGTGGTATGTTTTTTGACATGGTTTGCACCGCAATAACAAGTTGTGTGACCTTATTGAGCGATTTTCAAGTTTTATTAATAATCGCACTCACCTGACAAGTTGTGATACCACCAATACAATTTACTCTTGTTTTATTATTTCTAGAGACACAAACAACCGAGGTGGCGAAAGTAGGAAGCAACAACGATAAACCCGCGTGGCATTCCTGACACTTGCCAAAACCTTGAGATTACATTTGCTTTCAAAGAGGGGGGGGGGGGGGGGGGGGGCGGGGGCATAGCTACCCTTGGCCATACGTAAGTTCCAGCAACACTTCTGCGGGCCAGCTCTACACCGTAACAACAATATATCTCTAACATTTAGAGATCTACAACTGTAGATTTTATTAGTGACGTTGAGAAGCAAACTCCGTTGCTAAAAGGTAAAAAAAAAAAACCCATCACTAAAGCCCTTTTTCTCTGGTAGTGATGCCTGTGTTTGCTATGACAAGCCTTCTAATGCTCGAGTGTTTTCGCCCTCGAAAAAGAAAAAGCTCAAGTATTTTCTCCATTGGAAATTGGTAGCTCCAGCTGATGCTTTTATGTTTTCTCCTTTTGACATAAATAGTGCATGCCTTTCACTAGTAGAATAAAAAGCGCTATAGCTGTGGCCCATTCGCTACTATAGTGGCCCATTTGCTACTATAGTGGCGGTTTTTGATACCGCCACTCAATCACCACTACAAAAACCTATTCGTAGTGGCAGCACACCATGCCGACCATGCAGCCTGTTTGTCTCGCTGCGATGCAACCGTTTTACTGTAGCGACTGCTGAAGAAAAAACTGTGAACACTGTAGCTGCTGCAAAGCAGCGAGGCGAATAGGCTCATGGCGGCGGGCGTGAGATGAAGCACCACTACAAATCACTTGAAGCTGTGGTCTGTTTGCCGTGTGCATTCTACTACAACCAGTGCAGCAGCGGACTCCCTTATTGAGTGCCACTACATGATTTTTTTAAAAACACCATTAAAGATCGCTTTTTTTTTTTTGCGAGGACATTAAAGATCGCTTTTGACGCTGTGATTTGTCTTGTTCGTGTTATCTCGTGCTTTCGATACCTATTCAGACACTTCTAAAATGCCCACGTGGCTTTAATTGCTATAGACGTTTGTAGGCGCAATACCCATTAAAGATGTAGGCGCCAGCTAGCCGGTCCGGTGACCTGTGTACGTTCATTTGTTGCTCAGTTGCTGCGTCTTGTCGTTTTGCGCGGCGCGTGCACGTCCTGCTGCCGGTTGCTGGGTCTGCAGCGAACCCCGCACGAGTGCACACGAAGGTTAATTAACTGGTGGACAGCCACCAACTTAAGGCTTACATTATGGAGATTGACAAGTTGCTAAGCGTGCAGATCTATTATCTTAGTATTTAAAGAGAAAAAAAAAGCCACCATGTTCGCTCTTAATGTCACAAAATTACCACGTTAATCAGGGAAAAAACAAAGATGTGAACCGTTGGATTTTATGAAGATTGAACGGTCAAGGTTAAAAAAAATAGTGTTGTAATACAACTCAGCTAGGCAGTCCGATCCACATCAAAAAAAAAAAAAAAAAAACCATCACATAGCCACGCAGCCTCCTCAAAATCCTTCTCTATGTCGTTCATCACCCTCTATCCGTACCTTTCCGAACGTTAAAGCGAAAACCGAATCTGCTTTGCTTGCGTGGAATCGTGGTCTTTGTCCCCGAGCTCTGCCTTGACGCTCAACGCACCTGGCCCGCCGCCGCCGCCACCCTGCCCCCCTGTCGCACGCGCCATCAACTTCCACTCGGTCGTTCCCGCCGGCACCTGGCCCTCACCCTGGGCACATACGCGCCACTCACCCTGGGCACATACGCGCCACTCAACCTGATTATTCAAATATCGATCAACCAGGTCCGTGAGCAATCCTCTATCTAATAGTAATATCTTTAATCTTGGCCGGTCCTAGGTGGCTTTCAGGTGATCCCAAGTGAGCGTAAAAACAATTTGATGGAGGAGGAGACGAAAGGCTGGCTTAATCGGAGAGCTGTGCGTACGTAACTACGTACAATGAAGGATTCGATCTGGAACTGTAGTGCAATGGTGATAATTTCTTTTGAGTCACATGATGGATATATCTGAATTGTAGTGAAGATGCTAACAGTTGTAGAACCGGGGAGTACGGCACCACGCCTGGCTGAAAACCAAAAGATAGCTCCGGCTGTTAGTCACCAATTAAACAGGCCGTGTTGCACGTTATGTCATGGGAGCAGTCATCGGCGAGCTCGACCCCAACGTTTCGTCAAGAAAGACGGTGAAATTGCTCCAGCTCCTGCCAGTCCGACAAAGTTTAATGGGACGTGCCCACACCAGCTGGTGGTGAATAGCCACCGCAAGATCGAAGTTGATCCATGCATGCATGCGAAGCAAGGAGGTTCTATAAATGAGGAACTACGGCATGACAACCGCCACGAGTATGTACAATGAAAATTCAGATGGGAGAGCACGCGCAAGGGAGGTTTCTTGCTGGAGCTGCCAATGATTTTTCTGTAAAATTTACTTGACAATTATGAGTATGATCCGGAAGAAACGCGGATGGAATCCATGGAAGGCGGATCCCATCTGCCTGTCAACATGTTGTGAGCTGCCCGGCCGATCAACGAAACAACTAAACCTGTCGAGATGCGTGCCGTGAGCTCCGTCCGTCAAACGGCCACAGATCAAACAGGAGCAAACATGTCGCCGTCCTTTTTTTTAGATACCGGGAAAAAAGCGGTTCCCGGCCTTGACCTCACATGAGGCTACGGCCGAAACATGTCGCCGTCCTACTACATGATTCACTATGGACTTTTGAAAAGAAGGTTAATGTCGCCCTGTAGAAAGGTAGAACACAACCGATTACAACGAACTCTGATGAGATTGACCCGACCCTGCCAGTGATTTCTTTAAAAGATTTTTTGGGACAATTACAAGTCTGATTTGGAAGAAACACATATGAAATTCATTGAAGGGGGAACATCTGCCGTCAACGTGTCACGCTCCTACACGGTTGAGGTTAGTATTCACCAAGACGATCCATCATCGTCAAATGGACAAGCAGGCCACAAAAACCTGTTGCGCACACTGTCGTCGTGCAGGGGGGCAGCGGAAAGAGATTGGCTAACTTAACCCCTGGACACTGACACACGGGCTCGGCCCAATGTGTCAGTGACCATACCATGGGTGTGTAGTAAGTGAGCGGATCCGTGTCTCATCAGAATCATGTCAGAGGTATTTTTGAACTAAATCGTGGCTTCCATCCTATTCTTGAAATGGAAGGATCCAGAGGACTAATGTGTTACTTGGATCTTTTTTTTTATCGAAGAAAGGATGCGGTCATGTGTAAATTGTACAGATTTGTACTTGATCAAAAGATACAATTAAAAATTATATAATATAAAAGCTATAGCATATCTTTTTTTTTAGATAATATGATGGCCTTATAGCCTATGCTTCAAAAGAAACTAAACCCAAAGTAATAGAGCCTAGCCGCGCAATTTTGCGCGGGCCATCTTACTAGTTACGTACTACTAACGTAGCCTACATTATGGAGGTGGAGGCGCACGAGAGGTGACCTGCAGCGCGGGACAATCATCTGGCGACCGCGGGCAAGAGAAATGATTGGCCAGTACGTAATCCGGCCGTCCGTCAGCGACGTGCGGGCTTGCAACCTTGGACAATGTGTGCCGACGCGCGCGGCGTAGTAGGTATATATATGTTCGTACATCACTACGTGGTGACACATAATACTGAAAGCTTAGTGCTAGGAGGATGTCATTATTCTTAGTGCTAGCAGTGCTAAGGACATGCTTATATTGAGGAATGAAGCTAAACTCTTATTTCTTACACATAATACTGAAAGCTTTTGTGGGCCATCATAATACAAGGCTAGCTTCGAGCATTGTAGTTCAACATTATTTGATCCTGGTTTCTTCCACATTCTATTGTGTAGGCAGTTTCACTTCACATGTTACTCGAATAGACGTTGTGCTCCTACATAAAACTTTTCGAGATACGATTGTTAGGCTAAAAAAAAAAATTATGGTAAATTAGTATGGATTATAACATGTCATAGCTTAAATTGCATAATAATTCCTTGAGATATTGGTTGGAGCCTTCCACAATATGGCTTCCCCAAACAAGAGTGAGGACGATAAACTTTTCTGGAATATTAATTTCTACAAACCTTGCAAACTATGTAATTGACAAACAAAATCATTAAAACTTCTATTATGTTAACTTATAATCGTTTACTGCTATGCTCATGGCGCAAACTTTATTAATATTTTCCAGGGTCCAGTCCTGAGCTATGTTTTTCCTAACATCCTGATTAAGGGCTTTTTAAAACATATTGTCATTTAAGTGGCACACAGGGGATTCATCCTTATATATTTATCATGTTCCCTTTTGGAGCTATCTCAACAATTCATAAAAAGGAATTGTTAAGATAAAAAATCTCACTTATTCTTTAACGTTATGGAGAGGCTTTCTATATGAGTACACTCACTATGAGTAGAGACAAATCATTTTAACTATAGAGCCACGGTATCCTTCTATGAACACATAACAGCTCATTGTTTTGACTTCATAAGGAAGTTTGAAACAAAAGACTAACGAGATTTTCTACTGTGCTCGGAAGGAACCTGTGGTTCCTCTCTAGCCAAGTAATGTCAGCGGTTGATCCTAAATAGACTATTTAGGATTCTAATTCAGTGTAAACAAGGGTGCTTTGGTAATTGTCCCTTGGTCAATTCATCTTCCACCTCGGGTGTCCTGACACCGATAAAAACGTCACAGAATGACGGTTACAACGCCGCCCACACGGCCTCGCCGACGGTCCCATGTGCATCGAATTCACCTTCCTCGGACCTCGCCCACGACGCCTCACCCGACTGCCTGAGCGCTGACCCGTGCGGCAAGCACCAGTACTGGTCGCTCCACAACGTCGCTCGAGGTTGTCACCGGTCCTTCCTAGCAGGAACATCACGTCGGGTGCAGGGCGTTGTCCAAGCCATTGGTTGTAATCAGGAGAGCACGCGTAGCAAATAATCCAATTAGTTTGTACTCGATTCAAAGCACTTCAACACATAGCAAGCCATCAGTAGTAGATGGCAGCACGGGAACAATTAATCAGATTAGTTTTAACTCGATTTCAAAACACTTCAATCCGATTAGCAGATGGTGGCACACGAGTGAAACGCAATGGACGCGGCACGCGTTGGAGGCTACAGCGGCGTGTGAGCACGAGGCGCCGACCAGCGACGGTGGCGGCGATTTGCGAGCTTTGACGATTATGAATTGAAAATACTAAACTACCCTTTGTTAAAATAAAAAATAAAAGAAAATACTAGTACATGGCCCAACAATTTTTGGTACCGGTCGAGCGGTGAGCATGCGCGCGGGAATGAGAAAACAGCGACGTCCATGAGGACGCATGCGGCCAAATTAAAGACGCTGATCTCGCGTCCACACAGGCATGTGCTCGTTGTTCTCCTTCGTCTGATCGCTTTCGGCCCGAGCGTGACGTGGGCGTGGGATCATATTCTTGTAGCTACGTACATAGTACACACATGGTAGTCGTATAGTCGTAGTGTCACCAATAAAGCTGTAAATAGGTGTCCCTTAGAGTAACCTCCGACTTCTTTTGTTCAACCAAATGAAAAAGGGTCGGAGGCGATCCTAAGAGGCATCAATTTGCACCCCTAGTCACCATCACGCGGGTGCGCCGTCGAGCTTCCCTGTATGAGCCGGCCGGCCAGGCATCGGCGATCTGTCGGTCCTCTCCCTGGCCAGCAGGCGCAAGCGGCCCAGATCGTTGAATATAATATTCTTCGAAGCTCGTGGCCGCCGCCAAACTCCGGCGCGTGAGCAATTAACGCCTCGCGAGACCCTGGAACGCTCCTCCTTCCCGGAGCCTACGTACGAACGCTAGAACAGAGCGTGCACGTGTTGCGCGCCACGCCGCGCCGGTGTTCGGCTTTTAATTTTTTCTCGTGGCACCGTCGGCCAACGGCTACAAGCCACGAGACGTATCGACGAAGCTTACGTACTACACGAGTTGAGTTTAGTCTTCGGGCAACTCGATCGAGTTCAAATTCGCATCAACCTTTTAGTTAACAACGACGCTGCTTTTTGATAAGCAATAACAAACCAGCCAGCTTCCGATGATCGATGAGTACTACTAACAGAGGGAGTAGAACAGGTTCGCTGCATCTGCGTCCGGACACAGGTGAATTGCACCGTGTGTGGTTCAAGCGATCAAATCAAAGGCTCGCCCCGACAGACGCACGGGCGCTAGCTCACTCTGAAGCAGAGCTTCATGCAGATAAGACATTCAGACGTACTAGTATGGGCACGATCCTAGCATCGGCCTACTTTACTTGCCAATTCTCGCGCTCGTCCGGCCAAGAAAAATGATCGATGACCAGTAATCCATCGAGTCGGCAATATGCATGCATGCGTCCTCGGACAAACGTGTGCCGAGCCGTGTTCGACGCATGCATGGAGCTGACGAGGGAAATGGCCGGCTGGAGAGCCAACTTGCATTGCCGTTGTCCACGTCGTCCCCGGGCGCTTGCCTTGTCTCCGTTCTCACGCTGCGCTCCACGGTCACCATTCGGCCGCAGGAAATCATGAGGTTAACGGACTGCAGGTTTAGAGAATGTCACTGGACACAGGAAGCTGTATTTCATTCTGATCTTATTCGTGGCTATTCTGTTATTAGCAAAAGGCAACCCTTGTTTGGCACCTGGATTTCCCCTTTCCCTCTTACTGAGATGTGTGCTACACGTTTTTCCAAACAAAATGACGAAAAACAAACAAGCTAATTACGAACTTGGATTACTTAGTTGGCCGGGTTTTTTTTTTGTGCGAATCTGTATAATCGTTTTTTTATTGCAAGAGATACAAACGGGGGCATAGGCACTCATAAGTATGTTCCACCAGTCCTTGTATGGGCCAGCTCTAAAACGTAACAATGATATATTATAGAGACACGTCATTCTAAACACGTGGCTATAGTAACATTTATAGCTCTGTAGCTATAGTTTTTATTAGGGAAAAGCTTATGCCACGATCGGTTCCTTCTGTTGCTAAAAGGTAAAGAAAAAAAACCATTGTTAAATCCGTTTCCTTTGGTTGCGATGCCTATATTTGCTATGATAAGCCTGATGATCCTTGAGTGTTTTCTCCTTTAGAAATCGGTAGGTCTAGCTGATGTTTTTGTGTTTTCTCTAATAAAATAATATAGCGATGGCCCATTTGCCACTATAGCGGTGGATTTCGCTACCGCTACTACGCAATCACCGCAACAGAGGTCCATTTATATTGACAGTACACCCTGTCGACTCTAGCGGCGGTTCGTGAGATGAGCCGCTGCTACAAATCATTTGGAGGTCTTGTTGTGTGACTCTTACAACCAGTATAGCGTCAATCTTCCTCTGGATGTTTCAAACACCGCTAAAAATCGTTTTGTAGCAGTGATTTTTCTTTTTCTTTAACATCGGCACCTCATGCTTTGGATTGCTATTCGGACACTTTTCTAAAATGCCCGCGTAGCTTTAATTGCTATAGAGTGGGAACGGTCATTAGATGTAGAGGTTGTTTGGCGTGAAAAAACAACGACGTACTGTGGAAAGGATCCGCATTTATTTTGGATGGTGGCTCTGACTTGTTCCAAACAAACAAACAACATCATCGTATCCGTGGTTGCCAAATGTTAGCTAGGCACCGTTCGCGGGAAGGAGAAAACAGCGACGCACATATGAACTCCATGCGGCCAAACCCGCTGATCTCACGCGTCCGAGTGGTTGTACGCCGTCCGCCTTCTTCGGCCCGGGCAAGCGTGGGTTCATCATTGAGACTCGTAGTCGTAGCGAAGTTTCATCCATGAACCCACGCGCGTTGGGCAGTCGATCTTCTGGCCGCCGCGCGCATGGAGTGAGCCGGACCAAAGGAAAGCCATTCGGCGATCCGGTGCTGTCGCCTCCCCTGGAAACGTCGTACGCGTGACCGCACAAATTAAGCTCCGACCCCGTGATGGTCTAGTTGCCGTTTGGCCCTCGCGTGATCGCTTAACGCATCGCGTGACTCCATGACGTGACGCTCCTTCCCAACGGCCTCTGATACCAGATGTTAACGACCTCGATAGGAAGGAGGTCTCAATGAGCAAGCAAGGGAGAATCGAGATCGGAGAGTAGGAATTGGGGAGGAAGAGAGAGCTGTATTGGAGAGGAAGAAAGAGTTCTGATGTTTGTTACAATAATCGATGGCCTCCCACAGCTCACACGCTCCCTATTTATCTTACAGCGCAGACTCGCACGCGTCACGCGGGCAGGCGTAGCTGGGCCTACTTCCATTCCGACCCAATATACTTTGGGTTGGGCTTGATCTTCCTCTTGCTCCTCTTGGGCTCTGGGTGCTCTACTTCCGGATCGTCAACAGCACGACCCTGTTCCGCATCCGGGACAGTGGCGGTACTGACAGACACACAAACGTTGCGCCCCGTGCCTGCACGCCACGCCACGCCGCGCCGGTGTTCGTTGTGCTCTCGCAGCCCCGTCGGCCAACAGTTACGACTAGCCATGAGGCGCATCTGCAACGACGATGACAGCACATATATAGTACTACTGTACTAGTACACAAGTTCACATACGAAATACTTTGTTTTTTCTAGGAAGCTCGATCGAGTTCAATTACTTTATCATCGAGCTGAACAGAGTTTCTCTCGGATCAGCAACTACCAACCAGACCAATGCGATCGATGAGTAACCCAAACCACTAAGGAAGTAGAGGGAGTAGAATAGGTTAATTACCTGCATCTGCGTGCGCGTGCAAGTTAATTGCACCACGTACGTGGTTCACGTTACCTGACAGACGTACGGGCGCTAGCTCACTCAGAGCTCCATTCAGAGAAGCATTCAGAGACGTATATTGGCAGTGTTAGAGATAAACTTGTAATGCAGTTAGGATAGTAACGCATCAACAGAAGGTTGGCCGGATTCAGTTGTTGTAGTAGATTCTCTTGTAGATAAGTTGTTGTAAACCTAGATGAAACCGGCCATCCATATCTGATTGATGTGTTCATCTTGTACGCCACGGCAACGGCTGTTGTTGCCCTATATAAACAAAGGTACGCGGCCCTCCGGGGTTCAACGCTCACTATGCCAGAAATGGCGATACAAGACACCTTATCAAAGATGCGGGTTCAAAATGCGCCTGTAATGTTTTACTACAGACTCGTTCAAGCAAAACGCGTCTCCAAACTGGGTCTGCTACTACCGCAGAGACGCGTTTCTGTAAGGCCGCGTCACAGGATGCTTGAGCGGACCTGAAAATTTTCTTGTTTCGAGTTCAGTGCTGCCGCCCGCGTCCTGGCCCTCTCTCTCTCCCCAAGCCTCTCCCGACTCCAGCCTTTTCCTTTCATTTCCCAACAGCAACCGCCCTCTCCTCCTCTCCCCCTCCCAGATCTGGTGGCATCGGCGGCTCTGACCCCGGCGGCGTGGTAGCGGCGCTCGCTGCTAGGTGTGGCGGCAGTGCTCGACCGGACGATGGCTGCAACGCCCCTGGCCACTCACTCTTCTTCCATGCCCGCTCTCCCAAACCCTAGCCCTTCATCCCCAAACGCCGCCACGGAGTCGCGAGCCTTCACCGTCCGTCGTCGGCGTCCCTGAGCCACGCGCCCTCGCCGCCATCGTCGAGCTAGGCGCCCTCGCCACCGTCGTCGAGCCCAAGCCCTCGCCGCCGTCGCCGAGCCCAAGCCCTCGCCGCCGTCGCCGAGCCACGCGCCCTCGCCGCCGTCGCCGAGCCCAAGCCCTCGCCGCCGTCGCCAAGCCACGCGCCCTCGCCGCCATCGCCGAGCATCGCGCCCTCATCTTCGTCTCCGAGCTGCGCTCCTGGCCATCGTCTCTGAGCAGCATGCCCACACCACAGTCATCCCATGCCACGGGATCTCATCGCCCTCGTCCTCAAGCCGTGACCTCTCCACAAGATCTGCGGCGGTCGCGTCCATATTGGGCTCCTGTGTGGCGCACAGATTCGATGCGAGGCGTTCAATATCCTTGACTTGAACCGCCGCCAGGTATTCCTAATTCCTAGCCACGCTCGTTGTTTGTGCACTCAAGGTGTTTGTGGAATTGTCTATGTGCTTACGCTTGTGACAGCCTCCTGCAAACAAGGTGCTTGTGGCATTGTTGTCCAGTTCACGATTGACTAGTACATGGTAGCAGCCTCACTTAATGAGGTGGCCTCCCTCACCTCTCCCTTCTCTGAGCCATACCCAATCCAGGCAGTATTCACTGTGCGATTGAGTAGTTGCAATAGAATTCAGATCTGAATACCTTTTTTACTCTCTACAGTTGCAGTGGTAGTTTGTTCTTGCCTCTTTGACATCCGGACTGGTGATTTTTTTTTTAGTAATTGGTGGAGGGTGACATATTCATTGCTCTTAATTTTCATGCAACGAAAAGAATTTGATGATTGTTAGCTACGTGGTTGCAGGTATAATTGATAATTTGCATTACTTTTTGTGATAGGATTTCTATATAACAAAGATATTTCTGATGGGACCTAGTTTCTATCATCATTTTACTGAAACTGCATTTGCTGCTCCTCAAAATCAGAATAGCTGCATTTACTCAAAATGTTTTGTTTACCGTATGCATTCCGCTTTGTAGTTCATCTTTGACTGAGAATAGTCTTATATATAGCTTAATCCCATCTTCTCTTTCCTCAATGTGTGTGTCTGCCCTTATATAGCTTCCTGTCCCTGTTTCATTGTGTGTCTATCTGACCAAAAAAACTCATGTAAGGTCAGTGTGCATTTACTCAACATGTAAACTTTTGCATCTAACTGAACCTGACTAGTTTGATCTGTCCACAACCATTTTTGCCTCATTGTTACTGGAACTATTTGCTCTCGTAGACCCTTTCTAATCATGTATGAGCATTGACCTTTTTTTGTAACTTACTGATATTTGCCATGTCTATTATTCTCAGGCAAAATTGGAACTATGAAGACAACACAAGTGCTCAGTGGAACAAAATGAGGTATACTTAATGGTTGTCTACTTTCTAGAAGGAACAAAATGTGAACCTCTGCACATCAATGTGTGTGTGTCTTAGGGGTGGAAAGTGGATACGGATAATCCGTAATATTCGATATTCGTATCCGATAAAATGTAAATGTGGTACAAAATTTGCTATTCGATTAATATTTTTAGATTATTCAGATTCGTATTCGAATTCGATAAGAAAATATGGATGTGGATATGGTTTGAGGTTTTGACATCAAATAGCTTCCGTGTGTCTGCCACACACAAT
Organism: Eragrostis curvula; assembly: GCA_007726485.1. Lineage (NCBI taxonomy): Eukaryota > Viridiplantae > Streptophyta > Magnoliopsida > Poales > Poaceae > Eragrostis > Eragrostis curvula. Next base: position 21,743,993 of record CM017440.1, on the reverse strand, counting down.
TAGCTTCCTGTTCCTATTTATCACCACATCATGAATTCCTTCTTGAGTTAGTATTTACTGCATACTGTTTTTTTTAGTGCACAGCTTTAGAGTTAGCTGCTTGCCTACATGGTTATGTGAAATAATTTGCAGCTGAATGTTTCCCTATAGCAGCTCAAAACTTTGTAATGTTTGCTGTAGTCCTTTCGTGTTGTAGCCATTTTGCTGGCTGCAAGCTACAAAAGGTTCAGATGTACTGTTCATGAACTAGATATTAAACTCCATGCACTTCGTTCTTTTTTTTCTGCTTATATCTTGCACTCTTGATGTTATTTACTGTAGCACATCTGAATACTTAAATTGTCTACCTCTTGTACTTCAATTGTCTATTTATGCTGTTGTGGATCAAATAGCATGTGTAGGTGATAAGTCCTATGCACATTATCTTAGCTCGATATAGTACCTTGGTAGGTTTTCTATATTAGCTATTATCAGACATACTACTTTTTCTAGCTTTCTATGTTGCAAAGTACTGAACATTCTAACAGATGAATATTTTCTTACTCCAGAGTTAGTGCAACAGTTGACCTCTTGTATCATTTGTCTGTGTGCTAGAGCTACTGTAATTACTTGTAATCATGTTCATATATGTCGGAGATGTGTAACACTTGTAATGTATATGTATTGATTCTGTAGTCATATTTATGTGGATATACTTAAATATAATTGATAAAGCGTGTGTACTACTATTGTACGTATCTAATAGATAATATAGGTATTTTTTTTTGTTTTTTTATATTATTATTAGAGACGCGTTTTAACAAAACGCGTCTCCAATAACCTACATCAAAGACGCGCTTTTGTGATCCTGCGTCTCTAATTACTCTCATCAAAGACGTGTCTAGACAAAACGCGTCTCTACTGGAGGCTCATTTGAGACGCGTTTTGCCAATACGCGTCTCAAATGAAGTGGTCATCAGAGACGTGGAAATACACGTCTCTGATATCTCCGCATTAGAGACGAAAATTTTCAGACGCAAAAAAACCGCGTCTCTAATGAAGCTTGAGCCGCGTCTCTAATTAACTTTTCTGGCATAGTGGCTTCCACAAACTTTCACATGGTATCAAGAGCCATTCCTCAAATACATCTAATCCATGGCGAGCTCATACTCGACTCCAGCTCTTCTTGCTCCTCTAGCGCTTCCCGTCTCGGAGAAGTTGACCAAGAGCAACTTCAACCTTTGGAAGGCCCAGATCATGCCGGCCATCAGAGGTGCTCAACTTGAAGCACTCCTCGACGGATCTGAAGCCGTGCCGCCAAAGGAGGTCACGGTCACCATCGAGAACAAGCCTGTCAAGCAGGCAAACGAGGCCTACTCCAAGTGGGTCGCACGCGACCAACAGGTCGTCAGTTTCCTCCTCTTGTCCCTGACGAAGGAGATCCTCACGCAGGTTGCCGACAAAGAATCGGCGGCTGAACTGTGCAAGGGTATCCATGCGATACTCGGTTCACAATCCCGTGCGCGGTCAGTGAACACGCGCATCGCCCTGACGTCCATGCACAGGGGCAACATGTCCATGTCCGACTACCTCAACAAGATGAAGTCTCTCGCCGACGACATGGCGGCCGCCGGCAAGCCGATCGATGAAGAAGAACTCGTCAGCTACATCCTCGCGGGCCTCGACTACGACTACAACTCGGTGGTCTCCGCTGTGCTTGCACGCGTGGAGCCCATCACCGTGGGAGAGCTGTATCAATAGCTTTACTCCTTCGAGCAGTGCGTCGATCTTCTCCAACACGCGCAGTCTTCTGTGAACTCTGCCTCCCGTGGTTTTCGCGGTGGTGGGCGGGGCAATCCTGCTCGTGGTCGCGGTGGTCATCGCGGCGGACCCGCGAACAATGGTGGTCGCAACCCTGGCCGCGGTCCAAACGGCAATGGCGGCAACAGAGGCGGCTACGGCAATGGTGGTGGCCGCCCCAAGATCAGGTGTCAGGTGTGCCTCCGAGATGGCCACTCTGCCTCCGACTGCTGGTATCAGTACGACTCTGACTACGTGCCAGAAGGACGGAGCGCGTCGGCCGCCATCAACAACAACGGCGTGGATCCGTATTGGATTGCCGATACGGGTGCCACTGACCACGTGACATGGGAGCTGAACAAGCTGTCCATGCATGATGCCTACACCGGCAACGACCAGATCAAAACCGCAAGTGAGTCAGGTATGAACATTGATCACATTGGCAAAGCTATTGTTCCTACCCCTAGTCGTAACCTTTTTCTAAATGATGTCTTGCACGTTCCTCATGCTTGCAAAAATTTAGTATCTGTCCATCGACTTGCTTTAGATAACAAAGCATTCCTTGAATTTCATCCTTGGTTTTTCTTAATTAAGGATCAGGCAACGAGGAGAATCCTTCTTCGAGGCAGATGTAGAGATGGTCTCTACACTTTTCCTTCCTTCACTCCAAGCAGGCGTGTGTTAAGTGCAATAAAGCCTTCTGCTCAAAGTTGGCATAGGAGATTAGGTGATCCAGCTTTACCTATTGTTCATCGAGTCATTAGTCAAAACAATTTACCTTGTTCTAGTGAAAATAATGTTGAGACTGTTTGTGACGCTTGTCAACAAGCCAAAAGTCACCAGCTCCCGTACCCTATTTCAACTAGTGTGTCTAGTGCTCCATTGGAGCTTATTTTTTCTGATGTATGGGGACCTGCACCCGATTCTTTTGGAAGGAAGTCATATTATGTGAGTTTTATAGATGATTTCAGCAAGGACACTTGGATCTATTTGTTGAAACACAAATTCGAAGTATTTCAGCGTTTTCGTGAATTTCAGCAACTTGTTGAACGCCTTTTTAATCGCAAAATTATCTCTGTCCAGTCAGATTGGGGAGGAGAGTATAATGGACTTAATTCTTTTTTTGGCAAATTGGGATTTCACACCTTGTTTCTTGTCTGCAAGCTCACCATCAAAATGGTGTTGCTGAACGCAAGCACCGGCATATCGTAGAAGTCGGCCTATCCCTACTTTCTCATGCCTCTGTTCCCCTCAAATATTGGGGCGAGGCCTTCATCGCTGCCGTCTCTCTCATCAATAGGACTCCGTCTAAATTACTGAATTTTCAAACCCCGCTTGAGGTTCTATTTAACGAGAAACCTAATTACTCTGCCTTAACAATATTTGGGTGCGCATGCTGGCCCCATTTGCGGCCTTACAATCAACACAAGCTTGAATTTCGATCAACTCGTTGTGTATTTCTTGGTTACAGTACAATGCATAAGGGGTTCAAGTGCCTAGAAGTATCCTCTGGTCGCATCTATATATCCCGTGATGTCATCTTTGATGAAAATGTGTTCCCATTTGCCTCTCTTCATTCCAATGCCGGTGCACGTTTACGTGCTGAAATGCTCCTCCTTCCCCCTCATTTGTTAAACTCGACTGGGGCTGGAACAGTGCTTACCGATGTGGTTAATAGTTCAACAGGTGCTACTAATGATTCTACATCTGTTGCAGAAAGCTTGCAAATTCAGTCTTTTGGGTTTTAGAATATATATATATATATATATATATATATATATATATATATATATATATATATATATATATATATATATATACAGAAAGTTTATCCTGCGGGTATGTGCACTTTAGTTCACATCTGCACAGACCCCGAGTTGCAACACGTAACATACATCAGTTGCAATACCCGACATAACGAGTTACAACATGATCAACAATTGCAACCGATATTGTCCACGATTGCAACTGATGACTCACCGAAGAGTAACTGATGTCACAAAATATATTATTGCAACTGGCGTAACTCTGTTGCAACTGACGTAACTCGTGTTGCAACTCGTCCTTAATCTGGTTGTAACTGAAATGCGTTGCAATTGGTGCATTGTAACTGTTGCAACTGCATGTTGCAGTCGTTGCAACTGCGCGGGTCTGCGCAGAATAGGCCAATCTGCGCGTATGTGCAGAATATATATATATATATATATATATATATATATATATATATATATATATATATAGGGTGAGTATATTCTATAGCCGGCTATAGAATAGCTTATTCTATAGCCACTTCTGTTTTGAATGAAATTTAAAAAAAATTGATCAAAATTTACGACATCATGTTTCAAGACTTGTGTTGCATGATAAATTACAACAAAAGTTTAGTAAAACACATCACAAATTTATCGTAAATCACTCTATTCAAATGTCATAAATTACGATAACACAGTTTTACGATAATTTTATCAAGGATTTACGATAAATTGAAACAAATTTACGACATCAGCATTCACACATGTTTTGAACGATCAACTATGGTAAAACTATAGTAAATCACGTAGCAAAATATCGTAAATCACTATATACAAATTTCACAAATTAAGATACATAAGTGGCCATAAAATAAGTTATTCTGTAGCCAGCTATAGAATAATAGGTATATATATATATATATATATATATATATATATATATATATATATATATATATATATATATATATATATATATATATATATATATATCAATGTATTTTCTTTAAAGTTTGTTTTGACCGGCTGGTTTCGACATACGAAGACCTCACCCTAGTTGGCGACCTTTCTTTTTCATTTTTGTTGTAAGATAAGCCATGTACTCCACAGGATTCAGCTTCTACGGACCAGAAATTTTACTGATACAGTAATATTCGTCAACCGTTGGATCGCATATATAGATGCACCGCACGTGGACCTCGCGCCTCCGGGTCGGATGGCGCCGCGGATGCACCGACACAGTGCATCATGCTGCCAGGCTCCGCATGCATGTACATGTGGTCTGCAGCGAGTCAATGCCGTGTGTCGCGAGCAGCACATACGTGGTGTCCACCCAAGTGTCTCGTAGAAGCGCTTCACACGGGTGCACTGCGCCGGTGAGAAAGACGACGAGGTGTTTCCTTGTTGATATGCCTTCGACCTTTTTGCTCCTTGTTCCGGCGCCACTGCCGCCTCTATCCAACAATTTCCATATCTTTGAGCGCATCTACTCACTTGCACGGTCGCGCGTACACGCGTCGCGCTGCAGCTTGCGGCTCACTTATAACGGAAGAAGGAAGGTTCGCTCAACGGCCGGCCGGTCCGGTGACTTGTATACGTCCATTAGACTGACTGCTGCCGCGTCGCGTCATTGTGCGCGGTGCGTGCACGTCCTGCTACCGGTTGCTGGGGCTGCAGCGAAACCCGCACGAGTGCACACGAAAATTAATTAACTGGTGGACAGCAACCAACTACTGTCTGTCAGCACCCTGCTGTGTCGGAGGCTACTGTGGACAAGCCGGCACCTGAGCAAGAAGGCCGCAGGAGCAAGCGAACCCGTCGGCCCAACTCACAAGTCACTGGGCCGGACTGGGTCTGAAGGAAGCCCAAGGAGGAACGCTGGCGCCAAGCTATATCACGAGTGCCGTGTGAGGAGAGGGGATCATCAATCATTCATCAACTTGTAATAGAACTCTAGTTCTTCTTCTTCTTCTCCACGCCTCCCTCTTTGTTAGCTACTGAACTGGATCAAGCATCCGAACTCTGTATCGCTGGTTGTTAATTCCAAATAGAGTATCGGTTGCTGACATTTGGTATCAGATTAGTCGATCCTTAGATCTGGAGGAGCTCCACTCTTACTTCACGCGACGAGCGAAGATGGCCGGCGCGATCGATCCGAACCTCAAGTTGGCGCTCGAGGCGCAGACGAAGGCGCTGCTGGCGGAGCTCGACAAGCGCTTCAGCAAGCAGGATACCAAGTGGGAGGAGCGCGTGGCCACGCTCGAAGCGGTGGCGTTCCCCACCAAGTCCGAGGAGGAGAAAGCCGTCAAGGTGGAACTCGAGTCCGTCATCGCCGCGCGGCTCGAATCCTTTGAAGCCGGGACGACGGAGCGGTTGGACCAGTACGAGGCGGCGACGACTACTCGGGTGGCGGCGCTGGAATCCGCCGCGGCGGCGCTCGAGGCTTGGAGGCCACGGATCGAGCACTTGGTGGGCAACATCAAGCTCTCCGTCGATGCCATCAAATCAGAGCTCACCAAGCTCAACATCAAGTGGGATCGGGACGCGCGTGAGGCGGGCGCATCCAAGCCCGGCATCTTCCGTGACCCGGAGTCGGCATCCGCGCGCTCTCCTGCCGGAATCGAAGCCGACGGCCCTCATGGGCACCGCATCGACTCAACACACCATAACGTATATATGTACCAAGTTTCAAGTCCTAATGTATTCTAACTATTGAGATAAAAAAAATTGAAATTAATTGTTAAATGGTTAAAGTGTGTCACAGACAATTGTCAGAGAATCGTAGTGTGTCTCGGACGAAATCGATTTTGACAGTGTGTCGTAGGTAATGTCACGCTTTCTCAGTGTGCTCCAGACAAATTTGCCAAAAATATATGAGTAATTGTTGATGCTTTGTTCATGATTATTGTCTGTGTTGATTCGACCAAGTGACCATGCTATGGAATGCGGTTGAAAATTGGATGTGGTTATTGGAATTGGATGTGATATCCGGCCATTGTGCCGTTGATTCGTTGGATGCAGTTGCCGGCCATCGTGCCGTTGTTTTCTTGCAGGTTTTGGGAACCTCTCCGTACAGGGGAGGTGCTGTTGAAATTTTGAATTAACGGCTTTATGTTTCATTCTTTGCAGGAGAGGAGAGGCCTTTCCACCGTCTTCTGCTCGTCACTTTGCGGGACAGCAAGGTGAGACATAAAAGACTCCCCCTTTTCCATTTCTGTTTGTAGGTAACACTTAACCTAGTTAGGCGTCTCCCGTTCGAATTAGATACAGTTGGAGATATGTCCGAGGGTTGCATATCTATGACCGTATCTATTTCGAATTGTCCACGTTTCTTGGACAGCCCGAGGATGCGTATATGGGGCTAGTTTTCATTGTCTATTCTGGTATGAGACAGAGTTTCGGCCGCGCCTCCCTGTTGTTCTCTGGATACACAATCTCCCTCCCAGGACGTGTATTTGGAGAACAGCGGGGAGGTGCTGCCGAAATTCTATCTCAGACCGGAGTAGACCTTGGAAACTAGCCCCATCTACGTATCGTCGGGTGGGATTAGGACCTATCTTCACCTATTAGACATTGTAGGCATCGTGTAGATGCCAATGAATTTTAAATTTCTCCCTCATATGATAGAAGATGGGTTGACAGGACCCTTGCTTTCTTGAAACAAGCATTTGCCAATGTCAGAAAAGGTGGGAAGACTTGGTGTCCTTGCTGCCATTGTGACAACACAAGGCAACACACAGAGGCGGAGATGGGTTTTCATCTTTGTAACTATGGATTTACGCCAGGCTATACCCGGTGGGTCTACCATGGTGAAGCCCATTGATTGAGTGAGGAGGTCGTGAGACAACGCGTCGATGATTGTGATGCTGATGGCGGGGTAGGGGACATGTTACAGGACTACCATGAAGCCCGGTTCCGTGAACAACCTAGGGAGGAGGAGGAGCCAGAGGAGTCCGGAAAGCGCTTCCATGACATGTTTGAAGCGTCACAGAAACCTCTTCACGGGCATACCAGGGTTTCAAAACTGGATGCCATTGCACGTCTAATGGCCGTGAAGTTCCAGTTTAGCTTGAGTCGGAACGCCTTCGATGTTATGTTGACAGTTGTTGCCAGCCTGCTTTCGGAAGGTCACATTCTGCCAAAGAGCATGTATGAGGCACAGAAACTGCTTAGTGCACTTAAGATGCCATATGAGCAGATACATGCGTGTCCGAAAGGATGCGTCTTATTAAAGAAAGAGCATGCAGAAGCAAAATACTATCCAAAGTATGGGTCCTCTAGGTTCATGGAGGTAGACGCGGGTGATGGACAAAAAAGGCAGCTCACGGTACCCGTGAAGATCCTAAGGTACCTTCCGTTCTTACCGAGGATCCAATGGCTGTATATGACTGAGGAATCCGCAAAACAGATGATATGGCACAAACATGGAGTTCGATACAAGCCCGATAAGCTTGTACATCCATCTGATGGTAAAGCATGACAACGATTCGATGAGATTCATGACATCAAAGCTCTAGAGGCTCGTAATGTACGTGTGGCCCTGGCAACAGACGGGTTCAATCCATATGGCATGGGGGCTGCCCCGTACACTTGTTGGCCCGTGTTCGTTATACCCCTCAATCTTCCTCCAGGCGTCATCTTTCAACGACAGAACATTTTCTTGTCGTTGATAATTCCTGAAAACCCAGGAAGTAATATGTCTGTTTATATGGAGCCTCTGATTGATGATTTGGAACGTGCTTGGGTGGAAGGGGTATGGACATATGATAAAGCTACAAAGACAAACTTCAGAATGTATGTTTGGTACTTCTACTCTCTGCATGACATGCCGGCGTATGGTTGTTTCTGTGGCTGGGGCGTTCACTCAAAGTTTCCTTGCCCGGTATGCAAGCATCTTGTCAGGTGGATTTGGTTGAAGAAGGGTTGCAAGTTTTCTTCGTTCGACCAACACCGACAATTCCTCCCTCTTGACCATCCATTCAGAAGAGACAAAAAGAACTTTACGAAAGGTGTCGAAGTTCTCAACCCTCTATCGTAGTTCTTGACAGGTGCGCAGGTGAGTGCAATGTTATATGGTCTCAAGGTCGATGAAAAAGACGGTGGTTTTGTGGGATATGATGAGCTACATGCCTTCACTCAGATCTGTGGCTTGTACATTGACCTAATGCACGTTGAACATGGCATAGGCGTTCCACTTTCGGAACAATCATGGACATTTCTGATAAGACAAGGGACAATGTTAAGGCAAGAGTCGATCAAGCTACTTTGTGCAATCGACCAAAGCTAGACATGGCGCCTCCTGCATCCGGCAAGTCATGGAGAAAACCTAAGGCGGATTTCGTCCTGACGAGGCCCCAAAGGAAGGAAGTACTAGAATGGTTCAAAACGTTAATGTTCCCTGATGGGTTTGCAGCGAATCTGAGTAGGGGAGTGAACTTGACTACTATGCGAATCAACGGGGTCAAGACTCGTGACTACCACATGTGGCTTGAGCGGCTTCTTCCAGTGATGGTTCGAGGCTATCTCCCTGATCATGTGTGGCAAGTGCTGGCAGAGTTGAGCTATTTCTTCCGCCAGCTTTGTCCAAAGGAGATATCACCTTCCGTGATTGCAGACATGGAAATAATGGCGCATGTGTTGCTCTGTAAGTTGGAGAAGATATTTCCACCAGGCTTATTCACTCTGATGGTGCATATGATTTTGCACCTCCCGTATGAGGCTCGAATGGGGGGGGCCTGTGTAGAACCGTTGGTGCTACCCAATTGAGCGGTGTCAAAAGGTTCTTCGAACGAAATGTAAAAATAAATGCAAAATTGAAGCTTCCATTGCAGAGGCACACGTTCTGGAGGAGGTGTTAAACTTCACAACAAAATACTATTCTGACAACCTTTCGAGTGTGCATTTTCCACCCCCTCGTTACAACGTTGACGAAAATGAATCGACCCTCAGCCTTTTCCAAGGGCAATACGGGCGCGGAGGTGAAGCGAGCAATAAGAACTTGACATATCCAGAGTGGCGCACTATCATGCTGGATGTGCTGACCAACCTAACCGAAGTGGATATGTACATCAAGTAAGTTATGAACAAATTTCATAATTAGACATCTAACCCATTTGTTCCACATCCAACCCACATGTTCCTCATTGCTACAGGGGATTTCTTGATGTATTCTAGCATGATGAAGTGCCTCCTACTCCACATGAAGTCGATACCCTTCTTTGCAACGGTGCGGGAATTGGATCGCCCGATTTCATTTCTTGGTTCAAACGGAAGGTATTTAGCATTTTCTTAGTATGACATTACAAAGTTCCTCGTACGTGCGAATAATATAGCTAACTATTTTGCTTGAACTTGCAGGCCCTAACCGAAGCGACAATGAATGCCGAGTTAAGACAGATTGCCAGTGGCTGTCTTTATGCGGTCAAGTCATTTAAAAGCTATGACGTTAATGGGTACCGCTTTCACACAACAAGCTACGAGCAGAATCGGCCTAATCGAAAAACCACTAACACCGGAGTTTTTACCCCTGGTGACGATGGGGTCGAATATTATGGAAGAGTTGAAGAAATATGCGAACTTTGTTTTGATGGTTGCAAGCCTCTCCCTCTTGTCGTATTCAAATGCCATTGGTTTGATCCTCAAGCAGTTAGACGGACCCCTAATCTTGGGCTAGTCGAAATTTGACATTCATCCGTCTATCCAGGAGACGATGTATATATTGTTGCTCAACATGCCACACAAGTTTATTATCTCCCATACCCGTGCCAAACCGACGACCGTCTCAAGGGTTTGGATGTTGTGTACAATATATTGCCACACGGCAAACTACCGGTCCCAAACAATGAAGATTACAATGTAGACCCAAACACATATGTCGAGGGAGAGTTCTTCCAAGAAGTTGGGCTAGAAGGGGGTTTTATGATAGACTTAACCGAAGAGATCGAAATGGAAGTAGACAATGAAACGGTTGTTGAGGACGTTGCTGGAGATGAGCTTCATAATGCGAACGACTTGAAATTACTTGAACGATTACATTTAGACGACGAGGACATTCCGCCTTCGGAACACGTGCAAGATGATATCAACCTTGATGGTTATAGTGATGTTGTGGCAAACGATGAAGAGGATCCCGATCTTGATGATTATTTCTAATACATATGGTCTGTACTAATTAGTTTAATATTTGCAATACTATGTTACTTTCTAATAAATGTTTTATTTATTTTGCATCTATTTCTAAATACTGATTGATTTAATCTTGTTAATTGCAGGTGATTGATCAAAGATGGTGGGCAAGGGTGGTGTGGTGAGGACGGTGGTGTCGCTCTACAAGACCGTGACTCGGAAGCGGTCCGCTGCAGCTGAGGGGTCCAGGAGCGGGAGGGGTCGAACGAAGGCTCGAGGCAGCAGAGGTGGCAGCAGGCGTCGAGGGAGGGGGGCGAGGGCACCGTCCCCTACTCGTGAGGAGGAGAAGGGAGACCGTGAGGCCTCCGAGAAGGAGCAGGAGCAGTGTGCCTTTGCCGAGGAGCAGGAGCAGGAGGCCTCGGAGGAGGAGCAGGAGGGCACTGAGGAGGATGGAGACGGGGAGGAGGAGGAGGACAGGGAGGAGGCAGAGGACGGGGAGGAGGACGTGCCGAGAGTGTGGCTGCGAGGTCTCGCACGACTCCCACCGCGACCGATCCCTGTTGAGAAACGCCCGTTGGTTCGACCCAAAGGGAAGAAGTACGTAACTTTAACTGTTAAGTCAATTGCTATGTTTAAAATCTCTATAGAAACTAATGATTGTCTTGATTACTTGGGCAGGGGCTGGGAGACGATCGTTCTGGGTGACCACAGTCATCTTCCTGCCGGCATCCTCGGCCTTTTGTGCAGGAAACTCTTTCCTGGCATGGTGCCACTGCGCGACGGGGGGGGGGGGGGGGGGGGGGCGCCAACCTTGATGTGGGACCACTACAAACGCGTCGTTGATGTCCCAGACGCAGACGGGAGAGACTTTGGCACCGTGGCGGACCGGGTGGTTGGAGAGCTGTGGGTAAGTCATGTTTGCATTGAATTGGTCAATACATGGCGTTCATTGGATATTCTTCAAATAATGAAAGTATACATCGCGTCTATGTGCAGGATTTCTTCAGGGTCAAGCCGGAATGGAGGGACCGGACGGTGCGTGCGGCGTACAATGCAGGTCCTAAACTCATTACGGACATCCATTACGAGGCGCGTGTCTAGGCCGTGAGGACCTACTACGCTAAAAAACTTGGTAGGAAGATGGAGAAAAAGGAGGCTCGAACCATATGGCTGACCGAAGCACATTACATGCAGGTAATTTGACATTCTCATGTTTTCTATACTTGATTAAGTATGCTTAATTTGATCTTCTCATAGTTTCACAATAACTACCATCTAACTTGGTCAAATAATGTGTAGGTGATTCCGTGGTGGTGCGCCGCTCATAAGGACTGCTGGGACTACTTTGTGAAGAGGTGGTGCGACCCCGAGTGGCAGAAGACGCACGAAGCTTGCCGGGAGCGGCGTTTGAAGATGCCTGGTCCAGCACACCATCAAGGCAACCATACCCTTGACGAGTACGCGGCTAGATGGGTACGTGAATTCATTTCGTTGTTTGTAACGCTCAATTTCGCATAATTTCTAATCATCTTTCTATTTTTTTTCCAGTCGCGGGTGCATGGCGGCCAACCCTGCCACCCGTTGAAGGCTTGGGCTATGGCCCACAAGGGCAAGGCGACGTCGATCGAGGTCGACTACAACCCGGAGGACCCGCCCGAGGCGTACAGCAATGCCACCGTCCACAGTCGCCTCAGTCAGTACACCGAGATGGCTAGGGAGGTGCACGGGCCAGAGTGGGACCCGAGTACCGAGGACCTTGATGGAAAGATCATAATGAGGGTCGGTGGAGGTAAGAAGCATGGCCAGTACTGGATTGGACACGGCCTCTACTCCCACCCTCTCTCAGATCTGAGCGAGGAGCTCGTCCTCAGCCCTGCCCATACGCCCACGGCAGAGCGCTGCACAGATTCAGTTTGACCAAGTCCAGGTTATTTCTGTTCTATTCATCGTTTCGTTGAATTTGACATATGTTTGCTTTGCATTGTAACATTGGGATAACATATTTTAGGCCCAGCTACGGGAGGAGATGGAGGCGAAGCTGCAGGAACAGGAGGCGATGTACCAGGCGAGGCTGCAGGAACAGCAGGCGAGGTACGATGCGAGGCTGCAGGAACAGCAGGCAATGATGCAAGAGGAGGTGCAGCGGCAAATGCAGACGATATTTCAGCAGTGACACAATAATGGGATGCAACCGCCGCCACTACCTTTTCCTCCTCCTGTCGTCACTTCGAGTCCGAGTCAAGGCACTCTGGTGAGTCTATCTAAATCCTTGCAGTTTCATTCCTCTTCCTGTCGGCACTTCTATCTGAAATCATGTAATATCTTCTTCTTGCAGAATATATCCGCTGGATCCAACAATCAGCCGGTTTCCCCTCCCAATGCTTGGTCGCCGTTTCATCCTTATCATCCTCGCCCTCCGATGTAGCTTGTACTTGTATTTCTACTTCTATTTCATGAACCAACTAGTTGTGCTTGTGTTGGTATTTCGTAACATCACAGATAAATCCGCAAGCGCACGGAGAATATCGTTGTAGCACTTCACCCGTGTGTATTCAAGGGTATCGTTATTTCTATTTTCCCAAAGGAACGGAGTGGAATTATCTCCTATTCTAGCTCGTCCAAGGACACGAAGAAGGATCGTAGGTTTGGGTAGAGAGGATTCCTATGGATGAGGTTCTGTCTGGAACAAAGAGGATTAAACACAGTAGGTTGTCACCACCTACCGGCAACCCTCCTACTAGGACACGTGGCACTAGGGCTATTAAGTCCCTATGCCAGTCCTAGGGCCATGTGATAACAAGGCAATTAAGTCCTCACTGCCAGACCGATTCCAAGCAGTCAATTCCCTAGAACGGAGAGGATTAAGCACAGCAGGGCTGTCACCACCTACTAGCAACCCTCTACTAGGACACGTGACACTAGGGCTATTAAGTCCCAGTGCTAGTCCTAAGGTCACGTGACAACAAGGCAATCAAGTCCTCACTGCCAGACCTATTCTAGTTCACAAGAACAAAAGACAAATTCTGCCTCTAAATGGTTACTTGAATAGAACAATGATCTCGTAAGCAAGCAAAAGAAGAACTTATACTAGAATAGAAACACACAATCCAAAAGAGATCGAGAATACATACTTGTTAATAGGATGAACGACGAACGAACGATCGACGAACGATGAACAAACGATGAACAAACGACGAACGAACGACGAACAATGAATTATCAACAAGTATCCTCCAAGATACAAGATTTGGGCTAAGTCCTCACAAAGGGAGGACTACCCTTCTTTCCTACCCTACTCTCTCCCTACTCTACTAATATACAAGGGGCTCTAGGCCCTTGGGTGTGGAATGAGGCTCTCCTCCTTGTGTGTCCTTGAGGGGAGGGGGTACCCCTTTATTTATAGGCTTGAGTAAGTCGGTTTGGGGATGCTTCCACCGCCTTGGTGCATTGATTGCAGGCAGAACCGACATAAGAAGGTCGGTTGCTGCCAGCAGGCCAAAGATGGGCCCGAATGGGCCCCATAACACGTCGGCCGACCCCCCTTGGCCCCTTTGTCCTTGTGCTTTGGCCGAGGGGTCCTCCTCGATGTCCCATTGAGTGATCTTCGTGCATTGGCCCAAGTTGGTTGAGTTTTGTAGGACTTTTGATCCATATCTTGTTGGGCTGCCGATGCTGATTTCTCGGAGCTGTGTGTTGTGGTCTTCATGATGTGTCTTCCCTCCTTTTGATATGAAATGCACCTGCACTCACAAATTCACCAACACTCGTGGAATTCATTAGTAATAAACTCCTACCACTATGTTTGGTGTTCATTTTTATTTCTTTTATGCAGGTACTTGACGGTCAAAAGTGGTACTTAAGGACCGTCAACAGCTTGCTTGAATTTGATGAAATCGTGCTTGTGGTTGTCGACGACTTGGTTTATCACTATTTTGACCATTTCTATGTATTTGTGAAGATTTCTATGTGTTTGTGTTGATTTAAATGCCTGTGATGATGATGGTGGTGATGTGTATGTGTCTATGGTGATGGTGAGCATATATGTATGATTTGGTGTGATTTTGGTCCAGGTTGTAGTGATTTTAAACATTTTATTGCATTCTGTCGAATTTTTTTGCCGAGTGCCTCAAGTTTTTGCCGAGTGTCAAAACTGAGGCACTCAGCAAATGTGCAATTATTTGCCGAGTGCTGCTTCCTGGCACTCGGCAAACTGACCATTGTTTGCTGAGTGCCAGGGCCCAGGCACTCGGCAAACAGCTGGGGTTTGCCGAGTGCCTGACACGTGGCACTCGGCAAACAGCAGCGGTTTGCCGAGTGCCTGACACGTGGCAATCGGCATATTTTTTTGGTTTGCCGAGTGCCTGACGTTAGGGCACTCGGCAAACACTCTTGACGTCCGTTTCCCACCGTCATGTTACTTTATTTTGCCGAGTTGCCGAGTGCCTGACAAAAAGCACTCGGCAAACTCCCTTTTGCCGAGAACTGGTTGCCGTCCGGGCTTTGCCGAGTGTTACACTCGGCAAAATGTTTGCGGAGTGCAATACTAGCTTTGCCGAGTGCCAGAAGCACTCGGCAAATCAGGGGTTTCTCATAGTGCGCGGCCAAGAAAAATGATCGATCGGCCGGCCAATAATCAATCGGCGACAGGCTTGCACAGCCTCGGACTAACGTTGCAGACACGGTGTTCATAAGTAGCGTGGCGACGCGTGCATGGACCTGATGACGAGAGAAATTGCCCGAGATCGAGCCAACTTGCCATGGTCCATGTCCCTGGACCCGACGCTGGCCTTGTGTCCGTCCGCAGGCCGCGCTTCACGGTCACCAATCAGCAGGAAAAGCATGAGCTGAACGGACTGCGAATTTGGAAGACATCAATATTATAGCCACCCTAGTCTACACTTGGACGGGCCAGCTCTACAAGGTAACAACTATATATTATAGAGATCTGTAGCTCTAGGTTTTATTAGTGAGCTTCTTTTGACACCAGTAGCTAGTGCCTTTCACTACTATAATAAAAGCACTATACCGGCCGCAGTTCGGAGTGAAGTTTCGCTGACCATAAAACTTGCAATTTGTTTTGGGGAATACTTGCAAATTCAGTCTCTTGGCTATTAGAAGATCGCTCGATGTATTTGCTTCAAATTTTGCTTTGACGGGTTTTGACGTACAAAGACCATAACTTAGTTGAATTCGTCAGCCGTTCGATCGCATATATGTAAATGCATCCGTGAGCGCACGTGGAGCTTGCGGCTCCGGGCCGGATGGCGCCCCGCCGCGGATGCACGGACACAATTCATGCTGCCAGAGTGCATCCATGTTCACGGTCCAGAGCGACCGCGTGATACACGCGGCAACAACGGTCCGACAAACGCACGGGTGCTAGCTCACTCGCAGCTTCATTCAGATAGACATGCAGATGTATGGGCACAATCCTAGCTACCATGCATTGGCAGCTTACTCCTACTTCTAGCTAGAGGCAGCCTAGCTACAGCCCGGGGCGAGCAGATCTCTACCGTACGTACGGACAGTCAACTTACGAGTGAGGCCAAGAGTAATATATAATTGCCAGTAATATAATATGTCCGTCAGCGACGTGCATGCAGGCGTTCAGCCCGGGACAATCGTGTGCCGGCCGACGGGGCGGGCGCGCGGACGTACGTACGCTCGTGGCGACGCACGAAGAAATGGAGCCAACTTGTCTGTGGTCCATGCAGGTTGATGGACGCTGGCTTTGTCTTTGTTTGCCGTGCATTTTATTTTGCAGCTTTTAATGACATTTTATTTTTCACTTGGATTTCATTCTGTTTCAGGGCGCAATTTTGAACTTAGGCGATATTCGCAGTTTTATTTTCTTGTGTGATTGTGTAAGATCTTTTTTCTACTTCAATAGTTGCAAGCGGAGGTGGTCCTGGACTACTCCACGTTTACACAAACGGGTCTAGTCTCGTTCAGACACAAAGTCTCCAACATGTCACTATGAACGATCCTTTAACACCTCCCCTTGATCATAGTCGCTACTCCAATCCCAGATATAAATATCATATCTACAGTCCAATAAAGGACACACAGTTCATTGTCCCATGAACACGTTATCAACACAAACGGGTCTGGCCTCATTGAGACACAGGTCTCCGATTGGTCCAAGTATAACTTTATTTTTCTTAAACAAAATAAAGAAATGTGATGTACTTTGGATAGTTACCACTAAAGGATACAACTGGGCACAAGAACTTGGCTGATTCAAATTAACCATCCTCAAAGCCTATGCATGATCTACTCTACATGATAAGACTGCAGCGCAAAGTAGCCTGAACGTTTGCGGGAGAAGGCACTGGCAAATAAATTTAAACACTCCCACATGCAGAATAAAGCAAGCTATACTATGAGACTAGTAAATTATAGTCATGTTAATGAGCAAGAGACTGTAGTAGATTATAATATAAATATAGTAATGTTTGGTCTTATTTTATAGATTAAATTGGTACAAGTCAATACAAATATGATGCACATTTTTTTAAAGTATAATCTATGTCAAATTTGGTGATGTGCATCACATAAAAAACAGTCTCGACGCGAGATTCCATTTCAGCACATGGCGAAATCGCTGAGGTGATCTGAGGACAGCTGTCGACGATCCCTTCTGTTAGCGCACTGGTTCGTTGGTTCCGATGTGTGCTTCTTTTGTCAGTTGATGGCCATCCATTGAGATACAAGGGTCCCAAATAACTTCCTGTGCATCAGTAGCCGTTGACCAAAGCACAACTGCCATTCTCTTTAGGCTTAATGTCAACGTTACAACAAGTTGTCACAGCCACAATCCATCGGATGAGGCTTATGTTGGATTTAGTTATATGTGGCTCCTTATCATCTGTTTGCACCTCAACCACGTTTGCAAAACACATAATTTATTGCTTACACATTGTAACTTTCTTGTGCATATCATTTACATGACAAGGTTTCAGAAAAAGTTCCATATACAATTATCAACAATGAAAATATTACTTTGTTCTTCTTTCCTTGCATATTAGTAGATTTTGCAACACAACACATATTGCTTTACTATTGCATTGATAAAGTGTTCAAATAATAGAACATGATGGTGCCCTGAAATGGAGAAGTAGCGCATTATGAAGCAGATTTATTGGCCCTGGTGAGTGGTGAGTAGACATAATTTTCAGCTTCTTTAGTGTCCCTTAGGTACATGCATGTTTCTCTGCTTTTCTTTTGATCCGAATGAGCCAATTTCTCCTTTATATAGTTGAGTACCCGGAGTTCAGATCCATTGACTGTAAACATGGGCGACAGATGGTTCATATTTAACAGAGCCAATTTCTCTTTTACCTGGAACCTCACTATGAGCCAAAATGAAACGACATCAATATGTCATGATGAATAGAACATTAGTTAGCAATTTTTCATAATTTGCATAATTTTCACATTGATTTTACAGCAATTTTCAGCAGCATATATCAATTAAATGCATAAAGTAAATAACCTGTAAACGGTAAGAGCTGGAAAAAAAGAAAAGGTTATCATAACTGCTAACTTACAGGATCAAAAAACCAAATGTGGTCACAAAATACTTGGGAAGACGGTGTGCTATTGTGTTGGAAGATAATGATTGCCGAGATAAAACTTGCATGTCCTATATCAAAAGTTATGAAGTGTGACAAATGACAAATAAGTTTGATCATGCACACCAATATAGTCAGTATGAGGTTAGGCTTTTATGAAGTGTGACAATAAAATGTTAACCACCAAATCATAAAACATCATTTCATAAAATTTGTAATGAAGTTCTATTTTTGTAAGTACACAGTTATATTGCATCGTATGTACATCGATTTAATAAAATGTAGGCAAGACAAACAACTAGGATAGACAAACATAGTGAGCATTGAAACTATATTATTTTGTGTGGATTTCCCAAATTGCAACCCCTTTAACTTCTCCAAAGGTTACCAATAACTCAGTAAATTATCTTTGTAGTAAGGCATGGTTAGTTTTTAGTCGAAGCCAAATTTATCATTGTTTTAGGATGGAGCTGAACATCATAACAATTGGCATAAATAAATTCTTGTGCATGGACCTGATTTTTAGTTTACTATATGCATCTCCTTGTCATGTATCTACATCTCAATAGCTTTTGTAACTTAACACATAATTTCTTGCTTACACATTGTACCTTCTCAATACCTATATTTTACATGATCAAGTTTCAAAAAAAGTCCCATATATGATTTCAAACAATACAAATATTCCTTTGTGCTTCTTTCTTTGCATGTCGGTACGTAGTTTTTGTGACTCAACGCGTACATATTATTTTTCTATAATATCCATAACTTTTGAGACAACAATTTCCATGCAAAAGTAATATTTCATATCTAGGGAAATTGTAGAGAGTTGATGGTTCAAATACTAGAAGGCAGTGGTGTCGAAGGAATGGAGGAGCCGCCCATTAATATGTAGATGCCTTGGCAGTGGTGAGGGACGAAAGTTTCAACTGATTTTGTTTCTCTTATCTACATGTTTCTCTGCTTTTCTTTTGTTCAGAACGAGCCAATTTCTCTCTGTATAAATGAACAAATTAGTTCAGTACCTGTTCAGATCCATCCACCGAAAAGATGGGCAACAGCTAGATGGTTCATGGTTAAGAGAGTGGTCCAGTTTCACTTGCTATCAGCAAAACAAAAAGGCATCAATATGTCATGATGGAAGCGTGCTCTCGGAATATTCTATTCATTGCAATATCAGAAGCAAACAACAAATTGGTATGGCGTACAAAAGATATTTTCAGGAAAAAAACATGTCATGATCCGAGCACCTAAAAACGTGGCAATTTCAAGAACTGTTTATTGCATAAATATCATAAAAGAAACAACAAATACGTGAAGGTTGCCTAGTTAAATGGGGGAACTTTTTTTTTGTTTACCAAGAGTGCTATGTCATATATCATGTTTTGAAATAATAAATGTAAGAATCATCCTATTCATAGTTTCATATTTTGGCGTAATAGACACTATCGCCCGAAGCTCTGAATCGTCCCTAAACCTCCGAAATGGGTAGTTTACTCCGTAAACTTTTGTTGGTGGGTTCAATTTGGTCCTTAAGCTGACTTCAAGCGCATGTTTCTGTGGTTCCTCGGAGATAGCAAAAAAGAACGTTTCATGATCTTAGAGAAAAGAGAGCATTGGATAAGAAGAATAAAGCAGATGCAATTTGATCAAGGACACATCCATCAATGGACCCACAGATGCTAATGGGAATTTCGCACCTCTAATCTGTGCTCGCAGCTTTGCGGCAATTTTGCCTCTGGGTGTTCCTTTCAAAGCCAATGTTCGCAAGGTTTACAAACCTCTCGGCACCAAGCAAGGTTCGCAAAAACGACAGACGCAAATTGGACGACAATTGTGGAACAAGAGCTCAAAAATAAGTTTTTTTGGTCGCCCAAAAATTGCCGGAAGATTCCAGGAAGGACAAAAAGAAAAAAAAAAGGGTGTGTGTGTGTGGGGGTGGGGGGGGGGGGGGGGGGGGGGGGCATGGCTGCCCCTGCCTGAGCTTTGACGCTTTAGAATGAGCTTAAGTAGTCCCCCTCGGTCCATCTCCGCAGCATTGATTTGCCAACCATCTTAGCCTGAACCTAGGAGCTGCGCAATAACAGAGAGGAGGTTGATGAGTATAAGTGTGCTCAAGTCAACCAGGCGGTGAAGACGGTGCTTGATGGCAGCCATAAACTTGCATTTATCAGAACTATGGTTTATGTTGATACAAAACTCTTATAGGTTGTTAATTAACAATGAAATTGTTGTGTGCGATTATTTGGTGAAATTTGGACATGTAACACGATATTGTATCTTGCTGTTTGAGATCATTGTGAACATTTCAATTTTCCTCTCTGGGATTTTTGGATTTATTAATCTATTTATAGAATCTTTTAATTTGCTTTTGGCCGTCTGTATGAAAAAAAAGAGGAAAATAAGCCGAAATATTTATGCAATTAAAAAATTGGGTCGATCCATTTATTCGGGAAAAAAAAAGATGGGCCGAGCGACGTGGGAGCGCTGTTGGAGCCGCGGAACGCCTCATGATGGGCGTGGTCCACCCGCGGAGCGGACACGATCCAGCGATCTGCGGAGGGGCACCGTGCGAACCCATTTTGGTTTTACTAGCCACCCCTTTGAACCAATGGATACTATGGGTCGACCCATATGCTTGAGTGCGCCGCCGCGTCGGTGCGTGCTGCTGCTTGCAGGTTCTAGTTGACGTAAACGTCCGCATGCAGAAGATGTAACTACAGGCAATAGAGAACAGAAAAATTTTACCGCTGTTGATCATACATGCTGCAAACAGGTAATATCTACCATCTTCAATACATGGAACAAGCAATATGCAGTAAACAGGCGATACAGGGAACACCATCTCGAATTAACATCACTGGCAGCTCATGCATGAGATCCATCACCCACCAATAAGCAAGTCTGATAAACCAACTCGTGTTTAACCAAGAAACAGACGGGAGAGGAAAAGAGAGATGCTATTACCTCATACTTTGTGCTTTTGAGCAGTTATCTGGCCTTAAAATCAACTTTCATAAGAGTGAATTATTTTGCTATGGGGAAGCTAAGGATCTGGAAAAGGAATATTCACAAATTTTCGGATGTGAAATGGGATCTTTTCCTTTCAGATACTTGGGAATTCCAATGCACCATAGAAAATTAAGAAACTCTGATTGGAAAGAGATAGAAGAGAGATTTCAGAAAAGACTAAGTGGATGGAAAGGGAAGATGTTATCCGTTGGCGGGCGTTTGGTACTCATTAATTCCGTTCTTAGTAATTTATCAATCTTTATGCTATCTTTCTTTGAAATACCAAAAGGAGTTTTAAAGAAACTAGACTATTATAGGTCTAGATTCTTTTGGCAAAGTGATGAGCATAAAAAGAAATATAGATTGACTAAGTGGGGAATTATGTGTTCGCCGAAGGATCAAGGAGGCTTAGGAATCCTAGATCTTGAGCTACAGAATAAATGTCTTCTTAGTAAATGGTTGTTCAAACTCATTAATGAGGAAGGGGTATGGCAAAAACTTCTAAGAAATAAATACTTGAGATATAAAACAATTACTCAAGTTGAGAATATGCCTGGTGATTCTCATTTTTGGTCAAGCCTTATGAAGGTGAAGAAAGACTTTTTGAGACTAGGCAAATTCAACTTGGGAGATGGTGCTCAAGTTAGATTCTGGGAGGATGCATGGCTGGATAATACTCCTTTTAGTGAACAATTCCCATGTTTATATAACATTGTTAGGAAGAAGAGTGCAACGGTTGCAACAGTACTAAGGTCGGACCCGTTGAATGTGGCTTTTAGAAGATCTCTAGTTGGGAATAACTTACTAGCATGGCATCAGCTTGTTGCTAAAGTTATGCATACCCAATTAAGCGATCAAAAAGATACATTTAGATGGATGTTGCAACAGGACGGAAAGTTTACGGTACGATCAATGTATCGAATGCTTGCTGCACCGGACGTTGTACCCCGTAGTCATGCTTTATGGAAGCTGAAATTGCCCTTAAAAGTAAAAATTTTCATGTGGTACTTGATTCGAGGAATAGTTCTTACTAAAGATAATTTAGCAAAGAGACAATGCAAGGGAAGTTTAAAATGTTGTTTCTGTAATCTAGATGAAAGTATCCAACATCTTTTCTTTGATTGTTCTGTTGCTAAATTAATTTGGAGAATTGTACAAGTTTCTTTTAACATTAGGCCTCCTGCAAATGTGCAACATTTGTTTGGGGATTGGCTAGTGGGGATAGACAAGAAACTTAGATACAAAATTTTGGTAGGAGCTTGCACTTTGTGTTGGGCAATTTGGCTTTGTAGAAATGATGTGGTTTTTAACGATCCAAGAGCTTTTACTCCTATGCAGGTGATCTTCAGAGGTACACACTGGATGCGGTTCTGGTCAATCTTGCAAAGGGAGGAGGAGCGCCCCCAAATTATCTGGGGATGTCGTATGCTTGAGACTACATCAATGGAGATTTTTGCTACAAATGGATGGTGTTTTAGCAATAGACTTGTTTAATTTATGGCGTCAAGAACTGTATTTGATACGGTCCTGTTAAAATTTAGATTTGTGGTTGTAATAATGAACAGCTACATGCACCGATCGTTGCAGAGGCTGGAATATTGAAATATATTCCCATTTCTAAAAAAAAATTACCTCATACGCCGGAGTTAGCAGCTGCTGCGCGTCGGCCGCTGCCACGGGCATTGGGTCAGTTCTTTGAAGGCAGGCCAACTCGTACCTGCTACCCGGGGCACTTTAGTTGGAGCCCCGGCGGACGCGCTGCCACGGGTCAGCAAGTAACGGCGACGAACGACGGCTGGGTAGCAACGGACGACGGCAGGACGGGTTGTGAACGAACACCTGACGCACGGGTCGACCCACTTGACCCTATGGTTGGAATGGACTCGAACCAGATGCCCCACGTCATGATCCGCGGTGACCCAGTAGAATCGTTTTGTGGGGCGGTTCGCAGGTCCACTGGGCCGACCCGAACCACGCCCATCGTTCCGAAAGCCGAATCCCCACCGCCGTCGAGCGCTGCCCGAAGCCATGAGTCGTGCCGGCCCAGCCACCGTCGCACACCATGCATGATCGCCCTTGAACCTCCCAGCCGTCGACGGAGCGCCTCCGGCAGGGGCCTGATTGAACCGCTCGCGGGTGAAGGGGAAGGAGAGAACTCGAAGATGAAAATGACCCTGCCGCAGCCGTCCTCGCCAGAGCACGGTTGTTTCTGTCGCTTCGGTGCTGGCGGTGGCTAGGGGCGAGATGCGGGGAAAGAGTACACGTGATACCAAGTGCAGCGATGCTTAATGCAGAAATCAACATGAATCCTGTGCACGCTGGCTAAACTCAGATAATACAGGAACTCGCTCGGTAGTTCGCTTCAAAATTATTCTCATTGATCAGGGGCAGGGACGAGATGATTACAAACACATATATACTCAGACCGATCCAAGACATAACGTCCTCGATCAGTTGAGGATCTCCACCCCGCGCACTCTCGGCTGCCACTCTGGCTGAGGCTTGGCTCTTGGCGGCGGCGTCAACGGCCCGCCGCACGGGCCGGTGCATAGGCATTGGGGGATTTGCATGCCCGGACCACCCTTCTTCTTGCTGCAATGCCCCCCGGTGTAGCCTCTGCTCACGCATGCCTTCGAGCACATGGCGTTGTGAACGCACATCACAATGGGCGGCCTGTCCCGGAACTTGCAGGCTGCTTTTGCCTCCACGCCTGCAATCACCATTCACCAAACATATTGTAACTTACTGTTTGGAAATACTACTCAATTGGAGGAGAAATTGGGGCAGCAGATAGTATTTGTGGAAATTAAATTTACGGAGAGAACTAATTTGGTCCGTATCTCTTCAGAACTTACCGTAGGACGCAAGGAGCAGGGCCACGGTGAAGCCAGTGATGACCAGTAGTTTCTTGCTGAGTGACATGGTTATAGCGTTATGGAGCAGTGCTAATCGGCTACCTATCGAAAGAAGAACTGCTGTGGTCTTATTTATAGACTTGGCGAAGCATAAATATACTAAATAATAAGTGCCATAAAACAACTCTTGTCTGGTCAACAGTTTGTGACTCCTCATGTTGTACTGTGAAAGAACTGCTATAAAATCACCGGGAAAACAGAGATTCAATCCTACTGATCATCTCAACTACGGTTTCAGTTGAAAGCAGAGTTTCAGGCATAATTTTAGGGAAACTACGGTTTCAGTTCAAACCAGAAATTTTGGCATCATTTAGTGAAGCTAGCCACGGTTTCAGTTGAAAGCAGAGATTCAGGCATAATTTTTGGGAAACTACGGTTTCAGTTAAAACCAGAGGTTTTGGCATCATTTAGTGAAGCTAGCCACGGTTTCAGTTGAAAGCAGAGAGTCAGGCATAATTTTTGGGAAACTACGGTTTCAGTTGAAACCAGAAATTTTGGCATCATTTAAGTGAAGCTAGCCATGGTTTCAGTTGAAAGCTTCAGGCATAATTTTATGGAAACTGCGGTTTGAGTTGAAACCAGAGATTTAGGCATGATAAGTGAACCTAGCCACGGTTTCAGTTGAAAGAAGAGAATTAGGCATAATTCTAGGGAAGCTACGGTTTCAGTTGAAAGCACAGATATCGGTATAATTTTAGGGAAACTACGGTTTCAGTTGGAAGCAGAGATTTAGGCATAATTTAAGTGAAGGTAGCTACAGCTTCAGTTGAAAGCAGAGAACTAGGCAATTTCAGGGAAGCTGCGGTTTCAGTAGGAAGCAGAGATTCAGGAATAATTTGAGAGAAGCTACTGTTTCAACTGACAGAAGAGACTCATGCATATTTTTAGGGAATTTACGGTTACAGTTAATCGTATTTTTTACTAGAATTAGCACAAATTTATTTAGAAAAGAACATCCCTGCCTGTTGATCAGTGCTTTTTCACATGAATGGTGAAATCATGAAGGCAGAAGGAAGATTCCCAATCACAAACGAATGAGTCCTCGCTGCCTATACAGTGATTGATTGAATAGAAAAATGGATGAAAAGTGACTGAAGATAGTACTTCATGCCTATCCCTGCATGTATATACATATTTTTTTCTCATGATATATGAAGCAGGAACTTTTTCCTGAATCTAAAAAATCTGCCAGTGGGAGAAACAATTTACCAAATGACCGGCACCATTAATCATGTCCAAATACAGAACATATGCGTACACGCACCCATATAGCCATCAATTAACATAGCCATATAAATGCTAGCTGCAGACGCTGACCCATATAGCCATCGTATCACAACCATGCAGATGGCTATTAGTTTGATCTGATGGTGTAGATCTGATCTGAAAATGCACTAATGATGATCAACATTTGATCAAATTGAGGATTATATACTTGACCATCGCTATTTTCTTGGCTTTCGGCATCATGTCCGCCACCTTTCCATCCTGTCAAGCTCGAGACATGTAAACATGTCTCTCTACTTAATCTGCTAATATTTTTAAATTTACTCGTATTATTTCGTTAATAACCTATCTTAATTTCATTAACATTGTGATCTGTCTGTACGCAGGCCAATACTTGTCGCCAAACAGCCGCCAGCCTTGAAGTGCTTCATATTTCTCATAAACACTTGTACTGAATCAAAGTGCAGCCATTACTGCATGTACGAACAGGATTTGCCTGGAAATGGCGCCTACTGCAATAAAGTAAACACGAAATGCTGTTGCAGATCGAGTGCCGTGATTGTAATGCATCTGACTTGATGCTTATTCAATAAATACTAGTAAGGTTGCCCGCGCATTTGCGCGGCTAGTTTCTTATATTTGTATTGGACATAACTATATGTAAATTCATTGCTTATGCGGTAATTCAATATTAAAAACTTTTGAAAGTTCTTTAGTAGTGTATTGTGAGTACGCGTTTGTCAAATTTGATGCAATTGAGTACAAAACTTTGATTTTGAACGTGTTGGCATCCTATAGGTCTAATATTTAGAACTTTGTTGGGTAATATTTTGCACCTACCAATATTTTATCTGCTATACTTTGCAAGGTTTCGTATCTTCAAGTTGACTTTTGGTTGGACGGATCTGCTAAACTGTATTATGTCAGATTTATATCTCAAATTTAAATTGCCATATTTGTATTGATTGGATGATTAAGCCAAGACTTTATATGTATAATTCTATTGGAACAAAGTTGTATTATGTATAGTGTATTGTATCTGAAGGAAGCATAAAAAGGGGACACAAAACCAAAGGAATCAATGTGCAGAATTGGTGAAAAATTTGTATATAGACATGTGTTTTTTGTCTGCCCCCACCCCTCTCCCAACCCCCCCCCCCCCCCCCCCCCCCACCCCAGATCCGCCACTGATTGTATCCATACAACATATATTAGGATTTGTTTTAAGAAATATTGGCTGAACATCTGTACACATTTGACCATATATTATGTCTGCCTCAGTGCTGGCTTATGGACACATATCATGTGGTGCAAGAATCGTAAAGGATCAGGAAAGTGTGCGCACCTTGTCATCGTCGCCTAGATAACCTGGATCAAGCAACGTCACCTAGCTTTGCAAAACGTATATATCAGTATTAGAAATCAGACAGTCCAATCGAAAGAACCTGATGAAACGTCTCACATGATTGCTAATCAGTCAGTCCGTGCCGCTGCTACAGGCACAAACAGTTAAACATATATTCAGCATCCACTGTCCAGCAACCAAAGAAAATATTACAAAACGAATTCTATAGTCAGATGTCGTCTGGCTTGCTATTCGCCCACCAATTGTACCAAAGCAGTATGTCCATAATCTGAAATGTTGTCAAAAATTTTGATGTCTGTGGCGAAGAAGCTACATAACCCTAGAGTGGTGCCATTGCACCGCGGTAAAGCAAAATCTTGCTACTAATGAGCATGTTTGGACCACGAATGTATCTCTTAAGTTAAATTTATTTACTACATGACACCAAGATAAGTTCTATTCTAGCTTTATTGTCACTGTTTTGCACAAAGTGCAGTCTCTACTACTTAAAAAGTCTCAAAGAGGTCGTCAGCCACAAATTTCAGCCGAATTTTTCAGTTTTCAGACCTCTTCCTTTGAATTCGTGTCGATTTCACCAAATTTGAATCGAGTTCGACTCAGAATCGGTTTTTTATAAACGCTGAGTTGATTCTGAACACTGAACAACGCAAGGTCCACTAGTAAACCCTCTCTCTTATAACCTGGACGACCAAGGTTCGAATCCTACCTTTAGCAAGATTTTTTTTCCTTTTCGCTATTTTCGAGTGTGTGCTTGTTTTCCTTTTTTGTTTTCACCGGTGGACACAGCATGCCTGCAGGTGCAGCTGCCTCTCCTTCTTTGACGGAAAAAGCGAAACCTCCTCCCCACCTACGTATTCGTTTCAAGTACGTATCTGTTTCCTTTTTGCTCACCCAGCCAGAAAGTCGTGACCCACACATTGTCTGTTCGATCATCTATAACAAGCATACGTGATCACTTGAACACACACTGCAATGGAACTCAGGTGGCGGATTCGGGCTTCGGCTATCTTCCTCATGTGGGAAGGGAAGCACGGCAGGGGCGGCGCCAAGGTCCGCTCTTGCCGCCCGTTGAGCATCGACATTCGCAGCGCATCAAAAGGACGGTCGTCCGGCAGATTGATCATTGATCTCGTCCACGTAGAGTATCCATTGTTGGCCTTGGCGAGCAATCCGGGCTCGACTGCCTTGGCTCCCTCGGTGAGGAACTGAGGACCTTCTCGATTTCGATTGCTCCGCAGACCTATCCTCGGGGCGTCGAGGGGTAGGTCGACCATAGTGATCTTGGCGGTGGTGACGGGGACGCCGTGCAGGACAGCCGATCGCGGACCTCGACATCGTCGGGATCGCCGACCACAACGCGGATGTCCGGGACCAGGTCAGGCCCGCCCATCGCCGTCTCAGCGCACGCCGCGGGCGGCGCACACTTCGTGTCAGATGTGGACTCGGGAGAACGACCTCGATCGAGCCGAGCTCGAATTCATGACGGACTCAGAAACGGATCGAGCGCCGAGCTTCAGGTTAATTATATTATACGAGAGCCTGAGCGCGCCTCTGCATCGTCAAGGTCTCGGGGTCAACACGAGCCAGCAGCGCGCCTTCGCGTCGTCAAATCAGGTCGCGGGGTTGTTGCCTGCATCACAGCGATTTTCTCGTCCTCAAAAGTACATGGACATGCGATGTTCTCATCTGTGAAATAATCTTCAACGACCTCTTCTCCAACATTCTCTACCTACTGGTAAGCCTGGAAATCCTCGTCGCTAATACAAGATCATGCCCAATTGGATGCAAGCATGGCGCCGGCCAATACGCGCATGGCCCAAGCCCTTCGAAAAAAATCTGAAAATAAGCTTCCATGTTGCATCAACCGAGTGCTAGACTTTTGTCAGACCTTCTGCATGTGTCATGCTTTAGTCCATGTGTCTACCGTGTCACTGCTAATGCAATGATCATGCATATTTTATTAATTTATGATTTTCTAGCTGTTTGGGATGTAATCATACACAAAATACCAGTCATATGTATGTCTCAATACGGAAAATCACAGCATACTCTTGTAACCTGATTTTAACTGGTCTAGGTCGATCCTTCTCAATGCGGAAATGCTATTTGCAAGCAAATATTATACAATAATTTTTCAATATATTTATTACTTTGTATACTAATAAAATTATGTGATTTACAACCCGTAGCAACGCACGGGCAAAATGCTAGTTTAAGTTAAATGGCAATGGTCTTATCTACTTGTTTGTAAGTGCTTCTCATCTGACTAAAAACATGAGAATTTTTGTTCAGTTCTAATATTTATTTCACAAAGTAAAAAGGAAGCATTGTATTCCTTGGACCTAGTGGGTGATCTATTAGGGAAAATAAAGGTCATGGCTAGTTTGCTTGATCGGCACATGCTAGTTGCAATAGGTACAAAGAACCCTTTGTCCAGTGCATTGAAAAGAACTTTTGTCAATATGAGCAAGGTAGAATTAAAACCTAGGAAAATTCCTTGAAAAAATTAGTGCTATTGGAAGTCTGAGCCGCTGGTCTTCACAAACTTTCGATCACAAATAAAAGCATATACAAGTTATACTTCAATACTTGTATTTAGTATTTAGTGTGGCAAATTGAGTGCACACAATGCAAATACGTGATAGAGAGAGGGATCTCCTGAGTGATAAAAGCATGGTAAATTAATTTGTCATGGGAAAACGATGCATGCATCAAGTAATTTTTACCTATTCATCACAAACTTAATAACCGACTAAACGCAAAAGGGAACCTGTGCTAGAGATTGGGTATTTGCCTGCGCCATAGGACTTGGACGTTCTGGGAGTGAGCTAGGCTGGCGTTTCTTCTGTGGCCCTTGTAACAATGATGCACGTACGAGTACGTACTTCATCAGCAGATCGCGAAGTCGCAGCGCACGTCGGCTGGTATAGATTGATCCAGACAGAGACCAGATGTGTACGGACTGGTGATGGCGGCAGCAAGGCCTGTTGTTCGTCGACGGCTCCGTCCTGATCGCGAATTCGCAGCGCAGGTTGGCTCGTCGTGTTGTTGGACGTCGGCTCTACTTCAACAGCAGGTCGCGAACTCCCAGCGTACGACAGCTCGTAGATTGATCCGGACAGCTAGAGACCAGATGCGTGCGGACTGTTGATGGCGGCAGCGAGGCCTGTTGTTTGTCGATGGCTCCGTCTAGATCGCGAACTCGCAGCGCACTCCTCGTCATGTTGTTGGACGTCGGCTCGTCGTGTTGTTGGAAGGGATGACAGATTGACAGGCAAGTGGGAGCTAGGGACTTGGTGAGCGTGAGGACTATTGATGGAGAATTCTTTAGGTTTTGCGGGTACGTGTAAAATGCAAAGTGTATTTTGATCTAATTGTTTCATAATGGCAGTGGTGGATAATTTTCACTTTTTATTTTCTCTGGTTAACGTGGTAATTTCTAGGCTCTGAGAACGAACGTGGAGGCTTCTTTTCTTGATCAATTATATATATAATGGATGCCTTTCAATTCCCTTCTGCATACTCTTGTATTTTTGTTTGCATAAGCGGCAACTGGTGTCCTGAGTACGCTAGAGATCGTGGACAATATCGTTCGGGGAGCTTACCGTCGATGCACAGTGTGGTCGACTAGCTATCGAAACAATTAAGAACTGAACATATATGTGGTCTTATTTATAGAATTGGCCTATCTTTAAGATGGATGTACCAGTTAAGAAGCTATAAAATTTTGGCCAACAATTAATCACCGGCACAACAGACATGCAATCCTACTGTTTACAACAAAACAGAAGCAAAAAGGAAGCAGAGATTTAGGCATAATTTAAGTGAAGCTAGCAGCGGTTTCAGTTGAAAGCAGAGAACTAGGCATGATTTAGGGAAGGTACGGTTTCAGTTGGAAGCAGCGATTCAGTCATTATTCTAGAAAAGCTACTGTCACTACACCACAGCACACAATAGCCAACTAACGGTGAGTCGCTAAAACGGCTTTTACCGACTTACCATAAGTCGGTAAAGACATTTGCCGACCTTCTTGGTGAGTCGTTGTAAGTGGCGTCGGTAAAAGTTTTACCGACACACCACTTTTTAGCGACCTACCGTCGGTTGGTACTGCAAAGAATTACCGACGCATAGTTCGACGCTAATCTATATATTTACCGACCCACAGTCAGTCGCCGATGATATTTTTTCAATAAAAAAATGATTACTACTTTAACAAAGCCCACCAATGCATTTCAGAAATAGAATCATTGAACGAACCACTTAAAAAAGATACATAAATTACTCTTGAATAATAAGATTCTTTGAAGTGTACAGGTGATATATTATATCACATATTACAGTAGCTAACATGGAAAAATTCTATCTAGTGTTCTGGAAGTTAGAAGTACAATTGTCTCTGAACCCCTTTTGTGCCTTCAAGATGGAGCAGAACCTGCAAAGAGAAAAGTTATGCAACAGTAGTGCCACCGAAATGTTCACTTAAATCTTAAAGATCTACAATTTCAAATCACAAGTACATTGGTTGACGCAGCGAATTCATAGAACGTAAGCTGTGTCCATCTACGCTATAAAAAAAGTCACAAGTTTGGCGTATCCAAATGTTATGCTGAAATTTGTTCCCCACCCTAAAAGAACAACATGACAACAAAACAATCACAATGGTTCCATGTGTGGGCTGGCTATTCAAAGAAAAGTTGCAGCTTGACTCATTTACTCAAAATCACTTAATGGGGACCGGTCTGGTGATGACTTCAATACAGTAATGCATATTTGGACAAGTGAAACATAAATTTGTACAGCAACGAGATGTACTCTCCTCAAAATGAAATTAGAAATTACAAAAGTGTGTTGTAAACAGGCAAAACAGATCTTACTGTAAACAGAAACAACTTAAGAATTCCAGCTAAACTATAATGCATCTTCTGTGTTTCTGCAATGCTCCATCACACCAAATAAAATTCTAGGCCACAAGACAGGAACCTGCTAGCATCTGTACATGAACGAGATAATGTAATCATGCGTTGAGCAAGGGAAATTATAGACAATGATCTCATGGCACAACATTCTATCTGAAATTTTCAGCCTTTGCTAATTCTAACAAATTGATTTGTTCAACTAGAAATTTCTGCTAAACTAGAAATTCTCTAAATATACATTGACATAGGTCAGTAAAGCAGGTTTGTTTAGGCTCAACACTGCAGCATCCCAAATTCTAACAAATTGATTTGTTCTGCACTGACTGACATGTCTATTGTGCTCTTGTTCTTTACTGATAAATACAGTAGACTAAGAATATTATGGAACTGCATATTTTTTTCCTTAAGTGTGCTTCACCATAATGAAAAGATCAATATTGTACTTCAAGCATCCAGAGCAAGAGGCAACGAAGGACAGTGACTACACGGGTGAAGAAATTCATACCAGATTGGGGATTGGAGTCGTCGTTGAGGGGACTAGCTGGAGAAGACGTAGCTGCAGAACGCTGTCGCCGCCAGCTGCCCAACCCCGTCGCGCTTCTCCTCCTCCTTCACCACTTCACTACCGTGCCCTCTGCCGCGATGACGACGATGGCCTGCAGATCTGGGCCATGGGAGGGAACTGATGGGGTCGAGGGGATCTGCGCGCAATGAGAGATGGACGAAAGTGAAGGTTAGAGGATAGCAAATCTGTTGGGCGTTGAATCCATGGAGGGAAGATTGATGCCGGCAGGAGTCGCGGCAGCTCCGGGAGTACCAGATGGAGAGAACCGGTAGCGGCGGTGGGGGAGAGGCGAGCAGGATCACGAGGTGAGAGAGGCGGACAGGAGCACGAGATCTAGATGCGGTAGGGTTGTTGCTGGGCCTTGGGCTTTCGTTTCGTGAGTGAGTCCTGGGCAGACTTTTACCGACCTTCTGTTGGACTTTGAAGTTACGAATTGCCGACCCATCCTCCGATGTTATATGTAAAAACTTTTACCGACCTTCCGTTCGTTATTGAAACAAGAATTAGCGACGCACCGTGTGTTGATAACTTTCACCGATTGATAGTGAGTCGGTAATAGTCTATTTTTAGCAACTGACATGAGTCGTTAATTCTGTGTTGTGGTGTAGTCTGTTTCAATTGAACGCAGAGATTCCTGCATAATTTTTTGGAAGTTACAGTTTTAGTTAATCATTTTATTTAATAGAATTAGCACAAGTTCAATTAGAAATGACAGGTATAGCTGCCTATTGATCAGTGCTTTTCACATGAATGGTGAAATCAAGACTTTTTTTTAGGGTTAAGCTTGATTTTCTAGAAAAATAAAGCCATTATTTCAGCAAGTACAATTAGAGGTCAAGAAAAGGATAGGTTTCTGTTGGGGGACTGGTTCTTCAGTACTACAGAACGACTTAAGGATGAAGGATGTCAACCTATACTTCAGTTGGATATACCAACCGACATGTGAGAAGCATCTGCGATTTAAATTAAAAAGCAGTCGATTCAACATCCGACAGGAGTAAAGCCCTTTTTCTGTCGGTCTCAGTAACTTCTGATACTATAAATCTAACAAATTACGTTATTTTGGATTGTGTCTCGCTCACTGTTTTGATGTAATGAAAGCCGTGAAATATCATGCGGACCGTCTATTATATATATTTCTTTGTACTCCAGAGTTACCCCAGACATCATAAAACTGAAGGATGAATCCAGGACCCGACGGAATCGTAATATACATAGCATCATTCCCATGGTCACTTCAATTTATTTTCACGGTTAATCCTCAATTTATTTTAAATGCACATGCGTTTCACATGAATGGTGAAATCAAGTAGGCAGAAGGCAGATTCGCACATCACACATGCATGAATCCTCCCTGCCTTTGCAGTGATTGTTTGAATCGAGGAATATATGTGTTAGAGAACGTTTATGATCTTCACTAACCACTCCTGAGTGAAACTCGCCGAGAAAGCAGGAACTCGCCGAGAAAGCAGGAACTCGCCGAGAAAGCAGGAACACATGCATGAATTCATTTGTCTCATTTACAATTCGCATTACGCAAAACACGTCATCAGCACGCACGCTCTTCACTAACCACTCCTGAGTGAAACTCGCCGAGAAAGCAGGAACTCGTCGAGAAGCAGTTTCTCGACGAGTTCATCGGAGAAGAAGTTGCCGGAGCCTCTGGTGAGTCAAGATGCCTGAAGTCGCACTCACCGTTGCTTTCTTCTTCGCCTTCCTTCGCGCCTCCCTGCAAGGTCGCCGCACTCACCGCGGCCGCCGCATCATCCGCAACCGCCATGGTGTCTTCTTCCGCAACCGCTTCAGGCAGCCGTTCTTCCACCCTCGTTGTCGGAGTCGACGCAGCGGCCTCACCGGCCGTCGCGGACGCGGCCGAGTTGGTGGCAGACAGGGGCATGGCGGCCTCCGCGACGCCCGCCAGACGCGCCTCAACCTCGACTGGTACCGTCGCATGAGCGCCGCCATCGATCGTCGTCGTAGCCGGCGGTAACTGGCGGCACGCCTCAACGCCGAGCGGTTCCTGCAGGAACACCGACGCACACCGCTGGCGGAACGTCTCCACCGTGCACATCACTTCCTGCACGGGATGCCGCTCCCCGTGGCACAGCGGTTGCCGACGCCAACGCCGGCCACGACTTCCCCGCCTGCACCAACCGCCATCTTCGGAGTGGACGGAACGCGCATGGGGGATTTCACCACCGAGGCCGGCCCGTTGACGATCTCGTCCTTCACGGCGGCCGCGCACACCTCGACAACCGCTCCTCCGTCACGCGCCGACGACTACATCGCCTTGCCTGCCCCTGAGGACGGCGGCACTGCAGCCACCCACGACGACGAGGAGCAGTTGGAGGTCGAGGCCGCGACGACGACGTCCTCAACGCCATCGCCTCCGCGCCGCACCCCTCGGGCTCGCCGGAACGCGCGGATCCGCGTCGGCGGACGCGGACGCCCAACCGAGCGCCTCGCCCCGCGCCGTCTCTAGCCAACCGCCGCATCTGGACTGGTGGTTGGGCCCTCCTCCTCGCCGGCGGCTGGGCCCTCCTCCACTCCACCACGCAGCCCTTCCTGATTCACGGTTATCACCGGATCTGAGGGGGCCGCGACGGGGACGGCAGTCAACGGCCACGCATCAGCGACCGTGGCACCGGGAGCAGCGGCGACACCACCTTCGTCTTCCCCATGCTCGCCGATGGGGGGCCGCCTCCTCAGTCGCTTCCTCGGCTTGCAGAGGACGCCGCCACGACGTCCTGGCCGCGAGCCCGGCGCATGGACGGCGACGGCACGCCACCACGCCGATTGCAACGGCCACGGGCCTTGCTCCGATGGGGCGGGTCCATCTCGCCGCTGAATCGACTCTTCTGCGGCAAGGTCTGGCGTGGATTCGAGCGGGGATGGTGGATCGACACGACGGTGCTGCGATGGAGCAGTTGCGGCGGCGCAGCAGTTGTGCGGTGGAGTAGCAGTTGCGGCTCGGGAGGAGTTAGGTTTTCTATAACCAGTGCTCATCCGCATGGGCCTCCTGCTACAGGCCGCAATGCAACTGCAGCATGCTGCTGGGCCAATTGGACCACACGCAGGCACGCAAGGCTGGAGGCTGGAGCCCATTTCCATTTACGGACTTTGCTAGTTATCTTTAATTTAGCAATTGTTGTTTCCTTCATTGCAGTTTAGTTTAACAAATTGCATTAGTGTTGTTAATCCTCAGTTTAGAACTGATATTTACTGTAGTCATTTTAGTGTGTACCGATGTAAATTATTATCCTATCTTATGGAAAATGGAACTATATTATGTCCAATGAGTTTGTCTTTTATACATTCCCTATGACATAATTTTGTGTCTTACATTATTTTGCACAATGAGATGTGACATTTCTTGCAAAATAAATCTGATTCACCTAAATTAAATCCACTGGTTTAATTCGAGCAGAATCATATTGTATACACATCCATATTTACATCACTTATATGTCGCAAGTATTTTTACATGATAGTTTATTTTCTTGCACATTTCATTTATGCCATATTAAATGATTTACACACTAAAATCATACAACACAACCCCCTGCTGCATTTGAGGTTTTAATTAATCTCTTGCACAATATAGTTTGATTCACCTTCATTAAGCCCGATGCGCTTAATTCAAGCAGAATCTAAACTTCATGCAATATCTTTATGATTTTGCTTCTTATTACAACATACCATGATGATTTCATTAATCAAATGGTTTAACCCATGTAGGCCGAAATGGCATCGGCTGGTCGTGAGTTCACTAAACTTGCGCACGATGGCCACAATTACCCAACATGGGCTATGGACGTCAAAATTACTTTGGCATCCCGTGGGATCGTAGCTGCACTTACTCCTCCCGAACAGAGGGAAGTCGCACTACTCGATCAAGTCAAGTATTCAGCCTTATACATCATAAGGAATCACCTCCACGTTGATCTCAAGTCTGAGTATCTATTGGAGGAAGAGCCTAGTGTCTTATGGCTTAGTCTCAAGAACAGATATGAACAGCAGAAGGCAATCATCTTGCCTGAGGCCAATTATGCATGGGCTCATTTACGCCTCATGGATTTTAAAACCATTGGGGAGTATAATCATGCTGTTCACAAAATTTGTTCTAAGTTGCGGTTCTGTGAGAAAGCACTTTCTGAGGAAGAAAAAATAGAGAAGACTATCTCTACTATGATTCCTTCTGATCGTGTCTTACAGCACCAATATCGTGCTCGGAATTACCAAACTTATTCTGCGCTCATTCAAGATTTACTTCAGGCTGAGAAGCCTGATGAGATTAATCTCAAAAAATCTGAACCAACGTCCAATTGGTGCAGCTCCTCTCCCTGAAGTTCATCACAATGAGAAGAATAGTTGTAGATTTGATGGTTCGAAGAACAATCAGAAAAACAACAAAGGTAAATCCAAGCAGAAATGCAACTTCAAGAAAACTAAGCAGAATGCACAAGGTAAAGGGAAGGGCACTCCTAAGACCTACGATAAAGCAAATGCTTGTAGGAAGTGTGGTTGCTTCAAGCATCCCACTAAAAAGTGCTGCACCCCTCGACACTTGATTGATCTCTACCAGAAATCCCTCGGGAATGGCCATAAGGCAAATGGATCGGGTTATGAAACTCACTTCAACCTGCACTCCACCGACAACATGGAAGCCGGTTGTTCGCATCAAGTTCCAGTGGAACCAAGTAACAACAAAGCCTCCCTGACGACCGAAGAATTCATGGACACGGAGAACACTGTCATCGAATACAAATCGGCCGACCTCTATGGAGACTTTGAATAGGATCCATCAATCTCCTTAGTTTATTCTATATGTCTATGGCTATCAAATAAAGTTGTAATAAGTAGTATGGATCAGACCTACGTATTGTAGTACTATGGATATTGTAATAATGAATCAGCACTTTGATTCTTAATAAAGTATGTGTTATATGTATCTGATTGCTTTTTAATTATTCATTTACATAGATTACAATCTGATGGAAGAGGAAATATGTCTTGTCGATAGTTGCACCTCTAATACTATATTACGGGAAATTAAATATTTCCATACTTTGAAAAAGAAGTCAGGAAATGTTTTGACAATCGCTGGACGCGATGCGACTATAGTTGGCTCTGGTCGAGCTACTGTAACGCTTCCCATGGGTACACAGATTACAATCGAGGATGCTCTTTTATATCCTGATTCAACTCGTACCCTATTAAGTTTTAGAGACATACGCAAAAATGGGTATCATGTTGAAACCTATGATGAAAATAATGAGGAATTTCTTCTCATTACTAAAGACACAGGATATGGCAAACATACTCTGGAAAGAGTTCCTGCCTTCCCTTCTGGATTGTATTACACATACATTAAACCCGTACCACATGTTGCATACAAGGTAATTTTCCAGAATGTGAATTCATTCCAAATTTGGCATGATTGCCTTGGTCACCCCGGCGTCGGGATGATGCGGAAAATTATCAGCAATTCCATTGGTCATGATCTTAATGATTCAAAATTCCCGCAATCTTCGGATTTTATTTGCACCTCATGTGCAACGGGAAAATTGATTTTGAGACCCTCTTATCTCAAGATCCGAGCTGAGCCACTCAAGTTTCTTGAACGCATTCAAGGAGACATATGTGGCCCCATACAACCAACGTCTGGACCGTTCAGGTATTTCATGGTTCTAATAGACGCATCTACACGATGGTCTCACGTGTGCCTTTTGTCTACACGTAACCATGCTTTCGCGAAATTTATTGCTCAAATCATTCGATTAAAAGCAAGCCATCCTGAACATCGGATTCAATCAATCCGTTTGGATAACATTGCAGAATTTTCTTCAAAAGCCTTCAATGATTATTGTATGGCGCAAGGAATTCAAGTTCAGCATTCTGTCCCACATGTCCACACTCAAAATGGTTTAGCGGAATCTCTTATTAAGAGAATAAAGCTCATTGCACGACCAATGTTACATAATTGCAATTTACCAACGTCATGTTGGGGTCATGCAGTTTTACACGCTGCTGACTTAATACAATTGTGTCCTACTGCATATCACAGCAATTCCCCGCTGCAGTTAGTACGTGGAAATCCTCCAAGCATTTCCCATCTGCGAAAGTTCGGTTGCGCTGTATACGTACCGATCTCACCACCGCAGCGTACCGCCATGGGCCCTCACAGGAAATTGGGGATCTATGTGGGATATCAATATCCGTCGATCATTAAGTATTTAGAACCCCTCACGAGAGATCTATTTACAGCCCGGTACGCAGACTGCATTTTTTATGAGGATAATTTCCCAGCATTAGGGGGAGAATTCAAGTACCATACTGAATGCCAGGAAATCAATTGGGATGATCATAGCATCTCCTCCTCTGATCCACGTACAAAAGAAACTGAACTTCAAGTTCAGAAAATAATTGATTTGCAAAATCTTGCGAACAATCTGCCAGATGCATTTACAGACTACAAAGGTGCCACAAAATCTCTGATTCCTGCTAGGAATGTGCCCGAAAGAGTGGAGGTACCAACTAAAACCACTCAACTCCCAAATCAAAATAAGAGGGGGAGAAGTACAGCAAATTCTGAGAACACACGTCCTCGGAAAAATCAGAGAAAAGAGAGGAATAAATCCTCCGTTGTAGTAAATGCAGATCAACCCCATGTTGATCGACACCAAGAGGGTTGTATACACCCTGTGGATAATCAAGATCCACAACCCGGCTCAACAGTGCACTCAATTTCTGAGCACGGGATATCGGAACACCCTGATTCATTAACATTGGAAAATGAAAAAGAATCACAAGGGGTGCAGGAAATTTCTATCAATTATATTGATAGTGGAGAATCACATCACCGTAAGACTACCATTGTCGACTCATATTTCTCAGCTAAGGTTGCGGACAACTTTCTGAATGATTCCGATCCAAAAACCATGGCAGAGTGTAAACAACGCTCAGATTGGAATCTATGGAAAGAAGCAATCCAGGCAGAGTTAGCCTCGCTCAAGAAAAGAAAGGTATTTACTTCTGTAATACCTACACCTCCAAGAATCTTTCCTGTAGGATTCAAATGGGTTTTCGTCCCTAAGCGGAATGAGAACAATGAGGTGGTGAGATATAAAGCAAGGCTGGTAGCACAAGGGTTCACGCAGAGACCCGGCATTGATTTCAATGAAACATATTCTCCAGTGATGAGTGGCATCACTTTCCGATACTTGATATCATTGGCAGTACAAAATCATCTATCTATGCAGTTGATGGATGTCGTGACCGCATACCTTTATGGGTCGCTTGATTCGGATATATACATGCGTGTTCCCGATGGAATCGATGTACCGAATAAGGATGCAAAACGCAACATGTATTGTGTTAAATTGAATAAGTCATTGTATGGCTTAAAACAGTCGGGTCGAATGTGGTACAACCGGCTGAGAGAGTTCCTTTTGAACAAAGGTTACTCCAATAATGATGATTGCCCATGTGTCTTTATAAAAAGATCATCCTCTGGTTTTTGCATAATCTCAGTGTATGTTGATGATATCAACATTATTGGCAACGCACCAGACATTGAGGCGGCACGCAATCATCTAAAGGCGGAGTTCGAAATGAAAGACTTAGGTAAAACCAAATTCTGTTTGGGGTTACAACTAGAACACCTCCCCACAGGGATTCTAGTACACCAGTCTGCCTATGTCTAGAAAATACTTGAAAAGTTTAATATGGACAAAGCTTATCCATCGAAAACTCCCATGGTCGTCCGTGCTCTTGATTTAGACAAGGACCAATTTCGACCAAGGGAAGATGGAGAAGAGATATTGGGACCAGAGTTTCCATATCTCAGTGCTATTGGAGCGCTTATGTATCTTGCAAATTGCACCAGGCCTGATATCGCATTTGCAGTGAATCTACTTGCTAGACATAGCGCAGCACCTACCAAACGTCATTGGGAGGGTGTCAAACATATCTTCAGATATCTCCAAGGCACTAAAGATCTTGGTCTTTTCTTTCAAAAAAACCATGATCCAAGCTTAATAGGATACACTGATGCTGGCTTTCTCTCTGATCCCCATAAAGCCAGATCACAGACAGGTTTCGTGTTTTTACACGGTGGAACGGCTATCTCATGGAAGTCTACGAAACAGACACTAGTAGCCACATCCACAAATCATTCTGAAATAATTGCGTTATATGAAGCAGCACGTGAGTGTGCATGGCTTCGCAGAATGATTAACCACATAGAGCAATCTTGTGGGATCGGTCCGATCGGATCACCAACCATTATCTACGAGGATAATGCTGCTTGTATAGCACAGATGCAGACAGAATATGTTAAGACTAATGTTACTAAACATTTGTCTCCAAAATTATTTTATCCTCATGAGCTTCAAGTAAGCGGAGAGATAGATATCCTGCAAACCAAATCATGTGATAATCTCGCTGATTTGTTTCCTAAGTCCCTGCCATACTCCTCATTTCAGAAATGTGTACATGGAATTGGTATGCGACGACTTAGCAATTTGCTAGGATCAGGGGGAGCATCCTCCTGAATTATTTTCCTGTCCAAACATCATATTACACTCTTTTCTTATATGAGTTTTGATTGTCAATCTTTCTCATATTAAGTTTTTAATGAGGTAATATCTGTACAAGAATAAATGTCTATCTTCTGATTTTTCCCCAATGGGGTTTTTCAATGGAGATGTCAAAGACATAATATATGCTGAACCCATTTCTCCTTTTTCTCCCACTGGGTTTTAAGGAGTTTTCGCAGCATATCTTAACAACATAAAGAGCCTCTTTTTTCCTACAGGGTTTTAGAGAATTATTCCAAAAGTGTTATCAAGATGATGTTCATTTGCATCGACCACGATCAAGGGGGAGTGTTAGAGAACGTTTATGATCTATGGGCCGAAGACAATCTGGGCTGCAGTCCAGTAGGCCTTTAGGCCCTCTTGTTCCCACTTGTACTATAAATATGTAACACTCAATGGAATAAAGTAATCACTGT
Organism: Eragrostis curvula; assembly: GCA_007726485.1. NCBI lineage: Eukaryota > Viridiplantae > Streptophyta > Magnoliopsida > Poales > Poaceae > Eragrostis > Eragrostis curvula. The sequence goes on along the minus strand of CM017440.1, from coordinate 21,702,747 downwards.
TCATTTGTCTCATTTACAATTCGCATTACGCAAAACAATATGGATACAAGTGAACGAAGATAGTCATTCATGCTGAAAAGGACACTGCCGCCGCCAAGAGGGAGCCGTACGTGGCGGTGGCTAGGGGCGAGATGTGGCGGAAGAGATCACGTGATACCAAGTGCCGCGATGCTTAATGTAGAAATCAAATCAATATGTGGGCACGCTGAAAGGACTCAGATAAAGGGACCCGCTAGTTAGCTTCAACATTATTCGCATTAATCAGGTGCAGGGATTGGCAATATTGATTACAAACACATACTCAGACCGATCCATAACATACTCGACGATCAGTTGAGGATCCCCATCCGGCGCATTCTCGGCTGAACCTCCGACTGAGGCTTGACACTTGGCGGCGTCGATGGCCCGTGGCACTGGCAGTTGCATAGGCATTTGGGGATGCCACCAACCTTACTTCCGCAGTGTCCCCCGGTAGTGTAGCCTGCTCTCACACATGCGTCCAAGCACATGTCTTCGGCAAAGCACTCCAACCGTGGCGCGGTCGAGACCTTGCAGGTTTCTTTTGCCTCAACGCCGAGACTCCAAACAGAGGGACTAAGAGGTAGGACTAATTGTTAGTCCATCAAGAGACTAATAGTAATCCTATTAGTCAGTCTAACCCAACTAATAGGGACTAACGATTGCAACAAAATATGGAAAGACAGTGCTGCCCCTTGTCCTTTCCAAATATAGATAGACGAACAATTAGTCAAGGGCATAATAGATATTACCTTGTAGGTTGGACTAATAATTAGTAAGGACTCCAAATATACAACTGACTAATTGTTAGTTGACTAATAATTAGTCAGTTATTTTTTAGTCAGGGACATCCAAACAGGGCCTTACTATCTCGAAATACTAGCCGATTTGGAGATTGGAGCAGCAGCACTTTTATGGAATATAAAATATAAAAGACAAAACTAATTTGTTCCGGATCTCTTCAGAACTTACCATAAGACACAAGGAGGGCGACGGTGAAACCAATGATGACCAATAGTTTCTTGTTGAGAGACATGGTTATAGCGTTATGGAGCAGTGCTAATGGACTACCTATCGAAAGAACTGATGTGGTCTTATTTATAGACTTGTCCTAGCGCTCCTAGATGAATGTACTAGTCAGGAAGGAAATATATATTATGGAAAGAAAAATATTTGATTCGATTTTAAAAATACTTTCACCCTGTTGCTTTCCATTGATTGGTCTTGCTAGCTAGGTGGATTCTGAAATCCAAATATCGAATGTGAAAGGGGTCTTGGCCTAGCGGTTAAGGCATCCGAGTAACACCTTTGAGGTCCTGGGTTCGACTCCCGGTGGGAGCGAATTTTCTAGGATTTAACGGCATTTGTGCTTTCAGCGGTAGGCGACGTGGCCGTCGACAGCGAGGCGCCAGTGGTGACTTCGGGAATCTGGAGAATTTGCCGGCTCAGTCTTCGAAGATGCTCATAGGGGTAGGGTTTGTGTATGTGCGTTCATAGGGTGAGTGTGCGTGCGTTGTGAGTGTCTGAGTTGTACTGTGTAATTTCTCAAAAAAAAAAAATCCAAATATCGGATAATGCTTTATGTGTAATGGGTGCATTTGTTCATCATTATAATTTATTTGGTCCATATTTAATGACTCCATGGATACTACATTTGAATGGTATCAAAATATCAACATGCAATTAATGGAATATGTGTGGTACGAATGAATGAACCAGAAACTTTAGGCCGATATATGAGATGGATGTTTACATATTTATATTCGAGGACAAGAAGTCTTGTCTCAGATGTGCTACAATAGAAGAATAACTCTGGAATAATAAATTAATATCTTAGATTTTATGGACTTCTATATAAACATATCGACAGCAATAAAGAGAAGATATTGAAATAAATACTTTTCTTCCTCATCACAAAACGATATGGGTATGATTGCCTTCCTCATGGTGCTCCTCAACAACAAAATGACTAGGTTTATGTAATTGACAACAGCTATTTTCCCCTTACGAAACAAAAAAAAATATTGGGATTAAATTAGGGCCAACAAATTTACTCTAGTAGAAATTCTCTGCGATTTTCCTCACGGACCATAAGACGAATGGATGCACATTTAGACTTCCTTACGGACCCTTTGTTCCAACAAATCCTCAATGATGACACGGTGGAGGACAGTGAAAGTTCTTTCCATATCGTGTGAAATTCAAGGATGCAACTCAGATGCTTAATGTTTAAATCAAGATCCAATGCACAGTTAACGATCAGATGTAGGGACTCAGGCGCTAGTTAGCTTGAAATTTATTCTCACTGAGGCACAAGCGTCAGATTGATTTGATTACAAATGCATAGTCAGACACTACACAGGTTCGATCAGTGTATGATTCCCATCCTGCGCATTTTCGTCGCCGCAGGCTGTCCCTCCGACTGAGGCTCGGCTCTTGAGACCGGCGATGGCCCGCGACACGGACTGATGCATATGAATGTGGGGAGAACTGTCACACCCCAAAATTTCTATTTTGGGATGTGAAGCCTTTTTTTAGTTTTTAAAGCTTTTGTTGAAAATAAAATAAATTTGGTTTATGCAATGAAAAATGAATTTATAAAATTATAGAATAGGTTAAGGATTTTTAAGGTTGGATATATCCTTGTTCAATTTTCACAATTCTCATCGCCATTGTTCAATCCGCATCACTCTATTTCATCTCCTTGTCGTTCTCCAGATCAAGAAACCATCTACATTCATTGAATCTACCACGTTCAGTCAAAAGGAAAGAAAATAAACATTAAACGCCAAATTAATGCATTTTCCTTTTATTTTCCCTCTTTCCTTCCTTTCTCCCACCAACCCCACCTATCCTATAAATCCCAGCACCTCCCCCATGTCCTCCCCACCCCCACAAACACTCACCACGCCGCCAGGCTGCCGCCACACCGCGCCGCTCTCGCGTCCAGCCATGCCGCCGTAGATTGGCTTCGTTGTTCCCGAGTCAATGAAGACCAGTACTGCAGTTGCCACTATAGACAAGGAGTTGGCTGCCATGGAGACTCTCACTAGTGAGGAGAAGGACGCAGTGAATAACCCAGCTTCTGGGGAAAGGCCTCCTCCGACTGGTGAGACTTCTAAAGAGGTGATCAAGGAGATCACTTCGACTGTCAACCCAGCCATGGGGCCGACTCAAGCTCCTAGTAGGAGGAGATCGAAACCCCTGAAGCGGCTCCGGGTTTCTGAGAGGTAAGTGACACTCCCTGTTCCGTATCCTGACTAACTGCTTTAATTGACTAGTCATAATATTTGTTTCTTTGCTTCTTGGCAGGCTGCCAACAGATGAGGTGCCAGTGATGACTGCTGAGGACTCTGCTCCTGCTAAAGGAGATGTTGATGCGGAGGCAGCCACAACGAAGGTTACTGCTATGCAGTCAATATATACTTGCAGGGGGTGACAGTGGTGGAGAGAGATCAGCCAAAGCTGCTCAGGAAGTTGCCGAGTCACGTACTCTTGTATCTCGTGCTCCTTTGGCGTCAACTGTGGAGACTCAGATGATGAGTCAGGAGGACCCCTTAGTGACTCCAGCTGAGAACCTGGGTGGAGCCGGCCCTTCTGGACCTCAGACTGAAATTGAAGACCTCTCTCCTCCCCAAATTGAGTTCAACCCGGCGTTGTTTGAATTTCGTCAGAGAAAGAAACAAGCCGGATCCTTCTCCTTCGAGTTTGGGGGAGAAAATGTGACGATCGACGAGCAGCAGGACGAAGCCGAGTTTCTCTTAGGTGAGAACCAGCTAATTGACCTGATCGACACCCAACAGGTATTACCATATATCTCAGTATTTGTTTCTGCAGCCTGTTCAGGTGACTGACATAACTGTTTTGCTTGCAGAAAATAATAACCAAGAGTAGGGAAAAGACTCGGTTCTTCAAGGTGCTGAAATCTGCCGCTGATTCGCTTCATGATGACCTGGCTGCCAAGAACCTGATGATCCAAAGGCAGCTGGAGGAATTAGGGAAGCTGAAGGCTGAGTTATCAGCTACCAAGAAGGACAAGGCTGATCTTGAAGTTGCTGTCTCAGGTGAGATCTTTGGATCAGAGTACTTTTGAACATTCTGAATTCAATGAATTATTGTAATTATTTCTCCCTGCAGCCTAACCTAAGGTGACCAAGGAAGACTTGGAGGAGCTGGAACTGCTGAGGAGAGATGTCCCTTTGTTAAGGGATAATTTAGCTAAAGTGACCCTTGAAGCTGAAGAGAAGACAAAGGCTTTGTCGGCAGCTATCCAAGAGAAAAGCTCTTTGCAGGATGATCTTGAGGCAGCAAAGGCAGACTCACAAGCTCTTCTTGTTGAAAAAGAAGAGGTTCAGAGTAAGTCCTCTGAAGCCATGTGTATTTTTAGTTATTTCTTGGGAATTTCTAACCGCGTTGTTGTTTTCTAGGTCAATGTATCACCCTGAAGACTGAGCATACTTCCCTGCTCGAGAGTGCACGAGGTGTATGTCAGTATGTATGGCCGATTCCTGAGGAGATGCCTAAAGGTCCTCTGCACAGCGTGTTGGCGTAAGCGCCTGAAGCCTTGAGGACACACTGCAAGTCTGTGGCTGAGTATGCTTCTCGCCATACCTTGAGTGTGGTGAAGTCCTTGTACCCCAAAGTGAGCTTATCGGCTTGTCAGATGGGGTTTGCTAAAGGCACTACTGTGGAGCAGGCAACTCAGCTGATGTCAGAGGCCACTAGCTGCGGTGAAGAGTTGGCGAAGGATGTTCCTTTGTCTCCATAATTTCATCTATAAGGCATTCCTGTAAAGAAACAATTAAGTAGTCATACATGTAATGACAAGTACTTTTGATTTTATTTTGCTTGTAATAAAAAGCCTTTTGATAGTTTTAATCCTGCCGACAATTGTCTTATGTTTATACGCTCTTAGTTGTTCATGTTGTATGAGACCGAGGGTCAGCACACATGTAGGAGTTGGCGTTAGAGTTTCACAATCAGAGCAATTATGGCAGTACAAGTTGTAAGTGCATTAGGCAAGAGCGAGCGTCTGTCGGTCGGGGTTTCCTTAGACTGTTTTCAGAGACTAGTTGCCGCCTTATGTTTATGCACTCTCAGTCGGAGCTTAACAATCAGGGTAGGTAAGGCTTACTTAGTCGGCCAGAAGACACCCAAGACGTATACTCGGTGAAGGTTAAGTACCCCCTGGTTCTGTTGTGAGTAAGATCATTACTCGCCACAGAGCCAATGATGAAGTAAGCAGAGAAAAATTGTGTTTTATTCATACGGGGAAAAATACATGATTGTGGTAGAAATAAAAGGAAAACTAAACATAGAAGCGACGTAGCTGAGAGATGTTATGCGTGTGCGGAAGGAGATGTCCGTTCTCTCGTCGTAGTTTGTAGGATCCAGGTCGGGCGACTTCGTGAATAATGAAGGGTCCTTCCCAGATAGGTGATAGCTTATGTCGGCCTTCAGTGGCTTGAATCTTCTTGAGGACTAAGTCACCGATGACAAAGGCTCGGTCTCTGACACGGCGTTGATGGTAGCATCGGAGCTTCTGCTGGTAATGCACCGACTGATGAGAGGCATCGTCTCTCTATTCTTCTAGCTGATCTACGGATAGCGCCCGTTGTTCTTCAGATAACTCCTCCTGATAGTCAGAAACTCGTGGAGAACCAAATTCTAACTCAGAAGGGAGTACTGCTTATGCGCCGTAGACCAGAAAGATGGGTGACTGCCCCATGGGACGAGTCGGGGTCGTTCGAAGTGCCCAAAGGACTGAGGGCAGCTCGTTGACCCATCTGGAAGCATAGGACTTCAGTCGATTATACAAGCGAGGTTTGAGTTATTGGAGGACCATGCCATTGGCTCGTTCGACTTGTCCGTTGCTCTCCGGGTGGTAAGTTGACGCGTGGCATAGTTTGATGCCGACATCCTCGCAGAAAACGTCAAACTCTTTATTCTTGAAATTGGTGCCATTGTCGGTGATGATTCTGTTTGGAACGCCAAATCGGAAGATTATGTCTCTGACAAAATCAACCGTCTGAGAGGCGCTGAGATCACGGATTGGTACCGCTTCTATCCACTTGGTGAACTTTTCCACCATAACGAGTAAATGAGTGAACCCGCCAGGAGCTTTCTTCATGGGTCCGACCATGTCCAGCCCCCAGACCGCGAAGGGCCATGTTGGGGTATTGTTTGCAAAGCCTGAGCCGGCATGTGGATCTGTCGGGCGTAGAATTGACACCCTTCGCACTTTTGGACGAGGCGTATGGCGTTCGAGACTACGGTGGGCCAGTAGAAACCTTGCCTGTAAGCCTTGCCGACTAAGGTTCGAGATCCTGCGTGGTTGCCGCAAACTCCCGAGTGAATGTCTTGGAGAATTTGTTGACCATCTTTTCAGGTAACGCACTTCATGTAGACGCCGAGTCCTTCAGTGTCTCACCTGTCGGTGCTTTTCCGGAGTAGCTCGCCATTAATCACTTTGTATGACTTGCTCTTCCGAAAGAGGGGTTCATACTCCTCTTTTTGGTCGGGGTGTTTACCATGCAAGATAAAGTTGATGTATGGGAGTCGCCAATCTTCTTCTTCTGAGTTCCCGATGTTGTCTACAGCCATGGTTTCTTGAACGTCAGGCTGCGGCTGCAGTGATTCTGTCAGCGGTGGTGTGCCCGAGTCTTTCTTGATGGAGGATGTGGTGATGACTTCCAAGAAGACACCCGGGGGAACTTGTTCTTGACCTGAGCCGATGTTGGCTAGTCTGTCCGCCTTTTTGTTATGATCGTGATGTACATGAACATAGTCCAAGCCTTCAAATTTGTCCTCAAATTTGCCGACAGCTTGGACATAGGAGATCATGTCTTCATGTATGCAGGACCATAACCTCTTGAGCTGGTTGATGACGAGGAGTGAGTCCCCTCTAACTTCGAGGTATTGGATGCCGAGTGATGTGGTAATGCGCAGGCCATGCAAGACGGCTTCGTATTCCGCTGCGTTATTCGACACCTTGAAGCGTAATTGGAGGGCGTAACTCAACTCATCTCCGCTTGGGGAGACAAACAAGATGCCTGCACCACCACCCGAGAGTTGAAGGGAGCTGTCAAAGTACATGACCCACTCCTCGATTTTCTCGGGTTTGGGAGGGACTTGTGTTTCTGTATACTCGGCTACGAAATCGGCGAGAGCTTTGCCTTTGATAGCTGTTAGAGGCTTGTACTTGAGGTCTTATGTACTCAGCTCAATATCCCACTTCGCGATCTTGCTGGTGGATTGCTTGTTTTTGAGAACGTCCCCGACACCATATGATGTTATCATGGTGATAGGGTGATCTTGGAAATAATGTATCAGTTTCCGGGAAGCCATCGGCAATCCATAGGTGATTTTATGGACATGAGAGTACCTGACCTTTGAGTCGGACAGGACTTCACTGACAAAATAGACCGGTCTCTGAACTTTCGAGGCGGGACGCCTACCTCGTTTTCCTCATCAAAAGAGACAAGTTTGAATTTAATTTGAATTTAAAGCATACAAAGACATAGAAAATCAGAAATGCGAGTTCATACTTCCATAATTCTTACATTTACATAAAAATTATGTTAATTACATCTCCGATGGAGAAAACCCCTGATTAAGAATTCCAACATGAAAATGAAAATTACATAGTGGTTGTAGCATATGGCTAGCTATTACAAACTATAAAAGAAAACGAAAAGTCTTCAATCTAGTCGTCGTGGATGAATGCTTGCCGAAGGATTTATCATGATACATTTTCTTATTTGAAACATGATACGTGCATATGCAGATGTTGATACACGCATATTACTTGAATATTTATGCATTACTTTTGAGCTTCACTATCCATGTCAGCTAGGCGATTTTATTAGCCTAGCAGAGTGAAACATATCATTTTGAGGATTTGAGGTACTTTGACTGAATAATACTCATATGCAAGGAGAGCATTTCAGTCATATTGCCATGCGCTGCATAATTTCATATATCTATGCAACGGCCATTTGCACATCTAGCATTTGGACTTTAGTCGGCGATGAGAAATGTTTGCTTTGCCTACTATGCTGATGCATGCATGACTTTCATTTTATTTTCCATTTGATCAAGCCAATATCGATGCAATACTCCTGTGTAGATAATAAACTAGCATGCAGGCTTGTATTTCGAGTATAAAATTGCTTAAGTAGTATCTTGACATAACTACTAGCATATATGGTTTGTACATTTTCCATTTTCTATTTCCCAGATCATGAGTCACATATATGGTACTCATAAGGATGGACAGATCATATGCAAGATCTAATCAGAGCATGGTTTGGCATTTTAATTCACACTCAAAGCTTCATGGATGCAGTGCAGTATTCTAGTTTAAAGAAGAAACTAGCATGCAGAGCTTTGATTTTTATTTCAGGCAGCATATTGTCATTGCTCCTCCCATAACATAGTGTTCCTGAAACTGGAACTGACGTATTAAACATAGGCTAATGCTATTGCCTTTTTACTAGTCTAGTATAATTTTCATGAATGCAAGACAACTGTTATGCGGGATTAGCAAGCGCGAGCCATCGTTGGCTAATGGGGTTGTGCATGCATGACCACAATTCATTGATTTGGATTATATGCTAGTGTCGATATAGTGTCCTGTACGAGGAATACATCAAACAAGCAGAGTTTTAATGTTTTAAACATGGAACCCTCCAAATTTCTTATAGGAGGCATATCAATGTTGCTACTCTCATAACATAGTATCGACAGACCTATGCGCCAGAGAGTAGCATGTATGACACTTGATCTTTTGATAATCCAAGACATATGGACCTGAATTTGGAGGATACATAGTTTGTTTATTTCACTTTAGTCATTACCAGAAAAATTTTAATAAATCTGGAAATGTTAAATAAACTAGCATGTAGAATGCATATGTGGGGAAATGCAGATGACCACATTTTATCTTTTGATTTGACTAGGCTGAAGCTAGTACTATCTATTTGAGAATTTTAGTACTGAACATGCATGTAGAATGCATGTTCGTGGATTAAAACATGACCACAGCCTGTCATTAGTCTGAGCAATATGGTATGTAGCTTCAGAAAACCAATGAACTGAATATTTGTCATGAAAACGGTCCAGAATTTCTTTTATCTGGACCTGACGCCGACGGTTTCAGTGCCTATTTGAATGGTGACTATAGAATGCGATATAAATAGCCATATTTATCATTGAGCAATTTTATTAGCATATCAATGTCACTATATCTGACATGCATGGTTTACAAATTTAAAATGTTTTACCCTGATTATGAATCAGAGATATGATGTTCAGGAGAATGGAAAACCCATATGCAGGATCCAATTACAGTGTAGTTTACTTCAGCTTAAATTCACCAAGTACTTTTTATGAATGCTTTTGGCAGAGCATATGCAGGCCTGATGCACCCTAAACTAAGTTTGTTGGCTGTTAATATTGGCCATGCCTTGATACGATTTTCTCTACAACATATGCAGGCATATTGCACATTAATGAACTGACTTTGCCAAATCTGCCGGCTAAGCATACATGCCGGGTCAGAAAATTTAGTTATTTGGTTTTACTAGGCTATAGCTAGTATTGCTTACATAGGATTTCAGGTAAAGAACATGCAACAGGATGCGACATGCAGAGATTGTTTTTACGTGATTAACAGGGCAGCAGTTAGCCTGTGTGCTAAGCATGATGAGATGATGATATCATGTATGCAATCTTGCCGGATGAAACATTTTAATTCTCGATTTAACTTTGATGCAGATAAACAGGGAGCAGACTATAGCAACTGCCACTGTTTGGCCTAACAAAACTGAGATTATAGCACTCAAAATCTGGAGATGGTTAGACACAAAATACTCTTACGCATGATGCAACTGCAATATACGATGCTCTTTGCTTATCAATTTCTTTAGAGCACTCTCGACGGTAGCAAAAATGAAAGAAACTGCCGTATGCAGGACAGTTCGAATCAATGTATTCCGGCATGATTTTGCTTGGCCGGCAATAACAATTTGACCACTGCAACTCATGGTAGGTATTGGCGATGAACGCACAACCCATGCGCGGAGTGTTGCAGCGGCGTTTCGCCCGTGATTTTAACAGCACTTGCACTTGATTCGTATCAATGGACCGAAACGAAGATACAAGGCGTTTTTCCCACCTTGGCTTGTATCCGAAGACCAAGCCGTCAGTGAAGTCTTGTGCCTGCCCTTGATCTGTATCGAAGGAACAGAGGCGCCGGTGCAGATTACGGCGCTTTTGTGCCTCTCATCGTGATTTCGTATCAACGGACCGAATCGACGATGGGAGGTCGTTTTCACCTAGCTTTGATCTGTGTTCATGGTAGAGGCCAGGCTAGACACATGGAGAGCCTGAATCCACTAACAAGACCAGATCGAATCGAAGAAGGCAAAAGATAACCAGGAGAGAGGGAGGAAGAGAACAGCCGAAGGAGAAGACGATGCGCCGACAGATTTCTCACCTTCAGAACCTCCAAACACAGCGGGGCGTCTTGGCAAGGCTGCTCCCTGAACTCTCTCCTCCTCACGCGAGTGCTTTGTGGTGGATGATTTGTGGGTGAACGGCAGGTGTTTCCGGCAGCCTGGCGGTGCTTTGCGTGGATGAGCGCTCCGGCAGCCTGACGGTGGTGTTTGATTGTGATGTGTGTGTGATCGAGCGTCAGGGAAGCGAGGAGAATGGGGGAGCGGGGGTCGAGCCTGCCCTGGGGTCCGCTATTTATACGGGAAGGTCATGACGGTTCCTTCATCGTGAAGGCGGTAATTCTCCCGCTCACTGATTTCGACTTTGGATTAGTTTGGCGGCAACCCTTGACGCACGATCGCCGAAGGACCTGCGGGACGTGAGAGAACCGCGTCGACTCAGTCAGCAAAATATCTCAGTTTGGAGATCGGACGCGTTTTCTGAATTCGTGAAGATATTTTCTTAGCCATTGATCGTCGCCGGTTTCTTTGGTTCGAAGGCCGGGTGCGCATGCGGCTCTTTGGGCCGCTCTTATGTGGGCTTGATTGTGTGGTTAAGCAAAAAGATTTGATTAGCTTCCGGCTATATGGCCGCATATATACGTATTCCTCTCATGCGAGAAAGGCCTCACGTAGTTTGATGCTTGCGTGTGGGGCATTTGTGATAGCTGACGCGATTATGCCTGTAGCTATTGGTATTTCTTTCCGTTACATATTGAGTGGAAATATCAATCATTCTCCGACTGTATTTCCGATCGGCCGCGTATATTTGTACGTATGTTTACTTTACGTGAGCCTGCACGGCATTGTTCTTGCATGCAGGGGCGGTGCCTTTGACGACGTGGGCCTGTTTTACTAGCACAAACATGCAGATAGCGACCATACATGCTCATACAAACTTGTTTTTGATTTTGTATGTTTGAAATCATCAGCTAATGTGTTGCTAATTTCCATTACCAACATTCTTTCATATCTTTTGTTTTATTAATCATTCCATCGTTTATTTTACACGTATATTTCCTTCAATATTCAATTTTGAAAGATTTGAATTGTGAATTTATAATTTTCTTTTTACTACTATTTAAGGAGTGCCAAAATTTGTGTCAACAGATGCCCCCTCGAGGTCCGGATGCGGAAAACTTATGTTGGCGGGTCCGGAGCTCGAAATTATTTTTTTTTTTTACTGAAATACTTATTCGTAAACATGGGGAGCCTTCAGCTATTTCCTTATTGTTATCTTTCTTAACAGATATATTTGTGTCACAAACCTACATGTGTGATGGCGTGATGCGTTTCTCCCCAATCGTCTTGGGTTATTAGTTCCCACTTATCTCTTTCTTTCCATTCTTTTCAGATATTTTATTTGAAATCTACACATCCGAGAGTTTTGGGCTCGTAGATGGATTTTCGTTGCTTGTTTTCAGGAGTTTCTTTAGAGATAAACCCGTGTTAACCTTGCCGGCGATCGCCTCGGCTCTCACATTTCCTGAACCCATACGTGCGTCAAGGTACGCTTCTTTCTCTTTCATCGCATTGTGCGGCGATCTCCAGTACAAAGGCATCATCTCATCATCTTTGCTGATACTTCTACATCTGCAGAACGAGAGGCGTCTCAGGATTTGGTCTAGTTGCCGCATCGTCGAGCTGCATCAAGGTAAGTCACCGTATTTTCTTTGTCTCTGGATCCTGTGTTCAATCTTAGGAATTCCACTTTCCTTATACCAGTAAATTTCTTCACCCAAAATCAAAGCGTGTACATGCATCACGATCTACTTTTTATACAGACACTTTTGTAATGTATTCATTGACGGCTGCATCACTCTTTATTCTTTTCTAGAGACGAGACACCAAAGTTTGATCCATCGACGAGGATTGCTGATTCGTCACCGTAGTGCCGGTCTGGGAAAAGGTACTATGATCCCACTCATTTTCGGATTTTGGGGCATGTTTGCACTAAGCAAATTTTATTAATCATTCCATCGTTTATTTTACACGTATATTTCCTTCAATATTCAATTTTGAAAGATTTGAATTGTGAATTTATAATTTTCTTTTTACTACTATTTAAGGAGTGCCAAAATTTGTGTCAACATGGGGTCACTCGGATCAAGGACGAATCGCTTGGACTCAGGCTCGATGGGTTGAACGCCAGATTTGGAAGCCTTCTTGGAAGGGACCGAGTCGTCGGTATTGTTGGCGTCTACTTCGAGGCTGAGCATTGTCTTGCCGAGTTCTGCCTCTTGAGTTGCAGCTAGCTGGAGTGACTCGGCTTCGCAAGCATAGGAGAGCTTGACGTCAGAGCGGAGTGTGATGACTCCTTTTGGGGCTGGCATCTTCAGAACAAGGTAAGTGTAGTTCGGAATAACCATGAACTTGGCCAGAGCTAGCCTGCCGATGATGGCATGGTAGGCCGACTCGAAGTCAGCTACTTGGAAGCAGATGTGCTCTTTCCTATAATTGTCGAGACTGCCAAACTGAACAGGAAGGGTTATCTGTCCGAGTGGTAGGTCTGAAGTGTCTGGGATGATTCCATGGAAAGGAGAGTTACTCGGCTGGATGCTGGATCTCGGGATCTTCATATCGTCGAGCGTTTTGACAAATAGGATGTCAAGAGCACTCCCTCCATCTATAAAAACTTTACTCAGCTGGACACCATCGATGATCGGGGAAAGGATCAAAGGATATCTGCCCGGCTTGGGAATATGATCTGGGTGATCGCGTCGGTCAAAGGTGATGGGCACTTCGGACCACCGGAGGTAGTGGGGTGCATCAACTGAGACCGTGTTGATGGCTCGGCTTGTGAGCTTCTGCTTGCGTTTGGACTCATATGCGTCTGGACCACCGAAGATGTGGAGGCATTGCTTGGGTTCTTGGTAACCGTCTTGGTCATCGCCATCCCCAGCCTTTGGATCTGCCTCGGTCTTCTTGTTGGTGTAAGTCATGAGCCCTTTAAGTGTGACACCCCGTGTCACTGAATTTCAGAATTGTGCAAACCAAACTGAAGAAAAGATGAAATCAAGCCAAATTCAAAAATTCGAAATTCAAAGTTTAAACAAGTTCAAACCCATATCTGTGAAGCAACTCAAAAATTCCTTTAACAACTTGACCCAACCAAAATTCCTGGAGATATCCCTTGCTAAATAAGAATTTTGGAGAATTTTTGGTGATTTTTGAAATTCATTTCGATGCTCAAATAAATCTCCAAATTTCCAAAAATGTCCAACTTTGACTAGCTTCCATTTGAATTGTATTTCGAATTGAGATGTGCATGTTATGTCACTGGAAAGAGCATTTCATGACCTTTCGAATGCAACCGGTTTTACAATTTTTGGAGTTCGTTTGCTAGTTCAAATCGAGCGCCAAAGATTGGGGAAAATCAGAATTTGAATAAATCGAAAAATTCAAAAGATGCTGTCGGGCCCACTCGTCAGCCTCCTCTATCTCTCTGCGCGCGCGCGGAAGAGCGACGCCACGTCGCCGACGACGTACGGCTCTGCCGCGCGGTGCCGGCCCCGCTTCCGACCGCGCCTCGTCGACAAAACGGCACTCCGCCCTGTCCGAACGCTCCCTCGCCCTCATTCCTCTCTCCCCGTCGTCGCCTCACCCTCAAACCCTAGCGCCATTGCCGCCGCTCGAGCTCCACCTCGCTGCTTCGCCACTCCGGCGCGTCTCCGCGTGAGCCACTGCGTGAGCGCCTGCGCGGAGATGACGTCAAGCCACCCTGGTCCGCTCCTTGCTCTCTCCAACAGCCCAAGCCAAGGAATCGAGCTCGCCTTCAACATGGCCGGAGGTTGAGCTTCCTCGACCTCGACGTCGATTCCGGTGACCACGGTGAGCCCTAGCCCGATTCCTCGCATGGGGGAATACCCAACTCAGTCGCGCACCCCTGTGACCTCACCTTACTCCCTCTCTCGCAGCCGCATCGCCGGATTTCGAGTTCTCCCCATCGTCGGTTTTCACCGCCGCAGGAGGCTCCCCGACGACGACCATCTTCCCGGCCTTCTCTACGTCGCGTTGTTGGACGCCGAGGATCCTGACGAGTCCGTGAAGCTCGCGAGCCAGCAGCTGCAGCTCCCCGTCGACCACCGCGAGCCCGCGACCCCGCCGGACTTCCGCCTCCGCCGCCTCGTCGTCACCGAGCTGCTTCCGGCCATCGCCGCCGTCTTCCGTTCGTCGAGGTGAGAACCCCGCCTCGCGTAGCCCCCTCTCGTGCCCTCCGTTGGCCGCTGGCATCACCGGAGCTTACTCCGGTGAGCGCGCCGCCGTGCGCCGGCGACAAGCCCGGCCGCAGCACCGTGGACCACACGTACCGGATCCCGTGTGGCCACACAAGATCCCGTGCGGCCAACCTTGTAGCCCCGCGTGCGTTCTCGCAAGCGAGTGGCTGGATCTGGTGCGGCCAGCCCAGATCTGGTGCGGCCCGGATTGTGTGGCCCTCTTTGTGGCCAGATCTGATTGGTCCCGCCCTTTTTAATCCTTTTCCATTTAGTTAAATCTCCAGAAATTCACAAAAACATGTAAAATCAATAGAAAAATGAATACATCTCAGAAAAATACAAGTCAAATTTTTGCAGCCTTCTTGTGCTCTGCTCTATGTAGGAAAAATATCAAATCACACAAAAGATGTTCTCTGTTTCCTGTAAAAATAATTTTGTGCAGATATTATTTAATTCATGATAAATTCTCTGTTGCCCAATAAATCCTAAACTCTTGCATGCCTGTTAAGAATCTGATAACACACCTACAGAGCATTTTTCCACTGTCACATGTTGTCTAATTATTTTCTTATGATTTAAATCATGTTCTGCGCTGTATAAATTATTATAAATAATCTACCTTGCAATAAATCATGAAACTTCACCATAAATTACTTCCAGTGGCACTCTTCACCAGAAAAATGCCACTGGACATAAATTAACTTTTGAAATCACATTATTCATTTAACTTGCCCAAGTTGATTAATGGTGAACTTAATTAAAAGTTAATGAAGGGAATACTCCAGACGAAATTAATTAACAAAGTTAATCATTTGCACTTACAGTGTAAATGACTGTCCTATCAAGTAATTAAATCATGAATTGCATCATATTCTTGCATCTAACTTTGCATTATTTTCCTTGTCATAACGTGTAGTGACAGAGACGACTCCGGAGCCGCTCGACTTCCAGCTGCCGGAGGAGCAGGCCCAGGAGGTGCAGGAGGAGCAGCCGCAGCAGGACACTGACCCCGCTGACCCTGTTAGCTACGCTCCTGAGCCAGGCAAGCCCCGGTGCATGCCTCCATATTTAGGATTTTTATTTGTGCACTTGATTGGGGCTAGTTAATGTTTGTGCATTAGGTTTATTAGGAGTTGATGTGAAACCTTAGAAATGCATTAGGATTACCCTTCCATATCCTACCTTGTGTCCTATTTTTGTAGATGTGGTATAGGTTACGTTAGAACTTGCTAGGCTTAGTGGCTAGCGGACGGTAGAAGTCGAGTGGTAGGTCCCACTCGCGAGGTAGGTTCACCCTGGATTGTACTAGCTGGATTTAGGATTTGTTGAGACCGGACGGGGAATTGTTTGTGTAGGATGGTGCGAGAAGGCTGGGCCTTCACAGTGGTAGCCCTGTCTGTGTCGATTGAGGACCGTTCGTTGTTGGCCCTGTTGAGCAAGTTCGAACGTACTGATCATATGCTAGTGTTTTTATGGGCCTAGTAAACTTAGTAGCTTGGGTTGCCCTGGTGTGCGGCGGAAGCCTGCCCTTTCTATCATGGTATCCGGGAGAGAAATGATGCTTCCCAATCGGGGCGTACGTCTGGGACGGGGACCGTGCGGGAAGGCCTTTCTCGGGAGGGGTTGGACCCAGCCTAGCTTCAGGGGGATCCTTGCAAACAGTTGCCGCATGCGACTTTACGCGTGTGCGGCGTATGGTCAGGTTTTCTCCTGCAGGATGTACATCGATGCCGCCGCTCTCGGTCAAGAGCAACCTTGCTCACTGAGTCACCTCGTAGTGTGATATGCTTGATGATGATGACTAGTACTGTTATTTATATTTCATTACTGTATACTGCTTATATGATGTATTGTTACTTTATATCTGTTCTAGAGATATGCACACTGTTTTACTGGATAAGTACCTAACTTGAAAATAAAAACTTGAAAATAAGGATCCATTAATTAGTGCGAGTTATGCTATCGCGTCAGCCACCCCCTTGTAGCCTTTGCATAATTAGGAGTCGGCTGTAGATAGCCACATTGACGGGTAAGACTTGCTGAGTATTAGTTGCTCAGGGTTTGGCTCCTTATGTTTTATTGCAGGTAGCACCTTTATCCCTGACTCTACGAGTGGAGGTGGACAGTGGGATGGCCAGCTTCCCTATGGTTGGACAGCCCACTGGGAGACTGAGGAGTGATCTCCTCTCGAGTCCGCATCTTCATGGCTTTGGATGCGGGTTCTTGTGTATCGTGAGCGCGTTCGCTTGTATTTCTTCTAGCTTGGGACTTGTACTTGTATCGTTAATTTCCGCTATGCGACTCTATGTTTTAATTGGATTAATGTAACCACTTAAAGACTTAATTTGTGCTTTTTATATGTTGTACTTTTGCGTCTGTTCATCAGCGCTATACCGACTCGATCCTGCGAAAAGCGGAGACGCTTCGGCTGGTATCAGAGCCGTGTTGGGACAGTACATCATATAAACGGCCTATTTTCGAAAATCTAACCACGTACGTGTGAGGAACGAAAAGCCCATTATAAGGATGTTAGAGTAATCAGGTGGTAATAGGAGTTGATTGTTATTTTTCTGTAACGACGCACCGACGACCAGGTAAGAAGGTAAGGAACTACATGGCGCTGGATTTGGATATTGGTGACGGAGTTTATTCTGTTCCGTGAGCCATCGAGTTCACGAGGAGTTGAGGATGGTGAGGATATGTTATTGGGCCATGTATTACACTTTATTGGGTACGTCACCTGTATAGGTTGGTTGAGGTGACGTTGTGTGCTTTTCTGCAGGTACACTAACTCGCGCGTAGATCGTGTAGAAACGTTTGTGAGTGCGAAGTAGTTACCACCACTATCTACGGCCTGCTATACTTGGGCACCTTTTTATTTTGTGAGGACGTGCAGGACGAGCATGCATTGCATCATCAATTAAAATACTCCAACGAAATTCAGATCACCAGAAATTTCAGACTGACAAGCTAACTTCAAAAATTCGTAACTCCCAAATCACTTAACCAAATGCAATGAAACAAGACATTCTGGAAATCTTATATCATGAACTAAAATGTTACTTCAGAGTTCCAAATTCGATTCTGTCAGTATCCCCTCCAAATCCGTAAACCAAATGAAACCAAATTTCAGCCTCGACCAGTTTTTCCAGAATCTGTCCACCAACTTCAAAAATCGATATCTCCAGTTCTGGTTGTTCGTTTGAGGAGTTTGAGCACTAGTTGGAAAGATCTTGAAGTTATCTACAAGTTTCGCGTTCTGACTTTTCTCGTTTGAAGCCTCCAGAAGTATCAGTTTTCGTTTTAGTGTCTGCTGTTCTTAGCGAGCCAGATTTTTAGCGTTGCAGTTTTTCGTTGCCTTCCTTGTGGGCTGTGTGTGTGGCTTTTGCTACTACTCTATAGCAGCATGACCATGTTATATTTCTTGCTTAGCATGGTTGTTTTGTTCTGTTGGAAGAGATTGTGACTTTTCTCTCTCTTTTCCGCAGATGGCCGACCTAGACGACTTTCCGCACGCCGAGCTCGGGGAGGACGGTGCGCTGCACACGGATGGTCTTTACCACCCCGGCTTTCCCACGCTGTTCTGGGCAGAGCTGCAGCGCTTTGGTTACCCCGACCCTCCGCGCTACCGTGGACAGCCCAGCCAGGTGTACGGACTTCCCCGCTTCTCGATGTGGGTGGATGTCCCCTCGCACCCACAACGCCCTGCATGGTCGCACTTCTCTCTTCAGGGCTTCGGTCAGGACTTTGACGAGACCCTGAACCGTGTTGCTCTTCAGGCGATGGTGCGTTTCTGTGAGATGCACATTGCTGATCTTGGCAACACCTCACTGAGCTTGTTCCCAGTCAGCACCACGGGTCACCCTCAGTACAGGAGACGTCTCAGGCAGGTTGACAGCGGCAGCTTGGTCCTCACCCCGACGCAGCTGCCTTCTACGGCTCGACACCTGTCCGAGCTGTACAGGGTTCTTGTGGCTTCTGACCGCGCAGGTGGGAGGACTTTGAGCCGTGTGGAGGAGTTGTCAGAGACAGTGGACGCTAGGGACGACAGGATTGCGCAGCTGGAGCACGCCTTGGCTGTGACTACCGCTCAACGCGACCACTGTGCTGCTCAGCTTGACCAGTGTGTTGCACAGCGCGACCAGTGTGCCGCCCAGCGTGACCAGCTTGCCGGCCAGCTCACTGCACGTGGCCACGAGATTTCAGAGTTAGTCGGTGAGCTAGCTGCTTCACTGAACCACGCAGGACAGCTCGAGCAGCAGTTGCAGGTCGCCCAGCACCAGATAGTGGGACTCCAGGAGCAGGTTGCTACAGCAGTTGTGGCACCTCCAGCAGAGGAGGAGGCGCAGGAGGAGGCCGTGTCTGAGATGAGTGTTGAGCTGTTTCCTTCAGAGATCCTAGACACCGCTTTCCACCGTGGTAGGAGGCACCGTTAGTTGCCTTACTCGGCATTCCAAGCGTGACAGAGGCGCGCCGGATGCGATGTGGATGACGCATGTGCGTCGTAGTTATCGACAGGTCCTTAGTTAGCTTGATCTAAGAGCATCATAATAGTTGGTCAGGTGTCGTAGTATTTTGTTGGATGTTACACCCCCTATGTACGCATGAGTGGATTGTACCATGATCTATGTAATGAATGCTCTGTAAGACTTAATTAATGTTATGGATGGATCTGTCAGTTTAATTATTTGGATCTGAGTTACTTTTGTTTCTGCCCGTGCATGTCAATTTAAATTTCCGCCTGATAATGATATTGTATCCTGGAGCTAACGGTGGTAATGTTTAATTGGCAGGATGCCGCCGCGTCGCCCGCCGCCGCCACCCCCGCAGCACAATCTGGCGGAGGCGATGCACAACCAGACAGAGCTGCTCAGGACTCTCGTTCAGGCCGTCACCCAGCAGGGTGGCAACCGTCGGGGTCCACAGCCAGGCTGCACCTACGCAGACTTCCTGGCCACTCACCCGCCTGTCTTTTCCGGGTCCACTGACCCGATGGAGGCAGAGTCTTGGCTGCGCACTGTCGAGTCCAAGTTTGGGCTCCTGCCTGCCTGCACAGAGGTGCAGAAGACACTGTTCGCGGCGCAGCAGCTTCAGGGGTCGGCTGGAGGATGGTGGGTAGCTCACCTTGCCACTCTTCCGGCCGGTCAGCAGTTGACTTGGGCACAGTTCAGAGAGGCCTTTCGCTCGTTCCACATTCCGCCTGGCATTATGCAGCGGAAGTTCAGAGAGTTCCTGGACCTCAGGCAGGGAGGCAGGAACGTGTTCGACTACGCCCAGGTGTTCAACCACCTAGCCCAGTTTGCTCCAGACCAGGTAGACACGCCCGCCAAGCGGAAGGCGTGTTTCTTGAGAGGCTTGTCTACCAAGCTTCAGTCCCGGCTTGTCCTGAACACCGGTGGTACCTTTGACGAGCTTGTCAGTGCAGCGATAGTGATGGAGGATGCCATCCGGGCACACCAGGACGACAAGAGGAAGAGGAAGGCTGTGGCACCACCGTCTGGCAGCACTTCAGCCAGGCCACGCCTTGTGTACACCGCTCCCAGTGGACAGAGGTACCTTGCACCTCCACAGTACCAGCGTCAGCAGCAGCAGCAGCAGTTTGCTTAGAGACAGCCACAGCAGCAGCAGCGTCAGCAGCAGCAGCGCTCACAGCTGCAGCAGCAGCAGGCAGGCAGAGGTCTCCCGTGCTACAACTGTGGACAGGTGGGGCACTTTGCGCGTGACTGCCGTGCAGCACCTAGGCAGAACAACGCGCAGAGCGCTCCAGTTCAGGCAGCAGGACAGCAGCGCCAGCAGGGCAGGAACTAGCTGGTACGTTTTCTATGCGTCACGAGCCCGTGGTTATCTTATTTGATTCAGGTGCATCACATGATTTTATCAGCCTATCTTGCACTCGCCGTTTGGGTCTTGTTCTATCTTCTATGGAGGCTCCCTACTTGATCAGTACTCCAGGGGGTCGTGTTGTCACTCGCAGATTTGTTAGTAGAGCCCCTCTTGATCTCGCTGGGCAGATATACCCGACCCATCTCATTGTGTTGGACGGTCAGGGTTTGGATGTGATCCTTGGGATGAGCTGGATGAAGTTCCACAAGGATGTTCTTGATATATCTCTTCGTTCAGTTCCCCTGGATTCCCCTATGCATGGCAAGGTCACTCTTCAGCTATCTTCGTCGGCCACATCGAGACCGTCAGTGCATCAGGCCGTTGGCAAGAGTCTGGATGTGATTCCTGTGGTGCGCGAGTACCCAGATGTGTTCCTAGATGATTTGCCAGGCATGCCACCAGATCGAGATGTGGAGTTTCGCATTGACTTGCAGCCAGGCACAGCACCTATCTCTAGGAGACCGTATAAGATGCCACCTAATGAGTTAGCAGAGTTGAAGGTGCAGTTGAAGGAGTTGCTGGACAAGGGTTTTATTCGCCCAAGCTCTTCACCTTGGGGTTGTCCAGCCTTGTTTGTGAAGAAGAAGGACCATGCACTCAGGCTATGTGTGGATTATAGGCCACTGAATGCTGTGACTATCAAGAACAAGTATCCGTTGCCTCGCATTGATATCTTGTTCGATCAGCTAGCTAGAGCTAAGGTGTTCTCCAAGATTGATCTTCGTTCTGGGTATCATCAGATTAAGATCCGTGCAGTGGACATTCCGAAGACTACTTTCTCTACCAGATATGGACTCTATGAGTACTTGGTGATGTCTTTCGGTTTGACCAATGCACCTGCGTACTTCATGTACTTGATGAACTCAGTGTTCATGCCAGAGTTGGACAAGTTTGTCGTGGTTTTCATTGACGACATCCTGATCTATTCAGAGACAGAGGAGGAGCATGAGCAGCACCTTCGGATTGTGTTGCAGCGTTTGAGGGATCACCAGCTGTACGCTAAGTTCAGCAAGTGCGAGTTCTGGCTTAGCGAGGTGCCTTTTCTTGGCCATGTCATATCAGCAGAGGGTATTGCTGTTGATCCGAGCAAGGTGCAGGATGTTCTGGATTGGAATGCACCTACGACTGTCTCTCATATTCGCAGTTTCTTGGGTTTGGCTGGTTATTACCGTCGGTTTATTCCGAACTTCTCTAAGATCTCCAAGCCCATTACTGAGTTGCTGAAGAAGAATGTGAGATTTGTATGGAGCCCGCAGTGTGGTGATGCATTCCAGAATCTGAAGAAGCTTCTCACTACCGCTCCAGTTTTAGCTCAGCCTGATATCACCAAGCCATTTGATGTGTACTGTGATGCTTCTGGTACTGGTCTTGGTTGTGTGCTGATGCAGGATGGCAGGGTAATTGCTTATGTCTCTCGGCAGCTTAAGCGACATGAAGAGCATTACCCCACTCACGATCTTGAGCTTGCAGCTGTCGTACTTGCTTTGAAAGTATGGCGGCATTATCTGTTGGGAAATCTGGTGCACATCTATACAGATCACAAGAGTCTCAAGTATATATTCACGCAGTCAGATCTGAACATGCGCCAGAGGAGGTGGTTAGAGCTAATCAAGGACTATGATTTGGAGATTCACTATCACCCAGGGAAGGCTAATGTGGTTGCTGATGCTTTGAGTCGCAAGGCTCATTGCAATAATCTCATCGCAGCTCCTTATGCAGAGGCAGAGCCCAGTCTTAGAGTGTATGCTTATGGCTCCTTGGCCAATATATCACTTGTTCCGACCCTGCGAGATGAGATTGTGGCAGCGCAGAAGAAGGATGAGAAGGTGAATCACCTCAGGAGGAGACTCAAGCTCGGGGAAGCTATAGTCCAGTGTTTCAGAGAGGATGAGGACGGAGTCCTATGGTTCCAGGACAAATTGGTGGTTCCTAAGGACTTTGAGTTGCGCAGGAAGATTCTTGATGAGGCGCACTTGTCCAAGTATTCCATCCACCCTGGTAGCAACAAGATGTACCAGGATTTGAGGAGTCGCTTCTGGTGGATCCGCATGAAGCGGGAGGTCGCACAGTACGTTTCTGAGTGTGACACTTGCAGGAGAGTCAAGGCAGAATACATGAAGCCTGCAGGGTTGCTTCAGCCTTTGAGTGTTCCTGTTTGGAAGTGGGAGGATATCAGCATGGATTTCATTGTTGGCTTACCTCTCACATTACAGAAGCATGACTCTATTTGGGTAATTGTTGATCGACTGACTAAGTCAGCTCACTTTATTCCAGTGAAGACCGGCTACACTGTGAAGAAGTATGCTGAGTTATATATTGCTCGGATTCTCTGTTTGCATGGAGTGCCCAAGACCATTATTTCTGATCGAGGACCTCAGTTTGTTTCTCGTTTCTGGGAGCAGCTTCATGCTTCTTTGGGCACCACTTTGATTCGCAGTGCAGCTTATCACCCTCAGACAGATGGCCAGACAGAGAGGGTGAATCAGATTTTAGAGGATATGCTCCGTGCCTGCGTGATACACCATGGCAAGTGTTGGGATGAGAGCTTACCCCTTGCAGAGTTCTCATACAACAACAGCTATTAGGAGAGCATCAAGATGGCACCGTTTGAGGCTTTGTATGGACGTCGTTGTCGGACTCCCCTTAATTGGGTTGAGGCCGGCGAAAGAGTCATCTTCCAGGCAAGGCCCGCAGCTGCAGCAGAGGAGACAGTTGTGACTGATGAGGAGGTCATTCCCACAGCAGAGGAAACTGTTCGCCGCATTCAGTCCAACTTGAGAGCAGCCAAGTCTCGATAGAAGAACTATGCTGACAGAAAACGCCGACCGTTGGTGTTTGCAGTTGGCGACCACGTATACCTTCGTGTCTCTCCCATGAAGGGTGTACGTCGGTTTGGTGTCAGGGGCAAGTTAGCACCAAGATACGTTGGACCGTTCCAGATTATTGAGAGATGTGGACCCGTCGCTTATAGATTGGAGTTGCCCTCCAATCTCTCCAGTGTTCACAATGTGTTCCACGTATCACAGCTAAAGAAATGCTTGAAGGTCCCTACAAACAGAGTGGTCAGTGATGTTGAGCAGCTTGAGCCAGATTTGACCTACCCCGAGCAGCCTATTGGTATTGTTGATCAGAAGGACCGAATCACCAGAAAGAGCACTACCAGATTCCATAAGGTGCAATGGAGCAACCACTCTGAGGCCGAGGCCACGTGGGAGACAGCGGAGTTCTTAAACTCCCATTTTCCCGGTTTTCTTCCTCCGAGGTGCGTTATCTAGTTGTTCCATTTTTGCATCTTGTTCTTCGCTCTTTCGCCATTCGTTCTCCTTCCTTCTCTTTAATCTCGGGACGAGATTCTTTTAAGGGGGGAGGGCTGTGACACCCCGTGTCACTGAATTTCAGAATCGTGCAAACCAAACTGAAGAAAAGATGAAATCAAGCCAAATTCAAAAATTCGAAATTCAAAGTTTAAACAAGTTCAAACCCATATCTGTGAAGCGACTCAAAATTCCTTTAACAACTTGACCCAACCAAAATTCCTGGAGATCGCCCTTGCTAAATAAGAATTTTGGAGAATTTTTGGTGATTTTTGAAATTCATTTCGATGCTCAAATAAATCCCCAAAGTTCCAAAAATGTCCAACTTTGACTAGCTTCCATTTGAATTCAATTTAGAATTGAGATGTGCATGTTATGTCAATGGAAAGAGCATTTCATGACCTTTCGAATGCAACCGGTTTTACAATTTTTGGAGTTCGTTTGCTAGTTCAAATCGAGCGCCAAAGATTGGGGAAAATCAGAATTTGAATAAATCGAAAAATTCAAAAGATGCTGTCGGGCCCACTCGTCAGCCTCCTCTATCTCTCTGCGCGCGCGCGGAAGAGCGACGCCACGTCGCCGACGACGTACGTCTCCGCCGCGCGGTGCCGGCCCCGCTTCCGACCGCGCCTCGTCGACAAAACGGCACTCCGCCCTGTCCGAACGCTCCCTCGCCCTCATTCCTCTCTCCCCGTCGTCGCCTCACCATCAAACCCTAGCGCCATTGCCGCCGCTCGAGCTCCACCTCGCTGCTTCGCCACTCCGGCGCGTCTCCGCGTGAGCCACTGCGTGAGCGCCTGCGCGGAGATGACGTGAAGCCACCCTGGTCCGCTCCTTGCTCTCTCCAACAGCCCAAGCCAAGGAATCGAGCTCGCCTTCAACATGGCCGGAGGTTGAGCTTCCTCGACCTCGACGTCGATTCCGGTGACCACGGTGAGCCCTAGCCCGATTCCTCGCGTGGGGACTACCCAACTCAGTCGCGCACCCCTGTGACCTCACCTTACTCCCTCTCTCGCAGCCGCATCGCCGGATTTCGAGTTCTCCCCATCGCCGGTTTTCACCGCCGCAGGAGGCTCCCCGACGACGACCATCTTCCCGGCCGTCTCCACGTCGCGTTGTTGGACGCCGAGGATCCTGACGAGTCCGTGAAGCTCGCGAGCCAGCAGCTGCAGCTCCCCGTCGACCACCGCGAGCCCGCGACCCCGCCGGACTTCCGCCATCCGCCGCCTCGTCGTCACTGAGCTGCTTCCGGCCATCGCCGCCGTCTTCCGTTCGTCGAGGTGAGAACCCCGCCTCGCGTAGCCCCCTCTCGTGCCCTCCGTTGGCCGCTGGCATCACCGGAGCTTACTCCGGTGAGCGCGCCGCCGTGCGCCGGCGACAAGCCCGGCCGCAGCACCGTGGACCACACGGACCGGATCCCGTGTGGCCACACAAGATCCCGTGCGGCCAACCTTGTAGCCCCGCGTGCGTTCTCGCACGCGAGTGGCTGGATCTGGTGCGGCCAGCCCAGATCTGGTGCGGCCCGGATTGTGTGGCCCTCTTTGTGGCCAGATCTGATTGGTCCCGCCCTTTTTAATCCTTTTCCATTTAGTTAAATCTCCAGAAATTCACAAAAACATGTAAAATCGATAGAAAAATGAATACATCTCATAAAAATAAAAGTCAAATTTTGGCAGCCTTATTGTGCTCTGCTCTGTGTAGGAAAAATATCAAATCACACAAAAGATGTTCTCTGTTTCCTGTAAAAATAATTTTGTGCAGATATTATTTAATTCATGATAAATTCTCTGTTACCCAATAAATCCTGAACTCTTGCATGCCTGTTAAGAATCTGATAACACACCTACAGAGCATTTTTCCACTGTCACATGTTGTCTAATTAGTTTCTTATGATTTAAATCATGTTCTGCACTGTATAAATTATTATAAATAATCTACCTTGCAATAAATCATGAAACTTCACCATAAATTACTTCCAGTGGCACTCTTCACCAGAAAAATGCCACTGGACATAAATTAACTTTTAAAATCACATTATTCATTTAACTTGCCCAAGTTGATTAATGGTGAACTTAATTAAAAGTTAATGAAGGGAATACTCCAGACGAAATTAATTAACAAAGTTAATCATTTGCACTTACAGTGTAAATGACTGTCCTATCAAGTAATTAAATCATGAATTGCATCATATTCTTGCATCTAACTTTGCATTATTTTCCTTGTCATAACGTGTAGTGACAGAGACGACTCCGGAGCCGCTCGACTTCCAGCTGCCGGAGGAGCAGGCCCAGGAGGTGCAGGAGGAGCAGCCGTAGCAGGACACTGACCCCGCTGACCCTGTTAGCTACGCTCCTGAGCCAGGCAAGCCCCGGTGCATGCCTCCATATTTAGGATTTTTATTTGTGCACTTGATTGGGGCTAGTCAATGTTTGTGCATTAGGTTTATTAGGAGTTGATGTGAAACCTTAGAAATGCATTAGGATTACCCTTCCATATCCTACCTTGTGTCCTATTTTTGTAGATGTGGTATAGGTTACGTTAGAACTTGCTAGGCTTAGTGGCTAGCGGACGGTAGAAGTCGAGTGGTAGGTCCCACTCGCGAGGTAGGTTCACCCTGGATTGTACTAGCTGGATTTAGGATTTGTTGAGACCGGACGGGGAATTGTTTGTGTAGGATGGTGCGAGAAGGCTGGGCCTTCACGGTGGTAGCCCTGTCTGTGTCGATTGAGGACCGTTCGTTGTTGGCCCTGTTGAGCAAGTTCGAACGTACTGATCATATGCTAGTGTTTTTATGGGCCTAGTAAACTTAGTAGCTTGGGTTGCCCTGGTATGCGGCGGAAGCCTGCCCTTTCTATCATGGTATCCGGGAGAGAAATGATGCTTCTCAATCGGGGCGTACGTCTGGGACGGGGACCGTGCGGGAAGGCCTTTCTCGGGAGGGGTTGGACCCAGCCTAGCTTCAGGGGGATCCTTGCAAACAGTTGCCGCATGCGACTTTACGCGTGTGCGGCGTATGGTCAGGTTTTCTCCTGCAGGATGTACATCGATGCCGCCGCTCTCGGTCAAGAGCAACCTTGCTCACTGAGTCACCTCGTAGTGTGATATGCTTGATGATGATGACTAGTACTGTTATTTATATTTCATTACTGTATACTGCTTATATGATGTATTGTTACTTTATATCTGTTCTAGAGATATGCACACTGTTTTACTGGATAAGTACCTAACTTGAAAATAAAAACTTGAAAATAAGGATCCATTAATTAGTGCGAGTTATGCTATCGCGTCAGCCACCCCCTTGTAGCCTTTGCATAATTAGGAGTCGGCTGTAGATAGCCACATTGACGGGTAAGACTTGCTGAGTATTAGTTGCTCAGGGTTTGGCTCCTTATGTTTTATTGCAGGTAGCACCTTTATCCATGACTCTACGAGTGGAGGTGGACAGTGGGATGGCCAGCTTCTCTATGGTTGGACAGCCCACTGGGAGACTGAGGAGTGATCTCCTCTCGAGTCCGCATCTTCATGGCTTTGGATGCGGGTTCTTGTGTATCGTGAGCGCGTGCGCTTGTATTTCTTCTAGCTTGGGACTTGTACTTGTATCGTTAATTTCCGCTGTGCGACTCTATGTTTTAATTGGATTAATGTAACCACTTAAAGACTTAATTTGTGCTTTTTATATGTTGTACTTTTGCGTCTGTTCATCAGCGCTATACCGACTCGATCCTGCGAAAAGCGGAGATGCTTCATTAAGCTTCATGCAGTCACGGAGCATGTGAGAGCTCTTCGGGCAACCATGGAAGATGCATGGTTCGTCGAGGAACTGCTCGTAGTTGGTGGGTTCTCTCGGCCCACGCGGTTGCTTCTTGTACTTGGATTTGTCGGCGACTGCGACTAAATCGTCACCCTTGCGCTTCTAATCCTTTGACCCGGAGGCTTCGGGCTTGTCCAACTTGTTCTTGCCGTCCTGGCGTCTGCTGTAAGAGTCTTTGTCGCGCTCAGCACATAACTCGTTCCCTGCGGCGTATGAGTCGGCTAAAGCCAGCATCTCTCTGACAGAGCCAGGATAGCTTTGACCCATCTTATGGAGCAAGGGTTGGACGGTGCATCCGTCTACAACGGCCGAGATAACCTCTGTCTCGGTGATGCTTGGGATCTCATTCTTCTTCTGTGAGAAACGTTGAATGAAGTCCCGAAGGGACTCGCCCTCCTTCTGCTTGACCATCTTGAGGTCTCTGCTCTTGGCAGGTCTTTGGGTTGTGGGCCGGTAAGTATCGATGACTATGCGGCGGAGCTCATCCCAAGAGTTAATTGACCCGGGAGGCAGGTTAGCCAGCCAATGTCTGAGTGGTGGAGCTAGCATGATGGGCAGGTAACAAGCCATGACAGCCTTATTTCCACCAGCGATGTGTATGGCGAGGGAGTAGGTATTTAACCACTCGGCCGGATCTCCTTTCCCGTCGTACTTCTCCACACCCGGTAAGCGCATTGACTTCGGAAAATGTGCCGAGTTGCGGAGCCGACGAGTGAGAGCTTGTAGACCGTCGATGTCGGCCGGGTCGTCGTCTGAGTAACGATCATTGTCCCGGGGGGAGTTGTCGCGTCGCGGGGGTGTGACTTGTCGTTCTTCTTCCTGGCGTCGTGTGTCGTAATCGCGATCACGGTTGCGGTGGCGATTATCACGGTGTCGGTTATCATCATGGTGACCTCTGTCTTGGTCATCATCTTCTCGGTGGCGACCGTCCCGACGTCGGTCGTTATCTCGGCGATCCTCTCGGCGCCTGTCGTCATCGCGGCGGCGGTCGTCACGACGTCCGTCGTGTTGATTGCGATCTTCCTCCTGTCGGCGGTGTTCCCGTCGGGGGGCCTCACGAGGAGGGGTTTCCCTAGGTAGAGTCCTCCTTGGTGGTGATCGCGCTGATGGCGTTGGAGATTGATCAGCGGAGCGACGTGGTGGTGAACGAGATCGTCCAGGTGACCGCCGTTCGGGTGACCGTCCGATTCCGAAGCGATCATAGTCGTCCTGTCGGGCACGTTCTCGGTCTTCTGACCTCTGGCGGCGTATGGCGTTGATGTCTTGGCGAGCGTCAAACCCGGGTCGAGCTACCACCTGGCGGTGAAGATTCGGCCGGGGAGGTGCGTCTACGGCTGCCGGGGTTCGTTGTCGGTCAGCACTCGGATTTTCTAGGAGCCTGCGCCTTCTGTTGGAAGATGAAGATCTGGGGGGCCGAGAAGAAGTTTGATTCTTCAACAGGGCGGCAGCTTCGGCGTAGCACGTGGCCTTGTCGAGCAGAGGCGTGAGGGCTGCTGGAAAGAAGTTTGGGTCGTGTATGGCAGCCTCGACTTGGTCGAGGATGGTCCTGTTGGCAACCATGTTCTGCTCTGGTGTCCGAAAGGCTTGATGACCATTGACGTCGACGAAGAGTGAACGTTGGAGATCACGAGATCTGCCGTTGTTCCTCCTTCTAGGAGAGCAAGTGTAACCGTCAGAATTTTCCTCCTCTTCAGGTACTGTGCCGAGGGCACCTTGATTGTTGAGTCGGGGTTGGTGAGCCCGAGCTGCAGCTGCAGCAGAGGACTCGGTGTTTTGGTCGGCGGTTCCCGTCATCGCTGCTAGGGCCGCCGCGGCTGCCTCATCAGCTGGAGTCGTGGCTGCTGGGGCAGGGACGACGGTGTTTGCTGGTGGTGGTGGTCCTCCTGGTGGGGGATGGGGTAAGCCAGCCCCGTTGCTATCTTGAGCGGTCAGATCGCCAATGATGACGAAGCACTCGTAAGGCATAGGTGAGGATGAATCACCAGAGCTGTAGCCGGTGTTGGGCTCTTCATCCATGGTTTGGTACATGGAATCCCAGATTGATGTGTCGTAGGTGTCCATGTGCTCTTCCTGGATGCAAGCAACCAGGTTGAACGACATGTCCCCTTCTGCGGCTAGCAGATCCTGCACATCTCCTCGAAGAATTGTGTCAGCAGAATTGCGCAAACCAAAGGGAAATGAACCATAGCGCTGAGCCGGATAGTAAGCCAGGCTCAGCGGATTGGTGTAGAAGCGAGAGTACTCCAAGGCAGCCTTGATCTCAGCTGGCGAGTAGTCCGAGTAAAGCCTGACCCGGAGCCTGGAGAAGCCGGACTCCAACTCGGTGAGAGAGAAATCCGACTCGATCTCGATCCCGGAACTCGGCGAGTTCGCAGGGGCGAGGTTGCCGGTGCTGTCGGCAACGAACTCCAAGCTACCGAAGGTGAGCCGGTCGCCTCGAGCGAAGTTGTTGATGAAGCGATCCATCGTACTTGACGGAGAGGATCCCGACGCACCCCCTTCCTGGCGCACCACTGTCGAGGTTTTAGGGCCTCGATAGATTTTAACTAGGGGCGAAGGAACCAAGAATACGATGGTGAACACGAGAGACAAGATTTAGACAGGTTCGGGCCTCCCGGAGGATAATAACCCTACGTCCTGTATGGGGTGGTCTGTATTGCGTATCATTGAGAGGGGATCCCTGCCCGCCGTATATAGTCAGGGGTACAGGGTTACATGAAAAGTATCCTAGTCGGTTACAACATGGAAATACTTGGAGTATAAGTCAAGAAGCCCTTCTAGGTCACGCTGAGTAGTAGAACCTTTCATCTTACGTCGTGGGCTACTTGGTCTCTTTTGGGCTGGTCCGACTACCCTTATCAGGTTACTCGGCCTTTTGGACTTGAGGGTACCCGGAGATCATGGTAACGACGTATCCCCATCCTGCCCATTCTCGGCGCCGCGGAAGGCTGCCCCACCGACTGAGGCTTGGCTCTTCTTGGCGGCGTCGATGGCCCGTGGCACGGGCCAGTGCAAATGCATGTGGCGACGCCCGTAAAACCGTGCTTGTAGCCGCAGTGTCCCCCGCTGTAGCCTCCGTTCACACATGCGCCCGAGAGCACCCAGCGTTGCTAATGCACTCCACAAAGGTGATGACATTGCAGCGTTCTTTTGCCTCAACGACTGCAATCATCAAATAAATTGTAACTTACTGTTTGGAAATACTAGTTTATTGGAGATCGGAGCAGCAGCTAGCTAAGTTTGGTGGAAATTTAAAGAAAAAACATACCGTGAGACACAAGGAGCAGGGTCACGGTGAAACCAATGATCACCAATAGTTTCTTGTTGAGTGACATGGTTATATTGTTATGGAGCAGTGCTAATCAATTACCTACCAAAAGATGGACTGCTGTGGTCTTATTTATAGACTTGGCCAGCTGTTTGGGTCCACCTAGATTTTAAGAATTCAAATTTTAAAAGCTATAGGGGATCCAAACAAGGCAAATTATGCACCAGATTTTAGAATCCAGATTATGAGATTTTAAGAATCCCATAATCTAATCTAACCCAACTTTTAGGTGATTTTATTTGACAAAATACCAACTGCCCTTGATTGTTTTGGATAATTACAACTTATGTCACCGTATACCCTAATATAGGAAGGACAGGTTGGTCATTAACTACCTCAAAATTTGGTTTTTAGATTTTAAGAATCCAGGAACCAAACACCTTCACCTAGATTTTTCTTCGAAGCCAGATTATAGAAATTACACCAAGAATCCAGACTTTTTAGAGGCTTGCGGGGATTAAAGATGGCAACGGGCATAATGCCCGCGGATAGTGCCTTCATAAATCCGCACCCGCAGGCTAAAACACATGCCCGAATCCGTGCCCGCTATCCGTCACGGGCAACGAATCGTGCCGTCATCCGCTATCCGCGGATACGCCATGCCCACGGATTTGCCCGTGTGCCCGCCAGAGCGCCAGGCAAGAGAGGCGCTCCGAGGCCGGCGACGCCACAAGGGCGGGCTCCACGGCTGGGCGCTCCGCGGCGCATGGCGCGAGGGCGGGCTCCATGGCAGGGGCTGCCGAATCGGGCGGTGCCATCGAGGGGGAGTGGCGGAGGGCAACCAGACGGTGGCTGTCGCGGAGGTGGTCTGGCTGTGCGAAGCCATCGAGCGGGGGAGGGGCGGCGCTGTCGTGTGGGAGGCTGGGAGCGACAGACGAGAATCGAGATCTGGAGAGACGAGGATGCAGCGGCTGGGATCGGGAAAGAAAAAGATAAGGAAACCGTAACGTGTGAGTTTAGTCAGCTTAGGTCCACATGTCAGCCTATTGGAGCGGGCATGCGGATTTGCGGGCACGGGCATGTCTTTTTTCTGCCCGCTAAGCTTTGCCCGTTGGGTTAGGATTCGTGCCCGCATCCGCGCCCGTGGGCATAGAGTCGTGCCCGCATCCGTGCCCATCGGGTTTTTTGCCCGCGGGCACGCGGATATTCTCTGCCCGTTGCCATCTTTAGTGGGGATCCAAACACCACTAGAGATTCACACATAATTTTGGGGAAGTTACGGTTTCAGTTAATCATTTTTTGTACTATACTTAGCACAAGTTTATTTAGAAAAGCAACAGAGATCTAGGCATAAGTTTAGGGAAGCTACGGTTTCAGTTGAAAGCAAAAATTCAGGCATAATTTCAGAGGAGCTATGTTTTCAGTTGAAAGCAGAATTCATGCATAATTTTAGGAAAGTTACAGTTTTATTTAATAATTTTATTTACTATAATTGAAGTTAATTTAGGAAAAAAAAGATATCGCTTCTTACGGGAGGTGGCTATGGCGACATAGGGCGACGAGATATTAGTTAAGTTTTTTCTCGAGGTCCAAAGGGGTTAATTCCTCTTGGTGACTGGTGGTGATAAACAGTCGACATGGCTAAGGCCCTGTTTGGATCCTTTAGCCAGCTAATTTTAGTCAACTAAAACATTAGCCAGTTAATGTTTTAGCCAATTAAATTTAGGAGGTGCTTGTTTGGATCCCTGACTAATGTCTCACCCTCTCAGGCTTTTGTTCTTTTCTTGCCTTTTTTATGTGTTTCTTGCCTTTTTTATATGTTTAATCGATTTTAGTAGCTTTGAGGTGACTAGGGGCTAAAAGTTTAGGCGAAGGTGAGCAAAAAAATTAGGAGATTTTAGGAGGTCATATTTGATGCAAAGTGACTAAAATTAGCCAACTAAAAGTTTAAGAGGTGGGTCCAAACAGAGCCTAATATTCTACAAACGTGGTACAAGCAAGTTCATGTCACCCGTTTTCTCCACTTAACACAAGACGGATTTTGCTTTCATGTGCCTTACACAAGAACGTTCATATCACGTTACAATTTTCCTTGGAAAAAAATCGTAAAAGATTTTGAACAATAATCTACTGTGCCTACAATTATGGACACGTTCATGTCAGGATACATTTTCTCTAGTAAGAAATTCCTAACAGATTTGGAACAAAATCAACCATACATAAATGTTCCAAAGTAACAGGTCATCAATCTATGTTAAATGGAAAGTCCTTAGTTATTCTAAGGTACCCTAAAAATTACCATATATTAATGCTAGCTTTATATTATATATACTGCACACACCAGCCGCCCGAAACCAATCCATCTCCATCCTGCGCTCACGATAGGCAAAAGGGTG
This sequence comes from Eragrostis curvula, assembly GCA_007726485.1. Classification (NCBI taxonomy): domain Eukaryota; kingdom Viridiplantae; phylum Streptophyta; class Magnoliopsida; order Poales; family Poaceae; genus Eragrostis; species Eragrostis curvula. The sequence continues at coordinate 21,669,344 of CM017440.1, read as the reverse complement.
TCGAGTCAGGCTCGTTTCGTCTTGATCCATCGCAGGCTGTCCGAGATGGTGGCCAAGTCCCAATATTCCGCCGTCCGCAGCAAGATGGCCCTCGTCGTCGCCGTGGCCATCCTCGCACTCCTCTTCACCACCGCCGCCGCCTCCGGTGATTATACTATTTAGGCTTAGCTTTCTCTCTCGATAGATTCTCTTTCTTTATGATGATCCATCTTTTGTTCGAATTTCTTTCGGCTAAAGATCTGTACATCCTAACCTCGGAACGCGTACTGAAGTGGCCACACGTGGGGTTATGCAGGTGAAGCAGTGGCGGAGGAGAAGGTGCCGAGACGGCGTGCGACCGACGTGCCGATCAGACCGCCGCCGTGCGCGACCCTAGAATATGCGTCGCCGGACTGCGGCAAGAACTGCAGGGACGATGGCTACCACGGAGGAGGCTTCGTCAAGAACAACATCTGCTGCTGCATGAACTAGCAGCAGCAACTAACTGATCTGTGGTTTCTCTCTCAACAACCATGCATGGATATACGAAATAAATATATGTACGGTGTTGCCGGTCTGGAGTGTGCACTTTCAGAGAAGTGCATAATTAAACAATATTTCACCGTTATTGTCTGTCTAAGTTAGATCTGAATGTCAATCGAGACCGCATCGAGTGATCAACCTGTTTGTGATTACTGGTTTCTCCACAATGTCGTTTAGGCACGCATGTTAGCATTTATCTTCAGGACGGTACAAGCAGGCCACGCATAAACACAGGTGGCAAATAAGAACCCAAGTACTGACACAACTACACCCGGGAGGCTACCTGGATCAAGGGCGACCTCTGCGTCTGCTACTCCGATTAGCTTCAAATAAACTGCATGTGTTGCCTGAACTCTCATGTAGTCCGTGCAGTTTTCTTCTTCGCTACTACTCCCTCTCTCATCGATGGTATACATTAAAAAAAACATTGAAATAATACATTTAAATTGTTGAATTTAAAAAATCAAAACATACCAAAAAAACCCATGCCTTATCTTGTTTTGTTGAATTAATTACAATATAATAGTTCAAATGGATTCCAAAACAAAGTTATGGTTTTTTTAAAGGACTAGAGATAAAACTAAACAAAACTAAACCTACCAACTAAAGTTCAAGGACTGAATTGGACTTTTAGAAAGTTGAGGGACAAAGTTGAGCTTTGGGAGATAGTTGCGTACTAATGCTAGCATGCGTATCAAGTGTCAGTTCACTTGATTGCAGAAAATATTACAAGAATAAAAATAACATAAAAACATGTGGAAACAAATTAAGTATGTCGGATCAAAGATCTGATGCTTCTCCGCCCCCCCTAAACAATCTTATAGTATTAACATTTTATTCGCCAAAAAATAGTATTTACTTTTTGGAGGTTCTTTTTGGTGCCCACCACGTTAATTGCTGTAAAGTCCTAGAAATTATCCACAAAACAATTTAGGTTGGCAAGTCCACACCACGCATAGGTTCCTTTGAATGTTATATTCGGCCTCTGGAATCACTGACTTCTAAGTCCTAACTATTTCATTATCATTCCACAAAAAAAAAATCTGTTGCTTGGTGACGAAACACAGTGGTGATACCCTTATTAGTCATGATCTTTGCGTGTTGTTCCATTTTGTGAAAAAACCTTATGACAATTAGGAGCGTCTCATAAACATGCTAAAATCACTCCATTTTGTGACGGAAACATGTGTCATTAAACCTCTTATTTTAGAACTATGGCAAGGGGCATCCTAGTAAACACGTTATGGACCCACCAGTCAGGATAACCGAGAGTTTGTCCACCTGTCATGATATCCGGAAAAGTGTAACAAAACTGGCATGTGTGACATGTCATAATGTGTCATGAGCCAAACTGGGTTTAGCCTCAACTCCTCCCTTCCATTGTTGGGATCAAATCCGGCTCTCACACTTTGAGGGGAATCAACTGGCCCGATTACTTTACCATAAAATTTGATTCATGGGAATTGGATTATTAAAACTTCATTAGCGCCGCCAACTTCCAAGTCGCAAAGATTAGATGACCCATCATTTTTCTGGCATGTTTGTTCGGCCACAGTGTTCATGCCAAAATCGTATCGAGCAATAAACTTGTGTGGTGCTAATTCACACCGCCTCTCATCCATGCCACTTTGGGGGCCTCTTGTCTTCCTGTGTTGATTCAGAGCACCAGACAACATGTGTCACCATCCTAGCATTAGAGTTTCACGGCTTTTGTCCTGTTCAGATTTAATTTCAACCACCTCTGGCATACTAGTTTTTTGTCACTATTGGGCTTCTCGGCCACAATTTGGCCACTCCCACGTCAATTCCTGCTACCGGTGACCTCTCCTGGCTGCACTCTGGGTGAATCCACAATGCCCCGTCATCTTTTGCAGTGGTGAGACACAAATTTGCTTTCCCCATTATATTCGTACAAATTCTGAGACCAATGTCAGGAAAATTTGTACAAATCTTTATATTTATATGCAATTCCATGGAAATTGTGATCGATTATCGAATCAATGCAATGTTCATTGTTTTCAATTCGAACATGAGTCTGACCCATGTAATCAAAAGGTCCACTACCCAAGAATCAGTGGGGAAAAACTTGGATCGTCCATTAATAAGACTTTTTTTTTTAACTGTCCATTAATAAGACTTGGGCCTATATGTGAAGGGCCCTACTTGCGCAACGAACTCAGCTCGGTTGATTGCCCGCTCAGTTCCTCAGGCAGTCAGCCGGAGTTCGAGCCCTGCAGCATGCACAAAGGCGGCTGGTCGTATTTCTGGCTCACCTTCCTGCGGTAGGGGTTGTGGCTCCCGGGACCTCCTATATTCTTTTATGCTTTAATCATAGTAAATAATTCATAATTATACCATACTAAGATTTTTTTCGTTCCATTGCGATTCAACATTTTCAAAATCCGCTGTCAACTTAAAATTGTTGACTTAGTACCTATAAAACGTTAAAACAAAACATCTAAAATGTTGATGAAAAATTTAATTTTTAAAAATACAAAAAATATTCATCTTGGATCTCATTTTGTAAAATTAATTTTAAGGAACACGTAGTTCAAAAACGGACTCACGGTTTGAGAGAAAAATGCATTTAAAGCTTGAAACTTGTTTCTTTTTCTTCCCCTCCCACCCGGCCCCAATAGGTCGCTCAGATCTCACCTGCCAATCCCGTTTGCACTAATCTCAAACATTGATCTACAGGTTGCTAACCATAGGACGATCCATCTACATATAGGATTTCGTTACTGATGAAAATCTAAATAACTTCTGTGGAGGTAGAGAATTTTTTTGGCACTGGATTCCACCTAGAGGTAGGTCGGGAGGTATTCTTTTAGGAGTAAACTTAGCTGTTTTTACTGTACAAAATTTTCAAGTTGGAGAGTTCTTTGTCAAGTTTCACTTGAAAAATAAATGCGATGGCTTCCCATGGGTTTTAATGGCTGTATATGGAGCAGCACAACCCGAACATAAGGATAGCTTCGTGGCAGAATTTGTGAACACTTGCTGCAAAGAAACTTTCCCTTTAATAGTAGGCGGAGATTTTAATATTATACAAAATCCAACGGAAAAAAATAATGATAGATTTGATAGTAGATGGCCCTTGCTTTTTAATGCATGCATAGAAACCTTAAATTTAAGACAATTAGAGCTTTCAGGGTGGAAATTTACTTGGGCCAACGCCGCTGCGATACCTACGTATGAAAAACTAGATAGAATTCTTGTAAGTACTGATTGGGAACAGAAATTCCCTCTCTCTATTGTGGAAGCTCTTACAAGAGATATTTCTGATCACACACCTTTATTGTTAGATACTGGAGATGCATCTCATAGAGGAAACACTTCAGTATTCAGATTTGAATTGGGGTCGCTTTCTAAAGATGGTTTCCATGATATGGTAACAAAGGTATGGCAGAAAGAAACTCGTGGAAGCTCACCACTATAGAGATGGCAAAATAAAATTAGAGCTTTGCGTAGATTTTTGAAAGGATGGAGTAAAAATCAAGTAGGAGCAAATAGAAGTAAGAAAACTTTCCTTCCTCATAATTTGGACATTCTAGACAGAAAATCCGAGCATACGATGCTAACACCACAAGAGTTAGAATATAAACATTGTCTTAATGCCGAACTGAGTAAGTTGCTTAGAGTAGAGGAGCTATATTGGCTTCAAAGATCAAAAGCAACTATGCTCTTAAAAGGCGATGACAATACAAAATATTTTCAGCTCTTAGCAAATGGTAGACATAAAAAAACGAGGATATATCAATTAGAACAAGAGGAAGGTACTATTGTAGGACAAGAGAACCTGAAAACTTTTATTACCAGTTATTATAAGACTCTTTTTGGACCACCTAAGAGGAATAATTTTCAATTAGACGAAACACAAACAGAGGATATTCCTCACGTTTCAGAGATTGAAAATGAAATTCTTGTGGAACGATTCAGCGAGAAAGAGATTAGAGAAGCGATTTTTCAAATGGAACACAACAAAGCTCCAGGACCTGATGGTTTTCCAGCAGAGTTTTTTTAGAACTTCTGTGAAATAATTAAGGTAGACTTGATAGAGCTTTTTTATGAGTTCCATAAAGTAAATTTGCCTCTACACAGTCTCAATTTTGGGGTAATTACTTTACTTCCAAAAAAAGCTGAATCGATCATGATCCAACAGTTTAGACCTATTTGTTTACTTAATGTTAGTTTCAAGATTTTTACAAAGGTTCTCACTAATCGGATTTCTACAATAGCTAGTAAAGTTATTAGGCCATCCCAGACAACCTTCCTACCAGGTAGATATATTTTAGAAGGTGTTGTTACTCTTCATGAAATGCATAGGAAAAAGAAGAGCGGGGTGATCTTAAAATTAGATTTTGAAAAAGCTTATGACAAGGTGAAATTGCCTTTTCTACAACAAGTGTTGAGAATGAAAGGTTTTTCTCCTACGTTTTGCTCTTGGATTGAAAAAGTAACCTCTAAAGGTAGTGTGGGGATTAAAGTAAATGATGACATAAGTCATTACTTTCAGACTAGAAAAGGTATAAGGCAAGGTGATCCTTTGTCACCTCTACTTTTTAATATAGTGGTTGACATGTTGGCCATACTTATTGCGAGAGCAAAAGATAATGGACAAATAAGAGGAGTCATACCACATTTAGTAGAGGATGGATTATCTATTTTACAATATGCTGATGATACAATTATTTTTATGGAAAACGACTTAGAGGAAGCGAAAAATATGAAACAGTTACTCAGTGCCTTTGAACAACTATCTGGACTCAAGATTAATTTCCATAAGAATGAAATGTTTTTTTATTGTGCGACCAAGGATAATGAAACGGAATACTCATAAATCTTCGGATGTGACATGGGTTCATTTCCTTTTCGTTACCTTGGTATACCAATGCATCATAGAAAACTAAGAAACTCAGAGTGGAAAGAGGTAGAAGAGAGATTCCAGAAAAGGCTGAGTGGATGGAAAGGAAAGATGTTATCGTAGGAGGTCGGTTAGTACTAATCAATTCGGTCCTTAGCAACCTATCTATGTTTATGCTATCTTTCTTTGAAGTACCAAAAGGAATCTTAAAAAAAAACTAGATTACTACAGATCAAGGTTCTTTTGGCAAAGCGATGAGCATAAGAAAAATATAGGTTGACAAAATGGGGAATTTTGTGTACACCGAAAGACCAAGGGGGTTTGGGCATTCTAAATCTAGAGCTACAGAATAAATGTCTTTTGAGCAAATGGTTGTTTAAGCTTATAAATGAAGATGGAGTTTGGCAAACAATACTTAGGAATAAATATTTGAGGCACAAAACGATTACACAAGTTGAACGCATGCCTGGTCATTCTCATTTTTGGTCAGGCCTTATGAAGGTCAAGAACGACCATTTGAGCCTCGGCAAGTTTAATTTGGGTGATGGTGCTCAAATAAGATTTTGGGAGGATGCTTGGCTAGACTCAGCACCTTTCAAAGATCAATTCCCGAGTTTATATAACATAGTTAGAAAGAAGAGTGCAACGGTTGCAACAGTGCTTAGTTCTGATCCTTTGAACGTCGCACTTTTAGAAGATCGTTAGTTGGAAATAACCTAGTAGCATGGCACCAGTTGGTAGCTAAGGTTATGAATGTCCAATTATCAGATCAAAAAGATAGGTTTAGGTGGATTTTGAAACAGGATGGGAAGTTCACAGTACAATCTATGTATAGAGCACTTGCAGCGCCAAATATTATACCTCGAAAGCACTCTCTCTGGAAACTAAAGTTGCCTTTGAAAGTTAAATTTTTTGTGTGGTATTTGATTAAAGGTATAGTTCTTACCAAAGATAATTTAGCCGAAAAGGCAATGGAAGGGAAGTATAAAATGTTGTTTATGTAATCTTATTGAATCCATTCAACATCTTTTCTTTGATTGTCAAGTAGCTAGATTATTATGGACAATAGTACAGGTTTCTTTTAACATTACACCTCCGTCGAGCATAAATCATATTTTTGATGATTGGTTACTTGGGGTGGATAAAAAACTAAAGTACAAAATTTTGGTGGGAGCTTCTACTTTATGTTGGGCACTTTGGTTATGTAGAAATGATATAATTTTTAACGATGCACGAGCTTTTACTCCTATGGAGGTCATCTACAGGGGTACATACTGGATACGCTTCTGGTCTTTGCTGCAAAAGGAGGAGGAGCGCGCTCAAGTTACATGGGGCTGTCGTGTGCTTGAAACTTCCATCATGAAATTTTCGCTAGAAATGGCTGGTGTTTTATCAATAGGATTGAAGATGCTTAAAACTATGGCTACTCTTTTATTTCGCTCTAATATTTGGGTCATTTGTGGCCGTTGGTTTATAATAATAAACAACTATATGCATTATTCATCGATGCAGAGGCTGGAATATTGAAATATATTCCCGTTTCTAAAAACATATATAGGATTTCATGTGGCTCCCAGGCTGCCGCCTGCGCGTGCCGATGAGGCCCATCCCAGCAGGCTTCTGTGGGCCTCTTCTTTTTAATGAAAATTCATAGGATATCAGAACCCCAGGCTCATTTTAACTATGAAGGGCCCTACGTACTAATTGGGCCAAGTAACTCTTCCTGACAAAATATCATATGGACCTAAAATTTGTCAGCCCATTAAGGATTGGGCTCCTTAGGTGCAATTTTTCCAGCTGAGAATTTATGACTTGGGTCTATTTTTTCACACAGCCCACGGGGAATTAGATCACAATTGAGCTGGATGATGACTTACGACAAACAGGCCAACAAAATGTTGTGCAATCTTTTCTAGCCAACAGAAATTGGGCCTCAAGACGAAATAGTGTAGTAAAAATCGAGCCAATATTTTTCATGGCCCACCAGGAAATGGGTCTTATTGAAAATGAATCGCTATTTTTATGATGAAACTACGCTATGCATATGCAATGCCAGCATCATGTTGGCTTCCCACCTCACGTGTCAGGCTATTTGTGACGAAGTAGATGTTTTTCGATCATCACGAATAGACACCTTACCTTTTGGGGTTTCATAACAGGTGCATTAAGATTGTCACTCCATTGCCACGCTCAACTGGGAATGATTTGTATAGAGTGATGAAATACAAGAGATTCTGGTGAATTAATCCAGGGCTCATCACAAATCAGAAACTTAAATCAATGCAGACACAGTTGATTGATTGACGTATAATTTATTATCATGTGATTTGTTACACATGCTCACATGCGGATTTATGAATGTTATTTCCGATCCCACTACTCAATCAGTTGAACATCCCCATTGACGATCCATTGCATGGCTTAGTACATATGCATCTGTGGTGGTGATTGTGGTGACGGTGGTGGTGGTGATGGTGATGGTGGCTTGTATCTGTATGCTTCTCCATCTTGGAGCAGTGGCCGCCGGTGTACCCAAGCTTGTGCTTGCACTTGAACGCGCAATGCTTGTTGATCCTACACTCCTCCTTTGTCCTGGTCTCACACAATTTTGTTGCCTCCGCAGCTATAACATAGAAACAATGAACTCACATTAGGAAACACTTTGGTATCAACTTATTAAAGTACTAGATAATTTGACAAAAGATTTCTATAAAACTTGTTCTAAATCTCCTTGAAGCTTACAATATAACGCAAGCAGCAAGGCCAAGGCGAACCCAGCAACAACTAGCATCTTGTTGAATGTCGGCATGGCGATTGTTACGGATCTTTGTGAAGGAGTGATATATGCTTACTAGATGGGAACCGATTTGCTCAATACTTATAGGGTTTGCCAAGCCCCTTCATTTAATGTCCTAATAATTAACTAGACTTGAAAATCCAAATATTGGATAACTAGACTTGAAAATCCAAATGTTGGATACTACTTTATGCATGGATATTGTTTGTGTATGACGAGATATGGTGCATTAGTTTTTAGGTTTGTTTTTGGGAAGGATATGGTGCATTAGTTACCTTCCCTAACAAAATATTACTTTGTGTGCGAAGAGATATGGGGCATTACATGTGTATAACTCCCTTCCAAATACTTAATACTTGAAAAATACTGACCATGAAGAGATATGATGCATTACTTGTATATTGACATAATGTCACTAGCATATGTGCAACAATTAATAATTCATCAAGTCTGGTTCGTATCTAGTGACCCATACTCAGTGGAGCATTTAGTTTGGTTGGTTGCATGTAATCGGCCAGGTCGAGTTGTGATGGTGTTGCATTGGTTGTCTGCACAAGTATATATTAATTGGTCTAGATTAAAATAAAAAATATATTAAATAGTAATTTTTGTTTGAATGCATAGTATATCACTTATTATATAGTACATCAAGTTTTAATCTTTTTTAAAATATATTAATATCTAACATTTAAAAACATAAAGAATTCAAGCATCCTCCATAATACACGCGAACTTGGGATCTGGTTTATGGTCATCAGGTACGGTAGACATGCATGGCCAAACGAGGGCCGGGTCACACGGGTGGGCGGGCACCAAGCACAGCACGGCACGGCATGGCTCGTACGTACCGGCTTGTTGAGTTTGGGCCGAAGGCACGGCTCAACAAACCACACAACATGATATTAAATATAATATATGTTTCATATCAAATACCAAACCTTCAAAGCAGCAGGTTTGTGGGTTCAAACCCCCATATTGCTTTGTTTTTGTGGAGACGAGGAAGGGTGAACGTGTGTCCTCCCGGCCGGTGGGCCGCATGGACAGCTCGGTGGTGGCAGGCTGGCAGCTAGCAGCATGGGAATGGAGGGGCTGGAGTTGGGCCATTGGGGAGGTAGGAAAATGAAACCCGCGCCCACCCCAAATCTTCACAGGTCGGGGGCGGGTGCAATTCACAGTGAAAAACTCCACCGGTGCCTGCACCTATTAATTGGTGAAATTGCCATCTAGCTGAAAGTGTGATGATGGCTTATGGTACTCACGGGCCTAAGGAGCCTACAAAGCACGAAAAGGCGGCTTGTGGTACTCACAGGCCTAACGAGCCTTCAAAGCACGAAAAGGCTTAATCGTGTTGTGCCATGGACACGCTAGAACACATGGGTTGGCACATCATGGCCCACTAAGAATAGTGTGTCCGCCCAAATTGAATAGGAGTGTCATCACTATCATTAGGCATTGCTCGATAGTTCAGCTTGAGAAATTGTTCCTTTTTTTTCGAGATGTATACCATCCACCTCAAAGTTGGTGCGTGAAGGAATCTTCTCTTTGAGGCACCGAGGCTCGCCATTGCAGCAATTAGTGCTTGGATCTTAAAAGCTCGCACCGGTGCTTTACATGTATCTGGCGCTGCTTTATCTCTACTACTTAATAAGCCTAAAGATGGTCATCAGCCTTGAATTTTTAGACCTCTGCCATTTGAATTTGTGTCGAATTCTTCAAAACGAATTCAACAAAAAAAAATCCGACTTGGTTCCTCTTATACAAGTTGAATCGCTTTTGTTCAAAAAGAACTGTATGCTGTAATGGTTAGTGCGTTGGGCCTCCATCATGAACAACTTTTCAGTTGTTCATGCATGAATCTCTTGTCACAAGGTGGACGGCAACTTTTCAGTTGTTCATGCATGAATCTTAGTGACTGCAAGAACAGAGCTGGGTTCTGCACACCAAATTGTTGTACTAGCTAGACTATCATGCATTGGTGATTTATGTACAGCCTAATGAATGAATCTGCAATATGTAAACTGAATGACTATATATTTGCATTTAGAGATTTCTCATGCTACAACTTGTCGACACGGACATCTAAGTTCATACACCCTGTAGATCTTTCCTATACTAGACAGTCACTATATACATGGAGCAAACGCAGTTCTCTAGACTGTAGCAAAACTGCAAAAGTGCTCATCTGACACATTGTAAATATTATCGATCAGCCTGCATGCTTCTTGAACCACATCAAGGTCACGCATGATTTGCAATGGAAGTTTTTTCTTCTTTTAACGACCTTATAAACAAAATATGTAGTTGGTTGACTCCTGAACCCTTAGAACAGTAATAAATCAGCTGCCTGCATGCTTTCTGAACCACATTGAGATCACATTTGATTTGTATTCGAAGTTTTCCTTCTTTTTCTAACAAAGGTTTGTTAATATGCGTCAGCTTGTCATTGTTGGCTCTCCTTACTTTCATTGCCGCTGTCATGGCAAGCTGTAATGATCATAATTCTCTACAAATGCTTCCTGACCAGCAGCGACCAGTTCAGGTAGTGTTCTTGGAGCATCCCTAAACTGAATCGACTGAATGGTTGCAAAGAAAACAAGATCAAGGTTATTGAAGTCCAGCGAATTCGCTGGTTGACAAATCAGTTTGATGTCGAATCCCTCCTGTGTTGCTGCTTTGCAAAATAGAGGATCATCAGGGTCAATAAGACTGTCTCCAACGGGAGACCTATCTACCACATAATATCCAAAATAGACTGTAAAAACATCGAAGCACTCCTCCAACGGATGACGCAAAGGGAGCATCCATTCTCCGACTCGTGCGGTCGGCGCCCCACAAATCCATCACCGCGCGGCCGCAACCCATCTACTGTACACGCTGCTGCTCCTCCCCTTCTCTCTTGCGGCTGCATCGACGTTCTTCCACCGCGAGCTTGTGCTCGTGCTTGCGTGTGCGAGGCTGGAGGAGCGCCAGCAGGGGCTGCGCGTGGCGGCGGCGGGAGCGGCTGCTCGAGCTCGGCCGCGGCAGCGGGAGCGGGGACGGCGCGGGAGCGGCGACGGCCGCGGCGGCGTCGAAGCGAGTGCGGGGGAGCGGGCGGGGCGAGGCGAGGAAGCGGCGTGCCGGCGGGTCGCGGCGGGGCGGCGAGGCGGGACCCGAGGCAGGGCGACGCGAGGCGGGACGGCGAGGCGGGGTCGCGGCGAGGCAGGACTCGTCACGGCGGGGTTGCGGCGGGGCGACGCGAGGAAGTGGCGGTGCGGCGGGGTCGACGAGCGGCTCCGTCCAGGCGCGCCGCAGCGTGTCGCGGGCTGCGCGGAAGGAGCCGGTTGCAGGACGCAACGGAGGAAGGCGTCGACGGCTCATCGGCTCCGACGAGGTTGACCAGCGAGACAACGTTGATGCGGAATGGGGATGAAGAATTGGGACTGCTCGTTGGAGATACACTTTTCTGGGTCCTGAATTTCAACACTGCCAGTCATCCATTTCAGCTTTTGAGTCCCTACTTTGGGTCTGAACCGTTGGATATAGCCTAAGAGGGCGAACATTTGTTTTCCACACTTGGCCATTTTTTCTCAAATTGCAGGAAAAACCTTCTCTGTAATGTAGGAACGCATCACTTCCTTTGTAACTGACATAATTGGTTTCACCTCTAAGGCTCCCGCTGTCCAATTTTTTACTTTGTCCTTCTAGCTGGTTAAAATGTAACAAAAGGAAAGAACCCTATTTTCCCGTCCAAAGTGCGATTTCCTTCTTTATCTCCATCCTTGGGCGAGCAATGGCACACAAGAACATTACCTTGGGGATAAGTTTTCTTGTTTGTTTTTGCATGTCCGATAAGGATCCTCTTCTTGAGGAACAAATATAGTATCTCCCAGTCCTCTTTGTAAGATAAAACCATTTCTCATTTACAAAACAATGTCAGAGAAATCCTTGAAAATTGGGTCTGTTTCGGCGCTACGAGGATCAAGCATGGAAATAACAACCGCGGCCTTTCTTTCTTGTTCTCGTCCTTCAATAATGGTTTTATATTGTTGAATGCCGTTTAATGAAGCCTTCCTTCTTGAACGTCCAAAGTTTATATTTTTTTTGAAGGAACTCCAAAGTTTATATTTGCTAACCTTCAGTTCCCTTGCCAAATAAATCTCTCGCAACATTGTCCTCTTTGACAAAATGCCATGCACCAAGCTTAAGTCAACATGAAGTTTCTTACGACCACAACGAGCTCTCTTCTTAAAGGCATCAATCTCAGCTTCACTTTTAATCGGTTTCTTAATCATGTACAGTAATCTGTCCCTCATGACTCGGTTCAAAGTGAGGTAGCATAGTTTGTACGGGGCCTTTTTTTTCCCTCTCTAGAATACAAAGATGTGCCGCTCTTCGGTGTATTCAAGGAAAAAAAAAGCTCCACGTTTCTTCGTGCTTGTTGCCATATCCGCCAAGCTGTTCAGCTACTAACTGAAAGTGATTCAGCAACCTCGTCTACGACTTCCCGTCTCCACCTCCCATTAGTGCTTCTCCAAAACCAGAGCTTGATACATTTGCTTCACTTATCATTTGGGACTTTCTTCTTGCAAAAAAATAAACTGAATGCCATTACCTGAATGGATAGTCAGATGCCGAGTACTACTTAGAAACATGGGATAAAAAAATTGGAGTGCAGCAGGAATCACAGTTCAATGTTAATGTGAGCAGGAAGAAGCAATTTTAAACTATCATTAGGATCGACATACCATTCTCCAGATCATAGTACAATTTACAAAACTTACGTGCAAGATAGATCGAAAATTCACACGAACGAGTAGCGACCCACACAGTACACTGCAACAGCGCAATATCTCTACTTCGCCACTAAACTGATGGTGCTAGCGTAGGCGCTCAACCCACGTCGCTCATCCTAACCAATTCTTGCTGCTGAGTAATGTTCAGATCTAACCCTCGATCATCTGAGGTAGTACTCCTACGACAAGGCATTCAAGTCGAGCAGGGCTGGACGAGGAGGAGCGCCTAGGAGAGATCCAAACCGCATGCTTGTCCATCATACTGCTCATCTGGGTGTGCATTTAAGTCAATGAGAGCCCTTAAGGTGAGCAAAGAGAGGCAAGGTGTTGGCTTTTAGGAGGGATAGTGAAGAGTACATCCCAGCCAATGTGCCAATCCATGACCATCTGCACCAAGTCAAGCACCAACTACATGAATATACAAGGACTGATTACACAAAATTGTGCAAAGAAATTGCAAGAAGAGATGAACTCTCTCCTTACGGAGCTGGAACCCAATATATATGAGAATTTTATACTACCTAAATATTCTACATATGTGTTGCTAAGGTGTAGGATGCTGCTGGTCTAGAGGAGATGAGTTACACAAAGGAAAAGATGGTTTACACAGAAGCTGGAAGAACACACATACTCGTGACAGAAGACTCAAGTTCAAAGGGCCACGCGCACCAGACGTTCAAGATTCACCATGCATGATGCACATGAACAGAAATATAATCGAGTCTACTTTCACCTCCAACAAACGGCTCGTCATTTGACTTCCCATTAGGGAGTAATGGTCAATTAAGTGAAGACTGCCAGGAAGGCTGAAGGTCACGCGAGGCTACTCGGGAACTTTAGTTTTCACACCTTTCAACTTCTTCTCTTCATGAATAAGTTACATCTCGTCCACACCCAGCTAGGAGGGTTGTGCCTAGTATAAGTACCAATTGTACCTATGCCAAACTCAGATTATGATGAATTAAGAAATCCACCATATAGTGTTGCAGCCAAGAGTTGAGTGGCTTACCCTAAATTTCTTGCAAGTTCTTCATAGACTTGCAAGAGACCAATTCACCGGTATACGTGAAGGTTACTCTGGATCCCCTGATTTGTACTCTACGGTTTCTAGTTAGGCTGCACCGTATTGTATGGATTAGTCCCGGTTTGTGATTCTGCGGTCGTTCAGAGATCGAGTCGAAGTCCTCAAGGGTTTCGGTCCCTCTCTCTCCGTCGCTTGGTTGCAACCAACCTTGGCTAGGTATAAAGCTAGTTATCCCCGCTGGAAATTCAACAAGTTATCTCATGTCGTACCTACTGCTGTGAAGATCGGGCCAACCCACGGATTTTCTCCTGTCATATAGTTGTTGAATTTTTAAGCGCCAGCCCGCTTCTTCTATATAATCTTTGGGCGCTAGCACGTGTCACCTTGCTTACATGTACACAAATGTTAGAAGGGTGTTTTCATCATTTTAAAAGAAACACCTGGTTGCTTTTGTATTATGCCTTGGTCAATGCTGTCAGTTAAACAAAACAAAAGAAAATGTTAGGGGATTTAGTAAAAAAAAATTGGTTTATGGGATTGATATATACTCAATGATTGTTTGAGTAAAAACTCAATTATTATCGGTGGGATGGGGGCTATTTACTCAATCTGTTTGATGCTCTCACGCCCCACATTGACATCGTGCCTTATCTGACTCCCACGTGGGGCGAGCTTCGAATTCCATTTGGATCTGGCTGTAGTGCTCATGTATAGGTAAGCAGTCAAGTTGAAGAAAGAGCCATTAAATGAATAAGGAGAGGCAGGGCTTTGGCTTTTGGGAGGAATGGTAGTTGAATGCATGTTTGGGCACCAACCCGCTTCTTCTTTTCAAACTTTAAAGTAGTTCCAGAACAACCGACTGCAGTGTCACCTTGTTCACGTGTATAGAATGGAGGTTGTTACTCAATCTGCTGGATGCTCTTACGCCCAAACTTCCATCGTGGCCATATCTAACTAACAAGTGGGCCCAACTTCGGACTCTAGTGGAGTCGGGCGTAGTGTTCATGGTATGCAATCAGGTCAAAGAGAGCCATTAAGGTGAGCAAGGAGAGGCAAGGCGATAGCTTTTGGGAGGAATATTGGTTGAATGTATGGGCGCCAACCCTCCTTTTCTTTTCAAACTTTGAACTAGTAACAATCGACCGAAGTGTTTTTCATCATTTTCAAAGAAACAACCGGTTGCTTTCGGTATGATGCCTACTTCTGTCAATTAAACAATACGAAGGGAAATGTTAGGGGATCGAATAAACAAATTTGGGTGTATATGATTGCGAGAGGATTGTTTGAGTGAAAACTTAGTTTTTATTGAATGGGGTTGATTACTAAATATGTTGGATGCTCTCGTGCCCACACTTCCATCTTGCTCTAATATCCACACTTCCACGGTGGGCATATCTGAGTGGTAAGTGGGTCCAACATCAGATTCTAGTGGAGTCAGCCGTATTGCTCATATGGGTATGCAGTCAAGTCAATAAAAGCCATTAAGGTGAGCAATGAGAGGCAAGGCATTGTCTTTGGAAGGAATAGTGGCTGAATGTTTGGGCCGCAGCCTGCATCTTCTTTTCAAACTCTGAAGTGTAGTTCTAGAACAGTCAACTCACGTGCCACCTTGCTTAGATGTACACAAAATTTAAAATGAGCATTGTCATCATTTTTGAAAAAAACAACAATTGCTTTCGTATGGTGCCTTGATCAGTGCCGTCAGTTAAACAAAACTAAGGAAAATGTTAGGGGATCAGTAAACAAATTTGGGTGTATGAAATTGAGAGAGGATTGGTTGAGTCAAAACTTAGTTTCTATTGAATAAGGTTGTTTGCTTAATTTGTATGCTCAGAGGATTGGTTGAGTCAAAACTTTGTTTTTACTGAATAAGGTTGTTTACTCAATTTGTATACTCTCGTGTTCTCATGCCCACACTTCCATCGTGGGCATATATACTTGGCTGGCAGGTGGGCCTACCTTCGAATCCGATGGAGCCGGCTGTAGTGCTCATATAAATATGTTGAAGGCTGTTTACAGCAGCGGCGACACCACACATCAGTTTGTAACGTTTGTCGTGACCGTCTCATTTTGCTCACCAACCAAGCACATTGATTTCTTTCGTGGCCGCCGGATTTGGACGGCACAGCAACAGCGACGCCACACATTAGTTTGCATTGTTTGTCGTGACCGTCGAATTTGGACGGCACAGAGGACGGCGTCACACATCAGTTTGCAACGTTTGTCGTGACCGTCTAATTTTGCTCACCAACCAAACACATTAATTTCTTCCGTGACCGCTGCTGATTTGGTTTGGTTAATCAGCGGCGGACAACCAAATATGCTCTCAAAACCGTCGGATGGTGTCGTGCCCAGACTTCCATCCTGCTTCATTGCCCACCAACCTTCTACCGTGCCGATCACAAAAAAAAAAAAAAAAAAACCTTCTACCGTGGGCATATCTTACTGGCAGGTAGGGCCTAGCTTCGGATTCCACCGGAGCCGGCGAGTCTGGGAGCAAACGGTCACCTGCACGTCCCTGGTGCAACAGAAGCAAGGCCCCACCCTCGTGCCACTTCCGCCCCGGACGTGGCGCGCGGCGACAAATGCTCCGAAAGCCGCACGGACGAAAGCCGAGCTCCATCTGTCATCCGTCACCTCACCCGCTGCCATGTGGACCCACCGAAACCTCCCTCCCTACCGTCGTGATATTTTGACCACTGCCGCGCCGCGTGGCTCCCGGGAACTGACCCCACCACCACCATCCCGCCCCGCTTCCGCAACTGCCACCCGCGAAAAGAAAGCACTCGTACCCAGCAGATTCCAACCGTAGCCATCTGACCCACTGACCGAGTGGACTCAACATATTTGGGGCCCACAGGTCAGTGATAATGGATGAATAAAGTTGTAGTGGACTCCACCTCGCGTTAACTCACGAGCCTCGGAATCCCAAGCGGCCGCAGCATCACTCCCGGCGCCAGTTGAGAGCTCTCCCACCCACACACAGTCATCACTCACACACTGCGCCGTGTTCCCCGCCATCCACCTACCCACCCCAAAAACCCGCAACTCCGGCGAGCGAAAACCCTCCCACTCCCCAATGGCCGCCGCCGGCCGCTCGCCGGCGTCCTCGGGCCGCCGCGGCCGCCCGCGCGGGCGTGGGCGCGGGTGGAGCAAGTCGCCGCGGAAGCCGCCCCTCTCGCCGCCGGCGTCCTCCTCCTCCCCGGACACCCCCTCCGCCGCCGCCGCCGTCTCCGCCCCCGGGCCGGACCCCGCCGCGCCGCTGCCGCCCGGCGCCGCCGTCGAGGTCCGCGTCGACGACGACGGGTTCCACGGCTCCTGGTTCGAGGCCACGGTCGTCGCCTTCTCCCCGGCGCGCGGCCGCCGCGCCCCCGCGCGGTACACCGTCACCTACTCCCACCTCCTCGCCGACGACGGCGGCGGCGTCCTCGCCGAGCCCTTCGCCCCGTCCCACGTCCGCCCGCGCCCGCCGCCGCCGCCGCCCCCGGAGGGCGGCGGCGCCTCCTCCCCCCTCCTCCGCCTCCACGACATCGTCGAGGCATTCCACAACGACGGGTGGTGGTCCGGCATCGTCATCTCCCCCGCCTCCTCCGCCTCCGCCGCCGCCTCGCCAACCGTCACCGTCGCGTTCCCCATCACCCGCGAGGTCATCTCCTTCCCGCCCCACCTCGTCCGCCCGCGCCGCGACTACCTGGGCGGCGGCGAGTGGGCCCCGTCGCGGGCCGTGGTCGCGGTCCAGCCCAAGCGCGCTGTCCGGGCCTACGAGGTCGGCGACAAGGTCGAGGTGGTCCGTGACCGCCCCGACTTCGGCTACTCCTGGTTCCCCGCCACGGTGTCCAAAGTTGTGGATCGGCTCAGCTACATTATCGAGTACTTCGATTTCGACCAGGAGGCGGCAGAAGGGGCCGCCAGCGGCGGCGCGGCGGAGAAGTCGACCGAGTACCTGCACTGGCGCTTCATCCGCCCCGCCGTGGAGCACGTGCCGCGGGAGAGCGAGTTCCGCCTCGCGCCCGGCGCCGCCGTCGAGGCCTATTGCGACGGGGCGTGGTCGCCGGGGATCGTGCGCAGGGTCGTCGGGGACGGGGAGTACGAGGTCAGCATCGATGGTAAGGAGAAGGAGCTGCTGGTTAACAAGGTGGCGGAGCTGCTCAAGCCGCAGTACAAGTGGGACGGCAAGCAGTGGAAGATTGTCAGCGTTAAGGTAATCCTGCTACAAAACATTTGGTTTCTGTGCTTGGCATCTAATTTCTTTTGTAAAAGGTTCATCCTTTTAGGCATAATCCTCCTGCAATTCCTGGGACGGTATCTAATTTCGTTTGTATAAAAAAATGAATCTCTTTAGGAACAATGCTGCAATTCCTGGATTGATATCTAATTTCTTTTGTTAAAAGGAATCTTTTTTAGGAACAACCCTGCAATTGTTTGCTTGCAAAGTTGCATTTTAGCGGAGGAGGATAGATCTCACCTCGAGTTTATGATCACCCCTTGTGGGTTTTGTGGAAAATATCTATGTGCTTGCTACTCCTTCATGTTCTTTATTGTGAAATGTAAAACCGGTGTATCGCAGATTGGTAGTACTAATGCAAACATTTGGTTGCTATGCTTGGCATCTAGTTTCTTTTGTATCAGAAAGAATCTTTCTTTTTTTAGGAACAATCCTGCAATTCCTGGCTTGGTATCTGATTTCTTTTGTAAAATGGAATCTGTTTTAGGAACAATCTTGCAATTTCTTGGCTTACAAATTAATGGAGGGTGGTGTATCTCACCCTGACTTAATGATCACCACTTGTAGTTAAGCATATGCTTGCTACTCCTTCATGTTCTTTCGATATAGTGAAACTTAAAACCGGTGAATCTAGTGGCTATAAACAGGAGCTTGCAGATTAGATACTGAACGGCATCGCAGATTACGCATAGTGTTGTCCCAGGAGTGGAAACATGTGTTAATTTGGTGTGACAGATTGTAGAGTAGTGAGAGTCCACTATGGACTATCGATTTGGTTTTCTATGTTCAGAAATAAACACAATTAAGGTGAAGGATTTGAAATTGAAAGCATAAGTTCATTCAACACTTCGCACAGGCCAGTTTGAAATTTTAATCTTCATAATACATTGTCTGTTTATCTGACATTTGTTTTCTATGTTAATCGCTGTCTATTCTTCATTATCAGTGTTTTAGGTCTATTCGTCCTGGCTGTGTTCTTTTGGATGTGCACTAGGTGTTGCTTTGGATTCTTTCCAATTTCTCTTGCAACTGCACATAATACTTTGTTTTGAAGGAATGCAGCTTGTTATTTTGGTCTTTCTTTTATGCTAGGTATTTTTGTTAGTTGAAACATTCTCGTACCATATTCACATAGTTTCTAGGTCTAATGACACCTCTCTGTGTTTAGCCTTTTTTTAATGAATTGTACTTTTCTCTGATCTTTGACTCGGCAATACGAAGTTTTCTAATATGGTCCATCTACAATAATGGGTGCATACTTTTTTCTTATTACATTATTCTAGGATTTATATGAATTTCTCTCCTTCTGAAATGGTAGAGCTGTTTCTAATTTCTTTTGTAAATTTGTGACTTGTTATCTAATTTATTATGTAAAAAGGAATTGTTTTTATGAACAATTTTGCAATTCCTGGCTTGCAAATTAATGAATCACCACTTATAGTTGTAGTTTTGAGGAAAATAATTATCTGCTTGCTATTCCGTCATCTTCTGTATGGTGAATCGTAAAACCGGTGGATCTTGTGTGCCAGGAAACTGTAGCTTGTAGATTAGACGCTTAACGGTATCGCAATTTGTGCATAGTGCTGTCCCAGAAGCAGTAAGATGTGTTAACTTTGGTGTGAGAGTTTGTCGAGTAGTGAGAATGCACTATGGACTATCAATTTAGTTTGCCTATGCTATAAATAAACGCAATTAATATGAAGGCTTTGAAATTATAAAACATAAAAGTTCATTCACCACATTGTAAGGGCCACTTCAAAGTTCTAATCTTCATAAAACATTCCCTGTTTATCTCACATGTTTGTTTGCTATATTAACTGCTGTATAATCTTCATTCTCAGTTTATTTGATACGTGCACCTGGCTGTGATGTTCATTTAGCGGTGTTCGAGTTGTTGCTTAAGATTATAGCTAATATCTTGCAACTGCTCATAATACCTTGTTTTGAAAGGATACAGCTTGTTATTTTTATTTTTCTTGTATGCTAGGTATTTTTCATTAGTGGAAACATGCATGTATTATATTCACGTAGTTTTTACGTGTAAGGACGCCTCTTTTAGTTGTAGCCTTTGTTTTAAGGAAAATTTGTCTGTGGGACACTCTTCAATGTTGGTTTTGTCTCCTGGACACCGCATCGTTTCTTTTGGTCTCGTGGACACTGAGAAAATACGGCTTTTGTCTGTAGGACACTATAGCAGAAAAAGTGACTATTTTAAAAAAAATTATCTTAATGTACAAAATACATCGCAACTTGAAATTTAGCACAAGCATACATTACTAAATTCCCTATATATGCTGTTTTTTTCATAACTATTGTTGATTGTTTATATAACTTTTTCACTAATAAAATATTTATTTTTAAAATTAAACTATGCAAACAATTGACAAAAGATCAAGAAAAAAATCACATGAACATAAAATGCAACAATGTAAACTTGTGCCAAATTTCAAGTTGCAATATATTTTGTGCATTGAGATAGAAAATTTGAAAATAGTCACTTTTTCCGCTATAGTGTCTTGCAGACAAAAGCCATGTTTTCTCAGTGTCCACGAGACCAAAAGAAAAGATACGGTGTCCAGGAGACAAAATCAACATTTAACAGTGTCCTACAGACAAATTTCTTTTGTTTTAAATGAATTGTACTTGTCTCTAATCTTGCACCCATGAATATAAAGCTTTCTAATCTGGTCTAGCTATTCCTTTACTTATGCAGAGACGGGCTAACTTGAGGCGGCGCTCTCTGTCTGGAAGAAGCCCAAGCTCACCTGTTAACGTGGTATCCAGTGAGGATGAATATAGTCATGATCCTGGGTCTTCTGCCATCAAAAGTTCAAGGAATGCCATCAAAAAGTCAAGGAAAGAACCGCAGCAGCAAGAGCTCATCTCAGCTTCAGTCTCAGAGATGGAGGGAAAACATGATGCCCCTGATAATGTGAGTCCCCCTCATTACTAGTATCAATGCATCCATAACATTCGTAATTCTGTATCATGTCAATCTTTTTGCTTGTGCTGAGTTAGTTGACGGGAAATGACAATTTCTTGAGTAAGCAAATCGTTTGTGCTTTGACCGCCTCTGCGGACTGGCAGGCCAGTTTAGCACTTGATAAACAGGTGCAGATTTCTGGGTATTGTCTTCTGGTTGTTCGCTCGCTTTCAAAACATGTCCTTCTCACATTAATATTCATTTGTATGTTCTTTTTATTTTTGTTAATATATGTGAAGGCACCAAAGCGGTCAACAAGTGGTTCAAACACGAAGGTTCTTACCTATAAAAAATGTAAGCGTTTTCTCGAACACTCGTCATCGACAAGATACTGTATTAAAATCTAATGATTGATGTGCAATCTGTAGTGGCTAGAAAGAAAGGATCCAAGAAACTTTTTAGTCCACAAAGCTTGCTGGATGTGGATAGTACTGTCCAGCAGGGAGGAAAAGAGAATGTGGTAGGGCCATGATCAATCTTTCTTTGTTGCATGAACATATTATTTTGAGCTGATATATGTATTAATCACCAGCTTCTGACTCTTGTATTTTTTTTTTTCACATACAGATGGGGAATATGAAAACTCATACTGAGCATGACCTTGACAGATCTTTGGAGGATACATATCAAGAACTCTTACCACTGGTACCTCCGGGATTCGAATCGATGTATAATGGAGAAGGTATGAACAGTGAAAACTTATCCCGTGATGGAAATGTGCATAGAATGCTAAATACTTGAATGTGTAGGTCATAACAGCATCCAGAATTCTTTGGGCAGGTATTGACATCTCTGGTAGTCTGTTGGATGAGGAGCTGTGCACAGATCGTGCTGCTACCCAAGTATCTAGAAGCAGTCAGCTTATGGTAGAGGCTCCTATCCGACCTCAGAATGCCGGGAGCTCTCTGTCAAGGTGCTTCTCTCAAATATCTAGCCACCAGGTTCCATTTGTCAAGAGATCACCTGCATGGTCTGTTATTGAAGCAATGGATGTGTTTAAGGAGGTACCACAACAACCTCACTTCTTTCCCCTTCGAGACTATTCACTCGCAGTGCGTGAAGGAATGGCTTTAGGTCTGATGGTGTCGTTTGCCACCTTAGTGGAAAGTATAAAGGAGGCAAGCATAGAAGACAGCATGGAATTGTTTGAGGACAAGATCCGTTCACTTTGCCATCTTGAGGGAAATGGATTCAATGTCCAGTTCTTGCAGGCTAGACTTTCTAAGTTGCTCCAGATCAAATCCAACTGTTCCAAATATCTTGGAGAAATAAACAAGCTGAGAGCAGAAATGGCGGGGAAGGCAACTTCCTTGTCCCGAATGGGTGCATTGCTCGATCAGAAGGATGAAGTTATAGGTGAGCTGGAGCAGCGACTTGGGCACCTCCGCCGCGAAGCGCAACAGATTGAAAAGGAGAGAGAACATGAAGATGCAGAGCTGTCAAGACTCAAATCAAAACATAGCAGATTTGAGGAAGCATATGGTGAGAGCGTACGACAGTTTCGCAATATCCTGGATGATATGAGCCGAAGGAGTCTGTCCTGATCTCGGATCTTTTGGAATCCTTCTGGATTTATCTAACTAGACATTCTGTTAGCTCGTGCTCCAGGGATGTAACCTTTAGTGTTATATAGGTACTGTTTAGGATATGGATGAACCGGATAAAATTCCTCTCATATGGTCATTTGCACCTTATTATGTATGTGTAAGATGCTCTGATGTCTGTGACTTGAGAGCTTGATGGAATTTAGGCTATCTGTATCGGCTAGTAATCAGATACTTAACACCTGGTTGGATCGTTCTTATTGGTGCAGCAGTGTGCAAACTGCTTTCATTCGCGGACTTCAATTCCTAGGATATTTTTGTGATTCTTTTGCACTGGTTGATCATAGGTAACGTATTTCTGATGGCATTGCAATGGCTCTTGTTTATAATTTGATCGATCTTGGCTGCTTGTTGGATCGTTCCTATAGGTGCATTCTGTTTTCATTCTTAGGCATTGACCGTGTTTTACACAGAAGTTTTGACTGCATTCACACTACCCCTGCTGCACTAGGAAACAAACGATTCTGAACAGACGACGGCAAAACAGAGTTTCAATTTTTTTTTTTTAAACTGCATGTCCTACTCAGGTGACGGCAATCCCGCCGGCAAACCGGGCTAGACAAATAAGTACTATGCAGTTGACAGTTTCCATGGTCGCATCGTATAGTACGACGAGAAGCAGAGGGTGACGCCTCCATTGCAGAGAAAAAACCAGGTGTAGTGTACGCAGATATGCTGCCCTTCTCTCCTCCTGCGCCGGCGGCGGCGTACTCACAGCGGCAGTTGAAGCAGCTTCGGGCACAGTGCCTCGTGTTCCTCGCGTTCAGGTTAGTCATGCATCCCTCCCACATAGAACTTGCTGATGTTGCAGTTGCTGTTAACCCGTGAGTTTTCAGCTTTCGACAGAAAGAGATGCGTGCTCTGTTTTTTTTTTTCCGGATCGCCCAGAGAGCAGCGTCTGGTCTGATCGTTGTTGATTCATGACTGCTACGGTTCTGTACATAGAAGAGTGAACAATCTTTGAAGCTTAATTGCGCAAGTACTAATGAGAAGGAAGACTTTGTTATTGTGCAGAAACAACATGGAGCCCAAGAAGCGGTACCTGGAAATCGCGCTGGGGGAGGGTCCTGAACAAGGTACGAACTGAACCCTGCAGAATCTGGTTGGAGCTTATGCGATTTTGCTGAATTCCATGTCAATGAACAGGGAGCAGGTAGCGGCGACGGAGGGGCAAACGGCGAAACTGCATCGTCTTCGTCGTCCTCGCAAGCAGCATCCCCTGAAGTGTTGCCACCGCCGGATGTTTTGCCCCTCTCCTCACTCCGGCTGTCCACCAGTCCCAGGGCCGGGGCCAGAAGGCAACCTCGTCGAGGACTGGGTAAAATAAAGTGATGGAGGGGGCTGTTTCAAACCTATCACACTCCTTCAGTACAATACCACATCCTTTCTAGATGTTCCATCTGTACGTTATTGTACCACTCTTTAACGATATGCCTATACAAGAAGCAGAACGTTTTGTTTAACTAATGTATTTACAATTTTCTCATCAGTTCTGACTTCCCTGCATTAGTGACCTCTCGTTGGATAAAAACATTTGACATTAAAACCAAGCAAGTATGCTTACTTCAGAACCACTTCCTCCGTCCCTTTTTATTTACAGAATGCCTCATCAGGGTATCTCTTGATAGCTGCTTGAACCTTCCGGGCTTCCATGAGGGCTTTCAAGGATGAATGTAAGCGGAAATCAACATAGGAGTGCCTCCTACAATATGTGGTGTCAAGTATCAGGTGCTCTAGTGACGCTGAATTCTGAAGGATGACGCTTGTTAGCTCAACCAGGCCTTTTGCAGAGGAAAACCCACTGATCTGCACATTCTTCAGCTTGCGATGCCGTCTTCCCGATAGATGCCTTTTTACTTGTACGGGTTCATCGTTAGAATCTCCTGGAGGGGAATCTTGCATGTTTGCGTCTGGCATTTCTAACTGCATACATAGGTTGGTGTCTTAGTATATGCGTCATATATCTTTGATTATAGTACGTCCACAAAAGATATGAAGAGTACAAGAAACCTAAACAGCAATATAGCAATATGGCTGCTTCTAAAAGGACAAGTGGCACTTTAGGTATCATTCTTCGTGCACAATGCAAACTATGCAATTTAATGCAACATTATTGTGCATGACATCTTACAAAGAATTACTTGTGTCATATTTGAACGTAAGTGGTTCCCAATGGAATTTTTAACATCATTCATATGCTTTAATATAAAATAGACAAACGCATGAAGAATGGATTCAATGGATTGCAGTTTACCTCTGGAGGAGTATTAGGACGGAATGCAACATGAGAAACTGCCAATAACAGAAATGACTAGGAAAGCAAATAAAGGAGGACATTGACCAAAAGATGGACAACGTTTGGATAACTGCAAAATCAAGAGCTGCCAATAACAAAACATTGTCTAGTCACATGGAAGATGTAGTCTATATATTTTTGGGGGCTGCTACTAATCCATTTCAGGTAATTTAGGGGGACCATGATGCCCCGCATCTATTAGAAAGCAATGTAGACTACAAACCTGTTACATTACCCTATGTTATCGTCTAATAAATAAGATTTCAAATGAAAAAAAAAACTTACCTGAAAGATGAACGTATCCAAAGCAGGAGAAGCATTAAGAAATGAAATCAGGGAGTAAAAATCATATTCTTGACAACAACTTGGTTTTTAAGCTGTATCTCGAAGTACTTGAGGTGTCGAAATTTGCTAGTCGCCGTTGGTTTATCTGCCATCTGAAGAAAGAGATGCTTCAACTGTTAGCTGTTTCATAGAGATGGTTACCAAAAAAAAATCTTCTTTACAAACAATCAACACTCTATCAATAGAGAAGATCTCAAAATAAAATGTCTTTGACGCATTTATATAGCCTTTTGTGTTATAATATTATTACAAAAGCACGCTAGATGGCAAATTGTTTTAACTAAAAAGAAGTATATGTCCAAAGCATTATTGTTGATATATTAGTGAGCACTCTGTGTATATATAATAACAAACTTGTAAGGAAAAACCCAACACTGACCTCAAAGCATGATGTCTTGTTCGTGGCATAACAGACCAAACCAGGCTCATCCATACTACACATTCTGATATATGATGGCTCTCCAAGGGAGATGTGTATTGTCGCCCCAACAAATGCAAAGACCTTCAGCTTTGGCGCACCGCATTCAATTATTTGCATGCTGTTTACATTCCGTACCAGCAGAACCTTTAGCCGCGACAGGAGACGAGGTATCTTCAAGCAAACAATGTCACGGCAGGTCGAGATTCCCAGCTGCTTCAAAGCGAAAGAACTGGACAGGAAGCAACTAAATTCTTCTGTGCTGACACGCACATTGTGGAGCTGCAATTTTGTCAATCTTGCCAAGCATCTTACCTTGTCTGGTGAATGGAAACCACAACCAGACAGGCTGAACGATCTAATCCAGCCTACCCTCTCGCAAAAGCGCAAGGATCCTCTGCCGAATGGCACTCTGCCGTGAGAGTCACGGCCTGGTGGCCCTATGCCGTGGGGGTCCTGTGCGTCAGTGAGCCCACAGCACGTGCCGTAAGGCAGCGGAACCGGTTCCCAAAAGCTACTGTTAACAGGGAGCAGGTGAACTTGTAACTTGTCCCGTCATCACCCATTTCTAGATCCAGCTATGATCCATTGTTTTGCAATGAGACAGGGACAGATGTCCTGATATTCAAAAAAAAAAAAAAAAATCTAAATCCAGCTCAAATTCTCTGATTCCCGGTGTGAGCCCAGCTTGAACCAAGCGATCAAGAACTGCAGGATTCATGTAGAAACCGTGGGGAGGTCTAAGCCTGAACATCTGCACACCGGTTCCACTATGGTGCTGCACGACTCTAGCAAAAAACTCCCTTGTAACCGGATTGTTATTTATTACTCTCTCTGTCGAAGATATGAGAACCCGGGTATCCTCAAGAATCAACAAGGCCGAGTATTCTAGCTATGAGTAGTCGGATGGCTTCAATTAGGCTCGGGTGGCCTAGCAGACTCAAGGTCGGTTGGGTCACTCGGCCCAAAATAAAGGATAGCTAACTTGTATTACAAGGCAATTTGTATCGTAGCCGACTAGGTTTCTCTCCATGTAACCCTGTACATATAAGGCGGGTAGGGATTCTCTCATAATCATCAACTCAATATACCACACTAGCACTGGACGTAGGGTATTACGCACATTGCGGCCCGAACTAGGATAATCCATGGCGTCTGTGTTACCATCGTATTCTTAGTTCCTTTGCACCTACATAAATAACAATCGAGGCCCTAAAACCTCGACAGTGGCGCGCCAGGTAGGGGGTGTGCGGGAATCCTCCGTCGAATACGATGGAAAAATTCTTCATCGACAACGTCAGCCAGGGGCTCGACGCGGCGTCCAGCTTCAAGTCGACAACTCGCCTTGTTGCATCTACAAGACTGGCGGCGGCGTCCCTGACGCACGCATCAAGTACTGAGGCCTGATCTCGTTGAAGCTCACGGCTGGGAAGATGTCTACATCCGGCTCCGTTGTCTCGTTGATCAAGGAGTCGGCTTGCGTGGCGAGATCTCCATCAAATACGAGGCTTTCGCGGCGACGTCAACCATGTCTTCTTTACTGCATCACGGCGTAGGCAGTTTGGTCATGCGCATCGACATCCAGAAGCGCAACCATGGCGGCCTGCGGCTCGTTACCCGCCGACTCGGTGAGTTCACTGCCCAAGCAATGTCACGGCGATCAGCGTTCAGGCGGTCTCTATCTCCCGCATCAAGTCCCGAGGAAGCCTACCCTGGTTGATCTCGATCTATCATCGGTTCACGCTACAATTTGGCGACTCGGCGACATTGGTGTATACCTACAAGATGGGTTCAACTCGACACAGGAGTCCAAGCCGGATGCGTATTCGAGACTTTCCATCGACAAAGATTGAGCTGATTCAGGTTCCAAGGCAATGTTATGTCGGGCTACTTCAAACTATAGAATATCAGCTACACGTACATCATCTGAAGGATTACAGGGAAGATTCTTTCCTTCTTTTATCTAGAATTTTTTTTATTCTCTGAATCAATCTGTAATCTAGCCCTTCAATATTTTCTATCCTCACGTGACGTTGTATGGCTTGAAGTTTAATCTCACGTATTTATGTTTTTGCATGTACGAGTTTCTTTCGTCGAGATAATTCATGCATGCTATCAGCGGCATCTTGATCTCGCTGCCGCGGCAGTCGATCGACGCTGGGCGGCGGTTACATGGCGTACAACGGCGACTCGACGGACTATACGCTGTACAACAGCGACCAGGCCGGCGGCGTCTACTCGGCGGCGTAGAGCGACGGCCATCCGACCAGCGGAGCACTACATGCATCTGGTCATGAAAGCTGGGGGCTGATTGTGTTCAAATGAACCAAGCCCGGCATATACTCACGACCCGGCGGCATATACGCCACACTGCCATCGGTCACGGCGGCCACGGTAATTCCTTGGCGTGTGGCGCAATCACTCGACGTACTACGATGACGACTCGGCCGATGACCGGGGCTGACTCGCTGAGTATTTGCAACCCGTCGACTCGGCGTGCCATGCTGGGTCAGCATGGCTACTCGACGTACGGCAACAACCAATCGGCCACAATGTTAATCACTTGGTCACATGGCCTAATGATTCAGCTACATGAAGATTCATTTGGATTATTATCCAATCAACCCAGCATTAGTCCGGAGGCTTATAAGCTCAAATATAAAGATTGATTTCATTCCTCCTTTTGACTCGGCGAGACGTCAGACAAGCTAAGTCATTTATTTTACTTTTTGAGTATTTTTGCTCTCATCATATAATTCATTACACAGTCTATTCTCACTTCGGTTTGAGTTCTGACTCTGTGATTAGTATATTCTACTCGTCACAGAGTCGGGGGCTGTACTTTTACCCTTATGTGTAATGTCTCGAGTCTTTTCTCACATAAGCTAGCAAGTCGGTGGATTTTTCCGAGTTTATGAACACTCATATCAGGCCG
Source organism: Eragrostis curvula (assembly GCA_007726485.1). Lineage (NCBI taxonomy): Eukaryota > Viridiplantae > Streptophyta > Magnoliopsida > Poales > Poaceae > Eragrostis > Eragrostis curvula. The sequence goes on along the minus strand of CM017440.1, from coordinate 21,640,559 downwards.
ATGCTCACACTATAACACTGACGGGTTAATGCCTTCTGTTGCCAACACCCTAGGTTAATGAGTCAGGCTAGGTTATAACCGAGTTAGTAGTCAGTGGAGTTCACCCATACTTAATGCTTCGAGGGAGACAACATTGGACTAAGCACATAAGGAGACTAAAATTTGACCAAGATAAAAAGGAATTTAATATCCTGAGTATGTCTTGCTCCATATATGTACTACATATGTTTTATCTTGTTTGCACATACAGGAAAGAGTCTCTGTGTTATCCACGAGTTATTATTTTTCTAGGCGTTATGATCAGATACTCATTGGTGCTTGCTTACTTGGTGATTTGACCACTCGACTCACCTGGGCTTTGAGGATTTGGTTACTCAAACTGATAACAAGTATTATGCTCGAGGTCTACATTGAGCTAGCTATTGAGTTATTGGCAGGAGTTTCAGATAAGCTGAAAAATCATTTTATTCTACTCGGTCATTCTATATTATGCTTGAGTCCTATCAGCTTTTGGGATTTCCTAGCTCTATTTCATATATGCATACATCAGCAGAAATTTTGTCTTCGGATACTTCAATGAATTTATTTATGGCTATTCATCACTGGTATTTATTTATCATTGAAATATTCAGCCGGAATTCTCAGGATATTCATCTTCAGATTTTATTTATCATTTGGATTCTCATCTGGACTAGAATTGATTATTATTGGAATATTTATCCGGAATCATCGGGTTTTTTTTTCTCAGAGAATTTCTCAGAATTCATGAGTCATATTTCTTATGCTTGGGGGCTTGACGCCACTTGGCAATCTTCAGTTTTGCAGATTTCATTGATTCTGTTACATTCTTGTTCAATATCAGTTGGATGACTCAATAATTATTCTTTGATCAAGTTCTTATTTGATCAAGCTATTGACTGCACCGCAATTTATTGTTGAGTATTCATCTCGGAATTTTACTACCAGTCAGGATATTCATCTTTAGATTTATTAATCATATGGAATTTTATTCTGGATTATATGGTTACTCATCTTTGGTTATCACCGGGTCATTGGATTTTTCTCTTTGGATATTCTACTGCTCATATATGAATTCTTATGCCAGAGGTTGTTTATTCAGTAATTTTTGAGTTGTTTATTACTTTGCACAAGGTGTTGGGGGAGGTCCATAGTGTCCCCTCCCCCTAGCTCATTGGCCTGTTAGAGAAATGGCCCATCTAGGCCCAAGTAAATGGGAATTGTAACAAAAGGCCTTATACTTGGGCCAGGGCCCATTAGGATTACTATCCTTTGTATGTTAGTAGTATAATAACTGTAGTACCCTTAGGTCAAGGGCAGCATTGTAATTAAGAAACTTAGGGTTGTAAGGGAGTATGGCTATAAATACCCCCTTACCTCCCTCATCAATGGCATTGAGTGTTACTTACTATCCTATGGCTCTTGTCTGTTTCCCTCCAAGTCCTACCTAGGGTCCCTCCTAAGGGTGGTAGACTCTAGGAGGATTCCCTTTATACTGTTTGGGCTTTGTAACCAACAACAGTTGGCGCCGTCGTGGGGAACGGACAAGAAGTCACAACGAAATGACGCACACTTCGGAAACGTCCCGAAAGGCGAGGGCTCTGGGAAACGACCTCAACACGACAAATCCCCCTTCGGCGCGGACAACCGAACCTTCGGCACGGACGACCGGACCTTCAGGAAGACAAATCATCAACCCGACGACTGCGAACGCTCCGGCAGCACAAGCCGTCGGTCAGACCGAAAACTCCTCGGCAAACGCTCCGACAACACTCACAACGACCGCGCCGGTGACGGCGATTCCACCGACAATGGGTCCATCTTCATCGGCCTCGAGAAACCCTTCGGCCGTACTCCCCGCTGCTATGTCAGATCTCCCAGCAATCGCCGAAACAACCGCAGCAGACGATGACTCGTCCGAACCGGAAGAAGAGATCAGCGCCGACGACATCGAAGCCCAAGCGCAAAGGGGAACCGCCCGGAATAACGAGCGGCCGGCAAGGGGCTCCGAAGCCGAAGCCCGAGCACAACGGGAGCTGGCATCAGCGGTAGCCGAAGAACAACGATTGGCGGAGCTGCGAGAAGCACTCGCGGCCGAAACCCGCGACGCCGAAGAACGCCTTGCAAGGCAAAGGGCACTCGAGCACTATGGACAAGACGAAGCAAACTACCGCATCCGCACCGAAGCCGCACGCCGACAGCAGATCATTCTGCAAGCATAGCTCAACACGCTACGGCGAACCGGCGTGCCAGAACCAGCCCACCAAGAGAGCCAGCCAAACAGAGAGGAGCGACACGCTCCGTCGAGCAGCAGCGGGCGACTGACAAGCTCCTCTGACACCAACTAGTCGCTGTCAGCACGTCTACAAGCAGTGGCCTGGCCGAAAAAGTTCATCTCTGCCAAACTACCAATCTTTGATGGGGCTTCGGACCCCTGCGAGTTCTTCATGAGCTATGAGACGGCCATCGAGTCTGCCGGCGGCAATGACGACATCAAAGCTAAAGCCTTCGTCCTTGCATCCAGCGGAATCGCAAAGACGTGGTACACCAAGCTACCTTCAAACAGCATATACTCCTGGGAGCAGCTTCGGGACCAACTTCAAATTCATTTCCAAGGCAACTACGCAGCAAAGGTCACCGCAGCAGACCTTCAAGCTTGCAAGCAGAAAGAAGGTGAATCGCTACAAGATTACACTCGACGCTTCATACACCTAAAATGTCAAGTCGAGGGCGTACCGGATTCCATCATCATCAAAGCCATCACCAAGGGAATGAGCCTCTGTCCGGCACGATTGGAGATCCGAAGGACGGAACCGAAGACCGTCACTCACTTGCTCCAGATTCTAGAGGGACACACGCGAGCCGATGAAGACTTCCGGCGCGAGAAGGAAGCAAGAGCAAGTCAAAAGAGATCCGACAGAGGCAAAAGACAATACGACCGAAGCCAAGACCGCTCGGATGACCGACGAAGCGGCCGGTCAGAAAGGCGGGAAGTTCACAGCATCGACCGGTCCCGGGATCGAAGCCCACGTCACACCGACGACAACCGCACAACAAAGTCCCGGTCGAGCCCCAGACGGACCGACGCAAACCGAAGGAACAACAACCGCCAGAACCGGGAGCCATACTGCGAGGTCCACGGCCCGAACCAAGGACATACGACGAAGCAGTGCGCTCAGGTCTCGGCACTACGGGAAGAAAGATTACGCCGCGAGGCCGAAGCAGCCCGTGGTGTCAACCATGTCACGCAAGGGGCTGCCGCACGAGCCAAAAACTTGCCGCCACCCCCGACGCATAGCCCCTCTGGCCGCAACGTGGTAATGGCCATCACCGGAGGCTCCAGCCAACCATACTCCTCCAAGCGTCAGCGCCGGGACTACATCCGACGGGTGAGCCATGTAGCGGCCCATCCTCCTCTCGCGAAGTGCAGATAGTCCCATGTACCCCTCACCTTCGATCAAAGCGACCTGCGTCTGATGGAGTACCCCCACAAGGACGCCTTCGTCATCAGCGCCAACATGCGCGGGACGGAGGTCCGTCGCGTGCTCATCGATGGCGGAAGCTCTGCAGACGTCATCTTCATCGACGCTTTCAACCAATTGGGCATCCCCCGTACGGAGTTGTTCGCCTCTGAGAGCCCACTCGTCGGCTTCGGGGGAGAGCCCATCGACGCTATAGGCTGCGTCAAGATTGCAGTCTCCTTCTCCGGTCCCGCTGGACACCGGACGGAGGAAATTTCCTTCGACGTCGTTGACATGCCTTACCCCTACAACGCCATCTTCGGCCGGGGGCTCATCAACACCTTGAACGCCGCCACCCATCACAGTTACCTCTGCATGAAGATACCAGCACCGAGAGGCATCATCACAGTGTATGGGGACCAATTCGCCGCCCGGACCATCGAACACGACCAAGCTCCGGGTCAGAAGCAAGTGCGCCCTATCAAGCACCAAGCCAAGTCACAGACGGTCGAGGCCCAAACGCCGACACCCCCATCTGGAGTACCGAAGCCACGCGTCAGCGGCGACGTCAAACCAGTGATCCTGTCTCCGAATAGGCCCGATCAAGAAGTCACTTTCGGGGAAGGCCTACCACCGGAATTCGAAGGAAAAATGATTGCCATGCTCCGAAGCAACAAAGACGTCTTCGCATGGTCAACGGCCGAGCTGACAGGAGTCGACCGAAGCATCATCGAGCACAAACTCGACGTTAACCCCAAGGCAACACCAATCAAGCAAAAGAAACGGAACTGGACCGAGGAGAAACAAGCAATCCTTCGGGCAGAGGTACAAAAGCTATTGGATGCCAATGTTGTCCGAGAGACAAGCAAATCAACCTGGCTCGCAAATCCAGTCCTCGTGAAAAAACACAACGGAAAGTGGCGAATGTGCATTGATTACACCACACTCAACCGCGCCTGCCCGAAGGACAATTTCCCCCTAGCATGTATCGACGAGCTCGTCGACGCCACGGCCGGTTTCAAAATCATGAGTTTCCTCGGACGCTTCATCTCCAGGGCGGCGGAAAAATGCCTCCCTTTCTACCAGTGCCTGAGGGGCACCGGACCTCTCAAATGGGGGGATGAGCAAGACAAAGCCTTTGAAAAAATCAAAGCCTACCTTGTTCAAGCAACAACACTTCGACCACCTCCGCCGAAAGCCCCGCTACTCCTCTACGTTTCGACGGCCCCCGCTGCAATCAGCGCAGTGCTCGTACATGAGATCGAGATTGAAGGCAAGCTCGTTCAACAACCGATCTACTACGTCTCCAAAGCACTATCCGGCACAAGGCTCAACTACAACACTGTCACCAAGGTCGCTTTGGCAGTCCTTATGGCTTCACGCAAGCTCCAGCGGTATTTCGAGGGGCACCCGATCATAGTACCCACTTCATTCCCGCTGAAAGACGTCTTCGGCAACCGCAACTCCACCGACAACATCGCCAAGTGGGCCATCGAGCTCGCCGCCTACGACATCAAGTATGTTGCCCGGAAAGCAATCAAGTCCAGAATCATCGCTGACTTCATCGCCGAATGGACCTCAGCACCCTCAACCGAAGCCGCACCGCTCGAACCCCTGTGGACAGTGCACACCGATGGGGCATGGGGCTCAGCAGGAGCTGGGTGCGCAGCAGTTATTGTATCACCCAGTCAGCAGAAGCTTCGGTACTCGGCCTCACTCGCTTTCCCAACTACCAACAATGCCGCCGAGTACGAAGGAGTCATCCTCAGCCTTCGGAAACTCAAAGCCCTCGGCGCCAAGCGGGTCATTCTCTACACCGACTCCCAGCTACCTCAAGGTTGTCCCGACATGGGCAACTACCTCAAGGTTGTCCGAGGCATGGAAAAACATTTCTCCGGCTTCGACGTCAAAAGCATCAACCGCGCGCACAACCACGAAGCCGACGCCCTCGCTAAGGCGGTAGCTAATCAGGCACCACTCCCGCCGGACGCTCTCCATGAAGTCCTGTCGGAGTCAGCAACAGCAACAACGAAGCCACGCCTCGTCATGGTCCTATCATCCAGTGACTGGCGGGCACCGATACGAGCCCAGATCGAAGGAAGATACTCCGACGATGACCCAGTGGAAGAAAAAAGAGTCCGCCTCCACACAAGGGGCTACGTCATCCACAACGACATATTGTACAAGAAGGGTGTCACTGAACCGCTACTTCGCTGCCTCTCCGAAGCTGAAGGGAAAGCCCTCCTCCGGGACATTCATAAAGGCCTCTGCTCATCGCATATCGCCCCTCGGGCACTGGTGGCTAAAGCATTTCGCCACGGCTTCTACTGGCCGACAGCTGTACGTGACGCCGAGGCACTAGTCCGCACCTGCCCAAACTGCTAGTGGATGGGAAGGCAGTCTCATCAGCCCGCAACCCCGCTACAACCAATTCCACCAGTCTGACCCCTAGCCCGATGGGGGATCGACATCGTCGGACCTCTACCCACCGCTCCTGGTAACCTCAAGTGGACGGTGGTGGCGTACGAGTATTTCTCCAAGTGGATCAAAGCCGAGCCCCTCGCAAAAATCACCGCCAAGACAATTCAGAAGTTCTTCTGGAAGAATATCATATGCCGCTTCGGGGTGCCGATGCACATCACCGTCGATAACGGCTCTCAGTTCGAGTCTCAGCTGTTCAAGGAATACTGTCAATCCATCAGAGTCCGAGAATGCTTTGTCTCGGTAACCAATCCAAGAGCAAATGGTGCAGTCGAGAAAGCCAACGGCACGGTATTCGATGGAATCAAGAAAAGCCTCCTTGGTCTCCCGAAAGGAAAATGGGTCGAGGCCCTGCCAAATGTGCTCTGGTCCCTTCGGACAACTCAGACAAGGCCAACAGGGTTCACTCCCTTCCGCCTCCTCTTCGGCGCCGAAGCAATGACACCTCAAGAAATCACCAACGGCTCCCTTTGGGCGACAGCCCCTCTGTCCAAAGACGAAGATGTCTCCAAAGACCTGCTTGAAGAGACAAGGCTCCAGGCAGTCGCAAACCTGAAGCGATACACAGCTTCGATGGAGCACCAATACAACCAGAAGGTCAACCCTCGGCACTTCTCACCAGGGGATCTCGTCCTCAAGCGAAACATCCACCCCTCCAGCGTCTGCAAGCTAAACAGTAAATGGCAAGGGCCGTTCATCATCAACAACTCAACCCGCCCCGGAGCATACCATCTGGTCAAGCTCAACGGTACTCCCGTCCTGAGAACCTGGAACGCAGATTCCCTCAGACGTTACTACGTCTAACAAACCAGCACTAGCCTAAGGGTAGTAGCCAGAAACAGTCAGCCTGCGAGCCGCAGCTATCTGTATCCCTTTGTGTCGGTGTGTTTCTTTTCTTTCGGCAGCAGGGCGATGATGATCCCCTTAGCTGCATTCCCCAAGGGGGCCATGTAACTTATCGGTGCAATGAATGAAACATGTCCTCCTCGGTAATATAAATCCAGTAGGGGCGCCGAAGTGAAACTTCGCGAACTGAAGCGAGGCACACATAAGCCCTCGGACCCGCCCCCTAAGGGGACATGGCGATGCCGGCAAACACGTCCGAAACCCCCTTTCGGGTGATGAGCCGAAGGCTAGGTAATCAATAAGACCCGGCACATTGCGCGCAAAATCAAAAATGCATGCAAAGGGGGGATGCCTCCAGCATGCTTACTAAACTAAAAAACTTCCCTCTCAGACTCCCGACGAGCAAGAGGGGGACGACGCTCGAACTCGAGCTCGCTTCCTCGCCGAAAGCTGAGCGACGAAACCGAAGCCGAATCTTGGTTCGGACAACTAAAAAACGTTCCTCTCAGACTCCCGACGAGCAAGAGGGGGACGACGCTCGAACTAGAGCTCGCTTCCTCGCCGAAAGCTGAGCGACGAAACCGAAGCCGAATCTTGGTTCGAACAACTAAAAAACGTTCCTCTCAGACTCCCGACGAGCAAGAGGGGGACGACGCTCGAACTAGAGCTCACTTCCTCGCCGAAAGCTGAGCGACAAAATCGAAGGCGAATCTTGGTTCGGACAACTAAAAAAGTTCCTCTCAGGCTCCCGACAAGCAGACGACGCTCGAACTTGAGTTCACTTCTTCGCCGGAAGATGAGCAACGAACCATCGAGCCTCGCTCCTAGGAATCAGAAGGCCACTCCCTAAAAAGAGAAGTACACACGGGGAGCCGAAACACAACATTCACAACCAACGGCACCCTCGCCAAAGACACACTTTTATTCACACCAAACAAAGTAATCAATACAACAGAAAGCCCGAAGGCCAATACATGGCACAGAGGCCGAATTCACGGCCCGAAGGCAAACACAATGGTGGAACGCCAAGAAAAAGGCTCGAAGGCCGTCACAACAAACATAGATTGGGGCCCGAAGGCCCCAATCAGTGTCTAACATCTCGGCGCGAAAATAGCGCAGCTTCAGCTTTAGCGATGTCCTCCCTCGCGCGAGCTAGGCTTCGGCACAACGAAGCAAAATCCATCGGCGTCGAAGCAGATGCGACATCAGCCTGCAGTTGCTCCAAGTCAACTTCTTCCCCCGAGTCTTCCTCGCTTGACACATCGACAACCTCCACCTTCGGAGCCAGCAAAAGAGGACAGTCTCGGTCACGACCTGCTGACAAATGATGTGAATCACGTTGAAGTCGCCGCCAGAGCAGAGCTTCGGAGGGAGGCTTCGGGAAAGAGGACAAGATTCGTTCATTACGTGAGGACACGTTTTGAAGGAAGTCTGTGAAATCACCGTCAAGGTTCCGCCGAAGCCAGCGCCGCCACTGAGTCCCCTTAACATAAAAAGGACCGGGGCGTGACGACGGAACACGCCCCTCTGGAACCAGAATGCTCACCGGGATCGCGTCGAGAGAGACAACGTCCTGACAGCCACGATCGACAACTTCACCCTGTCGGCAATTCGAAATCAATCTCAAAAAGCATAAACTAAACCAAAGTCTCTCTTTATTGATAGAAACGCCCGAAGGGCACCTAGTACAAACTACCACCCGAAGCCCGAAGGCGTTACATAGCTAAAAAAGGGAAAAAGACTCACACCTGAGGGGGGGGCCTGGTCCGAAGAGGCTACAGCCGGCTCTTGCGCCGAGTCCCCACCCCCGGACTCCACAAGTGTGCTGGCACTTCCAGCGCCCGCTGGAATCTTGTCCGAAGAAGGCGTCGCAACCACAGGGCGGGACCTCCGCGCCGAAGCCGAAGCAAGGGCAGCTTGGTGAGCCAGCTGGAGGCCGAAGGGAACCCAGAAGTGCTGCCCAAGCTCGTCCCCATAAACAGCGACACTCTCGGCCATCTCACGGAAACGAGCCCCATCCCCTTCGGCCATAGCGGCCACCCGCTCCAAGCCAGAGGCCATGGAGGACAAGTGAGAGCACCCCGCCTCTTGTAAAGCACCCAAGGTTGTGGTCCAGGCAGTCTGCGCGCAGAAGGTGCCGAAGGACTCGGCAGCTCTCCCGGCCAACTTGGCCGACTTCAGCAGGCGAAGCACACTGCCCCCGAGGCCCGAAGGCTCATGCTTCGGAGGAAGCACGTCGACCCCCAAGCTGGTGAGCAGCGAGTTCATCTCCTCCAGCACTGACCAAGCCACTTTAGCTTCGGTCCCCCGAAGACTAGCACCAGCTTCTAGCAGTTTCTGCGCCTCAGCCAGTTCCTTCTCAGCAGCTTCCTTGACCCGCTTCTCGGACGTCAAAGCCTCCTTCTCCTTCGAAAGATCGGTCTCGAGTTGTCGAGCCCGCCCTTCGGCAGCAGTCAGCTTATCGGTGAGATCCTTGATGACACCGTCCTTCGCCGTCAGCGTCTCAGTAAGCTACTTTCGGGCGGCCTCAGTCTTTTCGAGACTTTCGGCAAGAGCATCCCGCCCTCGCTCCGCAGCCGTAGCGGCGGACTCGGCGAACTCAGCGCGAGCCCGAAGACGCAGAACGTCAAGGCCTAGAAATGCATCCTCGACATGACGAGCAAGCAGGGCCGTCTGCAGCGCAAACACACGATCAGCATTTAACAAGTCTAGGAAAAAGAAATTTAAAACCGAAGGGAATCACCTTCATCGAGAGCGCGGACAAAGCAGATGAAGCCTTTTCGGGAGGCACGCCCTTCAAAGACTCAGCCAAATCCTCAGGCACGGCGAAGTCATAAATTTCCTGAAGCGCCTGTGCTGCCTCCGGACGGTCAGTGAAGTCGTCCCAACTGAGATTTCCTTCAAGGGGAGGCGTTCCAACGCAGCAATTGGTGATTGCCCGAAGAAGCCCTTGCCAGCACCACGACCAAGGCGCGGCGCTTGAACACCCTTCCTGGTAGTCTTCTCGACGCCACCACTCCCTCCGGCTGGAGCAACGGAGTTAGTAGGGCTACTGGAATCAAGAAAACAAGAGTTACGAGAAGAAGGCACGATACCAGGAGACCGATGAACAGGCCCCAGCATCTCCTTCGGTGTTACCACCAGCTTCGACGCGAAAGAAGGCATTCCGTAGAAACCGACATCATCATCGTCAGAGTCCAGGGTATGGATCTCCGGTTGAGCACCTTCGGCAGCAACAGTCTGCTTCGGGCCGGAAGCTTCCACGACGGCATGGCTAGCTTCGGCCCGCGCACCTTCCGGGTTTGTGCCATACCCATCCGAAACATCTGGGCTATTGCCACCAGAAGCGACCGTCTCACCAACAACCGCCCCCTTCGGAGCACGTCGGCTAGACACCTTAGCCTTCTTCGCAACCGGAGCGATAACGTCGCCAGCTACACGCTTTTGCGTTCCAGCAGACGCAGCGGCCGAAGACGGAGCATCGAACTCGACCTCCCCCTCCTCCCCCCCCTCGTCGGCAGTACCCCTCCTCCCGACAGGGACGACGGCGACTCGGGCCGGCAGCTCAACGTCCGGATACTTCAAAGACAATACCCGGTTCCTCCGAGGCGCCCTCAGCAGGCGCGCGGCACGAGCCACCTCATCAGTGGTCACATGACCAAGAAGATCAACAGCCCGACGCTCCATATCCTCCCTAGTGATTGCTGCAAAATAGCATGAGTTATAAAAATGAGACAAGCCCTAACACAACAAATGAACGCCGAAAGGACAGAATACCAGGAAGAGCGTTGCTAGAGAAATGTATCACAGACTCCGTCTCGGAGCGCCTCTCTAGAAACCTTTCGGTCCAGTTCCGACTCAGCGGTCACATGTCGGGCGCGATACACTCCTCCATCAGGTCACGCATCGTGAATTCACGAGCGATCGAAGCAAGCAGAGCCCTTCGGGCCTCACAAGTCCGGTCCACTTCCACAGGCGGGTGCTGATAGTACAGAACCTCGGACATCGATGACCGAAGGCTGCAACCCTCCTCCACTCGATAGTAGAACCACTCAGCGGTCCAATTCTTCCCCCAGTGGTTCCTGTATGCCTTCACCGGCAGCACCTCGTATGGGCGATCCACAAAGGATACAGTACCCATCGAGCCAACGAAGCTCCTCCCACCCAAGTTCAGGGTCTTCTTGTAGACTGACGCGTAATGCGTCAGAGCAAACGCGCCCGCATGCGGCTCCATTTCGGCCATCCAGAAAGCCACTCGAAGATACCAAGACGGATCAGAGCATTCACCGTTATCTGCTGGATCTCGAGGCCGAAGAGGTCGAGCACTTCACCAACAAATGAAGAGCACGGCATCCGAAACCCACCCTCGAAGAAACAACGGTACAGAACGACATACCCGTCTGACCGAGGAAGAACAGCCCGAGCACGCTCGAAATAGCCCTTTCGGCCCATCTCGTCGAGGTCGCCTTTGCTTAAAGTGCTCTTCCCGAGATAAGGCGACGCCGGAAGGTTATCATCGGCACGCCCTCGGGCGACAGTACCAGCAGCCTTCTTCGATCCCTTACGAGCCATCGCAGAAGCCAGGGTGTCGGTCTGACAAACCGAAAAAGCGCCCGAAGGAGAAGGGAGAACAAGTGCAGCGGAAGCAAAGAACAGTGAGTGGCGGCGGCACAATGGAAAATGACGGCAGACGAAATGACTGAGGAGGCACGGTGAAACCCTAAGGGGTAACTCGCCTTTTATAGGCAGAGGGTGAAACGGCGCGTCCGTTCGATAGCGATCCAACAGCCAAGAGCCGCGTAAGCCAAAGACAAAACGTCTTTTCACGACACGACACGCTGACACACGGAACGGCTTCACGCCCTGGCCCACACGCAAGCAGTAAAGATGGTGCTTAAATCAGGTGGTCCAGGCAACCCGGAGAACCAATTCAGAAGGGGACACCTTCGGACGACCAAAGACGAAGGCACCACCTTTGGACGAAGGACGACAGCCATCGAGGGACACCTTCGGACGACCAAAGACGAAGGCACCACCTTCGGACGATGGACGATAGCCATCGAGGACAACACCTTCGGACCAACCCAGAGCACAACTCAGGCCTTCGGAGCGCCGAGAGAGGGGACGACGGGTGGACCTCGAGGAACCACAGTTTCGGCCCTTCCGAAGGAGGATCTCGACTGTGTGGGGCTAGCTGTTGGGGGAGGCCCATAGTCTCTCCTCCCCCTAGCTCCTTGGCCTGTTAGAGAAATGGCCCATCTAGACCCAAGTAAATGGGAATTGTAACAAAAGGCCTTGTACTTGGGCCAGGGCCCATTAGGGTTACTATCCTTTGTATGTTAGTAGTATAATTACTGTAGTACCCTTAGGCCAAGGGCAGCATTGTAATTAGGAAACTTAGGTTTGTAAGGGAGTATGGCTATAAATACCCCCTTACCTCCCTCATCAATGGCATTGAGTGTTACTTACTATCCTATAGCTCTTGTCTGTTTCCCTCCAAGTCCTACCTAGGGTCCCTCCCAAGGGTGGTAGACTCTAGGAGGATTCCCTTTATACTGTTTGAGCTTTGTAACCAACAACACAAGGAAGGGACTTCACGGACTGCACCTGGCATCACTCAAGCGAAGTACTAAACTGTCATCAAGCTCACCACGATGGGCCTGTTGCATTCCCTGGATTATATCAACTGTCAATCTACTTGGACTATCATGATTTTTCATGCAATTACTCAGCTACAGTCACTCGGCCATGGTGTTCCTTTGTTTATTCAGCTTGGCTATAATCTTCAGACAACAGATCAGTCGGTCAGTTTTTTATACTATTATCAGTGGGCTGTGTTAATCAATCGGCCAGGGTGTGAACTTCATCAGAGAGCAGGCAAGTAATATTGGATATTCAGTTAACTACATTTACTCATCCATCGTCACTCGACAAGATTCTATACGACTAATCACTCGGCTACAACCTTTTGTTGCTATTTCTCTCGGCTAAACAAGTCTGGATCATCAGTTTATTTATGTCTCTGACTTCAACTAGTCGGCACTTGGTCATAATCACTCGGCGACATATTTTTACATCAACAGTGGTGCAGTTCCAGCATTGAGAGAAGATTATTCGACCGTCTATGACGAGGCTTATTTGGCTATAACTACAATATTGCAAGATTTTTAGTCTCTTTTGAGTATATGCACAATTGTTCCACTTCTCCATAGACTCGGGGGCTAGTCCATATGGACTCACGTGAGTTCCATTATTTACTCGGCTATAATGCCAGGCTTTGAGCAGCTTTATACTCAGATACATCTAATAGATGTGTTTTTGGTCATCATAACTAGGCTCGCTTTGATCTTCTGTCTAATTCTTCGTATTACACAGAAGCTCGGGGGCTACATCTAATAGATGCACTTAAGGTGCATAGTCAAAATCTTCAGAAGGCGTCATCAGTCGGATATTGGATATTATCAATCGGATATGGGATATTATCAGTTATTATGCCTAATTCAAGGCCTTGCTGTTCTTGGTATTCCCAGATTTCAGTTCTTTTATATTGGTTATTTCGGTGACTATTACTCTTTGGAGTTCTTTTTAATTGACCAGCTTAGGCTGAGAATTACTGTATATGGAGTTTGAACCAGTCGGAGGTCTTCAATATGAATAAAAAAAAACTCGGGGGCTACTGTCGAAGATATGAGAACCCGGGTATCCTCAAGAATCAACAAGGCCGAGTATTCCAGCTATGGGTAGTCGGATGGCTTCAATTAGGCCCGGGTGGCCCAGTAGACTCGAGGTCGGTTGGGTCACTCGGCCCAAGATAAAGGATGGCTAACTTGTACTACAAGGCAATTTGTATCGTAGCCGACTAGGTTTCTCTCCATGTAACCCTGCACCCCCGTACATATAAGGCGGGCAGTGATCCTCTCATAATCATCAACTCAATATACCACACTAGCACTGGACATAGGGTATTACGCACATTGCGGCCCGAACCAGGATAATCCTTGGCGTCTGTGTTACCATCGTGTTCTTGGTTCCTTTGCACCTACAATAAATAACAATCGAGGTCCTAAAACCTCGACAAGTCCTATCAGCTTTTGGGATTTCCTAGCTCAATTTCATATATGTATACATGAGCAGAAATTTTGTCTTCGGATACTTCATTGAATTTATTTATGGCTATTCATCACTGGTATTTATTTATCATTGAAATATTCAGCCGGAATTCTCAGGATATTCATATTCAGATTTTATTTATCATTTGGATTCTCATCTGGACTTTCATTAATTATTATTGGAATATTTATCCGGAATCATCGGGTTTTTTTCTCAGAGAATTTCTCAGAATTCATGAGTCATATTTCTTATGCTTGGGAGCTTGACGCCACTTGGCAATCTTCAGTTTTGCAGATTTGATTGATTCTGTTACATTCTTGTTCAATATCAGTTGGATGACTCAATAATTATTCTTTGATCAAGTTCTTATTTAATCAAGCTATTGACTGCACCGCAATTTATTGTTGAGTATTCATCTCGGAATTTTACTACCAGCCAGGATATTCATCTTTAGATTTATTAGTCATATGGAATTTTATTCTAGACTATATGGTTACTCATCTTTGGTTATCACCGGGTCATTGGATTTTTCTCTTTGGATATTCTACTGCTCATATATGAATTCTTATGCCAGAGGTTGTTTATTCAGTAATCTTTGAGTTGTTTATTACTTTGAACAAGGAAGGGACTTCACGGACTGCACCTGGCATCTCTCAAGCGAAGTACTAAACTGTCATCAAGCTCACCACGATGGGCCTGTTGCATTCCCTGGATTATATCAACTGTCAATCTACTTGGACTATCATGATTTTTCATTGCAATTACTCAGCTACAGTCACTCGGCCATGGTGTTCCTTTGTTTATTCAGCTTGGCTATAATCTTGAGACAACAGATCAGTCGGTCAGTTTTTTATACTATTATCAGTGGGCTGTGTTAATCAGTCGGCCAGGGTGTGAACTTCATCAGAGAGCAGGCAAGTAATATTGGATATTCAGTTAACTACATTTACTCATCCATCGTCACTCGACAAGATTCTATACGACTAATCACTCGGCTACAACCTTTTGTTGCTATTTCTCTCGGCTAAACAAGTCTGGATCATCAGTTTATTTATGTCTCTGACTTCAACTAGTCGGCACTTGGTCATAATCACTCGGCGACATATTTTACATCAACAGTGGTGCAGTTCCAGCATTGAGAGAAGATTATTCGACCGTCTATGACGAGGCCTATTTGGCTATAACTACAATATTGCAAGATTTTAGTCTCTTTGAGTCTATGCACAATTGTTCCACTTTCTCATAGACTCGGCGGCTAGTCCATATAGACTCACGTGAGTTCCATTATTTACTCGGCTATAATGCCAGGCTTCGGGCAGCTTTATACTCAGATACATCTAATAGATGTGTTTTTCGGTCATCATGATTAGGCTCGCTTTGATCTTCTGTCTAATTCTTCGTATTACACAGAAGCTTGGGGGCTACATCTAATAGATGCACTTAAGGTGCATATTCAAAATCTTCAGAAGGCGTCATCAGTCGGATATTGGATATTATCAATCGGATATGGGATATTATCAGTTATTATGCCTAATTCAAGGCCTTGCTGTTCTTGGTATTCCCAGATTTCAGTTCTTTTATATTGGTTATTTCAGTGACTATTACTCTTTGGAGTTCTTTTTAATTGACCAGCTTGGGCTGAGAATTACTGTACATGGAGTTTGAACCAGTCGGAGGTCTTCAATATCAATCAAAAAGAACTCGGGGGCTACTGTCAAAGATATGAGAACCCAGGCATCCTCAAGAATCAACAAGGCCGAGTATTCCAGCTATGGGTAGTCGGATGGCTTCAATTAGACCCGGGTGGCCCAGCAGACTCGAGGTCGGTTGGGTCACTCGGCCCAAGATAAAGGATGGCCAACTTGTACTACAAGGCAATTTGTATCGTAGCACTAGGTTTCTCTCCATATAACCGTGCACCCCCGTACATATAAGACGGGCAGGGATCCTCTCATAATCATCAACTCAATATACCACACTAGCACTGGACGTAGGGTATTACGCACATTGCGGCCCGAACCAGGATAATCCTTAGCGTCTGTGTTACCATCGTGTTCTTGGTTCCTTTGCACCTACATAAATAACAATTGAGGCCCTAAAACCTCGACACAAACCCTTCCCTTGCCACGATGTCAACAACACTGAAGCATGGACTAACCTGATGATGATGGTCGTAAAGAGGGGTATGCCGGGCTCGATATACACGATAAGAGGCATGGGGCTCAGGGTTAACACCTTCGCTCATGCAAGCCCAAGCAAATGCTGAAATGGTTGCAATGGCAACTGGAGTAAGATGGTGAAGCTGAAGATGATACATAGAAAGGACACGGGAAATAAGCCTTGAAGGCGGAAAGGATAAACTAGCATCCAAGAAAGACGAGAAGACGACGACTTCGTCAGGTTTAGGGTTCAAAAAGTTATCAGGAATCTGATCTGGTCCTTCGAAAGGAAGCCGAAATAAATTAATATCAAGAAGCCCAGACTCAGAGTAATACTTCGACAAGTTACCCTTATCACGAGTGGTATGTATACACCTCGTAAAAACGTAATTCGCTTGAAGGGAGTAAAAACCCCAGGCAAAGCTACAGACTTCTGCCGAGCCATCAGAATGGAGAAAGAAATACCTTTGGAAGAAGTGATATCAGCAAAGTAGACACGGCAGTAAAAACGGAAGGTGCATAATAGGAACGAAAGCGACTCGTATTTAAAGACCCCGGGGGGACCAAGGACGAGGAAGGAAGTCAAAACAAAGAGAGCGGGGACGTAAGTGCAAAGTGAAGAAAGATTAAAAAATTCAATGAGGAAAATAAAAAAGAGGAAAAATAACACCGCAGCCAAAAATAACTGTTTCAAGGAATACCTTCGTCCTTCCTTTTAACAATTGAAGGCTAATATTGGGAAGATGGTTGCGACTATGTACAGCGAAGGGTCAGGCGGTGCTAGATGATGCAAGTATAATAACGGACAAGACAAAGATCGGGAATCGCTAGGCAGAAAGGGAAACGCGAAGGCTCCCTGAACATAGCGAAGGGTCACAGCTCGTAGCGAAACCATCAGGGGAGCCGACGAAGGGGCTTCGCCAGACGGTTATGCGAGGACCATCTCAGAGTTGTAACAAGGTTGCTAAAGGGTATCATTGTAATAATAATTTCACCTCTCCCTTATAAATATGGAGGGAGGGGATCCTGTAATGACATCTGTTTTTCGAGCCGCGAGCCAAACACACCTCACTTACTCCGTCCACATTTCTCTGTCATCTCTCATCCCTTCGCCCGACATCGCGGGCGAAAGAGGGCTTAGGTGTTACACATAACGAAAGACCCAAGGAACAGCCTGGGCAAACGAACCTTCGTCTGGCACCGCGGACGCATCAGGAGGGCTTCGCCAAGAAGTCATCAGACGGCAAGGCGTCAAAAGGGCTTCGCAAGGAGGCCATTGAACGTCAAGATACCCTGAAGGCTTCGCAGCGACAAGACAACCAAACACAACCTGTTGGAGGGCTTCGCTGAGTCCAACCGGGACCTTCGATACCCAAACACAACATTTGGCTAACTGAACTCCCGAGTGCCCTTCATTGTGTTTATGCATGTAAACAGCGAAGCTTGTTCATAAACAAAGCAATAGTCATTTTTATTCAACCCTACAATAGGAACAATACCTAATTTGTATGGTACAGTCCAGTCCATAGTTAAGAAGCCTTATATTGGTTGTCATGGAGCCTAGAGAGTAGTTACATTGGCTGTCGTCTCTTTGAAATCACCAACATAATGGACTGCAGAAAAATATTTCAGTGTTACATTAGCTGTTGTCTCTCTGAAATCATTAGCATAGTGTAAAGAAACAATGTAGGGATGGAAGAGGCAATCCGTAAAGAGCATGACACACGAAGGACACCATAAATAGCTGCAAAATGTGTCCACTGCATGATTGTGCGCTATTAGTGAAGTATTAACTGAATCATCAAGAAGAATGCGTCTAAATCCAAAATTGTACTTAAAAACTGCATAACAAAGGTGACTTTATCGTCATATTTTTGTTTTCTAGCAGGACATTACATATCAACGTCTGCTGCAATCATCTACCCATTGGAGACGACGATGGTCATCTCGTACAGATCAAATGATCTGTTGCTAGCTAGCTGCCACTTACCGCATCCTCGCCTCCCAGTCTCCTAGGATGACACTCAAGTGGGTTAATGCCGCAGCTCTACAGACGGCTGACGGTGTGACAGCTCCTCCATCTTCCTCGACTTGGAGCAGAGGCGGCGGGTGATCGGTGGACCAGATTGGGGAGTAGGTAGCATCACTGGATGCTAATGCCAGCATTGGGGAGGCCAGGTTGGGGTGGATTTCGCTGGGGGAGAAGCGCCGGCATTGGGGAAGCAGGAGAGGAATGATCGGGAAGGGGGGTCGCTGGGAGGAAGATGGACACGGGCGAGGCGAGAAGAATCGGGAAGGGGAGTCGATTATTTTTTTCGACGGATTGTGGAGTACAGGCGGGCCGGGCCACCGGGATGACGATCGGATGGCCAGCGCCGGAGAGCTACAGAGTAACAGTAGCCGATTTGGAACAGTAACTGGTAGGACCCGTCGGGAAAAACTAAGAATCTATTATGATGGGAAAAAAGAACATCCTGGCCTTGGCCTCACTTGGAGGTTACGGCCGTAACCAACTGCATACATATGTTGGTGTCTCAGTATATGCGTCATATATCACTACACCATGTCACACTTTTGGCAACACAGTCAAGTGTAGGAAAAGGAAATTTAACGAACAGGAAAAGTGTCGGCAAAGGTTTTTCTGACATATAGAAAACAGTCGCGGTAGAAGCTGTCAGGAAAACCTTTGCCGACAGTTATTACCTATGGCGACAGATAATCTATAGTTCATTTTTTATCCTATGCACTGTAGCTTTGATTATAGTACATTCACTAAAGCACTGTAGCTTGGTCTGGTGCACCGGCACCAGGGTAAATCACGATTTTATCACTAATTATCTTAGTTTTGACTGTTTGTGCACCTGTTTATTAACCCCTGATTTGTGCATTTGGCACCACTTTTATGTTGATTCCAGCTTGGCCCCTGCACTAAAGAATGAAAAGTAGAAGAAACCTAAACAGCAATATAGCAATATGGCTCTTCGAGAAGGACAAGTGGCAATTTTTAGTATCATTCTTCGTGCACAATGCAAACTATGTAATTTAATGCAACATTATTGTGCATGATAGCCTACAAATATTTACTTGTGTCATATTTGAATGTAGGTGGTTTACAATGTAAAATAGACAAACGCATGAAGAATGGATTCAATGGAATTGTAGTTTACTTCTGGAGGAGTATTAGGCCGGAATGCAACAAAAGATGGACAACGTTTGGATAACTGCGAAATCAAGAACTGATAATAACACAACATTCTCTGGTGACTTGGAAGATGTATGTCTATTTTTTGGGGCCGATATTGATCCATTTCAGGTAATAATGGGGGACCATGATGCTTCGCTTCTATTAGAAAGAAATGTAGACTACAAACCAGTTACCTTACTATATGTTATCATCTAATAAATAAGCTTTCAAATGAAAAAAAAACGTACATGCAAGATGAACGTATCCAAAGTAGGAGAATCATTAAGAAATGAAATCAGGGAGTAAAAATCATATTCTTGACAACAACTTGGTTTTTAAGCTGTATCTCCAAGTACTTGAGGCGTCGAAATTTGCCGGTCGCCATTGATGTATCTGCCATCTGAAGAAAGAGATGCTTGAACTGTTACCTGTTTCATAGAGATGGTTGCAAAAAGCAATTATTCTTTACAAATAAATGATGTTTTATCAATAGAGATGGTCTCAAAATAAAATGGCTTTGACACATTGTATAAAGCCTTTTCACTACTGGAAACTCGAATTTCCCTGTGGGCTGAAAACCCACAGGGAAATACGAAAAACCGTCAGGGATTATTTCCTTGACGGCCACCCGTCAGGCAATAGCACATAGGGATATGACGACAGGGAAACAGAAATTTGCCTGTCGGCTGGCCGTCAGGGTTAATTTCCCTGTGTGCTTTAAGAATTTCCCTGACGGGTGGCACACAGGGAAAATAAATTGAGGAAAATTAAAAAAAAAAGAAAAGAAACGCACGTCTGATCATTAACCAAACTGATAGTCAAAATGGATCGACAATTGTTACCACAGGTTCACAACTGATACGATCAAATGAGCAAACAGAAGATAATCATTATTTGTTACAATCACCAACTCACTGGGCATGCAAAATCACAAGGTAACTTAACACTACTGCATCAGCAGGTAACAGTTCTAGCAACAAGACAACTAACAAGCAAGTAGTTGCAGTAGTCCTACTCCTTCAGCACCGACTCACTAAACATGCAAATCAGAAGGTAACTTTAACACCATTGCATCTGTAAGCCGCAGTTCTAGCAACAAGCGAACAAACAAGCAAGTAGTTGCAGCAGTCCTACTCCTTCACTCCTCCTTCAGCGCTAACTCAACTCATCACTGCAATACACGAATGGCAGGAGTTCAAAACACACTACACAGATGAACACAATACAATTGGATTCAATCTGGATTGCTGGAACACCGTACATACATTTCTTTGTATTGTAACTCCATCGCTGAAGCACTGCAACTGTCCTTTGTGACTCCATCTTTGTTGTTCCAAGTAGTTCATCTGGCATTTCCAATGATAGAGCATATGTTAAGTTGTATATTCTATTTGTATAAATCCTGGAAACAGGACTGAGCTGCCACATGCTACTGAATGGTAGACATGCTCTGAAGTAGCATGCTTGTTGCCTTACCTTTTTTTTTTCGGCAAATCCTGCAGCCAGATCAAAGAGCATTGGTAACCAGTAACAACAGGGAAGAACAATTACATGCTTCTTTCCTTCAAAAATACAGATCGATTAACAATTACATGCTTCTTTCCTTCAAAAGTATTGAAGGGCACAAATCAGATCCACCCACAATTTCATAGCATAACTATTGAAAGATGGAATACGTAACTTGGCCGTGCAGATTGCAGAGTGCAGGGGGCGGAGTCGGGGCCTTGCGTGGGGCCAGATTCAGGGCTGGGCGGAGTTGGGGCCGGAGTCAGAAGGTCGACGGGTCTCTGCGCCAGGCCCTTCTCCATGGCGCACCGGACTACCGTGGGAGGCTGGCCGCGGTGGATCTGGGCACTGGTGACCCGGCAGGGCGCCGGTTGTGGCGGATCTAGCTCGCCCGTGGATGGAGGCCACCCGAGCGTCGAAGCGTGGACGGCGAGGAGAGGCGAGCTGGGCGTCGGCGCTGCGCATGGAGATGCCTAGCTAGCTGCCTGTTGCTCGTGCGCTGGGGAGCGGGCACACGGGCGGAGAAGCTCGAAATTGCGGCGGAGTGGGTGGTGGAGAAAGAGAGAGACGAGGAGGAGCGCAAGATTGCGGCAGGAAGGTGGGGACTTGGCGGATTGGGGATTTTAGGGCTGTGACGTGTTTTCCTGTGCGCCACGGGAGTTTTCCTGTGAGCCACGGAGGGCGGCCGTCACGAGTATTTCAGTTTCTGGTAGTGTTTGTGTTATAATATTATTATAAAAGCAAGCTACATGGTAAATTGTGTATTTTCGATGTATTAGTGAGCACACTGTGTATATAATAACAAACTTGTAAGGAAAAACCTGACACTGACCTCAAAGCATGATGACAGAAAAACAGACTGGACATTTGGTGCAACAGAAGGAAGCTTGGTTGTGGCATAAGAGAGCAAACCAGGCTCATCCATACTACACATTCTGATTTCTCGCACTGGCGATGATGATGCTCCAATGTACAAGGTATCTTCAAGAGACAAGAGGAGGCGGCCGGATTGCGTCGTCCATGGGTGACGCCATGAACAAGTGAAGAGGAGGTGCTCCCCCACCAACCTGGTTTACTGGCGCAGATCGTGGCGGCATCATTGGTGGCGCCTTGCCGGAGTAGCCGGTGTGGTGCCCTGTTCGTCTGCAGACCATTGGTGGTGGCTTGCTCAGCAGAACCGTGAAGCACCGGCCGTAAGCAATCTGTGCCTGTGTAGGTGCTCTCTATTTGTGAAGGTAAATCGCGCACCATAAGGACAACACAAACTTGTTTCATTTCTGCAAGCATTGTTGGAAAGATATATGAAAGTTGTGACGGATTTTTCTGTTTAATGTGGTGCGCGCCTGTTAATCGATGAAATGTACTGTAGACTGTGCATTGATGTGGTACCATATTTCGTCGAGACTCACCGTGACTAAATTACAGAAACGCAAGATACAGCAAAGTGTCGATGTTGTATTCATTGTATATCTTTATTCTTTTTTGAAAAGAACCTCTATTCAGTAACCTTAGCTTCGTTTCAAGGACAAATTTATTAGAACTCAAATGATGGCAAATACTATGTGTGCGGATGAAAGTACTATGTGTGCAGATTATTACTATTTCAAACTCTGCAGTAGCCAGCTGTATCATGTATACCACTATCTCATTTTTTTTCAATCGAAAATGAATCACAATGCTGATTGCTAGGTGGGTATCGTTGTATTTTATAAGTAGCATGCAGATGAAATTTTGAGAATCCAAGTTTACACATGCAAATCTTAATTTGCACTAAACTGTGTAAATTCCTTTTCTTTAAATTTGCATGATTTGGCAGTAAACCTATTATTTTTGAACAGGCGCTTAGCAGCATAGATGTGAAAAGGAGATGCTAGCCAGTAGGACACCAAGGAATACAACTTTATTTCGGAGTTAGTCCTGACCTTTTGTTTGTATGACCATCCATGTCAGTCACAAAGCATTTGCAAGAAAAGACCAATAGACCATCTCATTTCCTTTCTGAAGAACTGTGACAACATACTCCTTCCGTTCCAGATTAAGTGTCATTCTAGCAACATCCAGTTTTTCTAAAATACTAAATCTCACTTCCCGATGCAGCTTTCTCTCTATCTCTCTCTTCATTCACTGCTCATTGTTTTCAGCGTGCGCTCTACTTTTTCATCTCTCCTTAATTCCCGTGTCCAAGGCTAGAATGACACTTATTTTAAAACAGAGAGAGTAGTGTAATGTGGAAAGGAAATCAAACACTAATAGGGGGACGTAAATGACGAATTGCTTACGCATTTATATGATTCACAGTAGTTTTCTTTCTGAAGAAGTGTTATTAAGTAAAATAATTATCCTCCGATTGACTTAACTCGTGTCTCAGCAAATAGGTTCTGTGCCTATCAACTGGCTGACCTGATATTTTGCCGGGACACAGCCGTACAGATGTTGCATGGCATGTGTGTACAGGTTAACTTTGATATAGGTTCTGTGCAAATCTTTGCATGGCTTTTTCTCAGACAGTGAACACTCTGCAACATGCTTTGGAGAAAAATCTTGACATTGGATTCTCGATATTATTGTCTTCTGTGCATGCTGGACTTTCGGTGTCCTTCAGGGTCTACTGCGGATTCCACATGGGTTTCCAATGATATAGAAACATTGAATGAGTGAAGCCTTGCTTTTCACATCTTTTGTGAGGAAAATAGCTTGGCTTTCCCCTGAGATTTTTTTTGGTTGAAATCTTCATTATTCCAGCCTGCAGTACCTGGAATAAAGGGAAATCAAACTTTTTTCAGAACAAAGAATGAGAGATATGCAGTCTAGATAGCGGCAAGCGCACTACAGCTAACTACGAGCCTATTAAAATTTTAAGGTTATCCTGTACCTACACAGAAGAAAGGAGCTTTACTTAAATGCTATAGCATGGCCTTACTTCGCCCCTGCAGGAGATTTCTTAAACTTTTTTTGTATTAACAAAGGAAACCATAATATGTACAGAGAACAACTCATAAAAAACTTTGCATCAGCAGAACTCATGTTTCCTTGCAAATTCTAATGCTAAAAAAATGGATTGTCTCACGGTTCTCAACCAGATAGCTCAAGGATCTCCAACCGATATTCAGATAAGTTAACACCCTAGTACAAGGAGGTCATGATTGATCAGCAGAACAAACCAGATCCATTGCAACACGAATAACAAATTACCAAAGACCCACCACTGGTGAGATCCACTGTTACCATAGTTTGTAGTTCAGTAACCGCAAAATACTCGAAAACAGAGAGCCCTTATGTCCAGCATAGCGATGACATAATAATTAAGTATTGATCCAAATAGAAATAAATATTTTCTAACTTACAGCAAGATCCATGAGTTGGCACCATGTACCTCAAATGGTTAATGGCCATTGCAAGTTCACCAAAAGAAGCAACCACAGTTACAAAACATTGCTGACTACATCTTTGGAGCATGAGTCCATAGGACGTCATGCGAGATACATCAAAATTACTAAACAAGACATGTATTAAGTGAGAGTCTTCCTCTGCAACTCAGTCAAGACGCTGCGAAACTGAAATTCTGCACCGCCACATGCTTCCTTGATGCTCATGTCAGCAGCTTTAAGCTTTGAGAGTTCCGCATCTTCATGTTCCTTCTTCATTGCAAGTTCTTGCCCTTTGCAACGAAGTTCTTCCATAGCTTTCTCATTTTCATCAAGCAATAAATTAATTTGGGACAAGTCATCTTCTTCAACATCTGTGCATTTAGTTCCTTTTCCTCTTTGAGGTGCTTTTCATAAGCAGATTTGATTTCTAACAATTTATTCAGAGAGGCCGTAAAGATTGAACACTGAATCCATTTTTCTCGAGATGGTCAAGGGCTTCTAAATTCTCTTCGAATGATGCCATGCTGTCTCCTATGCTTGATTTCTTTATCTTTTCCACTAAAGTAGGAAAAGTGGTCATCAGGCCTAAAGCCATTATTTCACAAAATACAAGCGGAAACTTCCGAAGTGGAAGGAAATGTGGTCGCTGTGGTACCTCCTTGAAAATATCCATTAATATTGCCTCAACTTGAGGCCACACCTTCGACTTCTTGACAAAAGGAAGCTCATGATCAGCATTTTGGCACAAAGTCAAGTCTGAAAGTGTGGAACTGCCAGCATCCAAAGTGCTCTTTAGTACAGTGTTGCTGATGGTGCACTCTGATCTCTCTTCCATTACGTCCCCACCCTGTAGAACATTTTCAACAGATGGCACAGATAGCTCCGTGTGATGGTTGTTTTCAGACACTTGGGTAACAGCTGTATCTGTCGGTATAGCTGCGTTTATGGTTGATTGACAGGAGCCAATGACCATAGCAGTCGACTCTTCTTCCAATAGATTATCATGTATGTCAATACCTGTCAACAGAAATCCGGTCATTAAAAGTCGGCAATGTTGAAGTAAACTTCAATTATTTAGCTCTATGTACATTTCCACCATGCTCAAAGTTGTCACAGTTCATACCTTTTTTGTTGTATTCTGATGAAAGTTCCTGATTTATCACTTTATCTGTGTTCAATGTATCTTTCAATGTTTTGTGAGGCTGCTGCTGAGTTTAAGTCTCTGTTGCCTCCACCTTTATATGAAACAAATGACAAGAGTGAGAAACAGACAACTGATATAAAATATCAGTTCAAATAAGATTGTTCTTACTACTGAAGAAGATAGTTGCAACAGCCTTGCCGAATTCTGATCCAAGGATAAGGAGCTTTGTGGACTAGTTAGTACTTCGAAACATTTCTTTCTAGATGCTGCACATTGTATAATACACGTTTAGTTTTTATAAACCAACTCATGGATGAATGAATGTTAGATGAACTACTTACATTTCTTAGCATAAACCTTCATATTTGAACTACTATTAGTCCTGATTAACACCTTCACACAGATTGACAAACATATTCAGAAAATTCACATGAATATAAATGTAGAATTATGATGTTTAGATCCAAACAGTCACACAAGTAAATACATCAAAATTGTCTACCTGTTTACTCGGCAGCAAAATTGTCTGGCGTTTCGGAGACACACTCAAAGCACGACTGATTTCCATATTAGGGATACTGTTCTTTTCCATTAACTGAATTTGCACCTGCAGAACATAGAGACGGAAAGGCACTGTGAATGACCTGAATGTAATTATATTTCAATTCAAAAACCTAATGAAGGGAACTTACTTTATCAGGCACATCATTCTTTCCCTGTAGTGCTTGCATAGGGTGTGTTTCAACCCGTTCGTTTTCAGAATGCACTATGTTGCATAGGATTTCATTATTTCTATCTGTTTCATCAACATTTGCCACTGATTCCTTTGAAGGTGCTATATGTCCTGGGCAAGCACAAAAAAGTCAGTTCACTGGCACTATACAAGTACTCACTATCTTGTGAGAACCCCACTTAAGGACCATTCTTACCTGATAACTGAGAACAAGAATTCTGTGAGTCGTTGTTTGCTGGTGCAGTGTCCATCTCGCAGACCAAAGCATGTTCAGAAACATCAGTTAATATGACTGCATGTTCCTGATGCGGCAGTCCTTTTCTTGACTTTTTGATGCTAGGATATTCAAGATCATGGCAATGTGAGATTCGAAGCTTTCCAGATGCAGACCGCAGCCTCAATTTAGTGTGGCGCTGTAAAAGTTTTGAAGTATCAGAATGCATCATTCAAGCCATAGAATAGGATCCAATATCAAAAGATTGTAGGATATATGCAATCTAAATAGTCAGCAGGAGTGTAAGATCAATGAACCTAGAGCATGGTTCATAGGTTTTGGTGATTGATGTCAACATGGTCAATGGGACTAACAAGGTTTGCTAGTGTGCAAGATAGTTAGTCTCGTGGATGTAGTGATACACTATTGGAGTGCCAACACCTCAATGGTTGCAAGGAAGATGGTAAAGTGGAGAAGCATACATGAGGACAACTCTACGATGTGACTCCTACACATATGAGGTAAGTAGCAAGGTAAGTATGGCATGTGTCCCTCTATGTACCTATACCTTGACATGCTCTTGATCATCATGTTAGTCTTGCCTCATATCTTATACCATGATGATCTTGTCTCTTGTGATGATGACATGCTTGTTGTTATTTATGTATACTATATCTTGTCATCATGTTGTCATGTCATGTGATCTTGCTTACATACTATTCACCATGACATGCATGTTCATCATATATTCATCATGTAGCTTGCCTTCATATTCCTATATTATGATGATGTTATTGTGCTAGTACTAGTTACATATCTTATGCATGATTCGGTCGAGTTGTCCTTTATGGCAACGAGATCATTGTGACTAACATTTGTGGATGAAGGAAAGGTTTTCATATGGTCACATGATTGGAAGAATTGGTTGAGCAACATCAATATTCTATTTACATCCCGGTGATTGGCTGCCTCGACGATGGAAGACGACGAGGATCATTGGACTTGATGGAGGTCGCGGTTGAGGAGATGGATCAAGGCTAAAGGACATGCTAGAACCAAGCAAGTGTTGGCTTGGTGTAGATGTAGGCTTGAGTCCATAGGAAATACCGGACTATCAAGGGGGATCGAGTCGTTTCTCTTAGGTCACACTAGTGCTAGAGGTATGTGGATGCTCAGGGAGTCTCTCAGGCACTAGGGTGACAACAGAGGTGAAGAGGAACCAAGGAAGAAGAAGTTGGAAGCGAGGATCGAGGAGATGATCAAGTTCCAGCTGCAGATGAAGCCACCGTATGATACAGTGCCAGTCACCGTATGATACGGTAACTGCAGGAAGGAGTTCAGTGACTGCAGGGAGTTGAAGACTGGAGTTCGCTGAAGGTGTCACCGTATAATCAGAGGGAGTTGATCATCGTATGATACGGTGCGCACCGTATGGTTTCCAGAGACTTGGTGAAATGGACGAAGTCGAAGAGAAGAAGAAGAAAGAGTCACCGTATGATACGGTGGAGGTCAGCATATGATACGGTGACTAAGGACAGAAAAATCCAGAGAAAGGAGAGTCTCTGGTAGAGTCACCGTATGATGGTCACCGTATGATACGGTGGTGTCACCGTATGGTTTCCAGGAGGATAGCAAAATGGAAGAGTTGCTGAAGCTGGAAAGAAGGAGTCACCGTATGATACGGTGGTAGTCACCGTATGATACGGTGACTATAATGAACAGTGGAGCCAGAGAAGAGAAGTATCTGGGCTGAAAGAGAAGAGGTCACAGTATGACACGGTGGTAGTCACCGTATGATACGGTGACTAGGATTTCAGAGGAGATCAGAGAAGAAGGAAGTTCCAGCAGAAAAGGATATAGTTACCGTAAGATTTCTGGGCAGTTTGTTGCAACGGCTAGTTTATGAGTGGAGGGCTATAAATAGTCGGTTGCTTGACCCTTTGGGGTGCCTTTGGCCATTGTTACCAGTGGGGAAACACAAGGGAAGACAAGAGGATGCAAGAGGGCACTCGGGAGAAGATTTGGAGAGGAAATCTTAGTGCTTGAGAGGGTTGAGTGCATCCATACACCTCTAGGACTAGTGTGGTCATAGGGAGGCGGTCTTGGTTTGTTACTCTTGGTCTATGGCAAGGCCTAGACCGGTTAGGCGTCGGTGTTGAGCTTGCCAAAGGAGTGTGGAAGCCAACACAAGTTTGTACACGGTCTTGGAGCTTCCCGTGCGAAAAAAGCATCACTAGTGGAGCGCCCTTTGGACCGCATCACGTGCGGATCCTTACCCTCGGAAGAGTACCCAGAGATACCGGCGGGACGTGCCCGCGACTTCACTCAAGGAGTGGTGGTTGGTTCCAAGGAAGAGAGCATTGCCGTGGGCAGCGGGGTGAAGCCCGTGACTTCATTTGGAGGGTGAAGCATGCTCTTGGGAACAACACCGGCTCGAGGAGTGGAGTGTGCTCTAGAGGGGATAGCCATCGAGCGGAGGGACGGGGTCGAGACTCCGGCGGGAGTGACCCAACGTGGACTAGGGGGAGGCGCCATCCTCCCGATACCACGGGAAAAATCGATGAGCAATCTCTTACTCTTACTCTCTACTACTTGCACTTGTTATCTTGTTTATCCTATATGCTTGTAGTAGTTATTGTGCTTATCTCATATGATTGCTTAGCGATTGTTGCCGTGCTAGCTCCTCGTTATATCTAGTGATACATGCTTTCCATATATATGCTTGTACCTACTTGTGATAGCTCACACTTGCTTGATATCATATAGTGATCTTGTTATGCTTATATTGTATCTATCTTGTTATCAATGATCACTAGCTTGAGCTTTCCCTTGTGTACTTATACATGCTAGTTTGATTGTCTATCTTACCATATACACTAGCATGTATAGGACTTGTTTGAGCTTCTCTATGTGTTCCCTATATGCATGCTAGATTACTTGATCGTCGTTATCTTATATACTAGCATGTGTAGGACTTGTTGAGCTTATGTTGTCATATCTATATGCTAGGTTGTTCTTATATGCTCATGTATGTCTTGCTCCTAGCATGTACAAGTCCTAGCACATGGTTGTCCTAGCTTGGTCACACACATAGTGCACATGTATTATCTTATTATGTATCCTTTACTTGTGCAAATAGTTTGAGTAGCTAGAAGTGCAAAAAGTATTAGTTCATGGTGTGCCTGATTCACCCCCCCCCCCTCTCGGTCACACGGTCCTTACAAGTGGTATCAGAGCCTCGTGCTCAATTTAGGGCTTTACCGCCTTTGAGTTGTGACCGAATGAGTTTGGGTTTTCATCCCATATGGGTTTCGGCTATGGACGTTGAAAGAATCGCTTGAATAGCTACCTTAAGTCAATAGTACCGAATGAATTGTGGAACATCATGAATTATTTCTCTAGCACTTTCACGGATAACCATGTTTTTATGATGATCTTGTTGCTCTTGCTATATCTTGTATCTTGATCATGTTGTTGCTAGTTTTCTTGTTGAGAAGTCTTTTGTGATAATCTTACTATATTTGTTTTAATGAATCACTTACTTGTGTCTTCCCTTGTATATGCTAGATAAGTGTTTCAATTCCTATGACAAGTGAAGAGCTGAAGTGGTGAGGTTATCATGAAGATCTTGAAAGCACCTCCTCATTCAAGATTCGGCGTCAACTATTTTTGCACTTCAACATGAAGATCTTGAGAGCTACAAATTGAAGAAGTTTTGCTCATGACCACCTCACATGATGATCACTCAAGGAATGTCTCTCACATTGAGGACATGTCAATTGGTAATGGTGATCAAGTTAAAGATCAATCTACTATCGTGAGCAAGCTTCCATCACTTGAAGAGCAAGACATTGAGAAGAAGATGATGAAAGCTCAGGATACTCACCTCTTTAATCACTCAAGCAAACTTACATCTTCCTCGGAGAATACAAAGATGAAGGTATATCTAAATCCGAATTTCAATTCTTTATCTAACTCATCTTTGTGTCTCATTGCGAGCTAGGTGACTATGAACCCGATAGTGAAGATCAAGTTGCTATTGATATCTTGATGAAGACTTCACCTCTTCCATCTCCACCTATGTGCCTCTCTAGAAGATGTGACATGTGGGTCATCGACAAGAAGGTGGTAATGGAAGGATCAAGTGGTGATGATGATGCTTCTTATATGAATAACTTATTGAGCTACTCGGCAAGCTCAAATGATCATCACCAAAAAGGTAGATGAGGTATGGAAACAATGATTCGTACTTAATTTGTGTTGGTATGTTTGCTAAGGAGTTCAAGGATCTCGGATCATCTCATGAGGCTCTACATATGAGTTGTGGACTCAAGTTGGATAACATTGAGCTTCATGAGAAGTATGAGAACCTTGAGATCTCTTATCAAGCTATCAACCTTATCTATCTTGTTTCTTCTTCATTTACCACTCCTAGTTCATCTTTTTCAAATACATCTACTATATATTTATGATGAACTAATCCTCTCTTGTGAGAGCTCTTCTCTTGAGTCTTTGTTTTGAAGGAATACCACATGCTCAAGGAGGAGAGTGAGCCAATGATGCAAGTATTCACAAGGCTCACAAGAGGACTTGGTACTTCTCCGGTGAACATGAAGAGATTGGAATGGATGATGCCACGCCGAGTGAAGAAGTACCGTTGATGGCCAATGATCACTATTGCAAACATTCTTGCATAAGTGGCCTTTCAACAAAGGATTGTCCGGTTCCTAAAGCTCCTATGTTTCACTATGATTATTTGTTTTATCTTGACAACACTCACTTTGTTCTTATGAGATGTGAATGTAGTGTTGTGAAGAAAAAGTCAATGGGAGCTTTGGACAAGAAGAGGAAGATGAAGGTGCTTCGGGTGCCCAAGATCAAAATGGACCGGGTGAGGCCAGCCAATCACATGGAGGCGCTCAAGTACAACACTTGAGGTGATGGAGGTGGTGGACCGAGTTCAATACATGAAGATCATTGAAGTCCACCACAAGTGTCAAGGGCATGAATTACGACATCTACTCTTCAAGGAGGTATCTTGTATCATAGTGTAGTTTTTCTTTGCTTCTAGTTCCTTTGCTTTTTAGTGGCTCCTTTGTGAACTAGTATGTTTTGCATTTTCATGCATCATGTAAAAACCTAAAAGAAAAGAACATAAAAAATATTAGTTCAAGGTCTAACTTTCTCAAGATAGCAATGAGCATGGGGGATGCTTGAGTTGGTGGTCCGATTGGCTCAAGGCAAGGTTTGGCTCATTGTGAGTAAGCTTGAGAGAGGTTCAAACTTGACCTTGAGTAGGTTTCCTTTATGCATTGTCTTTAAACTTGTTGCATTCACCATGGCATGTTTACTTTTCCCATGCATTTGTACGATATGCTTGTTCATGCATTGCATATAGGAAATCACAAAGGAGTCTTTCACTTGTGTGCTTTTTGTTTTAGTTTCTATAATGAGGGTGAATGACATAGTGACTTCTCTCCAAAAGTTATGCCTAGAACCGAACTCTTTCAATTATATTTTGTTCTAGCTACCATCCATAACATAGTTTAAACTACCCCATGTGTTTCACACAATGATATACATACATCATGCCTTCCACTATAAGTATGCATAACTCTAGGGGGAGTTTAGCCTATGTTATGAGGCTTCATAAATCATGGTCCAAATGCCTTCCACTCAAAAGGACATGGTCTATGAAGCTCTTGTGTGCATTTGACGTTTGCCCTTCTTGTTCTTTTTCTCTATTGTAAGATCAATTGTAGGAACAAGGTGGAGGCACAAGAAACAAGAGATAGGAGAGAACACGATGAAGACGTGGACACCATCTCAAGGGAGAGTTAGAACCATGAAGATCAAGTGATCAAGATGATCGATCTTCACACAATCTTGAGATGATAGCTCGAGTCAAGGAGGAGTTACCACATGAAGATAGGAAGCTCATCTCGAGGGGAAGTTATGGATCAAGAAGATCAAGAGATCAATTATGATTGATCTTCACTACATCTCGAGATGGAATGAGGACTTCAAGGTAAGTGTGAAGGTAATTCCTACTTGACCCTATGGTGATGCATCTTGTTTCCTTTTCTTCACTATTTGTGTTATCACTAGTTCGTTATGCTTGTCATTAGCTCCTTGTGTTTTCTTGCACTTGTGTTGTGAGTTTTTGCTCTAACTTGTGACATCTTTTGAGCTATGACTTGCCTCGACCGAACTGAACATCAAGGTAATATCTCACCTCTATCTCATATTGCCTCTTGTATGTATACCCGTGATGATATGTTTGTGCTTTCTTACTTTTTTCTATCATATCATCGCTTTTTCTTGCTTGTCATAGACTCTTGTGCCTTATATTCACTTGTGGTTGAGTTTTTGCTCTTTCAAGTGGTATCTTATATTGAGCTATGACTTGCATGCTTGTTTACTTACCATCATGTGTGTAGAGTCCTTCTAATTCTTGCATGATGCCTTGTTGTGATTGAGATGCTTTACCCTTGTGTTTTTCTTCATGTCTATATGTTTTTACAAGTGGTAAATTCTTGTATGCTTTCATTCATATCTTTTACTAGTGGCATCCATTTATGCGCTCATTTCATATCTTTTTATATGCCATGATCCGAGATATAGGGTAGTCTCCTAGACTTGTCTTTCATGACAAAGTGCATGTCTCACAAGTCATTCAAATACTTGGATGCACGATTTTAGGGGGAGCCTATCCTATGTCTTGTGATTCTTGAGACTAATGTGTTTTCAAGTTTATCTTTGGCTAGTCTCTTGATAGGAATGATCATCGATATGGAGATGCCATGATTTGGAGATGATCATCCACTTTGAGGTGCCATGATACTCAAATGACTCATTCTTTACGGCATTGGAAAGCAATCATCACATCCCCGAAGGATCACTATCTATGAAGATCCCTTGTGCTTTTAACCGTTTGCCTTGTTTGTCTCTTTTCAGTGCTTGATGTCAAAGGGGGAGAAAGATATCCTCCAAAGCAAGTAGTTGCGGAAACGGAAGAGACATGGGGCACAAATAGGGAGAACATGATAAAGGGAAGAAGTACTTGCAACCATGGAGTGAAGATACAATCAAGAAGATGAGGTAGAAGATGAGGTATGAGCAAAGGTATTGTATGTTGTCAATACATCCTAGGCAAGTAGTTGTGCTTCATTCTATCTATTATCTCTTGCTTTGGTTGTGTTGCCATCAATCACCAAAAAGGGGGAGATTGTAAGATCAATGAACCTAGAGCATGGTTCATAGGTTTTGGTGATTGATGTCAACATGGTCAATGGGACTAACAAGGTTTGCTAGTGTGCAAGATAATTAGTCTCATGGATGTAGTGATACACTATTGGAGTGCCAACACCTCAATGGTTGCAAGGAAGATGGTAAAGTGGAGAAGCATACATGAGGACTACTCTACGATGTGACTCCTACACATATGAGGTAAGTAGCAAGGTAAGTATGGCATGTGTCCCTCTATGTACCTATACCTTGACATGCTCTTGATCATCATGTTAGTCTTGCCTTATATCTTATACCATGATGATCTTGTCTCTTGTGATGATGACATGCTTGTTGTTATTTATGTATACTATATCTTGTCATCATGTTGTCATGTCATGTGATCTTGCTTACATACTATTCACCATGACATGTATGTTCATCATATATTCATCATGTAGCTTGCCTTCATATTCCTATATTATGATGATGTTATTGTGCTAGTACTAGTTACATATCTTATGCATGATTCGGTTGAGTTGTCCTTTATGGCAACGAGATCATTGTGACTAACATTTGTGGATGAAGGAAAGGTTTTCATATGGTCACATGATCGGAAGAATTGGTTGAGCAACATCAATATTCTATCTACATCCCGGTGATTGGTTGCCTCGACGATGGAAGACGACGAGGATCATTGGACTTGATGGAGGTTGCGGTTGAGGAGATGGATCAAGGCTAAAGGACATGCTAGAACCAAGCAAGTGTTGGCTTGGTGTAGATGTAGGCTTGAGTCCATAGGAAATACCGGACTATTAAGGGGATCGAGTCGTTTCTCTTAGGTCACACTAGTGGTAGAGGTATGTGGATACTCAGGGAGTTTCTCAGGCACTAGGGTGACAACAGAGGTGAAGAGGAACCAAGGAAGAAGAAGTTGGAAGCGAGGATCGAGGAGATGATCAAGTTCCAGCTGCAGATGAAGCCACCGTATGATACGGTGCCAGTCACCGTATGATACGGTGACTGCAGGAAGGAGTTCAGTGACTACAGGGAGTTGAAGACTGGAGTTCGCTGAAGGTGTCACCGTATGATCAGAGAGAGTTGATCATCGTATGATACGGTGCGCACCGTATGGTTTCCAGAGACTTGGTGAAATGGACGAAGTCGAAGAGAAGAAGAAGAAGAAAGAGTCACCGTATGATACGGTGGAGGTCAGCGTATGATACGGTAACTAAGGACAGAAAAATCCAGAGAAAGGAGAGTCTCTGGTAGAGTCACCGTATGATGGTCACCGTATGATACGGTGGTGTCACCGTATGGTTTCCAGGAGGATAGCAAAATGGAAGAGTTGCCGAAGCTGGAAAGAAGGAGTCACCGTATGATACGGTGGTAGTCACCGTATGATACGGTGACTATAATGAACAGTGGAGCCAGAGAAGAGAAGTATCTGGGCTGAAAGAGAAGAGGTCACAGTATGATACGGTGGTAGTCACCGTATGATACGGTGACTAGGATTTCAGAGGAGATCGGAGAAGAAGGAAGTCCCAGCAGAAAAGGATATAGTCACCGTATGATACGGTGACTAGGTCACCGTATCATACGGTGACCAGGAGATTTCTGGGCAGTTTGTTGCAACGGCTAGTTTGTGAGTGGAGGGCTATAAATAGTCGGTTGCTTGACCCTTTGGGGTGCCTTTGGCCATTGTTACCAGTGGGGAAACAAAAGGGAAGACAAGAGGATGCAAGAGGGCACTTGGGAGAAGATTTGGAGAGGAAATCTTAGTGCTTGACAGGGTTGAGTGCATCCATACACCTCTAGGACTAGTGTGGTCATAGGGAGGCGGTCTTGGTTTGTTACCCTTGGTCTATGGCAAGGCCTAGACCGGTTAGGCATCGGTGTTGAGCTTGCCAAAGGAGTGTGGAAGCCAACACAAGTTTGTACACGGTCTTGGAGCTTCCCGTGCGAAAGAAGCATCACTAGTGGAGCGCTCTTTGGACCGCATCACGTGCGGATCCTTACCCTCGGAAGAGTACCCGGAGATGCCGGCGGGACGTGCCCGCGAGTTCACTCAAGGAGTGGTGGTTGGTTCCAAGGAAGAGAGCATTGCCGTGGGCAGCGGGGTGAAGCCCGTGACTTCACTTGGAGGGTGAAGCGTGCTCTTGGGAACAACACCGGTTCGAGGAGTGGAGTGTGCTCTAGAGGGGATCGCCATCGAGCGGAGGGTCGGGGTCGAGACTCCGGTGGAAGTGACCCAACGTGGACTAGGGGGAGGCGCCATCCTCCCGATACCACGGGAAAAATCGATGAGTAATCTCTTACTCTTACTCTCTACTACTTGCACTTGTTATCTTGTTTATCCTATATGCTTGTAGTAGTTATTGTGCTTATCTCATATGATTGCTTAGCGATTGTTGCCGTGCTAGCACCTCGTTATATCTAGTGATACATGATTTCCATATATATGCTTGTACCTACTTGTGATAGCTCACACTTGCTTGATATCATATAGTGATCTTGTTATGCTTATATTGTATCTATCTAGTTATCAATGATCACTAGCTTGAGGTTTCCCTTGTGTACTTATACATGCTAGTTTGATTGTCTATCTTACCATATACACTAGCATGTATAGGACTTGTTTGAGCTTCTCTATGTGTTCCCTATATACATGCTAGATTACTTGATCGTCGTTATCTTATATACTAGCATGTGTAGGACTTGTTGAGCTTATATTGTCATATCTATATGCTAGCTTGTTCTTATATGCTCATGTATGTCTTGCTCCTAGCATGTACAAGTCCTAGCACATAGTTATCCTAGCTTGTTCACACACATAGTGCACATGTATTATCTTATTATGTATCCTTTACTTGTGCAAATAGTTTGAGTAGCTAGAAGTGCAAAAAGTATTAGTTCATGGTGTGCCCGATTCACCCCCCTCTCAGTCACACGGTCCTTACAAGGAGGAGAAAGGCACAGTCCGGCATCAGCAGTGTCGTCAAGCTAAAAAGAGAATGCAGCAACCAGTAAGAATATGGCGCTTCCACACAAAGACGAAAACAACTCGGCAGGTGGCTACATCTTCAGCAAGTAAGTTGTCACCATGCCACCCCACGCACATGTATGAGAGGATGAGGTACAGATGAGTAGCGAGTTCTTTCAGGAGCAAGAGATTAATAACTGCAGTTCTCTGATTTCAGCTATTTGGAAATCTGTAGAACGATCACTTGATTTTCTCAAGTTGGGAGGCAATAATATAAACAAGGGTGACCGCAATTTGGTTACAGATTAAAATCAAAGGGAGTGGTAACCTGTACAAAATTAATTCTTCTGTAGTACAATAGTTACTAAACTCTATCAATAATAAAGAAAAGATAGCCCACGGCTCGTAAAAAAAATCATTTAAAATGAGCAATTCTGAATATAATAATACTAGCAAAAATGCCCGTGCGTTGCCACGGGCTAACCGGAAACAAAAAATCAATTGATTTTAATTAATAAATTTTTTAAAGTTATTCATATAACCATATTATATTTGTTTGAAACTTTATGCTTCACAACTTTATAACGTTGCTACGAATCATGGTCGGAATCAAGACACCGTCACCGTCACCGGAGCTCCTGGGTAGGTTCGTGCACCCGTATCCGCCCAACGTCCGATTCTTGGTGTCGCTTTGGAGGGAAGTGGAGGCGGAAAGTCCGACGGATGACGGCAGCAACATGTCCTTCGTATGCGGCAGCGGCGTTCTATTGGAGTTTGATTAACTAACGAGAAGTGAGCATAATTTTACATGTCAGAATATAATTGTTTACCTACGATGCAAACAAACTATTGTTACCTCATGTTATTTCCTTCACTGTTAACACATCATAAAACGAAGAAACATCAAGTAGATTTAACTCAAGGCACAAAGCTAACACTTTACCAGTAGCCATTCAAAACAAGATCTTCCGCTTCTAGAAGGGTACAGAGAAATGCAATTGGCTATCAAGTCTTAAAGGTAATATAGGCAATTTGATATCAAGTGGCACATGAAGCATGGAGGGATCACTGAGTAAATATTAAGTGTCTATGCGAGAAGAAATCCCCAGCTCTGGGGTTAATCCGTACGCTCCACGCGAATCGCCCGCTGCCGCCTGCTCTCCCCGGGTTTAGTGGCCAATCGGTTCGCAACGCATCGGCAGTTGTGGCCCACATGTTTGGCGAGACGCCGGTCGTAGCCCATGGCTTTCGAGTTCTCGGGTTGTTCATCCCACCGACCCTTCCTCTTCCCTTGTGCGTTCCACGCGCCGGTTGCCTGCTCGTGCTACTAATCCTTAAAATCTCTACCTTTCTCTCCAAGGACCATAAATGGTACTGCATCAAGCTCATATATTCTTGGAATTATCTTATCCAAACTGGGATGCTCTTCATAAACTAAGAAAAAGGGAAAAACCAGTGATGAAATAGACAGTGGAAGGAATAGAAAACTATAATCAGCTAATTCTGCCGGTAGATCATTTTGGCCTCTGTGCTCTAGTGAGCTTCATTGCCAGTGACACAC
Source organism: Eragrostis curvula (assembly GCA_007726485.1). NCBI lineage: Eukaryota > Viridiplantae > Streptophyta > Magnoliopsida > Poales > Poaceae > Eragrostis > Eragrostis curvula. Next base: position 21,602,564 of record CM017440.1, on the reverse strand, counting down.
GAAGTGGACTACTTGAAGAGAAAAATGATGAGATATCAGATGCAGAGGTCTAAACAAAACTGCAGGCCTCACACCTCTGAGATTGCATCCTCCATTGTTGACTTATGGGCCAGCTCTCTCAAACTGATTTTGAGCATCATCTTTTGGCACTTTGTCTCATCAGTAGTCAAGCTCCTCGAACCATCGTCTTCACGAGTTTCAACAATGCTCCCCTGCTTTGACCAGTCCCTTCGACGTTGCTTCCAATCAGCCAATGACTTCAAAATTCTATCCCAGAACAACAAGTTGGTGTTTCATATAATGTTAGAATCCCAAGATTGATTGAAGACATGTAAGGACAAACTCACAAATGTGACCCAGCCCTTTTATCTATGCCCAAATGCACTCTCACAGGACAAACTAAATTCAACCTTCCCATGATGAATAAAAAACTTTGTTATTTCAGAGGAGGACACTATTCTACACAAGTCAAAAGGATGGAGGAATGCATCAACTCCATGTATAAAACAAAACCATTCATCTTACAAACAAGAAGTTATAAATTCACCATTTCAGGGACAAATACATGTCACAGTTTTTCAGTAATCTGGGTGGGTCCAGCTACACACCAGGTGAATAGTTTATTACCTAGTATAACTTGCCATACTCATACCTCCATTCCTATTTATAAAGCAAAGTATCTCATCCAAATGTCTCACATCCTTTTGTTCTTCTGGTAATTGAACATCCTAAAAACAATGTGAGCCTCATAATCTAAAATGAAACATCAATAACATTGGTGTGTGAAGTAGGAATAAAATAGATACACATTACCTTCAGTCTTTGGTGCTCTTGAAGTTCTTTGCGCTTCTTTGCATACAGCCAATTCAAGAAGCAAATCACAGGATCATCATTCATATTTTCCAGAGGCTCCAATTTCTCTTTCCTGAGTGTAACTAAGGTTAGACAAAACAACACTGAACGTGTTTACATATTTGGGGTAAAATATGTGCAAGTATGATAAACAGGTTTGGTTGTCTGAAACATATATGCAGCCATTCAGTTTATAAAAAACATTATGCAGAAAAATAAATATTGAGCAAATTTCAGGCATCAAAATAATGTCAAAGAGCAGATTTGGACAGTGCAAAAGAAATCTCACATGTTGTCTAGCATCTCTAGCATCTCACATGCAAGAAATCAAACCAACGCTGAATGTCAAACAAAATTAGCACCTGTTTTTCACAGTAAACTTGCATGTGCCTTGAGAATGTAGTCAGTGACAACATTGGCCTCTTGCCCTCCCATTGCAGATGCCTATTTTAAATTTACCAGAAAAGCCATCATAAGTCTTCGCTTTCTCTTAGTTAAGTGGTGTGAATGAGTAAAAGCAATAGAAAGAAAAAGTCCACTGACTGTAGTTATTTAGGTTCTGTAAATACTTGCCTTCATGAATGCATTGATATCAGCATCAGGTTTGATGTTTGCTGCCTTCTCCCGCCTTGACAGTTCAGTCAGCATATCTGGCGAGAATAAAAGGAAAGAAGGAAAAACCTGGTAAGGTCATGTCGGCTAATGTACGCCGCTGTCCTCTCAGGCACAAACTCCGTCATCTCGTGCCCGACTGCCCGTTGTGGGTCACTTTGCCTTTAACCTGCAAATTGTTCCAAATTCAGCAACCTGTGTTACTATCAGGAAGTAGCGAGGAAATCGAGTCCCAAGAGATTCGTAGTGCTAATTAATCCAATTTGCAATGCACGGCAGAAAAAAAAGTAGAATTGCACTCCTGGTTGTCCCAATAAACATCTCGTCTCAGCACCCAGCATGATGCTGATGAGGAATAAAAAGATAGGGGAGACGGTTTAACTACCTGCAGGGCTTGATGATGCCGCTGACGTCGTGGAGGACGGGCATTGTCCGCTGCTGGGCAGTATGTGTAGCGCGTTCGCCGCTTCCTGAACCAAACAACAAGACGCGCACCAATCAAAATCAGTAGCCTTTTTCGATGTTGCGCACGCACTTGCGCAGGCAGAACATATAGCGCGCGGAGACAGGAGGGCATGAGCTCTGCGTTACCGTGTTGATGATTGAGTTGACGTCTTCAGGACAGTAGGGAGCTAGGCCGCTGCTGCCGACGGGCTCTTCCGCCTCCGCGTCCAGGTTCTGGACCCTGCACTGCCAAACGCGCAAATTATCAAACACCTAGCGGGCGAGGGAGAGGGCCGCCAGTGCCACAACAACTTTGACTCGCGGCGCCGCACACAGAAAATACCTGTCGACGCGCTCCTTGAGCTTGAGCAGGAATCGCTCATTGTCCTCGTCGGCGACGCGCACGAGGCGCTCCAGCATCGCCCGCCACTTGCGTGGGCCGAGGCTGAGCACGTCGACGTCAACGACGCCTTTGGCCGCGGCGACCGCCGCCTCATCGCCGCCGAGGCCGAGCAGAACGATGGCGCTGCGGACGCGGTCGTGGGTGGGGAGCCGCTCGAGCGCCGTCCACCGTAGCGCCTCCTCGTCGTCTTCCTCCCGTGAGGAGCGCTAGAAGACGTCGTCTTCGCGCCGCCACATGGACCCGCTGTCCTCGCGCGGCGGTGGGCGGAGCGAGGGAGCCGAGAGAGCCTGCGCCTGTGTTTGATTTGTTCGGTGGCTAGGGTTGGGGAGGGAAAGGAACGGGAGGGGAAGGGAGTCCGGCAAGCGCGCGGCAGGGTTGAGGAAGCCGTGCGGGCCCCACCTGTCGGCGCCTTTTGAGAGGAGAGGGAGGGCGCGACGCACATCGCACGGGAGTGGACTCATAAGCCAAACAATAAGGAGTAAAGATAGTGAAAGAGCTAAACCAAACATGACAATCCTGAATATAGTGATATAGTGAAGGAGCTAAACCAAACATGATAATGAAATATTCCCAAATAAAATATATGAATAATTGGTACGAGACGAATGAGAGCTTGATACCGATTAAAACACCAAATTTTTTTGACCAATACACACACAAAAAGGAAAACGGCAATAAAAAAGGCTGCTCCTAGATATATAAAAAATGATAATAGGCCAAATTCAAGGTGATAATCCTAACAATAAACTAGAATCGAGAAAAAGTAGAAACTCATAGACCTCTCATTAATTACAAAAACATCGAGAGAGAGAGAGAGAGAGAGAGAGAGAGAGAGAGAGAGAGAGAGAGAGAGAGATTCATTCACACCAATTATTTTGGTGGCATAAGATTAGAATGACACTGATCGGCGAGTTATAATTTAGTAGTACCCAAGACAAATACACATCTTTCAAAAAAAATCAAGAGAGCAAACTCTATGACATGTCTTTACATCTATCAAAGTACCATAATAAATTATTCATGTTTTGACCAAAAATAAAATTAACTCAGTGAGTGAGCAGTTGTGATAAAATATTTGGGGAGATATGCGCCCTAGTTACCCACAAAGCAAGCAGAGCCGACTACCAGAACCAATGAAAGGTTGGCTTGACAATACAAGATCGGGTAGAACTAGATTCGACATTGATGCATGACCTGCTGCACAAGGAAGATATAATGTAGAGTCCAATATGGACTACTGAAGATATTGTTCTAATCGTTTGAGAAACATAGATAAATTGAATTGGAAGCTTTCCAACAATACAAGGCGAGGAAGGGACACCTAGATGATGAACACAACAACAACAGAGAAGTGACAAAATCCCAAACACAGAACGTCAGGTATTATCTCTATTCCAGGCCCCAAACCTACAACAATCTATGTCTTGTGATACCATCGAGCTGTAGATTACACATTTCTTTTAGATAATGGAAGAGGAATTTCTGGCCTTTTTCAACCTTGATGCATACAGGCTACTAGATCACACACATAGCCCAATCATTTAATATTGTTGGCAACAAGCATTGACAATATTAGATAGACTCGGGAGAAACTAATAATGATTGAAAAATACCAAGACTAGATGCATCGATCAGTTAGTTAGGCAGCAAAATGGGTAGCTAGTAGCCATAAAACTGTCTATGTTTTATGAACATTCGAATTTATAAGTGATCAATGAATGAACACATGAATCCAAAAGCTGTCTTCACACTTCAAATACTTGTTGACTGTGGGCCCATGTTCTCTGATATGAATTTGTCACTCCAAACTAAAACATGGCTCCTATCTTATAACAGTACTATGCACAGATTGACTACTCTCAATATTCAACAGTACAAGTCAAAGTATCTAACCTACTACACTGAGTTTACTGCAAGCCAGCTTCTGATGGTATTCTTTTCGTCTAAGAAGTAATACAAGTAGTGCTCATTTACTCAAGGTGAGACACATTCTGCAATAATTTGAAAGCAAGGAACTTAACACATGCCAAACACTCAAGGACGATGCTCATGAACACAAGGCTGCAGGATTGAGAAATCAGAGGAAAGAAACGAAGTCAAACCATTTCAAATTACTAAACTATAAGGATCAGAGGAAAAGATTAAGATTTAAAGGGGACTAATATTCTCACTTCCTATCAGAGTCAACCTCATTCATGCCCAACCTAAAGTAGTAACTCATCTAGTATTTAAATCCCACAAGATTATACAACAGTTAACAATCTGAAACGAACTGCGAAGCATAACAAGGAAATGTGATAATTGCTTTACCTTAGGAACACTCACAATTTCCAATCATTGCCGTCCCACTTGTAGTGCGGCTTCAGCAACTCCAACAATTTTATCACCAGCTCCCGTCCCTTGCCATTCAGCTTGATCTCATATTCACCTTCACCAATCACCCTGTGCACCACTCCCGGCGACCAAGACCCGTCACAGTAGGCCTCGACAGCGGCACCCGGCTTGAAACAGAACTTACTGTCCGCGGGAGAATGGTCGACAGAAGGCCTGATGAACTTCCAAGAAAGGTACTCAACTGCCTTCTCCCCTGGATCATTCGCCTCCTCCTGATCAATGTATTCCACAATATAGCTCCATGGATCGACTATTTTCACCACAGTTGCAGGGAACCAGGAGCAGCCGCCATACAGATCGTGTGTCCGCACCACCTCGACCTTCTCGTCAACCTGGTACAGCCGGACAGGGCACTTGGGCTGCAGGGCGATGACAGACTGGGAGGGAACCCACTCACCGCCGATGTAGTCGCGCCGGAGGCGGACGAAGCCCGGGTCGAACTGGATGACCTCCCGGGTGACGGGGAATGCGACGGAGACGGATGTGGCGGCGACGGCCATGACGATGCCGGACCACCAGCCCCCTTTGTCGAAGGCCTCGACGATGTCGTGGAGGAGGAAGCGCCGCGACGGTGAGGATTACGGAGGCGGGGGCCGGGGGCGGATGTGGGAGAGGGGTAATGTCTCCTCTAGGGGTCCGCCGCCGCCGTCGTCGAGGAGGTCGGAGTAGACCACCGTGGCGCGGGGCACGGAGCGGCGGCCGCCGGCGGGGATGAATTCGCGTACGGTGCCCCTGTACCAGGTGCCGTAGCAGCCGCCGCCGTCGACGCGGACTTCGACCTCGCCGCCGGGGAGCAGGAAGGGCGGCGACTCCTGCGGAGGGGAGGACGGGGCGCGCGCTGGCGGAGGCGCCCTGCTCGATCGGCGCCCGCCGCGGCGGCGCCGGCCGGAGGCCATCTGGGGATTGGGCGGTTTTGGCGGCGAGGGTTTTGGTGGGTTGCAGTTTGCGGGCGAGCAACACTGGCTGTTCAGCTTCAGCTCCATTAAAAGGAGTAGTTCAATTGAAGACGACTACAGCTTGCAAATTACTCTAGATCCTGCAGAAAAAATATATATATCAAAAGGTTATAGTCTCTAACCATATCTTAAAACCGCGCTTTCAAAAGCTATTAATAATTACTGAAAATATTCACAAAATCCTATTTATTCTTCAATTCCTCTTGTAAAACCCATCTATATCTATACTACATTAGAAACGCGTGCATTCTCTCAAAGCATATCGACCCACGTCAGAAAAAAAGTGATAACCATTGAAAAAAAATGACGGCGCTGCCGCTAGCCACCATAAAAAAAAATGTCAGCACTGCTGCTAGCCACGCACCCTGTCCAAGTCTGTAGCACCGCGTTCCGCCTAAGATGTCACCATCAAGCGCCGGCCATCGCCCACCACCACCTCCGGCCCACCGCCATGGTCGCACCCGGCCGTGTTGGCCGCCTTGAGGCTGTCGCGTTCACCCAGGCTCGCCACGAAGATGCGGAGCCCTCTCGAGCCTTCCCATGCCGCCCTGCTCGGGCCGCTGCCTCCGCTTCCAGTTCGCAGGAACAGCTACTACAACGCCGCAGCCGCCGCTATGCACGGAAAGGGAAGTGAGGGAGAGATTAGGGTTAGCATTCTCACCCTGTATAAAACAGGTGTAGAAGCCTGGCCAAGTGGGCCAAGCTAATAGATCTTTCCTTACATAAAAAAGCAAAATATAGCATGCCGAACCAAATGGGCCAAAAACAAGCCCAAGATAAATAAGAGCTCTTTGTCTAAAAACAATTAAATTTATTATACTATATAATTTTTAAATAACATTTTCTTAGAAAATTGACAAAATTTAGGGTAAACGTATTGAAATTTAAATAGGTTTTTCGGACCCAATTTCTGTTAAGGTGAAACTTCTGGCAATTTCCACAACCATTTCACCTCTGAGCCACTTAGGTCGACATCACATCTACTAGGTTACAAACGGGCTGGGGTGTTACAAGATAGCACTTATTCCAACATGGCAATGAGAAAATAGTTAAGTACTAGGATCCAAATAGAAATACGTATTTCCTAAAAAAAAAGAAATACATATTTTCTAACTTACAGCAAGCTACATGGGTCACCATGTGCCTCAAATGGTTATTAATGCCCCCCTAGCAAGTTCATCAAAAGCAGCAACTACAGTTACAAAACAATACTGACTCCAGCTCTAGAGCATGAGTCCATAGGATGTCACGCTAGATACACCAAAATGACATAAACAAGACATGAATTAAGGGGGTGTTTGGGATGGCTACAGGTCCAAAAATTTTATGGAGTTCTCGGAGCTGTCCATAGCTAGCTCCTGAAATTCTTGAAGTTGAAGCTGTATATAAAATTAAGGATCTTTTGTTGACTCATTTTCTTTTTGTTTGAGAGTAAAACTAATAATCTAAAATATTTTAATCTATTTTACAAACACTAGCTCCTACATGGATCTCAGAGCTGGAGCCATGCTAAATAGGCCCTAAGTTAGAGTCTTCCGCTGCAGCTCAGCCAAGACGCTATGAAAATCACATTTTGCATTGCCACATGCTTACTCTATGCTGCTGCTATCATCTTTAAGCTTTGAGAGTTCTGCATCTTCATGTTCCTTCTTCATTGCAATTTTTTGCCCTTTACAACGAAGTTCTTCCGTAGCTTTCTCATTCTCCGAAGCATTAAATTAATTTGGGACAAGGAAGTCATCTTCTTCGACATCTGGGCATTCAAATTCTCTTTGAGGTGCTTTTCATAAGCAGATTTGATTCTTAACAATAGATTAAGGGAAGACTTTCGAAGTGGATAGAAACGTTGTCACTGTGGTACCTCTTTAAACGCATCCATTGCCCCATCTTTTAGACAACATAAGCGACTCCTTGACAAATGGAAGCTGGTAATCAGTACTTTGGCACAAAGCTCAAGGGTGAAGGTCTGCAACTGCCAGCGACCAAACATCTCTTTAGTAGACTGTTGTTGATGGTGCACTCTGATCTCTCTTCCATTTTGTCCCCATCCAGTTGAACATGTTCCACAGACGCGTGCGATGGTTGCTTTTAGCAACTTGGGTAACAACTCTATCTGTTGGCATAGGTGCATTTCTATTTGATTGGCAGGAACCGATGGCCGTAGAATTCGACTCTTCTTCCAAACAAACTAGCATGTATGCCAAATTGCCAATACTGGCGAACAGAAATCTGGTAATTAAAAGTTTGCAACATTGAACCACACTTCAATTACTTAGGTCTATGCGCATGTCCACCATGCTTAACGTTGTCAGGTTCTTACCTTTTATGTTGAGTTCCTGATTTATTACTTTATCTGTGCTCAATGTATCTTCCAATGTTTTGTGAGGCTTCTGCTGAGTTTGAGACTCTGTTACCTCCATCTATATGTGAAACAAATGACAAGAATGAGAAGTAGGCAACTAATATAAAATGTCAGTTCAAAGAAGACTGTTTTTACTATAAAAAAAGATGTCCACCTTGCTGATTTCTCATCAATGGAGCTTCCTGAACTATTTGGTACTTTCAAACATACTGTTTATATAACACACGTTAAATTTTTATAAACCAATTCATTGATGAATGAATGGTAGACGAACTAGCTATATTTCTTAGCATAAACCTTCATATTTTATCAACTATTAGTCCCGGCTAAAACCTTCACACAGATTGGCAAACAGATCCAGAAAATTCACATGAATATGAATGCAAAATTCAGATGTTTAGAACTAAACAGTCACACAAATAACTGCATCAGAATCCTCTACCTGTATACTCTCGGCATCAAAATTGACTGCATTAATTTCTAAGAGACACATCCAAAGCACGACTGATTTCCATATTAGATATACTGTTTTTTTTCCTTCCACTGAATTTGCACCTGCAGAATATTGAGACAGCAAGGCACTATGAATGACCCGAATAAAATTTTAATCCACTTCAAAAACATAATGAAGGGGACTTACATTATCGGGACATCATTTTTTCCCTGGAGTGTGTGTTTCAACCATTTTGTTTTCAGAATGCACTATATTGCATAGGATTTCATGATTACTACCTGTTTCATCAATATTTTGCACTGATTCTTTTGTTCTTTTGAAGGTGCTGTATATCCTGGGCCAGCACAAGGAAGTCAGTTTAGTGCTTCTAAAGTACTCACTATCCTGTGTGAACCCCACATAAGGACCATTCTTACCTGATAACCAAAAGCAAGAATTCTGAGAGTCGTTGCTTGCTGGTGCAGCGTCCATCTCGCAGACCAAAGCATGTTCATAAACTTCAGTTAATATGGCTGCCTGTTCCTGATGTGGGCAGTCCTTTCCTTGACTATTTGATGATAGGATATTCAGGATCGTGGCAATGTTCATCATCGCCGGGAATCACCTTACCATGTGAGATTGGGCGCTTTCCAGATGCAGACTGCAGCCTTAGTTCAGTGTGTCGCTGTAAAAGTTATGAGAGTGCCTTCTTCCCTGGATTCCCTCCTGATTGATGTACTTCACGATGTAGTGCACTGATCAACTACCTTCACCATGATGTTAACGATGATTAATTGCCAATAATTGGAGTGTGACATGTATTGGTTGTTCTAGTCATCAATCAAAGAGTGCAGTTTTTCACCTAGCTGAATCGGGCAAGACGCAGCATCAGCATCTAAAGATCAGTGTGGTGTGGTGGTGGTGGTGGTGGTGGTGTGTGTGTGTGTGTGTGTGTGTGTGTGTGTGTGTGTGTGTGTGTGTGTGTGTGTGTTACACTGCATATATAGATCCCAAATTGAGTAATTATGCTTATATTGAAATATTTTATACATTCACCACAAACACTAAGAAAATATATATTATATACATTGCCGGAGGCCTGCAAACCTTTCAACAGCAACCTACATTAACACCAGGACATGGCCACTCACCGCCGAAGGACGATGACGATTGCCTCATCTTCTTCAAGCTTGGAGCTTCACGGTTGTGCCTACGTGATAGTCCAGGGGCAATGGTTGGTAGCTGTCTTGAGAGGGTAGTTGTGGTACCTGGCTTCGGAGAGTGGGTGATGGCAGTGGTCATAGTGCAGGGGCTGAAAAAGTCATATGCTTTAGTCAATGCACAACACCCATCCCATCCTCATAAAAGGGTATTTAGCTCGTCTTCAACCTCAAGCCAGTCCTCTCTCACACACCCTCAATAGCACTCACTGCCATACATATCTCGGGCTTCCATCTGCTACGGCGTCCCCACCATTGTTTCTACCTCCACCACACACTGCTGTTGCTACTACTGACGGATTTGGGATGCCCGCCATTGCGGAAATATGCTTTGCGTCACTCAAGGCTTCAGTTGTACTAGTGCTAGCACATACTCCCTCCCTCTGTTTTTAAGGAAATTAAGATATTGTTGCGGTAATTGATATGAATTTAGAAGAATACTTATGGAAAAGAAGGAGAAGATTGAAAAAAAAAGGAAATGAAAAAATATTTGCCTCTTTGCCGAGTGTTTTTCTGGGCACTCGACAAAGTGTGCCATATCATCAATCCATAGCTCTGAAATGGTGTTCCCCCTCCTCCCCCCATCGGATAAGGCCGCCTCTCTCTCTCTCTCTCTCTCTCTCTCTCTCTACTACACACACACACACACACACACACACACACACACACACACACACGCAGCCCCCTCCCCTCCTCCATTCTCCCTCCACGGCCACGGTGTCCCGGCCCCCTCCCTTCCTTCTCCAGCCGTGGCCGTTGGTCCCGGCCCACTCCCCTCCTTCTCTAGCCGCGGCCACCGGTCCCTGGTCCCGGCCCCGGCCCCCTCCCTTCCTCCCACCGCTGCCGCTGCTCCCCACCCCATCCCCTCCTCCTCCCACCAGATCGAGCTCCTCTCCCTCCCGTCTCTCTTGTGGCACTTGATCCGGGTGGCCTGGCTGCACAGCAACTGTGGCCCGCACGGCCGACCTGCGCGGTGGCGTGGCGAGGGAAGGGGCGCGCGGCCGGCCTGCTCGACGACAAGCATGGTGGCGGCGTGGTGGTGATGGAAGCGGCGGTGACATGGTAGTGACAGCGGTGACGTGGTGGTGGTGACCGAGAGCGTCAGTGTATTTTTTTAATATTTTCAGAAAATCTTCGCCGAGTGTAAGATATAGCACTCCGGCAAAGTCATCGTCGAGTGCGCGACAGGAAACACTTGGTGAGGAGAGCTTTGCCGAGTCTTTTGATTTTTGCCGAGTGTAACACTTGGTAACGCCTTTGCTGAGTGTTTATTGGACTTCGCCTGTTTCCCGTAGTGACACTTATATCAAGCATGGCAATGGGAAAATTATAATTAAGTACGATCCAAATATAAATAAAGATTTTCTAACTTACAATCAGCTACATGAGTAGGCACCATGTGCCTCAAATGGTTAATGGCCCTAGCAAGTTCATCAAAAGCAGCAGCTACAGTTACAAAACATACTGACTACAGCTCTGGAGCATGAGTCCATAGGATGTGTCACGCTAGATACACCAAAATGACTTAAACAAGACATGTATTAAGTCAGCGTCTTCCACTGCTGCTCCGTCAAGATGCTACAAAAATCACATTCTGCATCGCCACATGCTTTGTCTATGCTGCTGTCAGCAGCTTTAAGCTTTGAGAGTTATGCGTCTTCATGTTCCTAGCTTCTTCCATCCAATTTCTTGCCCGTTACAATGAAGTTCTTCCATAGCTTTCTCATTTTCATCCAGCATTAAATTAATTTGGGACAAGGAAAAGTCACATTCTTCAACATCTGTGCATTCAAGTCCTCTTTCTCTTTGAGGTGCTTTTCATAAGCAGATTTGATTTTTAACAATTGATTAAGGAACCGTAAAGATTGAACAGTGAGTCCATTTTCACTAGATGGTCAAGTGTATTTATATTCTTTTCAAATGATGCCATGCTGTCTCCTATTCTTGATGTCTTTACCTTTTCCACTAAAGTGGCAAAAGTGGTCATCAGGCCTAGCCATTCCTTCACGCAATTCAAGTGGATACTTTTGAAGTGCACGGAAATGTGGTTGCCTGTGTTACCTCTTTAAACACATCGATTCCCTTAGCTAGAGACTACATAGGCGACTCCTTGACAAAAGGAAGATCATAATTTTTACTTTGGCACGATGTCAAGTGTGAAAGTGTGCAACTGCCAATGACTGAACAGCTCTTTAGTAGAGTGTTGCTGATGGTGCACGCTGATCTCTCTTCTATTTTCTCCCCATCATGTTGAACATGCTCAACAGATTGCACATATATCTCCGTGTGATGGTTGCTTTTAGCCACTTGGGCAACACCTCTATCTGTTGGCATAGCTACATTTCTGTTTCATTGACATGATCCGACGACCGTAGCAGTCGACTCTTCTTTCAACAGAAATCCGGTGATTAAAAGTCTGCAACGTTCAAATACACTTCAATTACTTAGCTCTATGCACAAGTCCACCATGCTTAAGTTGTCACGGTTCATACCTTTTATATTGAGTTCCTGATTTATTCCTTTATCTGCGCACAATGTATCTTCCAATGTTTTGTGAGTCTGCTGCTGAGTTTGAGACTCTGTTACCTCCACCTATATGTGAAACAAATGAGAAGGGTGAGAAGCAGGCAACTAATATAAAATATCAGTTCAAAGAAGATTGTTCTTACTACTAAAGAAGATAGTTCCACCAGCTTTGCTGATTTCTCATCGATGGCGCTTCCTGAACTATTTGGTACTTTCAAACATTTCTTTTTAGACGATGCTGCACATTGCATAGCACACGTTTAATTTTTATAACCCAATTCATTGATGAATGAATGTTAGATGAACTACTTACATTTTTTGGCATAAACCTTCATATTTGAAGAACTGTTAGTCCCAGCTAACTCCTGTACACAGATTGACAAAATAGATCCAAAAAATTCACATGAATATAAATGTAAAATTTAGATGTTTACAACCAAAAAGTCGCACAAATAACTACATCAGAATCCTCTACCTATGTACTCGGCATAAAATTGACTGGCATTTTGGAGACACACCCATAGCACGACCATATCAGATAAGTACTGTTTTTTTTCTTTAACTGAATTTGCACCTACAGAATAATGATATAGAAAGGCACTATGAATGAGCCGAATGCAATTTTACTCCAATTCAAAAACCTAACGAAGGGGACTCACATTATCAGGGGCATCATTCTTTCCCAGTGCTTGCATAGGGTGTGTTTCAACCATTTTGTTTTCAGAATGTACTATGTTGCATAGGGTTTCATGATTACTGCCTGTTTCATCAACATTTGGAACTTATTCTTTTGAAGGTGCTGTATGTCCTGGGAAAGCACAAAAAAGTTAGTTCAGTGGTACTATCGAAGTACTCACTATCGTGTGTGAACCCCCACATAGGGACCATTCTTACGTGATAACTGAAAACAAGAATTCAGAGAATCGTTGCTTGCCGGTGCAGTGTCCATCTTGCATACCAAAGAATATTCAGAAACTTCAGTTAATATGACTGCCTGTACCTGATGCAGTAGTCCTTTCCTTGACCTTTTGATGCTATGATATTCAGGATGATGGCAATGTTCATCGTCGCCGGGAATCAGCTTAACATGTGAGATTGGACGCTTTCCCAGTGCAAACTGCAGCCTCAGTTTAACGTGTTGCTGTAAAAGTTATTAAGTATCAGAATGCATCAGTTAAGCCATAGAATAGGATGCCATATTAAAAGATTATAGGATATATTCAATCTAAATAGTCAGTATAAATCAACATTAAAGCAAGAATTCTGAGAGTCGTTGCTTGCTGGTGCAGTGTCCATCTCGCAGACCAAAGCATGTTCAGAAACTTCAGTTAATATGGCTGCCTGTTCCTGATGTGGCAGTCCTTTCCTTGACTTTTTGAAGCTAGGATGTTCAGGATCATGGCAATGTTCATCATCGCCGGGAATCACCTTAACATGTGAGATTGGGCGCCTTCCAGATGCAGACTGTAGCCTTAGTTCAGTGTGTCGCTGTAAAAGTAATGAATTATCAGAATGCATCATTTAAGCACTCTATTGCCTTCTTCCCTGGATTCCCCTCCTGATTGATGTACTCCACGATGTAGCGCATTGATCCACGACCTTCACCATGATGTTAAAGATGATTAATTGCTATTAATTGGAGTATGACATGTATTGGTTGTTCTAGTCGTCCATCAAAGAGTGCAGTTTTTCACCTAGCTGAATCAGGCAAGACGCTGCATCAGCATCTAAAGATCAGTGCGGTGTGTGTGTGTGTGTGTGTGTGTGTGTGTGTGTGTGTGTGTGTGTGTGTGTGTGTGTGTGTGTGTGTGTGTGTGTGTGTGTTACACTGCATATATAGATCCCAAATTGAGTAATTATGCTTATATAGAAATATTTTATACATTCATCACAAACACTAAAAAAATATAAATTATATACATTGCCGGAGTCCTGCAAACCTTTCAATAGCAACCTACATTAACACCAGGACATGGCCACTCACCGCCGAAGGACGACGACGATTGCCTCATCTTCTTCAAGCTTGGAGCCAGACGGTTGTGCCTAGGTGATAGTCCAGGGGCAATGGTTGGTAGTTGTCTTGACATGGTAGGTGTGGTACCTGGCTTCGGAGAGTGGGTGATGGCAGTGGTCATAGTGCAGGGGCTGAAAAAGTCATATGCTTTAGTCAATGCACAACACCCATCCCATCCTCATAAAAGGGTCTTTAGCTTGTCTTCAACCTCAAGCCAGTGCATTGAGATCAATGCCTACATTTTCATCCCTTTCAACTGACGGAACTGCATTGAGATCAATGGCAACATTCTCATTCCATTTTACCACCACCGCCTCATCAGCAGCAGCATCAGTTTCTCGGGCCCTCTTTCTGCCCTGCTGCTGTTTTGTAGCAACGGGGTCAGCAAAGCATGTCAACCAGAATGAACAAGTATAGCGTACAACAAAGAACTGTTTGGCAAAATAATATTACCTTATCACTGGCTTTCACCTTCAGTATCGTCTGTGCCGCAGCCAGCACGTCTGAGCCCTGTACTAGGAGATCATGGACAGAACTACTGCCCGAAGCCTTGGCGAGGGGGGCCATTATTCGTGTTGGCTCCTGACCATTCTTCTTTCTGATGAAACAACAGACAAAATTATTGATCAACCAAAGACAGATCCTAGATCCCCTACCACACTGATAATCTAATTAAGAACCATCATCCAACACAGAAAACGAACCTGCAGAAGCTGCAGTTGCATATGCCCCTGCAATTGGGGCAGGTCCACTGTTTGTTCTTCTCTGTCTCCTTGGCATCCTCGCCGTACCTAACGACACAAGAGCGGACCAACCTAAAGCCGTGGATTATATTGCAAACCGCGAGAAGAAAGCGGGGAGAATCCATACCTGTTCATGAGGCAGTTCTTGCAGAACTTGATCGTGCAGGGGCCCCTCTTCTTGACCTGCTTGCACGCCGCCGAGACGTCTGTCTTCTTTTGGCGGCACTGCAAGGGAAGAAAGGAACAGAAAAGCAAAAACGAGTCAAATCCACGCGCCGCGGGAAGCAAGGAAGGACATGAGGTTGTGTAGGACGGACGGCGGTCGGAGAAGCTCACCTGCGGGCAAGTCTTGCCGTTCGCCGGATCGTAGGTCCGACGCCCAACCACCCGGACCCCGGCGGTCCGGTTGCGCTTCTTAGGCTTGGCCTCCGACGGCGCTATCACCTCCAGCGGCTGCGGCTCCATCGCCGCGGCCAGGCACTCCAGGCCGCTCCACTCCGGCGACGCAGCCATCCCAAGCCATCGCCGAGCTCAGGAGAAGATGAGAGGGACAACCTAGTCGTCGCCGCCGCTCTCAGATTCGAAGCGAAATTGGGGGGGGGGGGGGGGGGGGAGAATTGCTTTGGTGTGAACAACCTGGGGGGGTGGGGATTGCTTCCATTTCTCGATGCCCTGAAGAGGCTGTTTAATGTGACAATTTTTTGGCAGCAAGAGCGGATGCGCGAGGAGATCGTGAGCCGCGCCGAAAACAGATGGGCTGGCACGGCATGGCCTATTTAACAATCGTGGAGGGCCAATGGTAACTGGGCCGTGCCACTCATTTGGCCATCACTAGCCATAACATGTATCATGGACCATAGACTATTGCTGCTTTCAAAAAGTTTGTAACAAAAAATTATTTTCAAATTTATTTAAATGATTATGACATAACATTTGTAAGAAGTTGCTAGTAAATTTATTTCAAATTCTTTTTTAGCAGTTCATGGGTAATTTTTTTCTTAAAGTGTCAATAAAAGTAGATGTTTTGTGCATAAGACAGTAGCAACGCTTAGCTTTTTTGTATGGACGGTAGCAGCACATGAGCAGGTTCCTCCAGCACATGATGAAGTTACTTCCAGAAGCAAGTGAAGTGTGAGTTGATTAATAGTGATTAGAATGATTAGGCCCATACACATGAGCTTGAAGGAAAGGGGTGCGGGACACTTAGAAAATATTTGTATTGGCCCAATTCAAGCATCCAGATGTAGGCGACTAGGGCATGCACGTTTTGGTGCACAAGAAACCAACACGCACTACCAGAAGTCCCTGTTTTGCCCAGTGCCTGGGGCACTCGGCAAATGGCCAAATACAATCGGCAAATGCTTTGCCGAGTGCCGGGAAGGGCCCTCGACAAAAAAAGTGGACGGACGTCGACCTGGTGGTGCAATGCTTTGCCGAGTGCCTGGGAAAAGAAGTTGCAGTCTAATGGGAAAAGCTTTGCCGAGTGCATTGATTAAAAATATATAGCAAGAAAAGAAGTTGCAGTCTAATGGGAAAAATAATAAAGCAACAAGCATCGACGATATTAGATAGACTCGGGAGCAGTACTGATTAAAAAAGACCAAGTCTAGATGGATCGATCAGTTAGCTAGGCAGCAGAATGGCTAGCTAGCAGAACATAAAAACCAACTATGTTTTATGAACATTAGAATCCAAAAGTTGTTTTTACATTTCGAATCCTTGTTGATTGTCGACTCATGATCTCTGATATGAACACTCAAGGATGCTCATGCACACAAGGCTGCAGGATTGATGAAGCAGAGGAAAGAAACTAAACCAAATCATTTCAAATTACTAAACTATAAGGATCAGAGGAAAACATTAAGATTTTAAGGGGACTAATATTCCCACTTTCTGTCAGATTCAACCAATTCATGCCCGGCCTAAAGTAGTAACTCATCGAGCACTTAGTATTTAAATCCCACAAGATTATACAACAGTAAACAATCTGAAACGAACTGGCAGGCACAACAAGGAATTGTGATAATTGCTTTACCTTCCAAACACTCACAATTTTCCAGTCATTGACATCCCACTTGTAGTGTGGCTTCAGCAACTCGAACAGTTTTATCACCAGCTCCTGTGCCTTGCCATTCAGGATATCTCATACTCACCCTCACCAACCACCCTGTGCACTCCCGGCGACCAAGACCCGTCACAGTAGGCCTTGACAGCGGCACCCATCATGAAACAGAACTTGCTGTCCGGGGGAGAATGTTCCACAGCAGGCCTGATGATCTTCCAACAAATTAAGGTACTCTGTTGCCTTCTCCCATGGATTCCCCTCCTCCTGATCGATGCACTCAACCATGCAGCTCCATGGATCAACTGCCTTCACCACCGTGGCTGGGAACCAGGAGCAGCTGCCATACAGATCGTGTGTTCGCACCACTTGACCTTGTCGCCAACCTGGTACAGCCGGACAGAGCACTTGGGCTGCACGGCGATCACTGCCGATGTAGTCGTGCCGGGTGATGGGGAATGCAATGGCGATGGATGTGGCGGCAACGGCCATGACGATGCCAGACCACCAGCCCCCTTTGTTGGCCTCGATGATGTCGTGGTGGAGGAAGCGCCGTGACGGTGAGGATTCCGGAGGCGGGGGCCGGGGACGGATGTGGGAGAGATAAGAGAAACTGAAACATTATATCACTCATTAATGTGCATCTTTGTTACATGTCGTAAAGGTATAAACTTCAATCACAATTACATGCATGGTTCTTCCTTGAGTAAAGGATCACTACAAACAGTTTGGTACAAAAATGTTCACATAGTATTATGCAATATCAACGGAAGAAAGCTGCATATTATTTCTTTTGGCTCCTCTGGCAGATAGTTGATTCCTTCGCACTTCATCCCGTGACCATTTGAGACAACTAACGCAACCTGAATTCAGAGAAGTAAAAGGAAATTAGACAATAATTTGGAATTCTATTTGTGCCTTTCTGGTGGCTCGTAGAAGATTAGCACAATCAAATGGAATTCTTTGCAAATAAAAGTACTCTGGAACAAATATACAGCAGGACAGATTAGTTTAGATTGGAAATACTGAAGCCGTTCTCACCTTTGAAGCCACGATGAGTAACTTGCCCCATGGGTGCATGATGCAGTTCTTGAAGAAGACGATCTGCAGCCCTGCAAACTGGCAATCGCTAGAAAATTGATGTGGATCAGGAGAATACCTTTGCTAGGAAACAGAGGTTGAATTGCGGGAAGGATGACTGTACGGTTTCAATAATGGCGCCACGGTTTTAAGAGATCAATGAGAACGAATCAGTTTTATTTCTTAACATCAGAACGAATCAGAATGATAACAGAAGGATCATAACCTATTCAAATCCATTCTCGTTACCTGGAAGAACAGATCAACCACGGAGTCCGTCGCAGTGGGTCTTCAATGCGACGGTTGCTTCTGATACATACAGCAGGGAGACCTATCCGGGTGCGGCAACTTGACATCCGTGGCGATATGACGGCAGCTTGATTAGCGAGTCCTCCATGGAACAAGAGTCCTCCATTAACAAGTTTGGAATCGTGGATCAGACTGAGGGAGAACAGGGGAAGGAAAGCCAGGCACGGTGTTTCTAAAATATCTCTCGATGGATCCTAAATTCACGCTGGATAATAAACTACCTTTTGAGTGTCTCGTAGGGTACAAATAAACAAGTTTATCCTTCGGATCCTGAGGTTATTGGCTTCCGTTGCTTACAAACCCTAGAGGAATTTTACCAACCGTCGGTCATTTGAACCATGAGCCGAACGGGTGAGTTGCACCGTTGGTAACATGGACTAGCTAATAGCCGAGGGGGAGTACTAACCGTCGGATGTTTAGCAAAAAGGCCGAGTGTTACGCTTCCAACTGTCGGCAATGTATGAAACCTTCGGGCATTTTTAATTTTACCGAGGGTTGGCCGGGGACTGACTTTCACGGTCGGTCTTGGTTAGGATTCTAGTAGTGTTAGGGTTATCTTATCGCTCTGTATAAAACAGGTGTAGATGCCTGGCCAAGAGGGTAAAGCGAAAAGATCTTTTTTATATAAAAACGCAAAATCTAGCAAGCCAAACCAAATGGGCCAAAAACAAGCCCAAGATAAAATTAGATCTCTTTGTTTTAAAAAATTAAATCTATTATACGTTGTAATGTTAAATATTATTTCTGTTAAATAATTAACAAAATTTGATATTGAGGTTAAACTAAACTTTCCCTTCTACTTCAATTTGAATTAACATTTTTTCTCTTTAGGCTCATTTATTCTTAAGAATATTTTCCTTTATGCTGACTCATATGTAAACAACTTTATATTGTGTTGTAATGCTTGATTTAATTTATACATAATTGGGCCCAAAATCGGACGAATACCTCAGAAAAATCTAGAAGGCTGATCCAAATGGGCAAAAATCTAGGCATGGATTAAACTTTTTAGAGTTTTTTGTTTTAAACAATTTATATTTGTTAAATGTACAAAATATAAATAACATTATCCTTAAATATTTAACAAAAGTTAGGGTAAATTTAATGAATTTTAAATAGATTTTTTATACCCAATTTTAAGAAGGTTAATATTTCTCTTCTAATATTTCTCTTCTAATAAACTTTGAATTAAAATTTTCTCTTTCTTTAAACTCATTTATTGTTAATGATTTTTTACTTTTTGTATACTTATTTTTAAGAAAACTTAAATTATTTCTTAATGCTTCATGTTTTTTCTAAATAATTTCTACTTAATTCTTGAATATATATCAATTTGTACAGAAATCAGTATAATTCGCCATATATATTTCACATGATTTAATTGGATCACTTTTATTTCCAAGTGTCTTACAAGCAAACACATATAGGCTCTTTCATTATCACCTTAATAACTTTTTTCTCAAATTTCAATTCATTTAGATTACTTCCAAAAGCTAGGCACATGGGAAAATTTTCATTTGTAATATCTTATTCTATAAAAGTTTTGTGTGTGTGCGCGCGCGCGTGTGTTTACACTGCATATATAGCTCCATATATGAGTAATTCTTCACATATTCAAAACAACAAAATATATGCATTATATATATTACCGGAGGTGATGAGGGGATTGGGCAGTTTTTACGGCAAGGATTTTGTTTTGCAGTTCTCGGGCGAGCTACACTAGTTTGATTTAAGACGACTAAGTCCTGAACTTTATTACTGTGCAACCTCAAGATCCTGAAAATAAAATAAAATCCAGTGGTTATTTTGCTTACCTTAATTTAAAACTGCGCTTTTAAAGCTGTTAATTAATACCAAATCCATTTAGGCTTTGATTCAATCTTGTAAAACCCATCTATGTTAGAACGTGTTGGTTCTCTCAAAGCACATTGGTCCACATCAACAAAACAACAATCGTCAAGCATCAGCCACCATCCGCTCGCCTGCGCCACCTGTGGCCCGCCGCTGTGGTCGCACCTGGTTGGCCAGCCACCCTGAGGCCATTGCGCTCGCCTAGGGCTGCCATCAAGCTGTTGTGCACTCGTGCGCCCGCCCACCGCTAGAAAGGCTCCTCGCGCCACTGTAGATGTCGCCCACCTGCTAGAATGACCGCTACCGCAGGTACACAAGGAAAGAGAAGTGATGGAGAGATTGAGGGTTAGGGTTATCACCCTATGGGCCGAACCAAATGGGCCAAAAACATGCACAAGATTAAATCTTTAGAGCTCTTTGTTTAAACAATTTATATTTATTAAGTGTTAAAACTTTTAAATATCATTTTCCTTAAATAATTAACAAAATTTAGGGTAAACTTACTGAATTTTTAATAGGTATTTCGGACCCAATTTTATAACAAGGTTTAATTAGTATTTCCCTTCTAATTAACTAGTTTATGCGGTAGCAAGTCACAATTACTGAAACTCTATCTTTGTTCTACTATATGGGTACTCTGGCAGACTACTTTAACGGAGCGTCTAATAAACCTATGATATTAATATGCCCTGGGTTCTCATGATTCATGGCCTCAACCTGAATTTGCAAAGTTCGCCCAAACAATCGAAAACCAGACAAATACTTGAAAGAATGGCTGCCCAGGCATTTCCGGATATCATTTTACACTGACGGTGTTTTTTTATAGAACTAATAATAATGGTGGTCACGTGGTAATGCAAGAGACTCTGTAAAAATGAGTAGCTAAAATACTGATTTAGCTATTATCTAAAACAAAATAGCTAGGAAAAGGACGATGAGAAGTACTCGGCCTTGCGTGAGAAGTGCGGCTGCGCATTGTGGCAGGGCGGCTGAGGCTAAGGGGCATAGCTTGGGAAGGGTGGAGATTCGCTCGGCGGCAGCGGCGTGGGTGTGCGACGGAACCAGTGGCCAGGGCAGCGCGGGAGGGCGAAGGTGGGATGGAGCGCAGGGGGCGGGGCGGGATGGCCAGGCGGACGGGCTCGGTATATTTGCCGAGCGAGACTCACGGGATAGCTAGCGGAATAGATTGGCCAGGAGGATACCGATTCTGTTGGAACTAGTTTTTGATGAGATTTGTCCTTTTTTAGCTAATTTATAAAGGATACAAAGGCTCTTGGAGATGCTCTTAGTCCACTTATTAGATATCTGAGTACAAGCCAGACCATATAATGTATCAAAGATGCCATCTATTTGTGATGAAAACAAGGTATGCATTATCATAGTTAAATAAATAAGTTCATTTTTTTCTTCTTTTCAGCTACCTCTGCAAATGCATGGCAGAACTCATTAAACTGCATTGCACCCCAACGACTTCTTCGTCAAGCTCTGCACCTGCAATATTATTGAGCAGAGTACCCCTTGGTAGCACAATGTTATTAGCAGCGGCAGCATCAGCATCACGGATCTCATCCCTCGGTATCGGTTCACTAGTTTTCCATCAGGAGGATTTTCCTTTTAGTACTGGCGCTTCAGCTTTTTCTTGATACAGCCAGAAGGAATTGCATTTTTTTTTGGGAAATTTGTCTGACGGACACCCGTAAAGGGTGGTTTTGGGTGACGGACACTGGACCGGTCGAATTTGCCTGGAGGGCACCACGAAACGCTGGTTTTGTTTGGAGGACACCGCGCGCCCTTTTCCAGCCCGATGGAAGACATGAATGACGCAAGTGCCCTTTGGGCCTTTTGTTGCCACCGGACCAGTTCAGATGGAGGAACGACTGGATAAGGCAACCGCCTCCACTCATTCATTGATGACATTGTCTTAAGCACATTTCCGTGCTATCACATGCTTAATATGGGAATGGTAAGCCGAATACCTTCGTATCTTAGTTATTTCATGCGCTGACCCGACATATGTATGGTTGTTGCCTTGCAAGGTGCTCACGGCTAGGTCGCCATGTGTTGGGACTAGCTACCCTTGGCATATGTCGGGAGTGTATTAAATCTCTCGGACACGTTTGGGAAAGGTTGATGCATGAATCACTCCTTACGATTGAGTTTCATATGGGCTGTGGTCTGACATCGTGTGGGTAAAGTGGCACACCTTGCGGGAGTTTAAATCTATTGCAATAGCCGAGCCCTCGGTCATGGGGCATGCTTAATGTACATTGAATTCATCATAGAGTCGTGGCTGATATTGGACGCACTTGGGTAAAGTGCGGTGATGATCATGATGATTCAAATGTGATTATGTGAGAGGATGGAAATGTTACTAGAGATTTGATCTTCAATGAGATAAAACTTGATATGGGATGGGTTACAAATATTTGACTCATAGGTGCTACAATCAATATGTTTTCATTTATGCTTATAGATGCAATTTTAGATTATAAGTTTTACTCTTGCAAAGATTACTTAACCCTAAAGCCAAGTCCTTGCTATAGCTCAAATGCATGCTCCTTGTTTATATACGGGTAAGACTTGTGGAGTACCTTCGTACTCAGCGGCTTTGCATTGAAGTTTTGCAGGAATCGTCCTACGATCGTGCCTCTGGTCATTAGCCCTGCGAGTTATGGCGTCACCAATTTTGTATCATAGGATTTCCTTCCGCTGCATTGTAAGTTATATGAATTCATGTAAATAAAAAATTGTAATAAATATGTGTTGTATATTATGGTTATATGTGTTGTGATTTCATTTGTAAACTGGTATGTGTGCAATAATAGCTTTCCTGGGAGTTATTGCGGTACACATATCGAGGGAACCTCTGAATACTTTTGTTTTCGCCAAATTGTGCCTTAATGGCACTTGAGTTTGGTTAAACCAAGAGTTATTCAGGGTGGGCCCTTACAATACTAGTCAAAAACTATGATCTCAACACGTGGTTAGCATACCTGCAGGAAAGAGTTCACTGGCAGAATATATCCAATGATCACCAACCATATACGAATGGCGTCCATCAGTTCGACGCTGCATGGACAGCGCTTCATACGTGGCTAGCACGTATTCACTTCCCGTGCCCACCCTGCACGGGACGCCTACAGGTATCCATGTTCTGTAGCACATGGCTATGACCCTATGTCACATAGCAGACCACGTCTCATATGTCCTTTCGACCCGTCCTCAAGTAAGCCACTTCTTGAGATCATCTCCAGCAGAGTTGCTAAAAACGAATTGCTAAAATTGTGTTTAGGTATAGGAGAGAGAAGATTTAGCAATCCATTTTGTTTTCGTCTCCAACAGAATTGCTAAAACTGGATACCTAAAAAGCTTCTTATAAATACCCTTAACTTTCAGGGGGTTTTCATAAAAGCACCAAGACACAAAAACATTACAAAGAAATACATGTTTCCAAGAGGGCATTTCTGCAAAAGCTTGGGGCCATGGCAAAATCTCTTCTCGATGTGGCCCATGGCAGAACGTCGCCGTATCCTTGGCCTTGCCATCGCCGTTGAGGGGTCGCGGAGTCGACGTCGAGCGGTCCCGTGCGCCCTTGGTCAGCGACGTCGCGCCCCTGGCGGCGGGGGCGACACGGCCTGGCGAGGGGGGTGGCGCTGCTTGGCGAGGGAGCCGGTGAGGACGGCGACGCTGTCTGGCGAGGGGGGCGGCGCGGCTTGACGAGGGAGCCGGTGAGGAGGGCGACGCGGTCTGGCAAGGGGGGCGGTGCGGCCTAGTAATGGTTCGACGAGGCCTGGTGAGGGCGGGCGGCGTGGCCCGACGAAGCTGGGCGACGGGGAGCGTGCGGACTGATTCGAGCCGAGTGATGCAGCGGAGGGGGCAATGGCGACGAATCCCGTCGCAGAGGAAGGCGGGAAGAACACCAGGACGACAAATTTGGTCCTCGGTGGCGACATTCCGCGCCGGCGCGACAACATTCCTCGGTGGCGGACGGCGGAGCGAGTGGCAGCGGGGGAGGGGAAAGTTCCGATTCTGGCAGTTGGGTGTTCGCGGCAGCGGTTCAGAAGATTTAGCAATCCATGCTTGGATTGCTATATTTGAGTCCAGGAGAGAGAATTTTAGGTATAGCAACCCATATAGCAACTCTGCTGGAGCAGTTTTTTGACTGTTTTTAGGCTTTCTGGTAGTTTTTAGGTATAGCAATCCATTTTACCAACTCTGCTGGAGATGCTCTGAGGGAAGCATCCGGTATCTCATCAGCGGCAGATGTCCACTCACTTGATATCGGTGGCAAACTTCCACAATTTACATCACGTAGAAGATGTTACGAGTCGCATGTTGCCATGCGAAACATCCTCAAGCTGGCCGCTTCTTGAGGTAAGCGCTCATGGTCCATATCACCAAGAGTGAGGTCCACGATCCCCTGTCACGTGGCCGATATACTTACCTTTCTTACCTGAGCGTAGGTGCATCGTTACAGAAAAGTAATCAACAGAAAGCAAAGCCTATGCTAGATTAGTATATATATCCACCTTAATATATATACCTACACCATTCCCTTAACAAGGCACAAGCAAGCACAACATAGGTACTGAAAAGGTAACACCCGTGGTACCAACAATTAAATTCCTGCAAACTTTCACCTCCTAAAGCATCTCTAAAATTGCCATAGATAGGTATGAATTTGGTACAAATCACTACCAGGATCCCCACTTTTCCCGAGTGCCCAGGGCACTTGGGAAAAGCCCAAAAACACTCGGGAAAGCCTTTCCCGAGTGTAGCACTCGGGAAAGCTCACTCGGTGTAACTGTACACGGGGAATGCCACCTTTCCTGAGTGTCTTTTTTCGGGCACTCGGGAAAGGCTTTCCCGAGTGTTAAACCAACACTCATAGAACAAAAACCTGACGGACGGCGAACTGACGGCGACCCCCCCCTTTCCCGAGTGTAATTTGAATTGCACTCGGGAAATCCCCACCCCTTTCCCGAGTGTAATATAAATTACACTAGGGAAAAGCCCCCCCTTTCCCGAGTGTAATTTAGATTACACTCGGGAAAAGCACCCCCCTTTCCCGAGTGTAATATAAATTACACTCGGGAAAAGCCCCCCCTTTCCCGAGTGTCTGTGCATATGCACTCGGGAAAGCCCACCCCCTTTCCCGAGTGTCTGTGCATTTACACTCCGGAAAGTTATTTTTCAGAACCATTTTTATTTGTTTTTTCGACAAATCCAATTGACAAACACACAGGCATTATATATATATGACAATATGCATCTATTTCACAACCATAGCCACATCCAAATCCTCAAACAGTCCACAATTCAACAACTAATATACACATAGTCCACAGATGCTTACAAGTGCACAAATTGTCCACAAATAGTTCACAAACACTCACAAGTGATACATATAGTCCACAAAACAGAAATCATGGATCAAAGAGTGGGGGTACATTTGGGAAAAGATTTCGAACAGCCGATAAATCCACGTCTTGCACAGGCGCAGCCCCAGCCCCAGCATTCGACCCCGCTGACCCAGGCATCGGCTGCACAAAGGAAGACATAACATTTGTGATACAATAAGTATAGCACAACTAAGTTTTCTAAGTCTCTATGTTTTCTAAGTCTCTAGATTTTCGAAGCCTCTAAGTTTGTCTATGTTTTCTAAGTCTCTAAAATGTGCAAGAGACTCACCGGAGAAGAATCAGGAGGACGAGGAGCCCATGTCGGATGTGGCGGCAGGGGGTGACCTATCGCCTCGAATTGAGCTCGAAAGAAGGAGAACATCTCTTGTGTATGCGCTTGCACATGTGCGTGCACCTGCGCCTGCACCTGCGCCTGCACCTGCTCCTGCACCTGCTGCGCCAAAGTCGCCTCGAGCTGCTCCCGTCTGGCCCTCTCTTCGTCAAGCTGAGCCTGCAATATTGAATCAAATGTTAAACTCGAGTGCAATATTGAATCAAATGAAAAAATTAAACGAACAAGGAATGTAACAGTAATAACCTGGAGGGCTTGTGTAGCGGTCGGTCGTTCGCGTATGCTCGGGCCACCGCTAACAGTCCGTGCTCGAATCTGGGAGAGCGTGGGAGTACTTGCCGTGTCGATGACGCTGTCACCAAGATAGTACCGCCCATGCTTCCTGCCTTTTCCCGCCCTCATCACGACTTCTCCATCGAGGTCATGTGACCTCGGATCGTAGTCTTGCCCATAGACCTCCTTTGCCACCTCTGAGTATGAACTGAGGCGGCTATAGGCGGTCGGATTGCTGTACTCCTCGGGCGGGTCCTCCGGGTTGTAGTGGATCGCCGCTGACGCCTTGCCCTTGTGGGACAAAGCAAATGCCTCGAAGGTGTTGATAGGCTGACCACCATAAGCCTCCGACTGAGGAAAGAAACATGATTAGAAATTATGCGTTATTGAGAGTTAGAGTGAAGAAATGATTTGACATACGTATTTTGCCGCATACTCGTTGAGGCTAAGACTGCCCTGATGGTGTGATGGACCTTGCATCAACAATCGACGCTGTCGGCAAGCCTCGTGCGTCGCAGCCCAGTTCTCAGCGCACCACTTGTCCACCAAGGCCTCCCAGCAGTCGCTATGCGCTGCCATCCACCACGGAGTCGCCTGCACGTCGTCAAGCATATGACACATAAGAAGGTGAAATAAAACATAGTTAATCTCATTAAAGCTTGTTCTATATTTACCGCCAAGTATTCTTCCTTCGTCGGGAAAATCCTTACTGCCTCCTTTCTGTTAACCTGCACATCCATGGCAGTCTTCAAATCAATGATGGCCTGGTTGCGCGCCTCGTACATCATGTCCTTCACAAGTTTGTGACACGTTGTACGTGCCACCTGCCGCGCCATGTCCTCGTATCCTTCTTCAATTCTGTAGAAATCCTGCATACAAACGCGGTACTTCAAACTGTTATTTCAAGAATGATGAATAAAATGCCATGTGTTGAGCAATGTAGTAGATTCAAGAATGATGAATAAAATGCCATGTGTTGAGCAATGTAGTAGTGAGGAAGAGTTACCAGCATCTCGTTGATCACCCGCTCCATCTTGTTGTTGAACTTCCTGCCATCTCGATCCTCCACGTCGTTCACGGCGACATAGTGGTCAAACGTGTCGGCAACCTCTAATCCCTCCGGAAGCTGCACCAATCCAGGGTAGTGTTGCCTGCACAAAATACCCAGGATGCCGTTGACCTTGCGTCTGTGAGAACCCCCAACGGGAGGAGTCCATGACCTGCCGAAATCATTAAGATAAAGTGTTAGTATCAATTGTTATTTAAAACAAATGAAATGAAAGTGTATTGGTAACATCTAAAGTAACTTACCGGGGAGGGACAGGGCGAACTATCGGACGACGGTCCAAAGGTATCGGTCGCTTCGGCAAGGTCGACGACCCTCGCCGACGAGGTCCCTGGGCCTGGCCCTGCACCTCCTCGTCCTCGCTGTGCTCCTGCTCCTCGTCCTCGCCGTGCTCCCGCTCCTCATCCTCGCCCTCCTCCTCGTCCCCCTCGCTGTCCTCGCGCTCCTCCCCGTCCTCGCGCTCCTCCACCTCCTCCTCAGACGACTGAGACTGCTGCTCCAACTCGTGCTCAGGCGACGGTGACCTAGAAGGTGACCTCGCTCCACCTCTCCCTCCACCTCTCCCTCCACCTCTCCCTACACCTCTGCCTCCACCTCGCCCACTTCTCCCACCTCTCCCTCCACCTCTCGCTCCACCTCTCCCTCCACCCTTGCTTGCACCTCTCCGCCGACTACCCTCAGCCTCATCTCGGTAAAAAAAGGACAAGGACCTCGTCACAGCTTTGCCTACGCCGCCCACCATCGTTCTCCAATCACCTGCAATTAAAACAATTCAACAAATCAGTATATTTTAAAAAAGATAACATAGTATTATAAATAAAGAAAAAGGGTAACCGAAATCTAATTAGTACGGATCATACATGTATCAGAAATAATCATCATCGTCGATAATAGGTGGATCATTAGTCTCATCATCAATATCGTGCATGTCGACATAATCATGTAGGTTCTCCGAAGGAGGAGGAATGTCATCATCACTATCTAGATGTAATCGCTCAAGAAGTTGTAAGTCCTTCGCATTATCAACCTCATCTCCAATGTCCTCATTGTCTACATCCATTTCGAACACTTCAGTTAAGTCTATCACAAAACTCTCTTCCAGCCCATTTTCTTGAAAGAAGTCATCTTCCTCATATGAGTTTGGGTCTATGGTGTAATCGGCATCGTTTGGGACAGGTAGTTTACCGTGTGACGATACCTTGTACACAACATCCCAACCTTGGAGACGTTCGTCGGTTTGGCACAGGTATGAGAGATAATAAACTTGCGTGGCCTGAGTAGCCACGATATAGACATCGTCTCCTGGTAAGACGGTTGACTGTTGAATTTCGACTAGCCCAAGATTAGGAGTCCGTCTCACTGCATCCGGGTCAAACCAATGGCATTTGAAAATGACAGGATTAAGAGGTTTGCAACCCGGAAAATCTAATTCGTATATCTTTTCGATTCTTCCATAATACTCGACGCCATCATCGCCGGGCGTAAAAACTCCCGTATTTGTAGTTCGTCGATTGGGACGACTCTCCTCGTAGCTTGTTGTGTGAAAGCGATATCCGTTGACATCATAACCGTTAAATGACCTGACCCTATAGTCACAGCCGTTGGAAACTTGTCTCAACTCGGCATTCATGGACTCATCGGTTTGGCCCTGCAAGATAGAGCAGGATAGATCATCAATTAAGAGCAACGTAATGCATGTCAAACTAAGTAGGAGATAAATCGGTTTGACAGTACCTTCTTTTTGAACCAAGAAATGAAATCGGGTTTTCCACTTCCCGCACCCTGTTTAAGTAGGGAGTCAATTTCGTTCGAAGTAGGATTCCTTGATCGTCGCCAGAATTGATGAACAAATTCTCTGTGCCAGCGAGGAACAAAATTAGAGGGTTTGATGCAGAAGAGTGACTAATCAAAAGTAAGTTTGTTGAGAACTTACTCTATGTATGACTTGGTTTCCTCAAGGTTGGTCAACACATATAGCATGATTGTGCGCCACTCGTTGTATGACAAGAACTTGTTGGTGGCACCACTTGCACTTCCGAGTTGCCCTTGGAAAAGGCTGAGGCTCGACTCATTTTCGGCAACATTGTAACGAGGAGGTGGATTATGCACGCTAGGAAGGTTGTCAGCATAGTACTTAGTGAAGTTTGACACCTCCTCGAGAAGGTATGCCTCTGCCATGGAAGCTTCAATTTTGCATTTATTTTTACATTTAGTTCGGAGAACCTTTAGACATCTCTCAATGGAATAGCACCAACGGTTCTGCACAGGCCCACCCATTCGTGCCTCATACGGGAGGTGCAAAATCATATGCTGCATCGAAGTGAAGAAACCGGGTGGAAAGATTTTCTCCAACTTACAGACCAACACAGGAGCCATTTTTTCCATGTCTGCAATCAGCTTTTTTGGTATCTCCTTAGCACAAAGTTGTCGGAAGAAATAGCTCAACTCTGCCAGCGCTTGCCATACATGGTCAGGGACATAGCCTCGAACCATCGAGGGAAGAAGCAGCTCAAGCCACACGTGGTAGTCATGACTCTTGACCCCACTGATTCGCATAGTTTCTAAGTTCACTCCCCTCCTCAGGTTCGATGCAAACCCATCAGGGAACATTAAAGTTTTAAACCATTCAAGTACTTCCCTCCTTTGGGCCCTCGTCAAGACGAAATCAGCCTTAGGCTTTATCCATCTCTTGTTGCCGGGTTTAGGAGGCGCCATGTCAAGCTTAGGTCTATCGCATAAGGTTGCTTGATCCACTCTTGCCTTAACATTGTCTCTTGACTTATCAGCATAGGCCATGATCGTACAGAAAGACGCCTCCCCAATATTTTTTTCTGTGTGCATTCGGTCAATGTTATGTGGAAGAAGAATGTCGTCCATATAGGAAAGCCTATACAAGCCCGAGATATGAACCCAGGCATGTAGCTCACCATATCCCTCAAAACCATCTCCACTTTCATTGACCTTGAGAGCATCTAACTCGGCACGAACATCGGCACATGTCATGATCTGTGGTGCAGGGTCGTTAACTTCAACACCTTTTGTAAAGTTCTTTATGTCTCTTCTGAATGGATGGTCAAGAGGGAGGAATTGTCGGTGTTTGTCGAACGAAGAATACTTGCCACCCTTCTTCAAGTAATGAAACATCAGCTTTGACTTGCATACTAGGCATGGGAACTTGCCGTGAACACACCACCCGCAGAATGTTCCATATGCCAAGAGGTCATGCAGAGAATATTGGTACCAAACATGCATTTTGAAGTTTGTCTTTGTTGCTTTGTCGTATGTCAATACCCCTTCCTTCCAAGCACGTTCCAAATCGTCGATCAGAGGCTCCATGAACACATTCATATTAGTCCCCGGATGTTCAGGAATTATCAAGGACAAGAATATGTACTGTCGTTGAAAAAGGACGCCGGGGGGCAGATTGAGGGGTATAACGAACACGGGCCAACAAGTGTATGGGGCAGCCCCCATTCCATAAGGATTGAACCCATCTGATGCCAGTGCCACACGTACATTACGAGCCTCATCTGCTTTCTTATGATGGATTCGATCAAAATGTGTCCAGGATTCACCATCGGCCGGATGTACAAGATTCTCAGGATGGTATCGCACTCCTTTTTTGTGCCATGTCATCTGTTTCGCAGTCTCTTCGGTCATGTAAAGACGCTGGATCCTCGGTATGAACGGGAGGTACCGTAGGATTTTCGCAGCGACCGACGTCTGCCGCTTTTCACCATCACCTAATTCTACCTCCAGGTACCGTGAGGATGAATACTTTGGACAGTACAAGGCTTCTGCGTGTTCTTTACGGAACAACACGCATCCTTTCGGACAAGCATGTATCTTCTCATATGGCATCTTAAGTGCACGAAGTAGTTTCTGTGACTCATACATGTTCTTTGGCAGAATGTGACCTTCCGGAAGCATGCTGGCAATAACTGTCAACATGACATTGAAATTGCGGTGACTCAGGCTAAACTGGGACTTTACGGCCATCAGGCGCGCAATGGCATCCAATTGAGAAACATTGGTATGCCCGTGAAGGGGCCGCTGTGCCGCATCCAACATATCATAATACGCCTTTGCACTTGGCTCTGGCTCCTCCTCCCTGCAACCTTCCTCGAAGTTGTGTGCCTCTGCATAGTCATTCAACATGTCTGCTACCCCGGCATCCTCGTCAAAAGCCTCGTCGATGCGTGGTCTGACGACCTCGTGTCGCACACGATCGGCTTCACCATGGCTGGTCCAACGTTTATAGTTCGCCATGAATCCATGCTTTATGAGATGTTTACCCATTTCTACCTTTGTTTGCTTCTTACGGTTTTCACATTCACTACATGGACAGAAAGTCCGAGGAGGCTTTCCTTTAACATTGGCAAATGCTTTTTTCATGAAACCTTGAGTCTTTTTAATCGATTCCTTACTGCACGAACTCTGACTTTGGCGGCCCGTGTACATCCACTCACGGTCATCCATCCTCTAACATATCATCGAGTAATAGATAAATTAATTGCATCTACCGTTCACTTATACAGTCTAATCGGTAAAGATAGGTCCTAATCCCACCCGAGGATGTGCATATGAGGTTAGTTTTCATGCTCTACTCCTATCCGAGACTAGGGGTGGAAAGTGGATACGGATAATCCGTATTATTCGATATTCGTATCCGATGAAATACAAATGCAGTACGAAAATTGCCATTCGATTAATATTTTTACACTATTCGAATTCGTATTCGAATTCGATTAAAAAATATGGATGTGGATATGGTTTGAGGTTTTGACATCAGATATTCGACATATCCGTATTTGTATTCGTATCCGCTACTATATCACAAATATACCCATATATTATATAAAAAATATTATAAAATTGATTCAATTTTGATATAAACTAGTGTAGATCATGTGAAATAATGCTATTAAAGATACTTTAGAGAGAAAAAAGTGTAGTAGTTTTCTTAACAACATAGAAATTAGATGTATCCGTATCCGTCCGAATTATAGTGACATTCGCTTTTGTATTCGCATTCGTTTAATATTCGATCCGTATTCGTATTCGAAAACGTTCGTATTCGTATCCATATTCGTTTACAAATA
This sequence comes from Eragrostis curvula, assembly GCA_007726485.1. Lineage (NCBI taxonomy): Eukaryota > Viridiplantae > Streptophyta > Magnoliopsida > Poales > Poaceae > Eragrostis > Eragrostis curvula. The sequence goes on along the minus strand of CM017440.1, from coordinate 21,570,108 downwards.
TGGATATGGATATGGGAAAGGCGCTATTCGATTCGTATTCGATCCGTTTCCACCCCTATCCGAGACAGAATTTCGGCAGCACCTCCCCGCTATTCTCCAAATACACGTCCTAACAAGGAGATTGTGTATCCGGAGAACAACAGGGAGATGGTGCCGAAACTCTGTCTCGGATAGAAGTAGAGCACGAAAACTAACCCATCTACACATCCTCGGGCTGTCCAAAAAACGTGGACATTTCGAAACAGATACGGCTATACATATGCAAAGAACTGCATATTTCAAACCGTATCTCTTTCGAACGGGAGACGCCTAACTAGGTTTCGCGTGACCTATAAACATGAATGAAAAAAGAAGGTCTTTTATGTCTCACCTTGCTATCCTGCAAAGTGACGACTCGAGGACGATGCAACGGCCTCTCACTGAAAAAAAAAGAAACAAATAGTGTCAATTTCGTAAATTTCGGCAGCATCTCTCCTACACGGAGAGGTTTCCAAAACCTGCAACAAAACAACGGCACGATGGCCGGCAACCAAAAATCATATCACAATGACAACTAATTTCGAATTCCTCATTTCACAATTGCCGATCAATTTTCAACATATTCCTCATTTGCCCGTAATCGACATGGAGGGAGTATGCAGAACACCAGAGCTGAAGCTAAGCACACTGTTCTATTCTCCATAATAACATAGCAGTACAATTCATAGTGCAACAGTGCAACAAAATTCAGAATTGCCTAAAGAACAAAATAACCACCGCAGCCAAAATTTCATAGTAGAACGACTATGTGCATGATCTTAATGGGAGCAGAGCTGCAGACTAGTAAAATTTGTCATGTTTTCCAATTGGTTCAAAAATCATGGAGATGCATGTTTGCAATTTGACAGTGCTCATTGTCACCAATCTCACAATCCTAAAAAAAAGGATACTTGAACACAAAATACATAGCTTGACATATTCAAAAGCAAGAACTAACCTGGCAGGAGAAGAGCAGCAACGCTGGGTCGCCGGGGGCTACCTGAACTGAGGGGCGTCGAGCTGCTGTTGAGGGGTGATCTGGAGCAGAGGGTGGCCCGGCGTCGTGCTGCAGGGGGAGAAGATTGCCGGGGAGGGAAGGGGCCGGGGCAGCAGGCCGGGGGCGGCATGGCGCTGTCGGAGGTGGAGAAGATGACCGGCCCGGGCCGGGGCGGGTCGATGGTGCGCGCGCCTGGGCGGATCGAGGCCGGAGGTGGAGAAGAAGTTCGAGTCGGGGGTGAGGAGCGTCGGGGCGCGACCAGACGAGCAAAGCCGGGGCGCGGCCTCGCTGGCACCGACTCTGGGCCACGGCCTCGCCGGCACGGGGGACGGGGACCGAGCCCGGGGGCGCGACGAACAGCGGCGGCGGCACAAGGACGGGGGAGTGAGGGAGGGCGGCGACTCGAGGCCAGACGGCGGCGGCGGTGGCGCGAGAGAGGGAGGCGAGGGCAGCAGCGGGCCGAGAGGGAGGCGAGGGATGGCGACGGAGGCGGTGGAGGGCGGCGGAGGCGGGGGAGGTGCTGGGTCGCGGAGGCGGGGGGAAGCGGTGGAGGGCGGCAGAGGCGGTGGAGGGCGCGGGAGGCGGGGCACGAGCTGGAACGGCGCCGGCGTAGGGAGGGCGGCGGGCGACGCTGGATTTCGAACGAGATCGAGGAAGAAAGGGACGGGGGCGCGAGAGAGGGAAAAAATGGCTAAGTCCCCCCCCCCCCCCCTTTCCCGAGTGTCTAGATTCGAGACACTCGGGAAAGGCCCCGACCTTTCCCGAGTGTCTTGGATCTAGACACTCGGGAAAGAGGGGATGGGGCTTCTCCAAGTATTCTTCCATCAGGCACTCGGGAAAGAAATTTCTTGAACAACTTAAAAAAAATTATAAAATAGCAAACAAATTCAAAAAATATCCAAAATTTGGAATTACACTGTTTACATGATCTAGTGTCTGTTAAAAATAGGCTTCAAGTAAAATTCAATTTTGACACACCATTTGTCTTCGAATCATAAGGACCTAATCTAAACTCTATGTCTCTTCTTTGGAGATTCTCCGTTTTGTGAACAACATAAGTGACAACTTACACGAATCATCCTCTATTTTTTATCACAACATCCCCGTATGATATCGTGACATCTTGACAAATCTCAGAATTTTTTGGCAATATTTGTATTTTATACAATTTTAAAACAAATCGATCACACGATCGAAATGATATTTCATCAATAAAAATTGTGAATTTTCATTTCGTCTCCTGGACACGGTGTCAAGATCAACTCAATAACATGAATATCATTTTTTCATTACCTCGATTCTATTATTCGAGGGACTTGCCGTTCAATTTTGAGTTATCATCAAAAAATACAATTAAAGGAAATAAATTACTAAATTTAGTAAACGGTTTGTGAAATTAACAAAATTTCAACATGAAGTATATTGAAGTGTATAAGTGATAGGAAAAAAGTTTGGTAGCCAAAATGTGAAAAAAAAAGTTTTCCCGAGTGCATGACGGTGACACTCGGGAAAGGTTCCTCCCCGTCGTCAACTGTAACGCCCGCTAGTTGGCATGGGGCCCGCTCTTCATTTTCCCGAGTGTCTACGAAAAAATACACTCGGGAAAACCATTTTTTCCCGAGTGTCTTACATTTCCCGACTGTCTCGTCCCCTGGACACTCGGGAAAAGTTATTTTTCCCGAGTGTCAAGCTTTTCCCGAGTGTATTTATTTTGACACTCGGGAAAGGTCAGCTTTCCCGAGTGCCCGATAAATTACACTCGGGAAAGGTTATGACACTCGGGAAAAAGCCGATTTCTGGTAGTGAATATAACCTGATAGATAGCATAAGAATTGGCCAATATGAATAAATTGCAGCATAGGACAACAACACATATCGTGAATAAAATGAAGAGTAGGGCAGTAGCAATTGCTCACATGAACAAATAGATACAAATCAGATTAAACCATCATGACAAGTTCCTAAGATCACCCATGTCACAAGCAAGGAATTGCAATTGGAAAGTAGATGTCCTAACCAGCATGGTAAATAATTTCTAACTAGGCTAGAATATTAAACAGGTTACCATTATTAAATTTTACATCAAGAGAAACATATGGCCTAATCATGCAGCACAATTACCATAAGCATTGCATTTTATCATGAGCACTCGGTCCTGATTTTCCTTTCATTTTAAACTGCAGTTTCGGGATGGATTAACCTTGGAGACATGTAAACATATCACTAGCATAATTACCATAGTTGTCATACTTATGGTCAATTTGACATACCAAACAACAAGGGGCAGCCCTCCATTATTTTGCATCATAAGAGAACTCATATCAACGTAACCATGCTTGGAGATTAGAATTTACTAACGTTGGTATTGTAGTTCATCATGAGTATTGAGTTCTGATTTTTTTTTAACTATCATAGATTTAAAGCAACCTTAAACAGTCCCAAACAATATGAACAATTACCTAGTAGCAGCCCTAACATGTATCATAAGCAATTTGAGTTAACGTAGCACAATTAGGACATGGTAGATAGCATTATATTCACACAACATGAATGAAAAGGTGTAGGGCAGCACAAACCACCGTAAAAACGTAGAGGCATGACAAATTTAAATTGCTACCACAAGCTTCTAAAGACATTAGTTACATATGGTAGCATAAATAGGGCATATCGACATAAATAACATGGAAAGAAATTTAATTCGACAAGCGCATTAACCATGATACAACCATAAATATAATGTTCTTAATTGAAGCAAGGCACACAAGGACACAATTAAGACACTCAAAATAATAAACATATTAACACACCAAGGGAGAGGTCTTATAATTTCACTAAGGGCATACAAGCATAACATGACAACATTCAATCGCGGTACACTACCCCGTCCCCCGTCATTAGTGGGTCGCTTAGTTAGTGAAGTTGGTCAAATTTTAATTTTTAAAGCTTTGCTTATCCTCAAATGTAACCTTAGCTTTGATGCCACGCTGTAAAGTCCTCATTTTTCATTCACAGTTAAAGTGTTAATGAGCTACCCCTAATTGAAACTACGGTCATCAGAAAGCTCGGGAGAGCAATCTCATGCCCGAACTTCAAAACGGATAGCACACAATCACTTCAACCCTAAATAAAATGAGCAGCCCCCGATGTACGAATATAACGGTTCCCCAGGAACGCAACCGTTACTCGCATATCGTGTCAGCATAAACATCATCATCGCACAACCACAAATGAGAGTAGCAAATCTGAAAATTTAAGTTACTAATAATTTATCTCTATCCGTGGTTTCCAACACATGGATAGATACATCAAGTTTCAAATATTGTTGCCAAAAATTGCACCATGCACAAGAATATTATACAAGTTTGACATGAATTTCAGATTTGATCAAGATTAACTATATATGGAGCGGAACGTTGCGTAGGTAACCCATCCCCAGGCTACAAATGGGATGAGCAAAGTTCTAGTCATCCCAACCCTCGGCGGGAAGAAAAGATCAAACACCGGAGTCTTTGCACCTACAAAACCACTTAAAATACACATGAGTATGGAGTGAACCCACAAGACTTACCCAAATATACTCAAAGAATTATGCATGAAAGGCTTTAGCAAGGTAGGCTTTAGGCTAAGTAAGATTTCAGCACAAATCATAAAGCAAGTTGCATGTATACTAAAAGCACAGAGTAAGCGATCATCATTTTCAGCACCTATAGATTAATTAGATGTTATCCCTTAGCCCACAAGTTAAATTTCACAACAATTAAAATGAGAGTGACCATCATCTTTCCAACATGGTACAACAATCCAAAAATCAACTTGCACTTCACCAGGTGCAACCACATCCACAAACAACTACGAAGTAGACAAATCGAATCGAGCAAGTCCATGACTGAGTGCGCGGCTATTGCAATAGATTTAATTTCTCCCGGGATGTACCATTTACCCACACGGTGCCAAGACCACAGCTCATATGAACCACGTTCATAAGGAGTAATTCATACACCAACCTTTCCCTAAATGCCCAAAAGATTTGCATACACTCCCGACAAGTGCCAAATTGCATGTCTCATATTGAACCCCCATGGCAATTGCGGATGCTTTTATGATGACCAAGCCTCACTATATATGGACGCCTCTTGGACCATCACATCCCCTACACAAGTCGAGTCAGGCAGCAAATAATCGAGGCACAAGGATCCACGGCTTACCGGTCCCATCAACCTTTCCCGCATGCCTGAAAATTCTAAGACGATCCCGACTCATGCCAAGGGTACCTAGTCCCACGTTGTGGTGACCTCGATAAGAACCTTATGTGATGAGGACCATCCTACATAGTCGAGTCATCGCCCAAAATGACCAAGGCATACGGAGACCGGCTTCCGTCCCAAAACGGCATGTGGCGGTACAGATAAGTGCTCAAAACATTCGCAACAACGAAACGGCCCTTAACCGATCAAGCGGGGACCGGGAAAAGCAAAGGCAAATCCAAGAAGACCGGCATAACTACACCCGCTCAATCATCTACATCATCATCACCACAGCCCCAAACATGATGTACCATTAAAATGTTCCAATTGCCGGAAGGATAGCACCTATAGCTCGCGACCGGTGGCCGACATCCACCAATCAGCTTCTACCGGTAGCTATGCATGGCTAAGCAAGTTAATGTAAATTTTAATTTATTAACCACCAACAATCATCATAGGATTACAAGGATAATTTCAATAATTCACAAGGAGGGGGAAAATGCATACAAATAGCTCATAATAGATACATAATTTAACCCCATGCAATATATAATATTCCCAATAGTTAGTCAATATTCATTGAGGGTTGGAAGATGCCTAGGTGCTTGCCTTGAGTCTCCTCTGGGTCCTGCTGCACAAACTCATTCTCTTCCTCGGGGTCAACCACGGCCCACTCGCGTCGTCTCCGGTTCTTCGGCGTCTACATGCATATGATGCAACCGTAAGTATGCATAAATGCGCATATGATGCATGAGCTGGGAACGAAATTCTAGTGTAGTGAATGATGAATAAATAAGATACACATCAGGGCAAAATGATGGTCTATTTAATCATGAAGGATGATGCAAAAATAAGGATTAACAGTCATGTTTTTTAATCACTTGGGTATAGTGCAATATTAGAGCGCGTTCAAACAGTCAAAACTAATTGGGGTAAAAATATATACATGAACACTGACTGAAATAAGGATTTTAGCAATTGGATTCATCTCATTTGAGTAATTGCACAATGCATGGTGAAATTCACAATTATTTAACCGGTTAGGGCAAAAGTTCAGAAACAGGGTACTCTGCTCTTCTATCCTGACATGCAATAGTACCACAGTACTAGTGATACAACAAGAGGTCCATACACCAATTTTTATGACATCTTCTTATTGTGAACATGCGCCGCGATTTAATCAAAATTTGACGCATTCGAACCACTTTCAGTAGTACATCAAAAGTGACATGTAGTAAATAATTATCACAGATACTAGGCATCATAAGGAGCACAACAAAACAAGAATCATAATTTTCGAGCTCGAATGAATTTATTATGAATTAAACAAGTATTGAGACATTTTATTGTGTAGAAATAAATCCGTGGAATTAAACTGTAGATCTGGACTCAGGGATTCCAAGAAGACTGAATTTGTATTTTTCTGAGCTCCCGAGAATAAATGACGATTTTTGAAGTTTCTAACTATTTAAACTGAAATAAAACTCCTTTTTTTTAATTTCCCGGGTGCACGTAAGGGGAAGTGCTACGCGCATCCGGCAGATCTACACGCAGGGGCGGCCGACGTGTGGGCCTCAGGCCCCACTGGTCAGCGGCACGGGGGAGCGCGGCTAGCCGCGCGCCGGTGAAAAATGGCGCGGCTAGGGCTCCGCCCGGCGCTGCACCATGCGCAGCGAGCCGGCGGCGGGCGCTGGCCCGAGAGGTCGCGGTGGAGGCGGCAGAGGGAGGAGGGCTCACGGGGGCCCACCAGTGGGCCAGCAAACGGCGGAGTGACGGCGGTGGCGGGGGTAGACGCACGGCGAAGTTCGGGCGGCCGCGAGGCTGCCGGCGACGGCGAGGCACGGCCGACGGGGAAAGGATGGGGTCGGAGAGGAGGAGCTCGGTGGTGATCAGCACGAGGTGGAGGAGCACCGGCCAGAGGGCCTGCAGTCGCGCGCGGTGGAGCTTGAGCCGCGCGCTGCAATGGCGACGGCGGCAGCGATGGAGAGAGCTAGAGGCGAGGGGGATGAGGTGAGATGGGTGAGGGATGAGAGGATAGGGAGGGGAGGCCTCCACTTCACTCCCCAGCGTGGCCTACCGGGTGCAGATGGCTGCGGCCGCGTGGCGCTGCTCCCGCGCTGTCCAGTGGGAGGAGAGAGAGGGGGAGAAGCACAGCGGCTGACAGGCGGGTCCCGGCAAGTTTTTGATTCTTGTTCGAATTTCCAAATGGCTGAACTTTGAGTCGAATTTTGAGCAATCAAATGGGTCTCAAAAATTCCCAAGTTTTGAGGGATGGTAGAGGGTCCAGGGATGAACTAATGGTAGAACACGCACTCCTTGAAACTTCGTAGAATTCAAATTGCAAAATTGTGAAAAATGTCAAAATTCAAATTTCACTAATCCACATGTTTAACACTCATGTATTAAAAGAGCTGATAAAATTACTAGAAAATTTGTAAATTCACTAATCCACATGTTTAACACTCATGTATTTTTATACCTTATAGGTTCCTTGCAAAAAGTTGAAGTTTCTTAACAATAGTCACATTTGAGCAAAATTCAATCAAATTCACAGATTTGAACTAAATTTAAAATGCACAAGTTTTTGTGTCATGGTGCATATAACACACAAAACACATGCTTATGGTAATGTAAATTTTGGGGTGTTACACTTTACGATAATCCACTATTGCCTGCTGATGGTTTGTCTTACATGAATAACTATCGCGTACTAAAGATACGCTATACACCAAGTTTTGGTGAAACACCGTTCTAAAATTCATCATAATTCATGACCTAATAAAATTCATATATTGGATTTAAGCCTTTTCATTTGGCAATACAATGATAACCCATTTTCTTTTAAGTATCAAACTTGCTTGTTGCAGCTCATTGTTTCATTTGTTGGTTGCAGGCTTGCAGCCAGCCAGGAGGGAGCCGAGGGACCAAGGACCGCGTTGATTGCTCCATGCTGTAGATTCTTCCACTTTTGTGATCAAAATAAATATCCTTAGTTCATGTAATGACAAAATTTTTGTTAGCATACTGATACTGTAGTAGTAAGACATATGAATATATTGTGAGTACATGGTCTGGTTTATATCTTGGGTTTGGGCTGAAATGATATGGGCTGGTTTATATTTTGGGTTGGGCTGAGATGATAATGGAATGATTAGAAAATTTTGGCCCAAATTAGCAGCCCGCTTTTTATATTTGCCCATTTAAAAAATAGGCTTTGGTGGCGACGTTAGCTGCCATGCCATCAGCCATGTCAATGTGAAAGGGGTCTTAGCCTAGTGGTTAAGGCATCCGAGTAGTACCTTTGAGGTCCTGGGTTCGACTCCCGGTGGGAGCGAATTTTCTAGGATTTAACAGCATTTGTGCTTTCAGCGGTAGGCGACGTGGCTGTCGACAGCGAGGCGCCAGTGGTGACTTCGGGAATCTGGAGAATTTGCCGGCTCAGTCTTCGAAGATGCTCATAGGGGTAGAGTTTGCGTATATGCGTTTATAGGGGTGAGTGTGCGTGCGTTGTGAGTGTCTGAGTTGTACTGTGTAATTTCTCAAAAAAAAAAAAAATCAGCCATGTCAATGTCCATGTCAGCAACAGATGCCGCATTTGTAGCCACGTCATTGAACATGTCAGCAGCAGTTGCCACGTCATCAGCCATATTGTCAGACACGTCAGCAGCCACATCATTCACGTAATGTGGCTATTTGAATCTATGACGGATTCTATTACAAATCTGTGACGTTTATTTTCGTCGCTAACATTGGGTCCGGGCCAGGCTACACGGGCCTTGGGCTATTTTGTGACGGTCAAGAAACGTTCAATCCGTGACGATTTTATAAGAACCGTCACCCAGGTTGATCTATGACGCGAGATATATGACCAAACTATTTTCCGTCATGGATAGCACTTTGTGACGGTTTTGAAGCAATCGATGACAAAATTTTTCCGTCAGGGATCTCCAGAATTCTTGTAGTGAATTAAAGTGGCTTAAATGTTTATATTTATTCGAGACTATAAATAAAATGAATCATTTAAATACCCTTAATGTATCTCAAGCAATAGATTTAAGAATTTTTGTAGCTTCAAATACCTATCTCCAGGGATATTTTTTTTGAGCCGGAGCCGTGCCAAACATGATCTAAGTAATTACTCCCTCCATTCTTTTTTTCTTGACGTTTCAGACAACCAATTTGCACTAGCTTCAAGCTAAAAGTTCCTGTCCTAACGTCATCAATTCAAGGAAGGAGGGAGTATACTTTTAATATTGTTGATTAAGCATAGCGGCTTTATATTGCCTTTGCACATTGATGGATAAAAATACTGTTACGGCATTGAAACATGGAAGGATGTGTCGTAGCTTATTTCGACGAGTAGATTTAGGTGTAGGGGTAGCGAGACGATACACAGGGGGTAGCACAAGACACAAGGACACGCGATGTAAGACAGGTTCGGGCCGCCAATGGCGTAATACCCTACGTCCTGCTGTGGTGTTGTATTCCCGTGCTGGTAGCACAATGAAAGGCGATGCCTCTGCAAGGGGGCCCCTGTCCCAGTTATATAGTCCTGGGGGCAGGGTTACAAACGGAGTCCATGGTCCGACTCAGCACCTGTACTTTCTACTGTATTACAACTTTGTTAAGGTAAGCAAACCTATGCCGAGTGACTCTAGATCTAAAGGGGTTACTCAGCTTTAGTAATCCGAGTCATACACCATCTTGGTCATCCTGTCGCTCAGACCCACCCCCTATCCGAGTGGGGTCCTAGCCTCTCCAGAGGGGTACCCGGGTCCTACGTATTCATCAGGAAGCATATGTATATCTTTACTCCTTATTATTTGTCTTGTGACTTCACTTAGTCTGCGTGCGTCGCCCTCTCCCACAAAAAATTTGGTGCCGACAGGTGGGGCCCACCTGCCGCCCCTCGTTCCCAAATCCCACGCCCGGCCTCTCTCCTGTGCCTTTTTCCTTCCGCTCTGCCGCAGCCATACCTCCCGTTGATCCAACCCTAACTCGCGCAGCCAATTGAGACACCCAGCTTGGCGCTCGACAGCAATTGGCGTGGCCTCCTCCACGATGCGGAACCATCGTCGTTCTCTTCCATGGCATCGCAGGTGGCTGCCGACCTGGACATTGCGCCCGGGTCCGGCGGCAAGCGGTGTAGGACTGACCACGATGCGGAGCCCTCGAAATTATGCTCCCGTACCTCGCGCTGACTGCATTTGCAGCCGCTTGCCGCTGGCGGCGAATGGCGCTCCCGCGCGGTACATGACCTCCACGGCGTCGGTCAGCGCGCCCATTGGGATCTACTACGACCGCCGCGGATGGCAGCACCCCTTCGCTGCCACTGCCGGCGCCGTCGCGTGGGGAGGGGAGGCGTTCCGGCCGGATGCCGTAGTCAACGCGCAGCCCATGTCCACGGTCGCCTTTCTGAACATGGACGTGCCCCGAGCAGAGGCCAAGTTGAAATCCAGGTGAGCCAGCCACCTCGTTCATCATGTTGCTGCAGGGTTGCTTGACTTCTCTTAATTTCCTCGTCTACGGATCGATCACGGGCTCATCAGTGGCCATGTGTGTTTGGTGAGAGATAGATGGAGCCCGATTAACACAGCATGGGGTTATTTGGCAAAGAAGTTGCTCAGTAATTTGGCACGGGAGCATCACTGATCAGCTCTGATCTATGATTGTTCATCAGGCTCTGCGACGGCTCACACAGAACAGAGAGGCAGCTCGGAAAAGCCGGTTACAGAAGAAAGTGAGCGAGGCGACCATTGCAAGACAAACAAAATCTTCGTTTGCTTTTCTCAGTTCTCACCATGATGGTTAGCGCCGCCGTCTCGCCCTTCGAGTGGTAAGCGATCGATTGCATACAGCTAGATGCAGCCATGGCTCCTCCCTCTCCGCGCTCCCCTCCCCTAGCGCCCACCAGCACCTCGCCGGCGTCCACTCCGGCGCCGGCGCCCACCGCCAAACCTCACCGAGCCACCAACTCCTCTCTCTCCCCAGAAGCCCCACCCTTCTTCCCCTCCTCTGCTGGCCGCTCCAAGCATCTGCGCTGGAGAGACAGCCCGAACTCATCCCCACCTACCGAAGAGCAACGCGAGCAGCTGCCAGCTCGGGCCTCCTACCGCGATGTGCTCCGCCGCCCATCCCCTGCAGCTCCAAGCCCACGACGGCCCTCTCCCCCTCCGCCGCCGCCGGTCCGCATCAAGTTGCGCTCCGAGATCCACAGGGTCGTCGATGCTGCGCCGGATGCGGATGGCTGGCAAGTGGTGAGGCGGAGACGCGCCCGCAAGCAGGTGGAGTCGCGGCGGCGGTCGCGGGAGATCCCCGTTGCCATGCTCGGCAAGTGTTTTAATTGCTTGGAGAAAGGACATCGGAAAGCGGTGTGCCGGGAACCAACAAGATGCCTCCGTTGTGATGGCGCCGGGCACAGGTCATTTGAATGCAGCTGGCCAAAGGCAAGCTCGCGTGCTGCCACTCGCCCAGTGCCGGCGGCACCTCGAATGCCCATTAGAGACGCTCACCCCAGCGCCTCCAAGAAAGCGGCGGCGGACAGAGAAGGCACATCTGCGGGACAGCCCCAGCAGCGGCGCCGCCGACGACGCCGTGGCCGGGGTCGTGGACGGCGAAGGAACGGCACGGGAAAGAACGCGAGGGACAACTCTGCGACACCGTCGGAGCGCTCGCCCCCGCCGTCGCCGGTTAGGCCGTCCACCTCGCTGCACGGCCCAGAGAAGGCTGAGCCTGACGCGTGCTACATCGACCGGACGAACGACATCGACCAGTGGGAGGCGGAGCTTGAGTACAGAGCTGTCTTTGTGACGATTCTGGGAACTCGCCCGCCAGTCACTGCAGAGGAAGCTGTCCGCGCCATTGCCGCCAGTTCAACATTGAGGAACACAAGCTGGAGATTCATTGCGCCATCCCAGAGGATTTTGTGCTGCTCCTCCCAGACCATGACACCTTCCAGCTGGTCTTGCAAGGTGACCACATGGTGCACACACCTACCTTCACCCTGGGAATCCGTCAATGGCATCGTGTGGCTCATGCTGAACATGGCGCCCTCTATCACAAAGTTCAAATTGAATTGGCTGGCATCCCCAGCCATGTCTGGAACTACACCACAGCGGCTGATCTTCTATGACCGTACTGCTCAATTGAGAGTGTGGATTCAGAAACGGCGGCGCGGCGGGATCCCTCTCGCAAGGAAAAGAGCGCTCAATCTGTGGAGGACACACCCTCTCCTGAGGAAGGGGAAGCCGTTGAAGGCTAGCTGTTGAGACCTTGGCTGTGTCGACGCCGAGCGAGCTCCGGCCGTCCTCCGGCGACCAGAACTCCACAATTATTATGGTGGGCCCGGGCGTCAACAACCAACCACCAAGAGTTACCGAGGGCCAGCTAGCCGTTGGGAGCGAGCTACTGCCTCCCAGCATTCAAGAGGGATGGTCTGATGCTGCTCTGCTCCTCGAGCCACACGCCAACCTCCCTCTGGAAGCACGATCAGAAGAGGACCCCATGCTGGAGGAAGCTTCCCGTGGGGGCTCCTGGAATCCTAGCTCCTTGGCGCCAAATCCTGCTGGTGGAAGACTGGAGACATGGGGGCTGCAAGATCCTGGGCCAGTGGCAGATTCTGGCCCAACTCAGCGTGCGCTGCACAGGAGTGTGGTGCTCCCGAGCTCTGGGCCGGACCACCTGTTGGCCCACTCGTTGCAGACATTGATGCCGACTGAAGGGGACTATGGGCCGGCCCACGAAGCAGCAACTGGAGTTGTGGAGGCCGCCACATCTGTGAATTCAAACCTTCAGACGGGCGAACTGGAGGCAGGAGATACTGACGCGGCTCAAGCCTTCCTCGACACAATTAGGCGCCCCACGACTGATGAATCCCGGCTGCTCACCACGCAGCCACCACATCCACACAGGAGAAAGCCTCCCGCGGCTATGTCCCTGCGCCGAAGTCGCCGCATCGCGCAAGCTGGCACATGGGCAACGCCGTGCAGCGAGCTCAGAACCTGCTCATGAAACATCTGGGCATCGCGGCCTCTGAGGAACACATTTCCCCTGAGGCGAGGGAGGCGTACGCGCAGCTTTTCGACCACCCGCTCTCACAAGCACATATTGCAGCAGTCGCGGCGCTGTTCGGGTGGACCGTTCCTGAGGATTGTGAAGCTCGCTCGGCCGAGCTGCTTGCAGCGGAGCCTTGATGCTGTAGCCTAAGCCGTCCTGTGGTTGTTATTTTTATTTTCTAATATGGATGCTTCAAACATGTTGGTCTGGAATGTAAGAGGGCTCAACAAGAAATCACATAGAGACAATATTCGACAGTTGATTAGCTCCTCGCGGCCTGATATGGTCTGCTTGCAGGAGACCAAAATTCAGAATATGTTGACTAGAATTTTACTCTCCACGCTGGGCGCCGACTTTGACCACTATGTGGCGCTCCCGGCAGTAGGATCACGAGGAGGAGTTCTCATTGCTTGGAAGGGGACCATCTGCCATGCGATTACGTCGTGCATCGACGCTTACTCAGCAATGGCGTTGTTCCGAAACGAAGATGGGAAGGAATGGTGGTTCACTGGTGTGTACGGGCCACAGCGGGATGAACACAAATTGCTCTTCCTCCAAGAGTTGCGCGACCTGCGCGCGGCCTGTCCGGGTCCGTGCCTCATCGCCAGGGATTTCAACATGATATACCGTTCAGAGGACAAGAACAACACCAATGTGAACCGAGCAATGATGGGGAGATTTAGGAGGTTTCTAAATGATCTAGAGCTGCGTGAGATAGAGCTTCTTGGCCGCCGATTCACGTGGTCCAACGAACGCTCCGTGCCCCCTCTCGTTCATCTAGATAGAGTTTTCTGCAACACTCCTTGGGAGGCCATTTTTCCCGACTTTGTCCTTCACAGCACGGCGGCAGGAATTTCAGATCACTGCCCACTCACCCTCGGACTGCGGAGCAATGTTCCGGGACGGCGGCGGTTCCACTTTGAAAGTTTTTGGCCCCAATTGTAGGGATTCTCTGAGGTTGTCGAGAGAGCGTGGAACTTGGTCACAAGCTCGAACTGCCCCTTGGAGAGGCTCGCACAAAAATTCCTCGCCACTAGCCGAGGCTTGCAAGCCTGGAGTCAAAAAACAGTTGGGAACGTCACTGCCCAGCTGGAGCAGGCCCGTGAGGTCCTTCACCGTCTGGAGATAGCACAAGATATAAGGGGACTTACCATGACCGAGGCATGGTTACGTAGAAGCCTGAAGCGCCACTGCCTTGCACTAGCATCTCTGCAGCGCACGATAGCGCGGCTACGTGCCCGGATTGATTGGTTGAGCGAGGGGGATGCCAACACCAGTTTTTTCCATTCCCATGTGAGGTACCGGAAAAGAAAAAATTTCATTGCCAAGCTTCAGGTGGGTGACCGACTGTTGCTAGACCAAGAGGACAAAGAGGAGGCTGTATGGGAATTTTACAACAATCTTTTGGGAAAGCCAGAGCACCAGTCAGAGACACTGAATCTTGATGCTTTTTACAAGCCACCACAAGACCTGTCCGGACTAGAAATGCCAATCTCTGAAAATGAGGTTTGGAATGTGATTAAAAGGCTACCCATGGACAAAGCGCCGGGTCCGGACGGATTCACCTGCAGATTCTACAAAACATGTTGGCACATCATTAAAGATGACATCATGGCTGCAGTGGGCGCTCTCCATGGGGGTGACAGTCGACATCTCCACTTGCTCAACTCAGCGTACATGGTTCTAATTCCGAAGAAGGAGGATGCCATCATGGTGGGGGACTACAGGCCAATCAGCCTTGTACACAGCTTCACCAAGCTAGTGACAAAAATCATGGCGGAGCGCCTGGCACCAAAATTGGGAGATATGGTGGCGATTAATTAGAGCGCTTTCATACGTGGTCGATGCATACACGATAACTTCATCCTCGTACAGCAGATGGCCAAATACCTGCATCGGCTCAAGCAAACCCGCTTGCTACTAAAATTGGACATCACAAAAGCTTTTGATACGGTTTCATGGGCTTTTCTACTGGAGGTATTGGCACATCTCGGCTTCGGGGGGAGATGGAGAGGAATGTTGTGCAACCTTCTCCAGACATCGTCAACAAGGATACTACTCAATGGGCAGCCGGGAGAAAAGGTTCACCATCGCCGGGGGCTGCGGCAAGGCGATCCTCTCTCGCCCATGCTCTTCATAATAATCATGGATGTTCTTAACTCCTTGGTCAGCAGGGCGGATGAGATGGGCTTGTGGCACCCGCTGGCCGCGAGACGAATTGGACACAGGATGTCCATCTATGCTGATGATGTTGTCCTATTTCTTTCGCCCACAGCTGCAGACATGAGGCTCATTAAAGGCATGCTGTCCACCTTCGGCAATGCCTCAGGTCTTCACACCAACATGTCCAAATCGACCATAATCCCCATCCAGTGTCAAGAGGAACAAGTACAGCAGGTGGCCGAAGCAATGCCGTGTGAAATTTCCACTTTCCCATGCAAATATCTTGGCCTCCCACTTTCGGTTACAAGACTCACAAAGGCAGACCTGCAGCCCATAATTGATAAGATTGCGGACATGCTACCATCCTGGAAGGCTGCGCTCATGGGTAACGCGGGAAGACTAATTCTAGTACGTGCTGTACTCACCGCTGTGCCCATTCACTTGCTCATTGCGCTGGATATTCCTAAATGGGTCATCAAGGAAATTGATAAAATTAGAAGAAAGTTCTTGTGGAGAGGGCACAAAGAGCTTCGTGGTGGTCACTGCCTTGTTGCATGGGAGCGAGTTATGCGGCCACTACAATTTGGAGGCCTTGGGATTCACTACTTAGAAACGCTCGCTTGGGCCTCACTCGGTGTCCAGGCGCCGGCTAATGCCCGGCCCATGTTTGCCGCTTCAGTCATTACTATCATTGGAGATAGCTGTTCTGCGTCATTTTGGTTGGACAGATGGATACATGGTAGATCAATAAGCGAGCTAGCTCCGGCCCTCATGCCCTATGTTCATGGTGGAGTGGCCAGTTTGCTAATACTCAGAGCCGTTGGAATCTTTGGAATTTTTCCTCTTGTCTAGAGATGGCATGGAGTCACACATGAGATGTGTGTCTAATCTGGAGCTCAAGAAGTGCAGAGGTAGTATTTACAGCATTGACACCGGCAACCTGTTTGATGAAATGCCCACAAGGCCACAAGGAATTGATAGAACCTAGTCGCGTTAACAAAGGCCAGCATTAGTTGGGTCTGTTATCGCATCACTGAGAAGAAGATGGCAACTAGACGTAATGTCATAATTCTTAAATTGCAGTAGCAGCAGTTCATTAGCAAATAATGCTTAATTTAATCAACAAATTCAAAATTGGGCATTGGCTGATTGGCAGTGGTGTCTTTTTCCCCCCTCAAATTTTGATGTGGTAGCCAACTCTAACAGTGTTTGCCCCACCTAAATTTGCGTCTGTGCTCCGCCACTGGAAGCGAGGGTGGCGAAAGCGGACGGTTTGGGAAGCTCTCCAAGGAGATAGTTGGAGAGATGATTTTGGGGGAGGGCTGTCTGTTCTAGCAATTTGGCAATGCCTCCAACTTTGGGTGCTACTGCAGGAGATAATCTTAACCCCCCGATCAGAAGGACAAGTACGTGTGGACGCCGGAAGCCTCGGGCATTTTCTCAACCAAATCAGCATATAACCGTTTCTTCATGGGGACAGTCAGTTTTGAGCCTTATAGAAGGCTATGGAAATCATGGGCTCCTCTCAAGGTCAAAATATTTCTCTGGCTTGCAATTCTCAACCGCTGTTGGACAGCGGACCGCCTTGCGCGTCGTGGATTGCAACATCCTGATTATTGCCCATTATGCAACCAAGAAGAGGAGAACATCCAACATGTGTTGACTGATTGTGTCGTCGCGAGGGAGGTGTGGTTCCATGTGCTCAGCAAGGTGGGAATGCCCGGCCTGATGCCTTCACAGGATGAGCTAAACTTCAAGAGCTGGTGGCGCCGATCTCTCAAAAGGGTGCCAAAAGAAAAGAAAAGAGGATTCAACACACTTGTCATGCTTGTGTCGTGGGCAATTTGGAAGCAACGGAACCGCTGTGTGTTTGATAACGCGTGCCCCCAACCAGCAGTGATCATCCGAAGCATCTATGAAGAGGCATCGGAATGGAAGATGGCTGGGGCAAAGAGGTTAGCTGAGCTGCTGCCATAGCGCTCTCCTCTGTTTTTTTCTGTTTTGGTTGAGCTATTTGTAACCGGTGCGAATGTAATTGTGACACACGGCCAGCCCGAGCCTAGAGAGGGCAATGTACTTTTTTATCTCTCCTTAATGAAATGACACGCAGCTCTCCTGCGCGTTCGAGAGAAAAAAAAAACATGATGGTTATGAAAGAAGCAGGAGCTCACCCGGGAGTCGAGCCGAATGAAGCTGGTGCAGATGGAGCAGGAGCTCACCCGGGTCCGGCGCTAGCTGGTACAGCTACAGAGATTAGCAGTTCAGCCAATGGATGCGCGTGTTGGTGAGCAGTTCGATTCATTGCTAATCGCAGCTGCCGTTGCTGATTCCTGCAGGGCGTGTTCGTCAGTGGGAGAACAGGAGAATCCGCTATGGGGCTACCACCACCTGTCGCTGATCCACGCCAGTCTACGCTGATCCAGGTCAGTCTACTGATACACCATATATGCTTGGATTCGCTTGCGCTGGCCGAGATCCCTGTTATGATTCCGTACGAATTAGTTGATAGTTCCACTGGAAATTCTGAACTCTTCTTCCCCTGCTTTTGCTCTGTTTCGTTCTGCCCTCCCCACAGGCGCTGCCGCGTTCGAGCTTACCACCGCAAAGCGCTGCCACCGCCTTTGCGTTCCAGTTCCACTTTGCCGTTGCCTGATCGAGTCTCCGACAACGGTACGGGCCAGTTTGATCCCTGAGACGAACCTTTTATTCCTTACCCGTCATTAGCGATAGCCCTCGTACGCCAGTACGCCACTCCGGAAATTTCCCACCTTTGCTACCAGCTCTACAAACCAAGATTCTGATAGAGGACTGACAGAGCGGTAGTTTTACGGTGGATGGGATCGTATCTAGCTTACTGAAATAAAGAGAAAACAAAGGCTTGAAAGTATGTTCTTGAGCTAATAAAGTGTATCTGATAGTGCTTCTCAAAATTTTGGGTTCGGGAGTATCTTCTTTAGCAAAGTTGTATTACTGATATCTTCCTACCCCCGTAGGTGTCACTACAATGAATACAAAATAAAAGATTCGGGAGTATGTTCTTTAGCTAAGCGTAATTTTTTGGATAGATTTACTAATTGCTTCTCAAAATTTTGGCCTCAGGGGTCTCTGCTGTAGCAAAGTTGTATCACTGAAATATAGGATAGATTGTGAGTGGCTCGTGACTCATGAGGGAATTCACCGGTTCGGAGCAGCTGTTGTAGCCGCGCTGCCATTTCTCTTTTATTTTCTAACTGGAGATGATACGTCTACAGAAATCAAGGTAGTTTTCCCGCATAAAGAGATTTCTCAACCAATTCAATCGTAACCTGAATGTCAAACCTTGTTTTCTTGTTCGCATGTGGTGTGGACACCTCGGAAACCCAGGTGTGTGTGGATGCAAAATGTGCTCCTATCTATCAGGCTTTTGGCTGTTTGAAATGAAGCTTTATAAGTTTGCTTTTCTTGATATTAGCATGTCAACCATTCAACATTGGTTCGTTTTGGTACATATGGCCAACCTGATATAAGTTTTCTTAAACTTGATTTAAGAAAGGGATAGAAAACATTTTGCGAGCTAAAGGACTTGGATTGCACAATCTTTGAAAGACTTTATAGGCCTGTAGTGTGCTTTTGTCCTTTTCTGTTCGTTTAAGGCATTACGTCTTTGTTGTTATTCGCCTTGCGTGAGATCATGAAGTTGAAAAAAAATGATGAGCTGCTTATCCCATTTGCAGACTTTCTCCTTCAGATGGGTGCTGAAGGAAGCCTTCAGACATCTCTCACGTATCCCTGTCAGTAATTTTTTTTTTTTTTTTTTTGCATGACGGTTCTTTAATGGAAGCCTTTGCTGCTGATAACATTTGCATGTGAAGGAGATCACTGAACGCCACTCAAGGGAAGTGTCACGATGGACACCCAATGTGCTCCTATCTTTGCACGAGGTCAGAACTCGAACTTTGATGTGCATCAATTTGTAACCTGGAATATAATTTTTATATATGCTTTATCAAGTCTTTTCTGTTTGATTGATCTGTATCTGTATTGGTTTAGAATTTCAAAGTAGTGATGTAAGAAATGCATCTTGATCTTATTGTTGATTTCATCTTTTTTCTGAGATACATGCTTGATGCGGTTTGGTTTTTTGGTCTAGGATGGACTGAAAATACTTCGCAACTTGATCATATCTGAACTACATGACAAATTAGAATGCTGTTTGTACTCTGTAACAAAGGAACAATGAAGTGGAAGAGGTTATGATCAGTTTTACTTTTACCTGTGACTAGGATAAAGGGGATAAAAAAAGAAGGTAAAGGGAATCTTCTTGAGCTGTTGAGACCTATTTTAAGAGATGTTCGATAATGAAAAAAAATACTATGGGGATGGAAAATATTTGGCTTCACTCTATCTCTTGTCCATCTCATGGCTGCTTTGATTTCCCAAAAAATAATCTTTTATTGCCTAAAAAATTAGCAGCACAATTTAATCTTTTATTGACAGAACTGCCCTTACTCGTCGGTCATCGCCCTTGCTGCCGTGGATGAGCCCTATTCGCAGTGGTGTTGATGGAGTGCTATCGATGGAACCATTGCAGAAGATTGAAGTAGGTATGGCCGTTTGAAAAACAAAAGTATTTTCCTATTGAACGAGGAATTGTGTCATGTGTGAGCATAGGCGGATCTTCATTGGGGCCAAGGGTGGCCATGTCCCCCCCCCCCCCCCCCAGCTTTTGCACCATTACGTATAAGTCCTTCATTTTGCCATGTAAATGAGAAAAAACATCCAAATCTGGCCCCCCTTGCAATTTTTTCTAACTGAGTGGCCCCCCTCTGTAAAATTGGTCAGCTCCGCCACTGTATGTGAGGAATGAGGATCTTTCAAATATGAATCAACAGTTGTGAATCCATAGTTCATTGTTTTAAAGAAGTAATTTCACATATTTTTTAATATTATATATAGTCTACTTCTCTCTTTAAATTAACATTGTGAATAGGCAGCTCATTGTTTTACATGGTCAGCGCGTCGAACTGAGAGCCAACAATTTACAGAAAAATATTTTCAATTTTATAAAGTTGTGAATCATAAAGTTTCATACAAATACAATATGGTTGTATGAGTAATATTAATAAGTTTATTAAAACAATATAGAGAGATTTTTCTGGCCAGCCTGTGACAACACATGGTTTTTTCTGGCTAGCCCGTAGCAACGCACGGGCACTTTTGCTAGTTAAACATCAACCGTCATATTTTTGGCTTTGAAGCTTTATTCGGATTGATTAAATTTAATGAATCAATATATACATTTACCATGATGAATTTAAATATCTTGACCATGAAGATTGACTAGTAGTGAACGAAAGATAAAGACTACTGTACTATCGGATATGCTTGGTGACCAAAAGCATCACATCTCGGCAAAGTTCCAAGGTGTACTGGTGACTTGTTCGGTGATATAATGGGATAAATCTTTATGCAGAATTTAGGCCCTCTTGCTCATCTTCTTACTGCATTTATACACTTACTCTATGTTTTTATGTGACTTTGTCTTCCTAGAGTACTAATATGATAGGCTAGATTGGTAGAATTGCTCTAGGTTACAAAACTACTTGCAGTTTTGGAATACACTTGTTGAATCTTAATGCATATCTAGTCCAGTTTGGTAGCGATCCAAATTGATTCCCCACCGCTCCTGCCCCTGCTCCCTTGCGCTCTAGAATCAGAGCCCCACCATTTGGTAGCGCTCGCGTGACAACTCCAGCTCCAGCGGCAGCGAAGGAAGAGGAAGAGAGCGAGCACGACGAGGCACAGACGATGGAAAGTGGCGCCACATGGCCTTGGAGGAGGCACAGACGATGGTGAACGCGGCGATGACGGGATGGATCTCAGCGAGTGCAGGAAAGAAAGGTGGTGGGTTAGGGGAAACGGCGGCTCGGCTTGCGGAGGAGCGTGGCAGGAGGAGGGCTCACTACTACAAAAACAATTTCTAGCCACAGGGAGGTTTTTTTTTCAGAGCCGGCTGGCCTTTTTAGCCGCCGGTGTAGTGTCCACTTTGCCAGCCGCCTCTGAGAATTGATTTCAGAGGCGGGCCTGTCCCAACCGCCTCTGAAAATAGAGGCGGTTGGCCGCCTCTAGAAATCCACTTTCAGAGGCGGTTGACAATCCGGCCCGCCTCTAAAAATAGCTACAGCACAGTAAAATTCATAACTTTTTCAAATCAAATTGGATGAAGATAAACTTTATATGAAACTTGTAGCTCTTGAAAATATCTACAACTTTATAGTTGACGAATTTTTCATTTGAAATCATCTACAGACCCAAATGTTTGTTTGAATTTCTCATATTTTGAAATTCGATTTTTTGAAAAGGTTGCACTGTATTTGAAATCATTTACATACCTACTCTATTGCACTGTATTTGAAATCGTTTACATACCTACTCTATACTCCATAGCCAGATGGCTAGCTAGAAGGTTGGATCGTACATAGATCAAGATCAATCAACAATGTGAGAAATGGAACATTATAACTTCGTTGCAACAGCCATATCCATTAGCGAACATATGTTAAATGGTGTTTGCTATTACGGAAATACTCCGACTTTTGATTAACAAGAGGGGAAGAGTGTACGCACCTCGGATGGAGTAATGACCAAAACCAAAGTTGTAGATCCCATCGAGATATGCAACTTTGTAGTTCAAACTTTTTATTTGAGGTCATTTAGTGTACCAAAATTCTTTTCGAGTTTTTACATTTTGAAATTCAAAATTTTCAAACGACCTTAGATGGAGAAACAACCAACACCAAAGTAGTAGATAACATCAA
Organism: Eragrostis curvula; assembly: GCA_007726485.1. Lineage (NCBI taxonomy): Eukaryota > Viridiplantae > Streptophyta > Magnoliopsida > Poales > Poaceae > Eragrostis > Eragrostis curvula. Next base: position 21,547,834 of record CM017440.1, on the reverse strand, counting down.
GATATACAACTTTGTAGTTTAAATTTTTTATTTGAATTCATTTAGTGTACCAAAATTCTGTTTCAAGTTCTTACATTTTGAAATTCAAAATTTTCAAATGACCTCGGATGGAAAAACGACCAAAACCAAAGTTGTAGATAACATCAAGATATACAACTTCGTAGTTCAAACTTTTTTCATCTGAATCCGTTTAGTATTTCAAATATTAATTATAGTGTCTATAAATGTAAATACAAAATGAATGTATGTTTGTTTGGGCCACAAACAACAATAGGGCGGAGTGGTTAGGAGGCGCAGCGTAAGGGCGCAGGGTGGTGGTGCTGGTTTTGACTCCCAGCACCATGCAGGGCCGCATGCGCATGAAAAACCGGTGGCTCGAGCGCCTATTGACAGATGGGCCCCTCTAAAATTTAATTTTTCTATTTTTTACGCGATTTTCAGTTCTGATTTTTCGATTGATTTTCAGAGGTGGCTGAGGATCCAACTGCCTCTGAAAATCCATTTTCTAGAGGCTGCTGGGGCTGACCACCTCTGAAAACCATCCAGCCACCTCTGAAAATGGATTTCCAGAGGCGGCTGTTCAACCGCCTCTAGAAATGGCCTATTCTCAGCCACCTTTAGTTAGAGCTGGCTGGTCTAACCGCCTCTGAAAATGGGTTCTAGCCGCCTCTATAGAGCTTTTTTGTAGTAGTGGCTAGGGACAGCGGGGCAGGTGGTGAGAGGAGGGCAGGGGAGGGGGAGCAGGAGCAGAGCGTGGGCAGAGGGTTTTTTCTGTTCCTAACATGCAGTGCAAAACAAGAGGAGCTGTTGGAGCGATTACGAGCGGGGCCAGCGGAGTTTGGCAGCGTTCCCCAGCTTCTCACGCGGAGCGGCAGGAGCGCTTCCTAGATAGCTACTCCCTCCGTTCTTTTTTTCTTGACACTTGTAGTGTCAAGAAAAAAAGAATGGAGGGAGTATGTATAGGTTTATTTGAGTAAAGTTTTAGTTGCAGTCTGGGTGACTTCGTGTCCTATACGATCCAATTGATAAATTTCTTTCATTTTTTTTAATTTGTTGTTGCTCTTGATATGAACTCCTCTTTTAATCCAATCCACGTTCTAGCCGGGTCCACTTAATTAGATTTTTCTTATTTCTCTTGATTAATATATATGTACAAGAATTTTGTCAAAAGGCCCAATGAAATGTAGATTTTCCGTTTAACACAGGATAATCTTCTCATATATAGTGCCTAGTTTGTTAGTCATACATATACATGTACAATTACAGATTACTTAGCTTCTTACAAATGCATTTAACTTCTTCTCTTGCAAGCAACGAATATTGGAAGGACGATGTATATATCTTTCTGCAAAGAAACTGAAGACAATGCCTCTTTTGCCTTTTCCTGGATGCTTTCTTGGAACAAAAGGCAAAAGAGGGTGCGCTCGGAACCTGGCCACATTAGTGGATGAGATAGTTGCGCTTGCGACTTGTAACTGCCAGCCAGTTGCTTTGCTTGTAGGTTGATGGCAGCGTGCAGGACTAACCAGGGGTCATGTACATGTAATTGATATTTTTCATTTGCAGGGCTACCATGATCATCAGCTGACTTCTAAATTAAAACGAATGTTATTAACACATAAATATTTTGATTCTCACGTGGAGTGTTTAGCATATTAACACATGCAATAGAACTTGTGTATACTTACTGTTTCTTGTATATATCTTTTCTTCTCCAAAAAAATTTGGTGCATTATTACAACTATTTATTAAAGCATACACAGTCACCCTTTGTAAGAAAGGACGATTTTATGAAAGCTGATGTCGTTATCTGTTACCGGGCCATGATTTAAAGGGTGTGCTCGCTTAATCCTCTTTTAATCCAAGCCACATTCTAACCGATTCCACTTTATTAGTGAAAGGGGTCTTAGCCTAGCGGTTAAGGCACCCGAGTAGCACCTTTGAGGTCCTGGGTTCGACTCCCCGTGGGAGCGAATTTTCTAGGATTTAATGGCTTTGTGCTTTCAGTGGTAGGCGACGTGGCCGTCGACAGCGAGGTGCCAGTGGTGACTTTGTCAATCTCGAGGATTTGATGTCTCAGTCTTCGAAGATGCTCTAGGGGTAGGGTTTGTGTATGTACGTTCATAGGAGTGAGTGTGCATGCGTTGTGAGTGTCTGCGTTGTAATGTGTAATAACAAAAAAAAAGGGTCCACTTTATTAGATTTTTCTTATTTCTCTTGATTAATATATATGTACAAGAATTTTGTCAAAGGGCCCAATGAGATGTAGATTTTCCGTTTAACACAGGATAATCTTAGCTTCTTACAAATTACAGATTACTTAACTTCTTACAAATGCATTTAACTTCTTCTCTTGCAAGCAACGAATATTGGAAGGACGATGTATATATCTTTCTGCAAAGAAACTGAAGATAATGCCTCTTTTGCCTTTTCCTGGATGCTTTCTTGGAATAAAGGGCAAAAGAGAGTGCGCTCGGAACCTGGCCACATTAGTGGATGAGATAGTTGCGCTTGCGACTTGTAACTGCCAGCCAATTGCTTTGCTTGTAGGTTGATAGCAGCGTGCAGGACTAACCAGGGGTCATGTACATGTAATTGATATTTTTCATTTGCAGGGCTACCATGATCATCAGCTGACTTCTAAATTAAAACGAATGTTATTAACACATAAATATTTTGATTCTCACGTGGAGTGTTTAGCATAATAATTAACACATGCAATAGAACTTGTGTATACTTAATGTTTCTTGTATATATCTTTTCTTCTCCAAATTAAAATTTGGTGCATTATTACAACTATTTATTAAAGCATACACAATCACCCCTTGTAAGAAAAGACGATTTTATGAAAGCTGATGTCGTTATCTGTTACCGGGCCATGATTTAAAGGGTGTGCTCGCTTAATCCTCTTTTAATCCAAGCCACATTCTAACCGGGTCCACTTTATTAGTGAAAGGGGTCTTGGCCTAGTGGTTAAGGCACCTGAGTAGCACCTTTGAGGTCCTGAGTTCGACTCCCCGTGGGAGCGAATTTTCTAGGATTTAACGGCTTTGTGCTTTCAGCGGTAGGCGACGTGGCCGTCGACAGCGAGGTGCCTGTGGTGATTTCGTCAATCTCGAGGATTTGCTGGCTCAGTCTTCGAAGATGCTCTAGGGGTAGGGTTTGCGTATGTACGTTCATAGGGGTGAGTGTGCGTGTGTTGTGAATGTCTGCGTTGTGCTATGTAATCATTAAAAAAAAAGGGTCCACTTTATTAGATTTTTCTTATTTCTCTTGATTAACATATATATACAAGAATTTTCTCAAAGGGCCTAATGAGATGTGGATTTTCCATTTAACACAGGATAATCTTCTCATATGGTCATACAGATAAATGTACAATTAAAGATTACTTAGCTTCTAACAAATGCATTTAATTTCTTCTCTTGCAAGCAACGAATATTGGAAGGACGATGTATATATCTTTCTGCAAAGAAACTGATCAAGATAATGCCTCGTCTTTCCCTGGATGCTTTCTTCGAAATAAAAGGCAAAGGAGAGTGCGCTTCCACCACATCACACTGCAGGAACCTGGCCAAATTAGTGGCTGAGATAGTTGCGCTTGCGACTTGTAACTGACAGCCAGTTGCTTTGCTTGTAGGTTGATGGCAGCGGGCAAGACACAGGGGGTCATGTACAAGTAATTATTGATATTTTTCATCTGCAGGGCTACCATAATTGTCAGCTGACTTCTAAATTAAAACAAATGTTATTAAAACATAAATATTTTTATTCTCACATGGAGTGTTTAGCATATTAATTAAGACATGCAATAGAACTTGTGTGTACTTACTGTTTCTTGTATTTCTTCTTCTCCAAATTAAAATTCGTGCATTACAACTATTTATTATACCCTATGCAGTCACCCGTTGTAAGAAAATTAGAAGACAATGTTGCCAAAGATGATGTCGTTATCCGTCACCGGGCCAACATTTAAAGGATGTGCTCGTTTGTCCTTCCACGCTACCTTCTTCAGTAAGCATCAGAGCCTGACATAGTCGATTGACTTATGATGCGTTGGGTTGAGGAGCGGACCGGGATGGAGCCATTCCATCCAGCTTTGATGGATGTTTGGTTGTGAAACGAGTAGAATGGAACGGTTCCTGAGATAAGTTTCACGGCTCATTCGGTTACTCTGGAGTTTTTTTAAATAGGGAATACATTGATATTCCAGCCTTTGCATACAAAGATTCATATAGCTATCATTATTACAAAGAAGAAAAGCTCCATTCGTAATAGCACACAAGCCTCGGGAAAAAAAGCAAACAAAAAAAGAGCACTCAAACCCAACGCCGTGACACATCTTCTGCGTCCATAAGCATAGAACAAACGTCGGTGTTCCACGCACCTTAGCCCTAGATGAAGATCCACACACAGATCAGGTCCGCCACCATCAAGACCTAATCATCATCAAGCAAATCCAATTTGCCAGCTTTAGATACCTTTGGCACACATCTCAGACCCATACGAAGGGCTCACTAATGATATGTGACAACATCTACTAGTGCAGAACTGAATCAATCAAGCCTGTTAACGTACAGATCGGATGCCGCCGTGTCCATGCTAGCAGCTGTATAACTAGACTAGACACCATCCACCATAGAACTTAACCATCCTCCAAAGCCCCGCGGCCGCCTTCCTCGCAGTTGCACGGGCTTCCCCGGCGATTTGCTCGGGCGGCGGCAAGGCCAGAGGGGGAGGGAAGGGTGGGTGGCGGCACGTGCCTGGGCGCAAAACCTTCCTGTCACCCTCACGAACCTGTAAATTAGCTGGAATGAGTCCTTGAAACAATTCCCGGTTGTAATGGTTCACTAATTTTTATAATCTTGATAAGCTAGAGTGGTTTCTAGGTCCAATCCTAACTAACGAAACGGACCCCCAAGCAAGATTCGGGATGCGCTAGCTCTCTATAATTGGCCAAACATGCTTGTCCCACCGAGAGGCCGTCTTCCTCCGTCTCTCTATTTCTCTCACGCTCACCTACATGCAACCATGGCAGGGTAGAGGCGGCACAAGCAGGGCGGGCTGGCACAGCTAGAAGGTGGCGTGACCAAGACGGCTCCTGAGCAGGGCTGAGGGCGCGGCTGGGCAGCGGGAATGGCTTCAGGCGGCTGAGTCGGGCCAAGGGGCAGATGCACTACTACAGGCCCCACTCTTCCATTGCTAATAATCAGCGATTTGTAGAGGCGGCTGTTCAGTCTGCCCTAGAAATAGAATGCCAACAACAGCCACCTCTACAAATCGTTTACCAGAAATATTCAAAAAATCATAAATCTGGGCAAAAGTAGCAAAACAAAAAAGTCACGGGAAAAAGCGCCCGCTGCGCGCTAGCTAGGATTGGAACCGCCAACCTGTGGCTTGGTGTGTAACTTCTGTAACCACTGCACCCAAAAGACAGTCATGTCCATAAGGCATATTCATTGTACTTGTATTCTCTTTTCGGGATTTTAAAATGAGTATTTGGGATGATAAATGAATTCAAATAAAAATATTTTAAACTACAAAGTTGTAGATATCGTCAAGATCTACAACTTTGGTTCTAGTCATTTCTCCATCCGAGGTCATTTGAAAAATTGAATTTCAAATGTGAAAAATTCAAACATAATTTTCCTTGGATAAATGATTTCGAATGAAAAGTTGTGAACTATAAAGTTCAATAACTCTTCGATATCTATAACTTTGGTTTTTGTCATTTCTCCTTCTGAGGCCATTTGCAAAATTCGAATTTTACTGCACTGCATCTATTTTTAGAGACGGCTGTAGATCTAGCCGCCTCTACAAATCGATTTTTAGAGACGGCTCTAGATCCAGCCGTCTCTAAAAATCAGTTTTTAGAGGTGGCTCTAGATCTAGCCACCTCTAGAAATCCATTTATAGAGGCCGCTCTAAAGATTGGGGCATTTGTAGAGGTGGCTGAAAATAGCAATGGTGGTTCTAGGTTGGAATTGCGCTTTTCATTGTAGTACTATGAGAAGAGGTTTTTGAGCCACTGGTGACACTAAGATTCAAAACCTGAAGTAGCAATGGTGGTTCTAGGTTGGAATTGCTTTAAAATGTACTACTATGAGAAGTGGTCTTTGAGCCGATTGTGATATTAAGATTCAAAAACCTGTAGTAATGTGGTTCTATGTTGGAATTGCATTTTATTGTACCATACTGTGAGAAACGGTTTTTGAGCCGCTTGTGATATTAAGATTCAAGAACTGTTTTAGCAGCATTTGATTGTATCCGACAGGGATTTTTGTAATACTGCAGTGAAGACAATTTATTTCATTTCTATAGCAGTGCCATAAAGATATACAAAGTTCATAAATGCAGAAATAGTTTAAATGCATGTATCATAGGCCTACTCATAGGAGTAACAAATTACTTTTATGCATAGGCCTATGATACATGCAGTCAAACTATTTTTGCTTTTATCAGCTATGTATGTCTTTATAGCACTACTATAAAAATCTCTATCATAATTTAGTTAAAAAATTGTGATAGAGATTTATGTAGTACTGCCACAATGACATACATAGCTCGTAAAATCAAACATAGTTTTGACTCCATATGTTACTGAACTACACTTATTAGTTATTACTTCTGCCGTAGTGCTGCCATATATGACTAGAAATACTTTGGCTGCATGTACCATACATAACTAAAAATAGTTTGACTGCATGGATCGCGGAACTTCATTCGCTTTCCAATGACGGATTATGCGCAAAATCAGCTTTCATGCTGTGTTGCAAGAGGAATGATGAGACTGCCCCCACGGCTCGCCACAGGCATAGCAGAACTGGAAGCCACACCTACATAATAAATACAAGAAGTTATGTTGCCTTGAAAACAATTTTCTATCAATTTGATGTATGTACAAGAAAGCAAATTAACTGCTCGAAGTTACACTATCCAATCTAAAGTACCTAAATCAAACATTTTTTAACTTTGATCAAGTTTATCGAAAAATTAAATGTATCAACATCTAAGACATCAAATTAGTTTCAGTAAATCTACAAAGGAATATATCCTAATTGCATATTTGTTTGATATTATTGTAGATATTACTACTATATTTTTATATAAACCTTAAAGTTTGATTTAAAACGACAGAACTAAAAACTAAAACATTTCATAAATCCGCGAGAAAGGGAGTAGATTTAGTTTCACCTGCAAGTTATGTGCACACAGCCGTCGTGTTTCTCGACCCAAAACTTGCAATGGGGGCACATCCTCCACTTCTTCCCCTTGGCCATCTCCAGCACCACTAAGTCCTCCTTCCCCTTGTCCCCAGGAGCTAATTGCCCATACTCGGCACAGCTAATGCCAGCGTGCCATGGCACGCGGCACTGTGCACAGAACAGCCTCCTGCACACCGGGCACTCCGACTCTGGCACGTCGCCGCCGCGATCGTCCACCAAGATCTCCGAGCAGTCGTTGAAGGGGCAGTAGCAAAAATTGCCGGCCCCCTCCACCATGGACATGCACAGTGCAGCGCACAAGGCCTCGAAAGCCTCGCCGGATATGATGCCTTGGCAGAGTTCGGGATCAAGGACGTTGCAGCAGTCCTCCCCGTCCCCAGGACACTTGACGTCAGAGATGCGGCCACCTTGAGTCTTTGCGCTGATGTAGCTGGAGAGGCAGGGTGCGCAGAAGGCGTGCGCACAGCCGTGACTTGCGTGGTGCACGTGCGACGGTGGCACGTAGTCCAGGCAGATCTTGCAAGTTGCCACCGCAGTTGCATCGTCTTCCCCAGTGGCAGGGGCTGCAACTGCAAGAGGTGGCGGAGGCGAGGAGGAGGAGGAGGAGGAGCAGCTGCACTCATCTACGGCAAGCACGGGCGTCTCAGCAGCTGCTGTGTCATTGTTGGCAGTGTGGACGACGACGGTGCTATCAAGCTGCGGCATGAGCGATGATTGTGCCGCAGTCGCTGCCATGCCGGAATTAACAATCACCGCCATGGCGGAGGAAACAATCACCTCTTGGAGCTGGAGTTCCGCGGCGTACTCCTCGTCGGATATCGCCATGAGCCCGGCGGCGTCTGCTTGGTTTCTTCCTTGGCAAACTGCTATCAAGTACAAGTCGTCGGCAACCATGAGTTCAGCGACGTCGCCGAAGGAAGAAGCGGCAGCCATCGATCAGCTTGTCAGCTTTGTGGGAGACGAGAACGGCTACCTCTGGAACGAAGATGTTTTCTGGTGTCGAGAATGGATGGACCCATCTATATGTAGAGCAACAAAAGCGTACGCAGTAACATAGCTGCTGGACTTAAGAGCCTCTTTCGTGCCAGGACTAATTGTTAGTCACCTAAAAAGTTGTACTAGGCCTTCCAAACAGAGGAACTGACGAGTGAACTAATTTTTAGTCCGCACACCTCAATTAACAACTAGTCCATTAGTTGGCCATATCTGGCTAATAGGACTAAAAGGAGCCACTGGATTGAGAAATATATGGCATCACTGCCCTCCCCCTATGCTATCTTCCCCCTTTTCTCTCTCCTCTCCCAGGAGCACAACAGTCTTTGTCTAGGAATACAACTAGCTACTTGTCTATGTATCCAAACAGTACAGGACTAAACTTTGATCATCTAACAAGTAGTGGATTATCAACTAGTGCTAGGTGATCCAAACAGGCTGTTAGAACTTTAGAGTGTATCATAACTTTATGGCAACCGTATGTTTTAATTTGAGTGTATCATAACTTTATGACAACCAAAGTGTCAAGAAAAAAAGAACGGAGGGAGTATGTATAGGTTTATTTGAGTAAAGTTTTGGTTGGAGTCTGGGTGACTTCGTGTTCTATACGATCCAATTGATAAATTTCTTTCATTTTTTAATTTGAGTTGTAGTTTTGTATTTTTTTCTTGATATGAACTCCTCTTTTAATCCAATCTACGTTCTAGCCGGGTCCACTTAATTAGATTTTTCTTATTTGTCTGTGTACAAGAATTTTGTCAAAGGGCCCAATGAGATGTAGATTTTCCGTTTAACACAGGATAATCTTCTCATATATAGTGCCCAGTTGGTTAGTCATACAGATACATGTACAATTACAGATTACTTAGCTTCTTACAAATGCATTTAACTTCTTCTCTTGCAAGCAACGAATATTTTAAGGACGATGTATATATCTTTCTGCAAAGAAACTAAAGATAATGAATCTTTTGCCTTTTCCTGGATGCTTTCTTGGAAATAAAAGGCCAAAAGAGTGCGCCCGGAACCTGGCCAAATTAGTGGATGAGATAGTTGCGCTTGCGACTTGTAACTGCCAGCCAGTTTCTTTGCTTGTAGGTTGATGGCAGCGTGCAGGACTAACCAGGGGTCATGTACATGTAATTGATATTTTTCATTTGCAGGGCTACCATGATCATCAGCTGACTTCTAAATTAAAACGAATGTTATTAACACATAAATATTTGGATTCTCACGTGGAGTGTTTAGCATATTAATTAACACATGCAATAGAACGTGTGTATACTTACTGTTTCTTGTATATATCTTTTCTTCTCCAAATTAAAATTTGGTGCATTATTGCAACTGTTTATTAAAGCGTACACAGGCACCCCTTGTAAGAAAAGACGATGTTATGAAAGCTGATGTCGTTATCTGTTACCGGGCCATGACTTAAAGGGTGTGCTCGTTTAATCCTCTTTTAGTCCAAGCCACATTCTAACCGGGTCCACTTTATTAGATTTTTCTTATTTCTCTTGATTAACACGCATATACAAGAATTTTCTCAAAGGGCCTAATGAGATGTGGATTTTCCATTTAACACAGGACAATCTTCTCATATATGGTTCCCAGTTGGATAGTCGTACAGATAAATGTACAATTAAAGATTACTTAGCTTCTTACAAATGTATTTAATTTCTTCTCTTGCAAGCAACGAATATTGGAAGGACGATGTATATATCTTTCTGCAAAGAAACTGATCAAGATAATGCCTCGTCTTTCCCTGGATGCTTTCTTCGAAATAAAAGGCAAAAGAGAGTGCGCTTCCACCACATCACACTGCAGGAACCTGGCCAAATTAGTGGCCGAGATAGTTGCGCTTGCGACTTGTAACTGACAGCCAGTTGCTTTGCTTGTAGGTTGATGGCAGCGGGCAAGACACAGGGGGTCATGTACATGTAATTATTGATATTTTTCATCTGCAGGGCTACCATTATTGTCAGCTGACTTCTAAATTAAAACAAATGTTATTAAAACATAAATATTTTTATTCTCACATGGAGTGTTTAGCATATTAATTAAGACAAGCAATAGAACTTGTGTGTACTTACTGTTTCTTGTATCTCTTCTTCTCCAAATTAAAATTCGTGCATTACAACTATTTATTATACCCTACGCAGTCACCTGTTGTAAGAAAATTAGAGACGATGTTACCAAAGATGATGTCGTTATCCATCACCGGGCCATCATTTAAAGGGTGTGCTCGTTTGTCCTTCCACGCTACCTTCTTCAGTAAGCATCAGAGCCTGACATAGTCAATTGACTTATGACGCGTTGGGTTGAGGAGCGGACCGGGATGGAGCCATTCCATCCAGCTTTGATGGATGTTTTGTTGTGGAACGAGTAGAAAGGAGTGGTTTCTGAGATAAGTTTCACGGCTCATCACTACGTAAGAAATACCTATAGGTGACGGGAAATAAGTGACGGGCTTTTGTTGCCCGTCGCCTAAAAAATACGGGTGACGGGTAACATCAGAGCCCGTCATCTATACTGTGTTCAGCTCCAGCCTTCCAAGCAATAGGTGACGGACATAGATGTTGCCCGTCACCTATGACCTGGTTATGCAAAAGATGACGGGCCTTAATGTTGGCCGTCACCTGTCAGGAGACATAAAAGTAACGGGCGTGAATATAACCCGTTACCTAATCCGCTGTGACCCGGTGCGTCCGCTCGTCGCTCGGCCCCGAAGTGGTTTCCAGGTCGTGGTGGGACCCACACCTAATCCATTCCCCATCCCATTTCGTCTCTCTCGCGTGGTGGCGGCGCTCAGCCCTCCTCCCTTCGATGCGGGGCCGTGGCAGCGACCCGCCTCCTCTCCCTCCCGCGTTCGGGGCCGCCGCAGCAAGCTCCCCTCCTCCCTCCGGCGCGCGGGATGGGGGAGAGATGGGGTCTTCTTCCTCCAGTGAGCGGGGCAGCGGCGCGAGGAGAGTCCTGCAGTTCTCCTCCGGCGAGTGGGTGGAAGTGGCGGCGGCACAAGCTCTATGGATCTGGAGAGGTAGAGACTGCTCACCACGGAATCTAGGAGATTTTTGTGCGCGATCCAGTTTTGGGGACGAAAGGTGAGTTCATCGATTTACATTTCCCCCAGCCCCCCTTCCCAAATTGATTTGGATTTGGATTTTGAGTTTCATCGATCGTTCACAGACGCATGGTGACCTGGGAGGGACGTGGAGATCCCGCGTATATGAAGAGAACTGGGATCGCCTTGTCCTCATGGTACTTTAGACATCGCTGTGCAGTGTAGATGCTGCCTCAGTGCAGGCCTCCCTGATGGAGATGCCGTCTACAGCGGCTTCTTCCGCTCGGCGGTGGCCGCGTCGTCCTCGCCGTAAAGTGCCTCAACCAGCACCGCCTGCAGGTTTGTTGCTTCAGCCCGCCTCCCCTGCCAGCTTGTTCACCGGCACAGGTACATTTTGGGCATAATTGCCATGCTGCATCCAGTTTGTTCATCAGAAAATTCTGAGAGTTTTTCCCCCATGACTGACACAGGCTAAATAATCCTTCTTAAGCTAAGTAGCAGCGATTTTGCAGTCACCACCAAATTTAGATTCGCTAGATTTTGCCAAGGTGAATTGGTGATTTCATAACACCTTGCACGTTCTGTATATTGGCTGAAATTTCTCAATCATATATCAGTGGATCTAAGACTTTAGTTGCCCACGTTTGGATAAAACTCCCCAACTCTCTCCACCGATTTATTTGGAGATCCTGCTGCCCATGCTTGTATCTGTACAGTCCTGTGATGATAATTAAGCTGAGCGTGATTTGGCATTGAATATTAATTTGTTGAGAGCATATGCTATTACACTTGATTTCCTTCAATATATCATTTCAGACATTGAAATTGATATGAACAGATACGTATCCTTTGCATTAGCAGTGCATGTTTTCTGTTAGGACTAACTTCAGGCTCTGAGTGCACGATTTATACTTGAGCATTTAGCAGCCATGAAAATCAGTCAAATGCTACACCGTCTACCTGATGAAAATCAATCAAATGCTACACCGACTAACTTCAGGCTCTGAGAACAGATTCCCTTTGAACTTAGCCTACTACTAGTGCCCAGTGATGATAATTAAGCTGAGGGTTAATTTCACATTTAATATAGTTTGACGACAGCAGATGCTACTACACTTGGTGTCCTGTTCTGTAAATGCTACCTAGGTGCTCCTTGATTATGGTTTCAATTCTAAGAGCTCCATATACTATTTTGGACAATAAAATTGTTTCTCATTCATGGGAAGGCTTTGCTCATATGCTGTATTCCGAGATAAAAAAACAGTCTTTTCCCTGGCCATTTCTGAACTGAACTTCTGCTTTCATGCTCATATGTTACATACGAAATAGTGTCAGGGAAGTTGTATGTTGTCTTCTAGTTTTATGAGTTCTAAAATATGTTTTGTTTGGGTGTTAATCTGTAGGCATTGTCACCTGGCGTCCACTGGTGCTGCATCTCCATAGGATTGATGGGGACAGGGAATACGCTGAGTTTACCCATTAACCTTGTTCTCCCTTTCCTTCTTGCAGAAACAGAGGTGAATACGAAGGTCCTCAAGGTGCCCGGAATAGAACAGAACGTGAGGTCTCTGTCATTTCAATTTTCAAGCCACCCTTTGGGGAATTAATTGATTTGTTCGTCTGTAGCCTTTTCTGTTAAATAAACAGCTTCAGAATCGTAGTGGTTTCATGTTGTTCTGACTAATATTTGGAACATACCACATGTATGTATCCTGTTTGTTTATAGACTGAAATTTCCTTTTCTTTTTCTTGGTAGGGGAAGACCTTGTTGATTTTTTGAAAACATACCAGAAGCACTTAAAATCATCTCACCAGTTTTCCATGAACAACTGCAGAGGTTTGAGTCAAATATCCCACTCTATTCTGCACTTCTGCCTAATCAACTAAGATAATCTGAGACTCACGTGATGGCTTGTTGCCGGTCTGGTTATTGATTGGTCGCCACGAGTCCATGTTGTAGCAGCAAGAAGTATTCTAAGCATTGTTTAATCAACTAAGCACTGTTGCAGTAAGAAGTTATCTGTAATTCAGTGTTACCGTTTCATGCTACCATATACACTGTTCTGGCACCTATTTAGTTCACTGCTACTTTGTGGTCTAGCAATTATTTCTTAGAAAGTGAAATGGTTACCCTTGTCTGGCAAAAGATAAATTTTGGTCGTATCAGCTTAATATTACTGTTATATCTGACAAAGCAGTTGATGATATCACTTAGAATGCTAACTCTATTTGTTCTTGACAAGTGCTACATATCTGATTAAATGAAACAATTTTCTTTTAGTTGTATACTGCAGGCACATAAAAAACTGTATGATTCAATATCATCTCTTTTTCATGCAGTAGTACTGAGGATGGCTATAATATAGGGTGAACTGATGATCGCCTTTTATTGGTTTCTCCAACCATACATGCTCATGAAGCTCCTTGCAATACGTGAGGTTAGGAGAGAATGTGGACATAGTTTGTAAAACTTAGTCTGTCCATATCCATGTCAAGTGAGAATTAATGAAACTCTTACTATATGTGCCATGCTTGTAATAATCCAGTGTAAATCGTGAACTATATTCTAGTGACAGGTTTAGAGATAATGTAAGTATCAATTGTCAAAGTGTTGTAAAGAGCTTAATTCATCGGATATTTTGTGTCATACTTGTACAACTTCTCAGATGTTCTTAATTTGAACCTGGATGAACAACACTGCAGTGGCCCTTTTTATAGTAAATATTTCTATTTCTTTTTTTTTAATTTTTTAAACAGCAATAGGTGACGGGCAACATGAAAGCCCGTCATCTATCTAATTGTACAGGTGACGGGCAACATGAGATGCCCGTCACCCGTAACCCCTAATAGGTGACGGGCAACATATGATACCCGTCACCCTAAACACCAATAGGTGACGGGCAACATAAGATGACCGTCACCTATGACTCTTTATAGGTGACGGACATTTGCCCGTCACCTTTATCTTTGCAATCAGTGACGGCGTAGGGATGACGGCTTGAATACCCGTCACCTATGACTGTCTTTGCCCGTCACCTATGTCAATTTTTTAGGTAGTGCATCCGGTTACTCTGGAGTTTTCTAAACAGGGAATACATTGATATTCCAGCCTTTGCATAAAAAAGATTCATATAGCTATCATTATTACAAAGAAGAAAAGCTCCATTCGTAATAGCACACAAGCCTGGAAAAAAAAAGCAAACAAAAAAAGAGCACTCAAACTCATCGCCGTGACACATCTTCTGCGTCCATAATCATAGAACAAACATCGGTGTTCCACGCACCTAAGCCCTAGATGAAGATCCACACAGATCAGGTCCGCCACCATCAAGACCTAATCATCATCAAGCAAATCCAATTTGCCAGCTTTAGATACCTTTGGCACACCTCTAAGACCCATACGAAGGGCTCACTAATGATATGTGACAACATCTACTAGTGCAGAACTGGATCAATCAAGCCTGTTATCGTACAGATGGGACGCCGCCGTGTCCATGCTAGCCGTTGTATAACTAGACTAGACACCATCCACCATAGAACTTAACCATCCACCAAAGCCCTGCGGCCGCCTTCCATGCAGTTGCACAGGCTTCCCCCGCGATTTGGCTGGGCGGCGGCAAGGGTGGGGGGTCGGTGCGGCCCTGGGCGCAAAAACTTCCTGTCTCCCTCACGAACCTGTAAATTAGCTGGAATGAGTCCTTGAAACAATTCCCGGTTGTAATGGTTCACTAATTTTTATAATCTTGATAAGCTAGAATGGTTTCTAGGTCCAATCCTAACTAACCAAACGGACCCTCAAGCAAGATTCGGGATGCGCTAGCTCTCTATAATTGGCCAAACATGCTCGTCCCACTACACCATAGCACAATTTTTGCTACAATGAAGTGTAGGGAAAGATGGCTTATCAAGAACTAATTGTCTGTAGGCAAATGTTTATTGATTTTGCTTCAGTTTATCTGTCGGCAATGATCACTTAAGACAACTAATTAACTGTCAGCGTTACTCATGTAACAAGTAAACTGTCGGCGTAGCTTTCAACGTCTAAGCATGTGTGGGCAAATCATTTTGAAGTGTCGGCGTTGGTTGATGGGTCCGAAGATCATTCGGCTAAGGCCCAGCCCACTAACTCGCCAGTCGCCACCGCTAACCCTACCTTGCCATTCGGCGTCCACAACACTCGTCACTCCCCGGCCGCCGCCAAGTGCCTTGTCCCCTTCCCGCCGCTGGCCACTCCTCTGCTCGTGCAGTCACCATTGCCCGCAGGCTGCAAGGCCATGCCCGCCGCCGGCGCACGCGCTGGTCTCGCTTCACCGCACCAACCCCTAACCTGCGCGCACTAGGGTTCGCGACGTCCTGGGTGGCGGCGGCTGGATCTGGCTCCGGCAGCGGGGCGGGCGATGCAGCAGCGACTGTGGCGGCCGCGGCTCCTCTCCGTCACACGGCAACCGCTGGCTGCAGGTCCTCTTCTTCAGGTGGCAACTGGCGACTGCAGCGCCTCACCGGCGGGCGCTGAACTGCTCGAGTCTAGAGGCTCCCCTCATGGAGGCGACATTTATCCTCTCCTGCAGGGGCGCACGCAGCAGCAGCCAGCAGGTCTCAAGGTAATTTCTTGGCAAACGGGGCTTCTTCACTCACTAGATCTAGTGTTTCTGTATCTTTTTCATGGATGACCAAATCGTGATGAACGGGATCCTCCCCAGGCCAACAGCTCCTGTTGTATCTCCCCCACCCTACCGTGATGGTTAATATTATTGTTTTATCTTTTTTTTTAGGAAGAATCGATGGTTAATACTAATCTGTATTGTGCATGGTAGATGACATGGAAAAATTGATGGGTGGAACTCAGTACATGGGTCTGTCCTTTTTCGTGTATTGAGGACTGTGCACATTGTTTCTTGATTGCTAGCACTGAGGCATGAAAAGTAAAACTGATATGTGTTGTATTCATGGTGCATGATGTCAGGTGCTACCATTCTTCAATCTTTGTTGACGATGCCTATTAGAGGAATAAATTAATCTACTTTGTTCCCTGTCTAGGTGCTAGGAATAGATTAAGTAATCTGTCAAGATGGTAGTTTGTTCTGATCCAGACTAGTGATTTTTCAGTGTCCTTAATTATGATGCAACAAACAGGATTTGACGATTATTAAAATGATTATGTATTGTGCAAACTCAATGATTGAATTTTACTTCTGAAAAAAACAGTATTCAGTTCAGGTAATCTGTTGACGGCTATTGCAATCACTGAATAACCATGCTTATGTTTCTTTTATTCTGAACAACCATGCTTATGTTAGTGTTTAGTCATATCGTAAATCTGTATAGTCAAAGAGCCCTTTGCAGAACAAATATATGCTTGCATGCTGAACCGGTACATGGATTCTTATTATGTATGTAGCCAAAGTTTTCAGAGTCAGTGCAAGGAGTAGAGTCAGTTTTCAGAGTGATTGTTTGCTTACCATGTGTCAGACTGCTAATCATTCAAATTGACATTCTTCCACCAATGTGTTTGAAAAGAATGAATTCTGCTAACCCCAAGTTAATGTGTGTTAATATGGCAGGAGCTCTGCTCTTCATGATAGGAAGTCACCTAGGCAGGCTAAAATTTCAGACCTTGGAACGAGGCCATATGGAAGAAGTCATTGAAGGTACCAAAGTTATTTACAAAAATTCGATTGGTTGTTTTCCAATCCAGTTTATCTGAAATTTATGTGTGCTTGAGATTGTTGCTTGTGAACCTTGGGTACAGCCAAAGTAGATATAGATGTTTTGTTTTCTTGCCATAGAACAAGGTTTCCCTGCTAAATCAATTAAATGTGTCATTCATCCATACAGTTTTGAATGAGCTTCTGTAGTGCCAACTGTTAGCTTACATATGAAAGTTTGGGCTCTTTCACATGTATACTTGAGATCACACTTGCAGCTTGTGCACCTTGGGTATAGTCAACGTTGATGTAGTGATTGTTTCTTGCAATAGAAAAAGTGTTTTCATGCTAAATCAAGTTAAATATGTGCCATTCTTACGTACAGTTATGGCAGTTAAAAGTTTCAAGTTTTTTTTGTAGTGGAACACTTTTCTGAAGAGATAGCTATGTGGCTGCTGGTGTAACTCATAATTTGCCTTATTTTTTATGATAGGAATTCTGGATAACAATGTTCCAATATGTTGCTTATGGTCACAACTGCATTTGCCGCTGTCACAAAATTACTGAAAACTGCATGTTGATGTTCCTCAAAATCAAAATAGATTCTTTTTAGTTCATCAGGTGATTTTAATTCACCTTGAACTCCGAAAAGTTTATGTTTTGGATCACCTTGTGTACATCTGTTTCGTTATTTTGCTAGCTGCAAAAAGTTTATGCTTGGATCACCTTGTGCTGATACTTTACATCTTTTCCTTGGTAGACTTAGCAGGCAACAAGGTTTACAAGGACTCTGGAATTGCAACCTTTTTCTGCACCAAGCAAGGAGTGTCACAAGTATTTCAGAGGGACTGCCTTTTCTGCAACCATGGGATCAGTAAGAAGAGTACTGGACTGCCTAACAGCTGGCCTTTTAAAGCATTAGTGCTACTAGGTACATTTGTACTTTAGCCAGTATTATAGGTCCAAAAATTCATGTCATGACCTCTTAGCGCTAGAACATATTTGGATCTTAGCCTTGTAATATTGAGCAACAGATGGATATGTACACAGTTATTACTTCCAATGGATATCTATGTTTATATATTGAATTGGAACTGTTTTTGTTATCCAAGTCCTTTGCAATCATGTACTGTAGCATTTTCATGGATTGTGGGTCTATTTGTATTAATATTGGATTATATTTATGGTGTGGTATACCTAATTCCTGACAGTTTACATGCATGCAAAGGTACATGCTGTTGATGCTGGACACAAGATTGGGTCACATGTAAAGTGTCAGGAAAAATAGATAACTGTCGGTGAATGTCTAATGTCGGCAAAGGTTTAACTGTTGGCAAAAGTATTAACTGTCGGCATAGGGTCAAAAATGAACTACAGATTACCTGTCGGCATAGGTAATAACTGTCGGCAAAGGTTTTCTTGACAGCTTCTACTGCGACTGTTTATTTAATGTTGGCAAAACCTTTGCCGACACTTTTTCTGTTGGCATATGTGCCTTTTGCCAACAGTAGAGTGTAGGCAAAAGCTGGTGATGGTGTAGTGTCCCACCGAGAGGCCGCCTTCCTCCGTCTCTCTGTTTCTCTCACACTCACCTACATGCGACCATGGCAGGGCGGTGCGGCTAGGCGGTGGCGCGAGCAGGGTAGAGGCGGTATGAGCAAGGCGGGCTAGTGCAGCTAGGCGGCGGCGTGAGCAAGAGGCGCCTGAGCAGGGCTGAGGGCACGGCTGGGCAGCGGGAATGGCTTCAGGCGGCTGAGTCAAGCCAAGGGGCAGATGCACTACTACATGCCCCACTCTTCCATTGCTAATAATTAGCCATTTGTAGAGGCGGCTGTCCAGTCTGCCCTAGAAATAGAATGGCAACAACAGCCACCTCTACAAATCGTTTACCAGAAATATCCAAAAAATCATAAATCTGGGCAAAAGTAGCAAAACAAAAAAGTCACGGGGAAAAGCACCTGCTGCGCGCTAGCTAGATGGGAACCGCCAACATGTGGCTTGGTGTGTAACTTCTGTAACCACTGCACCCAAAAGACAGTCATGTCCATAAGGCATATTCATTTTACTTGTATTCTCTTTTCAGGATTTTAAAATGAGTATTTGGGATGCTAAATGAATTCAAATAAAAATATTATAAACTACAAAGTTGTAGATATCGTCAAGATCTACAACTTTGGTTCTAGTCATTTCTCCATCCGAGGTCTTTTGAAAAATTGAATTTCAAATGTGAAAAATTCAAACATAATTTCCCTTGGATAAATGATTTCGAATGAAAAGTTGTCAACTATAAAGTTCTATAACTCTTTGAGATCTATAACTTTGGTTTTTGTCATTTCTCCTTCTGAGGCCATTTGCAAAATTCGAATTTTACTTTCACTGCATCTATTTTTAGAGACGGCTCTAAATCTAGCCGCCTCTACAAATCAATTTTTAGAGAGGGCTCTAGATCCAGCCGCCTCTACAAATCGATTTTTAGAGGCGGCTCTAGATCTAGCCACCTCTAGAAATCCATTTATAGAGGCGGCTCTAAAGATTGGGGCATTTGTAGAGGTGGCTGAAAATAGCAATGGTGGTTCTAGGTTGGAATTGCGCTTTTCATTGTAGTACTATGAGAAGAGGTTTTTGAGCCACTGGTGACACTAAGATTCAAAACCTGAAGTAGCAATGGTGGTTCTAGGTTGGAATTGCTTTAAAATGTACTACTATGAGAAGAGGTCATTGAGCCGATTGTGATATTAAGATTCAAAAACCTGTAGTAATGTGGTTCTAGGTTGGAATTGCATTGTTTTTGTACCATACTGTGAGAAACGGTTTTTGAGCCGCTTGTGATATTAAGATTCAAGAACTGTTTTAGCAGCATTTGATTGTATCAGACAGGGATTTTTGTAATACTGCAGTGAAGACAATTTATTTCATTCCTATAGCAGTGCCATAAAGATATACAAAGTTCATAAATGCAGAAATAGTTTAAATGCATGTATCATAGGCCTACTCATAGGAGTAACAAATAACTTTTATGCATAGGCCTATGATACATGCAGTCAAACTATTTTTGCTTTTATCAGCTATGTATGTCTTTATAGCACTACTATAAAAATCTCTATCATAATTTAGTTAAAAAATTGTGATAGAGATTTATGTAGTACTGCCACAATGACATACATAGCTCGTAAAATCAAACATAGTTTTGACTCCATATGTTACTGAACTACACTTATTAGTTATTACTTCTGCCGTAGTGCTGCCATATATGACTAGAAATACTTTGGCTGCATGTACCATACATAACTAAAAATAGTTTGACTGCATGGATCGCGGAACTTCATTTGCTTTCCACTGACGGATTATGCGCAAAATCAGATTTCATGCTGTGTTGCAAGAGGAATGATGAGACTGCCCCCACGGCTCGCCACATGCATAGCAGAACTGGAAGCCACACCTACATAATAAATACAATAAGTTATGTTGCCTTGAAAACAATTTTCTATCAATTTGATGTATGTACAAGAAAGCAAATTAACTGCTCGAAGTTACACTATCCAATCTAAAGTACCTAAATCAAACATTTTTTAACTTTGATCAAGTTTATCGAAAAATTAAATGTATCAACATCTAAGACATCAAATTAGTTTCAGTAAATCTACAAAAGAATATATCCTAATTGCATATTGGTTTGGTATTGTTGTAGATATTACTACTTTATTTTTAGAAAACCTAAAAGTTTGATTTAAAATGACAGAACTAAAAACTAAAACATCTTAGGTCATAAATCTGTGAGAAAGGGAGTAGATTTAGTTTCACCTGCAAGTTATGTGCACACAGCCGTCGTGTTTCTCGACCCAAAACTAGCAATGGGGGCACATCCTCCACTTCTTCCCCTTGGCCATCTCCAGCACGACTAAGTCCTCCTTCCCCTTGTCCCCAAGAGCTAATTGCCCATACTCGGCACAGCTAATCAGGACTTCAGCTAATGCCAGCGTGCCATGGCACGCGGCACCGTGCACAGAACAGCCTCCTGCACACCGGGCACTCCGACTCTGGCACGTTGCCGCCGCGATCGTCCACCAAGATCTCCGAGCAGTCGTTGAAGGGGCAGTAGCAAAAATTGCCGGCCCCCTCCACCATGGACATGCACAGTGCAACGCACAAGGCCTCGAAAGCCTCGCCGGATATGATGCCTTGGCAGAGTTTGGGATCAAGGACGTTAGAGCAGTCCTCCCAGTCCCCAGGACACTTGACGTCAGAGATGCGCCCGCCTTGAGTCTTTGCACTGATGTAGCTGGAGAGGCAGGGTGCGCAGAAGGCGTGCGCACAGCCGTGACTTGCGTGGTGCACGTGCGACGGTGGCACGTAGTCCAGGCAGATCTTGCAAGTTGCCACCGCAGTTGCATCGTCTTCCCCGGTGGCAGGGGCTGCAACTGCAAGAGGTGGCGGAGGCGAGGAGGAGGAGGTGGAGGAGGAGCTGCACTCATCTACGGCAAGCACGGGCGTCTCAGCAGCTGCTGTGTCATTGTTGGCAGTGTGGACGACGTACGGCGCTATCAAGCTGCGGCATGAGCGATGATTGTGCCGCAGTCGCTGCCATGCCGGAATTAACAATCACCACCATGGCGGAGGAAACAATCACCTCTTGGAGCTGGAGTTCCGCAGCAGTACTGCTCGTCGGATATCGCCATAAGCCCGGTGGCGTCTGCTTGGTTTCTTCCTTGGCAAACTGCTATCAAGTACAGGTCGTCGGCAACCATGAGGTCAGCGACGTCGCCGAAGGAAGAAGCGGCAGCCATCGATCAGCTTGTCAGCTTTGTGGGAGAAGAGGACGGCTACCTCTGGAACGAAGCTGTTTTCTGGTGTCCAGAATGGATGGACCCATCTATATGTAGAGCAACAAAAGCGTATGCAGTAACATAGCTGCTGGACTTAAGAGCCTCTTTCGTGCCAGGACTAATTGTTAGTCACCTAAAATTTGTACTAGGCCTTCCAAACAGAGGAACTGACGAGTGAACTAATTTTTAGTCCACACACCTCAATTAACAACTAGTCCATTAGTTGGCCATATCTAGCTAGTAGGACTAAAAGGAGCCACTGGATTGAGAAATATATGGCATCACTGCCCTCCCCCTATGCTATCTCCCCCCCTTTTCTCTCTCCTCTCCCAGGAGCACAAGAGTCTTTGTCTAGGAATACTACTAGCTACTAGACTATGTATCCAAACAGTACAGGACTCAACTTTGATCATCTAACAAGTAGTGGATTATCAACTAGTGCTAGGTGATCCAAACGGGCTGTTAGAACTTTAGAGTGTGTCATAACTTTATGACCACCGTATGTTTTTTAATCCCCCGCACCCCCCCCCCCCCCCCCCCCCCCCGCCCCCGCACCCCACACGCACTGATGCGTGCACACCACCACTAGATGCATATCCACACTCACACCTATGAATATCTATGGTAGACGAAGCTAGTAAATTTTATTATTGGTGAATTTATTGAGCTGCATCTATCGACCAGTTCAACTTAAAAGTTTAAATTGATAGTGAAAAATGGACAATTCACTTATGCTTCAACATTACTCTCACGTAGAGACTTCCTCAGTCCTCGAACATTTAGATAGGAACAAGAAACACTTATTTTATTCAATCGCGCTAGCTAAGTCTCAGTTATTTGTAAAGGAATGAACTAGTCCTATCATTTTCTCACTCCTTACGTTTTTCTTTGGTTTGTGGTATAGAATTGGTAGGTCCATCACCAATTCCCTCGTAAGCTAAAAATTAGTACAAACATGAGGAATGGAGTCATTTCACCAAACTTAATGCAATAAACTTATGATGCACAGCCTCATCAGAATGTGGTGGTTACTCAAAATAAACATCTTACTAGGTGATTCCCAGCGCGTTGCTGCAGGATTTTAGGGAGCTTTTTGATAAACAATGACCAAAAGATGCAATAATTCTTTAGATAAATACTACAGTATTAAAAATAAGCACTTAGATCGAGTTTGCTGAAAAACATGAAAAGTTGATTTTCAAATAAAGAAAACATATCATAGGGCTAATGAACACATGGAGAAATTTAATACAAAATAGAACTGATATTCACATAAAAATAGATAAATATTGCTTAACAAACATAGTGGTAGTTAGTCACACATGCGTCGACGTTCAACAACCCTTTCCTCGTATGGAATTTACCATTTAACAATCAAATAAAATATAAAACCAATGTACTTGTTTAGTTGCTTGTATAAATGGTGTACTTGTAGAAATTACGTTGAAAGCCATGTGAGGGATCTCTTGGATGAACATCATAGACTTTTGAGTTACTCTTTGGTTAATTAATGAATGGAGAAGGAAGAGACCAATAAGATACGCATCCAATGGATAGAAAATGTGCACAAAAAATGATCGGACGGTTAGAATAATGTGGATGATGTGGCTCGCTGAGGTTTGAGAAAATAGAAGTTAACGAGCAGCTGCAGATGTGGCGAATCTTCAGAGCAGTCCACCGCCGTGGGCAAAAGCAGGGCGAGATGGGCGGCAGCAGAGGTCGATGAGAATTGGGGCTCAGGATGGGGTGGCGTTTGCGGTGCATTGGACGGACAGGGTGTTCGTGCGGGACGGCGATGAGGCGGTGGCCGTGGCGACGTTGGGACTTGGGAAGGAGGAGGCGGCGGCTGATGCGTCGCCGAGGAGATGGAGGCGCTCGCGGAGGGGCACTACACCATGACCAGCTTTTGCCTACACTCTCAACTGTAGGCAAAAGGCACCTATGCCAACAGAAAAAGTGTCAGCAAAGTTTTGCCGACATAACAAAAACAGTCGCGGTAGAAGCTGTCGGGAAAACCTTTGCCGACTGTTAATACCTATGCCGATAGTTAATCTGTAGTTCATTTTTGACCCTACGCCGACAGTTAATACTTTTGCCGACAGTCAAACCTTTGCCGACAGTCAAACCTTGGCCTGGGGAGGATCCCATTCATCACGATTTGGTCATCCATAAAAAAGATACAGAAACACTAGATCTAGTGAGTGAAGAAGTCCCGTTTGCCAAGAAATTACCTTGATACCTGCTGGCTGCTGCTGCGTGCGCCCCTGCAGGAGAGGATAAATGCCGCCACCACGAGAGGAGCCTGTGGGCTCGAGCAGTTCAGCGCCCGCCGGTGAGGCGCTGCAGGCGCCAGTTGCCGCCTGGAGGAGAGGACCTGCGGCCAGCGGGTGCCGTGTGACGGAGAGGAGCCGCGGCCACCGCAGTTGCTGCTGCGTCGCCCGCCCCGCTGCCGGAGCCAGATCCAGCCGCCGCACCCAGGACGTCGCAAACCCTAGTGCGCGCAGGTTAGGGTGCGGTGGAGCGAGACCAGCGCATGCGCCGGCGGCGGGCATGGCCTTGCAGCCTGCGGGCTGTGGTGGCTGCACGAGCAGACGAGTGGCCAGCGTCGGGAAGGGGGCAAGGCGCTTGGCGGCGGCCGTGAAGTGACGAGCGTTGTGGACGCCGCCCCCGAATGGGAAGGTAGGGTTACTGGTGGCCACTCACGAGTTAGTTGGGCTGGGCCTTAGCCGCCGAATGGTTTTACTACGGACCCATGAACCAACGCCGACACTTGAAAATATTTGCCTACACATGTTTAGACGTTGAAAGCTACGCCTACAGTTTACTTGTTACATGAGTAACGCCGATAGTTAATTAGTTGTTTTAAGTGATCATTGCCGACAGACTGCAAAATCAATAAACATTTACCTACAGATAATTAGTTCTTAATAAGCTATCTTTCCCTACACTTCATTGTAGCTAAAAGTGTGCTATGGTGTAGTGGGGCTCGCCACGAGGAGAGGAGGCGGAGATCCGCGCGGCGCGGCGGAGAGGATCAGCGTGCGGTGGAAAGGAAAGATCGAGAGAGACGGGGCTTGAGGAAGAGTCGACGGGCTTCGAGAAACTGCGGCATGTGGGCGATGGAGAGGGAAGGGAAGCGATGGAAACCGACGGGCGAGCTCGACCAAACCGAAAAAACATTGTTGCTACAGTACTGCAGTAACCAGACGCGGGACCCATCTACAAAACATAGAGAAATGTAGATATATAGATTACTTTTTAGATGCATTTCTTCTCCGACAATCAACAAGTATTCAAAGGACCATATATTTTTCCTACAAATGTGTTTCTTCTCCGAGAATGAGCAAATATTTGAAGGACCGTGCATCTTTCTGAGAAGAAACCGAAGTGTTAGCACTGTTTCGCACCAAATTCCAGTTGCACACTGCGTGCAAAACTAGATCTCCCTACGACGGTGAGGAAACCCGGACCGTCCGGATGAAGCACCCAGATTACCCGGATTTCATAGGCCTGCCGTGAAATCCAATGTCCGCTTGCCCGGAAGGGACCCTGTCAGGACAGGCGCGTCTTGGGTTGTCCTAGTGTCGGCAGGCCAGCTAGGTGTCTTCGCTCGCCGTCGAGACAAAGGAAGAAATCAATTAGGGTTTGAGGAGTACAAAGGGATAGGGAAAGGAGAAAATAAGAGATATATTGATTTTTATCGATTGGTTGGGCCGGAACCCCTTGTATTTATTGAGTGGGATGGCCTTTACCCGTTAGGAATCGAATTACAAGATTAGAAATGTGTCATATTGTAGTTCCTACGTACTCGGATTCTACAATACCTGGTTAATCCGAATGTGACATCCGGACCATCCGAGTGGATAGTACTTAGCCTTCATCTTCCTCTGAAATCTGGACTGTCCAAGTGTAACATCCGGATCATCTGAGTTGCGCCACAGCTGAGCCTCTGATCTTCATCTTTATTAACACACTCTTTGCCACTTGCCAATTTTGGTCGTCAATATATGTGCCTCTATTTTTCTATAAAGCTTGTGTATAAAAAAAATAAAAGCACTCAGGGCGATATATCAAATCCATCGGTCATTTTATTACTAAGGGTGATATTCACCATATCGGCCATAAGCTTCTTTAAGCACTTTGCCATATGCTTGGATAATATTTCTTCAGATAACAACCATTAAGAGCTCTAGGCAAACGTTCTCCTTGTAATGTCTCTACCACATTAGAACCTATAACAATAATCTTCACAACTTTGTATGGACCCTCCCAACTTGGAGGCCATTTACCAAACTTATCATCCTTCATTCCAAGAGGCAAAAATCGTCTTCCATACTAAATCTCCTACTTGAAACGACTTTGCTTTTACCTTCTTGTTGTATGCCATGGCAACTCTAATTTTATCCTTCGCCATCTCCTTTAAATCTTTTAATCACTTGTCGGTCACCTCATCAAGATTGTCCATCATCAAACCATAATAATCAATAGCAGATAATTCATGTTGCTTGGCCATTCTGAAAGCATTCAAATTTACCTCCACATGTAAAACAGTCCTCTTGCCCATAAACAAGCTCAAAAGGAGTAACTTTAGTAGCACCATGTCGAGATATACAATGAGCCCATAAAGCTTTAGATAAAACCTCATGCCATCTCCTAGGATTATCTTCAATCTTCTTTTTGATCAACTTAATTAATGTCTTATTGCTAGACTCGGCCTGACCATTGGCCTGAGCATAATACGGGATGAATTAATCAACTTGATCCTATAAGAAAAATAGCAAAACAAAAAAGTCACGCAGATGGCATCTGGTTATACAGCGGCTAGCATATTGGACACGGCGGCGTGCGATCTATATGATACCAGGCTTGATCTCTCCATCTATGAACCAGTTCTGTGTAAG
The DNA here is from genome assembly GCA_007726485.1 of Eragrostis curvula. Classification (NCBI taxonomy): domain Eukaryota; kingdom Viridiplantae; phylum Streptophyta; class Magnoliopsida; order Poales; family Poaceae; genus Eragrostis; species Eragrostis curvula. Next base: position 21,521,191 of record CM017440.1, on the reverse strand, counting down.
TAGATGTTGTCACATATCAGTAGTGAGCCCTTCGTATGGGTATGAGATGTGTGCCAAAGGTATTTGAAGCTGGCAAATTGGATTTGCGTGGAGATGATTAGGCCTTGATGGTGGCAGCCCTGATCTGTGTGGATCTTTGTCTAGGGCTAAGGTGAGCGGAACACCGACGTTTGTTCTATGCTTATGGACGCAGAAGATGTATCTTTTTTTTTTGGGGGGGGGGGGGGGGGGGTGGGGGGGGGGACGCAGAAGATGTGTCATGACGATGAGTTTGAGTGCTCTTTTTTTTTTGTTTGCTCTTTTTTTCCTAGGCTTGTGTGCTATTAGGAATGGAGTTTTCTTCTTTGTAATAATGATAGCTATACGTACGCATCTTTTTGATGCAGAGGCTGGAATATCAATGTTCCCTATTTAAAAAATTCTAGAGTAACCAAACACTACTACAAAAATGCTTTTTAGCAACGAGGCTATTTTTTAGTAGAGGCGGCTGGTGTAGTCAGCCGCCTCTGTAAATCCATATACAAAGGCGGCTGAACCACCAGCCGCCTCTGTAAACCTTACCATTTTCAGAGGTGTCTGGAAGCGACAGCCGCCTCTGTAAATCCATTTACAGAAGCGGCTGGAAGCGCCAGCCGCCTCTGAAAATGGTGCACATATATATACCCCTCCTTTCTTCCTCCTCGGGTCACTTTCTCCAACCCGAGGAGAAAGCAAGGGAGGAGTGGGCAAACCTCCCAAAAATTTGAAATTTGCGCGGGGGGGGGGGGGGGGGGGGGTGAGGTTTTATTTTTCTATTCTCTGAAGGGGAAGGTAGATCAAGGTAAGAGCATGTGCCTACAATCATTTTTGAATGTTTTAAGTGACGGATTAGTGAGTAATTTAGTTTTTGTGTTGTATGGACATCCATGAAACTCACCTAAATTTAATTGGAGAACACGATGCTATAGTAGTTTAGCCCTCATCGCATGGTTTTTTGGGCAATTTACATAGTTTATTTGAGTATTTTCACTTAGATCTAGTTCTAGATCTCTAGGTCTAGATCTAATTCTAGTTCTAGATTTAGATCTATATGTAGAGAAAATTTTGTGTCTCTTACATTTTGAACATTAAATTTTCCATATTTACCATGCACATAGTAAAAATTAGTTCAACTAAGGATAAAGTAATTTAATTGTCATTTTCTATCTTACAGATGGACAGGAGTTCCTGGATGTACGGTTCAATTAGGTGGACCCAAGTGTTTCGAGAAGGAGTCAACGCGTTCCTAGAGGCCGCACAAAGAGATGCAGTGAGCAAGGGTGAAAGCGCAATACCTTGTCCGTGCAAGGACTTCAAGAACAATGTCCTATTTGATGACATGCCTGCAATAAGGGAGCACTTGATCATGCGTGGTTTCATTTTAATAACTATACCATATGGATTCATCACAGTGAATCGTTTGGTGAAGAATTGAGGCTTAACGAAGAGGACATGAGATTCATGGATTCATATATGCAGGAACTTGAAGATACAATCCGAGGCAATGCCCAAGGACCAGAAGATTGTGAGACAGATGGTGGATGCAACTCAAAAGACCCTGATGCAGGTGTGGACGAGCTGATGGTGGTCGAAGCGGGGAAGATGAAGATTTTGATTATCTGGACGAATTGATTCGGACCATTGGTCCAGAGGTGTTACTTAGGAGGGGCAGAGGGGGAGAAAATTTGGAGAAGGTGCAAAGAGCATCCAAGGAGAGCCTGTACGGCATTGACAAAGGATGCCCGGTGTATTGGACGACGCTTCGTTTTGTGCTTGAGCTCTTTGTACTTAAGGCCAAGTACAGTTGGTCCGACAGCAGTTTCAATGATCTGTTGCGCCTCATGGCGTGGTTGCTCCCGAACCCAAACTCAGTACCCGCCAACACATACGCGGCAAAGAAGCTTATTAGTCCATTGATAATGGGTGCTGAGAAAATCCACGCATGCCCAAAGCACTGTAGTGGGGATACGTTCGGGTCATTGGACAAGTGCCCCAGGTGTGGAGCCAGCCGATACAGGAGTAATGGCTGCTACGTGGGGGATGAAGACGACATTTGGCGAGGGAAGAAGAACAAGAGGAAAAAAAGGAGAGCAGAAGGAATCCCATAATACCCAACCGCAAGAGGAGAGTACTATAGGCATTGATGTGAAGCAGAGGAAAATACCAGCTCTGGTAATGTGGTACCTACCAGTCATTGACCGCTTGAGGCGAATGTTCTTAAACCCGAAGGAAGCAGCGATGATGACCTGGTGGGATGACGAGCGCAAGCAGGATGATGGCATGATCTGACATCCGTCTGATGCTACGCAATGGCAACAATTTGATGAGAAGTACAAAGACTTCAGTTACGAGAAAAGGAACGTACGGTTCGGCTTGACCCTAAGTATTTCCTCTCAGGAACCGCTCCATTCCACTCATTTCCTTAACCCATCGCATCATAAGCCCATCGCATCATAAGTCAATCGACTAAGTCAAGCTCTAATGCTTACTGAAGAAGGTAGCGTGGAAGGACAAACAAGCATGGCCCGGTGACGGATAACGACATCAGCTTTGGTAACATCGTCTTTTCTTACAACGGGTGACTGCGTAGGGTTTAATAAATAGTTGTAATGCACGAATTTTACTTTGGAGAAGAAAAGATACAAGAAACAGTAAGTACGCACAAGTTCTATTGCATGTCTTATTTAATATGCTAAACACTCCATGTGAGAATCAAAATATTTATGTGTTAATAACATTCGTTTTAATTTAGAAGTCAGCTGATGATCATGGTAGCCCTGCAAATGAAAAATATCAATTACATGTACATGACCCCCTCAGTCTTGCACGCTGCCATCAACCTACAAACAAAGCAACTGGCTGTCAGTTACAAGTCGCAAGCGCAACTATCTCAGCCACTAATTTGGCCAGGTTCCTGCAGTGTGATGTGGTGGAAGCGCACTCTCTTTTGCCTTTTGTTTCGAAGAAAGCATCCTTCGAAAGCATCAAGGGAAAGATAAAAGAGGCATTATCTTCAGTTTCTTTGCAGAAAGATTTATACATCGTCGTTCCAATATTCGTTGCTTGCCAGAGAAGAAATTAAATGCATTTGTAAGAAGCGAAGTAATCTTTAATTGTACATCTATCTGTATTGCTATCCAACTGGGGACTATATATGAGAAGATTATCCTGTGTTAAATGGAAAATCTACATCTCATTAGGACCTTTGATAAAATTCTTGTACATATATGTTAATCACGAGAAGTAAGCAAAATCAAATTAAGTGGACCCGGTTAGAATGTGGCTTGGATTAAAAGAGGATTAAACGAGCACACCCTTTAAATCATGGCCCGGTAACAGAGAACGACATCAGCTTTCATAACATCGGCTTTTCTTACAAGGGGTGACTGTGTGCGCTTTAATAAATAGTTGTAATAATGCAAGAAATTTTTATTTTTCGAGAATAAATGATATATACAAGAAACAGTAAGTACACACAAGTTCTAATGCATGTGTTAATTAATATGCTAAACACTCCACCTGAGAATCAAAATATTTATGTGATAATAACATTCGTTTTAATTTAGAAGTCAGCTGATGATCATGGTAGCCCTGCAAATGAAAAATATCGATTACATGTACATGACCCCCTGCTTAGATCATCTTCAAGAGCCTCTATAAAATAAACTGAATAGCTAAAAATAGCAAAACTAGGGTAAAAACTGGATCCAACAGCCTCTTCATTTTCCTCTCCATGCTATCCCACTAGGCATCTACTCTCCTTCGCTAGGCAAATATACAGAGCCACTCCCACTCGCCATCCGCTCACGCACGCCCTCCGCCCGCGCTCATCGCCCCGCTGGAGCCCCGCGCGGTGGATCCCGCCGCCCCGCCAGAGCCCCGTGCGCCGGATCCCGTTGCCCCGCTGGAGCCCTGCTCGTCGGTGGAGGAAGAGAGGGAGGGGAGCAAGGGAGACCTAGGAGAGAGGAGAGATCACACATGCCAGGTATATAGATAGGCGATTTGAATAGTTTGTTGGAGTGTACCGAAATGTAGAGAGAATCTTGGCTAAATGGATAGCTAAATGGGAATATGGAAAGTGAGATTTGGCTAGGCTCTTGGTGATACGTACTCTTAGTCCTGCACGCTGCCATCAACCTACAAGCAAAGCAACTGGCTGGCCGCTACAAATCGCAAGCGCAACTATCTCATCCACTACATTGGCCAGGTTCCTGCAGTGTGAAGCTGTGGATGCACACTCTCTTTTGCCTTTTAAGAAAGCATCCAGGGAAAGACAAAAGAGGCATTATCTTCGGTTTCTTTGCAGAAAGATATATCCTAGGTCCATCCAATATTCGTTGCTTGCCAGAGAAGAAATGAAATATTTGTAAGAAGCTAAGTAATCTGTAATGGTACATCTATCTGTATGACTATCCAACTGGGCATTATATATGAGAAGATTATCATGTGTTAAACAGAAAATCTACATCTCATTAGGCCCTTTGACAAAATTCTTGTACATATATATTAGGCAAAATTTGCTGTAGGACACTCATAAAAGCGGTATTTAGCTCAAACACACTGCAAAATCGTGTTTCGGCTGCAGGACACTGCAAAAACATGTATATTAGCTGAAACACACTGGAGTGACTAAAATAATATTTTCCGGTCCGAGAGGAGAGAGAAACCACGTGAAATGACTAGAATGCCCTTAGGCAATGTAGCAGATAAGGAGAAGGAGCTGACAGTGGGGCGGGACCCACATGTCATCCGGCGCTGGCGAACGCGTGCTCGAGAGGTTGCGCCCCCCCCCCCCCCTCGACCGCTAACTCCCTTGCCCCCGAGGATTTTGCTCGCCGCCCTCTCCTCGCCAGCGCAGGACAAGTTCCCGAAGGGCGGCATCGATGCCCCCATCGCCCAGCTTCTCGATGCGCTCAACTCCCACCCGGACCTCTGCCCCACCTCCTCCTGCTCCGGCCGCGTCTCCGTGCTCACGCAGAAGGAGGAGGGCCAGCGCTTGTGTCTCCTGCTGCGCCGGCGGGAGCGTCGAGGGCTCGTCTTCAGGGGTGGCGGCGCCTGGGGTGGGGATGAGGAGCGGGCGCTCGGATGCCATGGCGGGGGGGGGGGGGGGGGACTCGGGTAGTGCGTCGGCGGCATTGGCGGCGACAGGGCTGGGCGGTCGCCGGCTTCCCCTTCCTGGCGCTGTCCACCTCCGGCTTCGCCACCGTCGGGCGCGCCGTGGTGGCCGGCCCCGGCGCGGAGTTCTGCCCGCGCATGCGCATCCTCGCCATGGCTGGCAATGGCTCGTGGGCCCGCAAGGCCGCACATCACCGCCCAGGCGTTGGACAAGGACCAGGGGCATCCAGTGTCATTTTGAAAAAATTCTCTCTCCTCCACGCTAGATAAAAATTTTTTAATCACCCCGGTGTGTTGGGCAAATATACATGTTTTTGCGGTGTCCTGCAGCCGAAACGCGATTTTGCGATGTGTTGCTAAATACGGCTTTTATAAGTGCCCTACAGTAACTTTTGCCTATATATTAATCTAGGGAAATAACAAAAATCTAATTAAGTGGACCCGGTTAGAATGTGGATTGGATTAAAAGAGAAGTTTATATCAAGACAACAACAAAACTACAACTCAAATTAGAAAATGAAAGAAATTTATCAATTGGATCGTATAGGACACGAAGTCACCCGGACTCCAACTAAAACTTTACTCAAATAAACCTAAACATAGCTACTTAGGAGCCTGTTTTGGTAGCGCTCCTGCCGCTCCACGTGAGAAGCCGAGGAGCGCGGACAAACTCCTCCGCTCCCCTTACCCCCCCCCCCCTCCCCCCCACCAAAAAATCTCCCCGCGCGTAATCGCTCCCACAACTCCTCTTGTTTTGCACTTTGTGTGGGGAATAGAAAAAAACCATCTCTCCACACTCTGCTCCTGCTCCACTTCCCCTGCCCTCCTCTCGCCGCCTCCCCCGCTGTCCCCAACCCTCCTCCTGCCACGCTCCTCCGCAAGTCGAGCCGCCCTTTTCCCCTAGCCCGCCACCTTTATTTCATGCACTCTCTGAGATCCATCCCGTTGTCGCCACATTCACCATTGTCGACGCTCCATATTGTACACAAAAAGCGTCAGTTTCTCCTATGATTTCACCCAAATCCGAACCCCACTCATTGGTTTATACTAACAAAACTAACCGTTTCGCCAAGTGTTGTTCTTTTTGGGCCATGTTGCAAAATCAGGAATTTTCAGGCCAAATTGAGGACTTCACGTCGAGGGCAGCCTGACCACTAGAAGCAGCCGGACCAAACCCTAAAATAAGCCTAGATCCTAGCCGCCACAACTACAGGGCCGGCCAGCATCTGACAATTCTAGCCCAACATCAAGTGCCATCCTACACATACAATGAGAGCCCGTCATCCCATGTGAAGCCCAGAAGGCCCGCGGACGATCCATCCAGAGTTTCTATCTATTGCAGACATCATCCGATTCGGAAGCTTTCACGGGATAAGGAAGTCATATTCATAAACATGGAATCCAGAGGCTCGGATTGGCACGAGACAGAAACCGAGGCGGGAAAGGGAGCCCTGGCGCCGGCCGGGCCCACTCCGAGCCCCGGTCGGCACCAACCTCTGCTTGGCCACCACGCTTCGCCGCTTCACCAACATACGCCCCTATAAATATAGACCTTGAATTCTCCTCTGAGAGAGAGAGAGAGAGAGAGAGAGAACAGAAACTCGAGGTTTCAACCTGAAACTCGATGAGAGGGCTGTGAAGGGGAGCCCAAAGGAGCGCTTCATCGATGATGCGAGGAGATCAAGAACCAATGGCGAAGCCCTGCGCGGAGCCGACCATCATCGTCGCCTAGCTGCTAGGAAGGACCCAAGGGTCATCCTCCTAGACAATCTCCCTGTGAGGTCGATCGTCTAGGATTCAAGGGCTACATCCGATCACGTCGGTAAGGTATGTACAACCCCAATGATGGATCACTACATGTAAACTCTATATTGCTAGATTTATCTTCTCATTCATAGCGATCCTATTTCTCCCCATACTCCGTTATTACCTCTACTTTGGTGCGCTTCATCTAGGTCTAGCTGCGTGAGTTAGAGAGTGCAGGGCACTCTGGTTGACAGTCGGGCCCAGAGCGGCCGGACCGTCCGCGGCTACTGGCTGGACTACCCGGCGGTTTGCTTTCCTGACAGTTGCACAACGGCTCTATTTGGCTTGGGGGCTATAGATAAGGTTGTGATGGGGTGGGAAGGTGAGGCTGAGTGGAGAAGAAGTGGAGATGAGTTGAGAAGTCCTGGAGAGAGTAGACCAGGTGTCTAGGCTTGGTGCCGCCGGGGACGGACGTCGTGCCATTGAGGAGAAGAAGAGAAGGGGTGAACTATGTGTTCTTCCGGCTCCCGAAATCCTAGCGGAGGTTACGTAGAAGAAGGGTAGGCTAGTGTGTGCTTTCAGTTCGTCGCTTACTAGGTGTTCGTGAGAGTCGATGACACACTTGTTACTCTTGGTGGTTGCCGCCACCTAGCCAGTTAGGCGTTGGTAGTGAGCCGACCTCTTGTGTGGTGTGACGGCCTCTACTCGTCTGTAAAAGGTTGGGAGGTTCCTTTCAAAAGGCTACCATCAGAGAGCGCCCGACTCCTCACGGGGTGCACTACTTTCTCATGGGGGTGTTGGCTTCATGTCACGGGAGATGAGGCTTGTCCTCAATGTGGACTAGAGGTAGGCGGCAACCTTTTGATACCACGGGAAAAAATCGGCGCGTCAACTATAGATGAGAACTCTCGACTCCCTACCTACTTATGCATTGCTTTACGCTTCCGCATTTACCTTTGATCTTTGCATAAATAGCTTGTGTTAGTTCTCTAGTGCACTTCACTTAGGTTGCTTTCATATTAGAGACTAACACATTCTAGAGTCTATCACACCCCTAGTAGGATTAATTGTGAATTGGGATCTTCTCTAAGGCTTTGAAGTTGTGAAATTTGTTTTTTGTGGGATCCCGATTCACCCCCCTCTCGGTATCCCGATCCTTTACATCATGAAATGCCACAAAAAGGGCCCAAAACGTATGCCGGACACTCCAAAAATCTACAAAAACCTCACCAAATGTCCACTACAGCGAGGCCGTGTAAACCCGATAGGTGCCATGAAAATCGGCCGGGGGCTAAAAACAGTTCGTAGCGTGTGCTATAGCCCACAAAAATTACCCAACACCAAACACCTCCGCAAAAAAAAGCCGTCCAGCCCCTCCTGCGTTGTAGATTCTCTATGTCCAACCGATCATAGACCGTATGTATGTGTGAAAACACGCCCGAGGGACAACTGGTGAAGCCGCATTTTCGTGTGCCCGTTTGGTCGCTGTGTCACGGTCGTGTTCCTGGGGCGGGCCGCTGCTGATTGCCCTGGCCCGTGTTGTGCCACTGTGCTGCGTGGCCTCCTGCTCCATCGGCATTCGTCCGGCAAAGCGGCTCACGCCCAACGTGCCGCTCTTCTTGTGGGCTTGGGCCCCTCCTTCTCCATATGTGGTTTTCCCCATTCCCGATGGCCCATCTGCCCTTTCCTCTCTTTGCTTCTCATCGACACCACAGCGAGGGGTAGAAAGGTCGGTGTCATTCCACGCGTCGACAGAATCCGCCTCCATCAGCCGGCTTGCCCCACGCTTTGCCCCTTCTCCTCTTTACGTCTTCGTTTTCTCCTTGGTGACTGAACTCACAGCCAGTCTTCCCGCACTCTGGGGACTTTCGCTGAAGTTCCCCTGCTGCCGCCATCCTGTTGCTGGATTGGTCTGGCTCCGTCCTGCCCCCGCATTTGCCTTTATCTTATCTGAGCATTTTTGTTTGGGGTTTGGGGCTCGGGTGCCTATGTCGTTCGCCGCCGGCCGCCACTTCCGTGTTCCCACCCTGCACTTCTTGCGATTGGTTATCTTTTCCCCTTTTTTGCCGTGGGTTAGTGCCGTCTACCGTTGCTTCCCTTTGTTCCCAATGTCGTCACCCTTCCTTAGTGGTGGAACTCTGGCTCCGACAGGACTGGGGCCAAAACTAAGGGGACAAAGACCGTCCATATATGATCATATGGGATCACACACCCAACATATAGGAAAAAAACATATACATAATGTAATTTCGATCTCACACCAAATCTTTATAATCTAAGGAGCTTCCGCTCCGACGGCTGAGATTTTACCTTTTAGACGGCTAGGATCGGGCCACGTCGCCTCCAAATCCTCCCGCAGCTGCGCCGCCACCTCCTCCCCCAATTCGCTGCTGTTCCCCTTCCGGCTCCCCCTCCCATTCCCTAACCCCTTGTTTTCATGGTGTCCATGCCGAGCACCACCGCATCCACCCTCGTGCTGCCGGCTCCCAGCTTGCCCCTCCCCTCGGCCTTACGGTGGGAGCCCACGCTCCGCCTCTCGCCCGCCGCCCAGCCCACGGTGGCTCGCTGCCGGGTGACGCCCGCTGTATTGCGAGGAGCGGCGGCACGGCAAGCTCCTCCGCCTACCTCCCCCGCACAGATCCGGGAGGCAAAGAGGGGGCGGGAATCGGCGGGAGGGATCTTGGAGCTCATGCGCAACGCCCGCTGATGCCACCGTTGCCTTCTTCGCCGCGCGCGACCACCGCCGGCTTTGCCTCCGCATCCGATTAGGCCTCTTACGGACCTTAGCGTCTTCGCAACGGCGGCGGCGGCAAATGGCGCATGGATGAGCAGTTACAGAATCACGAGCCTGGCAACTGGTAAGTCGATTCAGAGTTGAAGATCCATGTAGCTACGTGAATGTCCTCCCTATGTTATAGAAATTGGAATCCTTAGCATTGTATAAAAGCCCTACCACCAGAATCATTTTTGCCTTGATCTTTTACTTAGAATCACATGTTAATTGGATGTCAACTGCTTTGCTCACTGGCTGTACTTGAGGCTAATTGAGAGCACGACTACGCACGAATTAAGGCAGAGGGATCGAATTTTGCTTGTTCTTGCAATGCATCAATTTCTGTTAATGAAGTATTAAGTTGGCCTGTAGAAACTTCCAAAACCAGGTACATTTCAGCTAAGAAAAATCCCTATTACAGTTTTTTTTTCTGCAGCATGACATAATTTCTAGATATGAGCTCCGAAGATGAGCTTCAGCTTTCACAACTCTATTTTAATCATATCTTACCTCCTCAATTTAAATAAATAACTTGATTTATATAGTTCACATATTTCTACTTTCTAATTTACATGTAAAAGAGATTTCTGTGAGCCATATTGGCTATCTAATATGGCAACTTGCAGTTACATAAACTTGCAGTCTTTATATGTTATTACTCTATTCTGTCTCAGCGTTTTCCTACCTGCACCTGCACCATTTATATGTTATTACTCTATTATCTGTCTCAGCGTTTTCCAACTTATATGCCAAGGAAATATTATAAGATTACATCTGCAGCATTCCTTTGCTATTCAAACTGGTAGTAGAGGTTTTGCGACTTCTCTTCTCATTTCCCTTCGATGTTCAGTTTTAAACATATGTGAACTAGAGTGTGAATGGTTTGTTGTACGGGGAGGAAGACAGATTTGCCTGTACACTTAGGCTAAGATAAATATGATCTACTTGATGATCATTTAACATCTTAATGGTAAAGTATTATTACAGTTAAGTACATCCACGGTCCTAATTGGAAACATTGCCAATTGTATTTTGTCAATAGATCGTGAACATTTTTAAATTTTTCAAAGCTTTGGGGCTTAATAAATCCAATGTGACCACCATTAGTTTAATATCCCTGCAATGTGCTTTGGATTATAAGTAGAAGCCTCCATAGGGACGAAGGAAAATCATAACAGTGCTGTTATCTATGAGATAATCGATTATCAATTTGTGCCTGGCTGTTCAAGAATATTGTGACCGCATTTTTGTGTCTGTATTCATAACAACAATAAAATGGTAAAAATAAACCCTCAAGTTTTGTTATATTTGGAGAAGCCAGTGTACCATATATAATTTCATGGAATATATCAGCAGTCTCCAACTTTTGGTTTTGTTCACCCCCCCCCCCCCCCCCCCCCCCCCCCCCCACACACACACACACCACCAATGAAGGCCCTATTCTTCACGCTGGCATAAAAAATGGTTACTCCTAATGATTCTTCCAGCTATTACTATGTAAACTACATAATATTCAGTATGTCATTTGCCATTTATTAGTTTCATCAATTAGTTATTGCCCCAATATACTACAAATAAACAAAGTACTAGATAGTTTTCACAAATGGAAGTACATTCTCAACCAAAAAAAGGGCTTATTTAGCAAAAGATGAATCTGTCAATCATACACTGATAATAGCTGACAACATGATGGTTGCGGTGTCCCTGACAAGATATCTTGAGTATTTGCTCTGTCAAGATGAGTAATACTTCTAATATGTTAATCAGCACACCACTTTCGATATGTAAATCAGCACACGAGTATTTTCTCTGTCAACCTGAAACACTACTTCTGATATGAAATGATAATGTAACAAAAAGGGAAAATTGCCTTGAATGTGTCCAAGATGCCGGTATGCCAGTGAAATTCATACCAGTCCTTTGAATGTGTTCTTCCTTCCTTCAGTGTGTTCTCAGTTCCTGGAAGTGCACGGAGATACTCCAAGAACTTTTGTCACGTTATGTTGTGCCAATTTCAGGTTCTGGAATTGCCAAATACGGTTCTACCAAAGGACTCCAATCATTGCAGCATCGAGTTTTCCTGACTCCCCTCACTAATCTCAGGGGGGCACACTTGCCGCGCCTTGTTTCTCGTATATAACTAAAACTGAATATTCAATTCGGTACAACAAAGCAGATAGAAATATAGAAGTCTAAAAAAGGAATTACCTAAGGGTGACTTAGTTCATTTGGGTCTATCATTTCTTCATCAACAATAATAGTCACATTGGAACCTACAAAGACAAGTTGAAGTTAGGCATCAGGTCACGTAAAATAATACAGGATGGAAAATAGCAAATAAATTCAGGAATGTATCATACAATGACCAAGTCGTTTTGGTAAGTATTTAAGGCGACACTTCAATTCTTGGAAATGATACAAGATTTCTTCATCCTTAATGGTTGCAAAAATAATTTGCTCAGTATAGCACACCATCCTATGATTCAACCAATCATTTGCCATCTTGTTCTCAGCTCAGTCTTTATGATTTTCACTACAAGATGCAAGAATCAAGATCACACATACTGACATTTCGTAGTTTTTTGGGTTAATTAGATACATGCCACCGTTATTTTGCTAGATTGGAGAAATACCATTACAATTCGCGAAATTGGAATCGTGCCATTACAATTCAGGGTAAATTAGAATCATGCCATTTTGTACGCCCTGAGCCCGTATGTGACCCCACCTCGGCTACCATATTTCTGTATGGGACGATTTTGCCCCCGGTCAAAGTTGGTTTGCAATCATGTTATGGCCGCCCACGCCCGCCCAATGCTCTCTGTCCCGGAGAAGAAGACGACCGCCACACTCCGCGACGCCCGCGCGGCGCTCTCCGCCATGAGCCCCAGCCCACAGGCCCAAGCACCCGCCTTCCGCCGCGTGCTCCACCTGTGCTAGCACCGCTGGGCGTGCTGGCCGCTTGTGATGTTGACGCGTTCGTGGCGCCCGGCATGGCTGCTGGGGAGGAGGGAAGGTTGCCGTCGTGCAGCTGGACCCAGCGTGGAGCTTCTACGAGGAGGAAGGCCACACACTTGCTGCTCGCCGCGGGCGCGTCTGCGGAAGCGCTCGCCTTCTCCGGCCTCCGTGCCGGGGCCGTACTCCTGCTCGTCGCCATGGCCACCAAGGACAGGTCCCTTCACCTCCTTCTCGGGTCCTCGGCAGCGTCCCGTCATCCACCCCCCCCCCCCCCCCACCGGTGGACGAGCTCTCCTTACGGGCCGTGGACTTCTTTTGGGGGGGGGGGGGGGGGGGGTTCTCAGCGGCGGCTGTAGAGTTCCATAGGTCTTGGTGGCGGTGGGAGAGCTTATCGAGGAGGGAGCTCAGCATCGGCAGCGAGAGCTTGAGGGTGACGGTGGGGAGCTCGTCGGCTGGGGGAGGAGGGACCTTGACATGGGAGCTCGGTGTCGGCGACAAGAGAGTGGCGACCATGGGAGAGCAAGGTGACAGGGGCAAAATCGTCCCATACACAAATACGGTAGCCAGGTGGGGTCACATACGAGCACAGGGCGTATAAAATGGCACGATTCCAATTTACCCTGAGTTGTAATGGCACGATTCCAATTTCGCCAATTGTAATGGCATTTCTCCAATCGGACAGATGGCATGTATCTAATTAACCTAAGTTTTTAATCTCTAATCGAAATCAAATAAATCAAAGCCTAAAGGAGTAAAGGGCAAATAGGCAAAGACCTACAGGCACAAGGCGTGGGCGTGGCTAGCAGGGGCCGCACCGCCACAGGGACAGGGGGCGCACAAACGCTCACCGCTTGAGCGTCCTGGGCGTCTGAGTTTTTTTTTTAGCATCAACACCTTGCTTTATTCATCGACGATATTATAGGTGTTACATACGCCATCTGGCGGTTCAATAAACCAAACATGTCTGCCTAAAGCAGCATAAATCGAGCTCCTAGCGAGAACATGAGCATCAACATTTGACGCTCGCCCCTCATGCACAAATTCAGAAAATCTAAAATTACCGGCCCTTGCCTTAATCTCCTTGACAATATGACCGTAGATGCCCATACCTGATTCTTGCAAGTTCTTGATCACGCTTGCATTATCACACGCCAGCCTGAATTTCTGAAGTGCCAGATCGCTTGCAAGTGACAGTCCTTCTTTACAGGCAATCGCCTCCATCGTCTCAGGGTCGGTGATGCCTTCCAAAACCAGAGCCGATGCGCCTAGAAAATTGCCAGTTGTATCTCTTGCAACCGCAGAAGGTGAAGCTACTCCGGTATTCTTAGATAGTGCAGCATCAACATTTATTTTTGCCAATCCCACTGGAGGAGGTATCCAGCGAGGCGGGATTCCCTGTCCAGCAACTCTGACAACCTTTGGTGCTTTGGTCGTCTGCAGCTCCGAAACAAACTTTGATACAAAGCAGTGTGTTGACATGGGACTTTGGTAAATATTCTCATGAATGGCCTGCCTTCTTGCGTACCATATAGCCCAAAGGGTAACTGTAACTCGTATGAGTTCATCTTGTGACAGCGAGGACATCATCGACACAAGCCATCGCCGGGCATCCAGATCTTCATTCACACACAAATATTCTGTGATCACTTCTGACTCTAGAGCCCACACACATCGCGACATGTTGCATTCAATCAACGAGTGTCTCCAAGAATCTGCCTCGCCACATATCGAACAAGAACTATTATCCGCCATGTGTCTATGGTGGAGTACATCCTTCGAGGGTAGTGAGCTCCTTGCGAGCCTCCACAAAAACACCCGGATTTTAGAAGGGACTTTGATCCCCCATAGGGTCGTCCATTCCTTTTCCTCAGCCTTCTGATTTGATCTACCTGCTCTTTTCTGCATTGATTTCTTAGCAATTAGCATTCTGTAGGCTGATCTCACAGAAAACATGCCACTCTTCTCGTGGTGCCAAGCCCAGTAGTCATCCTGACGTCGTGTGCTGAGAGGGATATTTGCAATTAATTCCACGTCGGCCGGAGTGAACCACTGCTGAAGCTTGACTTTATCCCATGCTGCCATGGTCGTGTCAATCAACTCTGAAACCATCTGAGGTGGATTAGCATGGTTGCACATAACAGGCCTCCTCATACCATTAGTAGGCAACCACTTCATTGACCATATACGAGTAGTCTCCCCCGTGCCAACTCTCCTAATTAACCCTTCTGCCAGAACATCTCTCCCATCGATGATGGAGCGCCAAATCCGCGAAGGAGCAGATCCCAGTTGTGCATCCAAAAAATCGACATTGGGAAAATACACAGCCTTCAAAACTCTTGCACTCAACGAACTAGTGTCCTGCAAGATCCTCCATGCTTGTTTTGCAAGTAATGCAAGATTGAAAAGCTCCAAGTCCCTGAAACCCAGACCACCCATGTATTTCGGCTGAACTATGTCATCCCAAGCTACCCAACAAGTTTTCCTTTTGCCGTCTTCACAACCCCACCAAAAATTGCGCAGCAAGCCATCAATATGTTGACAAAGCCCGCGCGGCAGTCTGAAGCATGACATTGAGAACGTTGGGATAGCTTGCGCAACCGACTTGATAAGGACCTCTTTTCCTCCAGCCGATAAACATTGTTCTAGCCATCCTTGGACCTTGTTCCAAACTCTATCTTTTAAATATTTAAAGGCACCAATAGTAGCAACTCCTACATCCGTAGGCATCCCTAAGTATTTCTGGTTAAGGGATTCGTTATGTACCTCCAGGATGTCCTTTATTTCCTCTCTCAGACTCTGACGGCACCCCTTAGCAAAGTGGATAGATGATTTGTCCACATTTATTTGCTGCCCCGACGCCATACAGTATAACCTCAGCACTTCTTTAACCTCATGAGCGCTCTCCCTATTTGCTCTGAAAAACAGCAGGCTATCATCTGCAAAGAGTAGATGGCTAACCGTCGGAGCCGACGGAGCCACTTTAATGCCATTGAGAACGGATGATTGGTTTCTTGATTTCAAGAGGCACGAGAGGCCCTCTGCTGCTAACAAAAACAAATAAGGAGATATGGGATCACCTTGCCGGATACCCCTCGAAGGCACGAACTGCTCGAGACATTCTCCATTCAACAACACAGAAAACGAGACCGATGTAACAAGCCTCATTACCGTATCAATCCATCGCCGATGAAAACCCAGACGTGACATAATAGAGCTCAGATAGTCCCACTCGAGCCGGTCATATGCTTTCTTCATATCCAACTTAAGAGCACAACACCGCAGGTCCTTGGCACGTTTCTTCTTCATGAAATGCAGACATTCATATGCGGTTATAATGTTGTCTGTAATCAGTCTTCCTGGGACAAAAGCCGATTGTTCCTCAGATATAATTTCTGGTAAGACAACTTTAAGCCTGTTTGCGACAACCTTCGAAGCAATTTTGTAAATTACATTGCACAGGCTAATGGGTCGAAATTGACCCAAATCCTCCGGGCTTGCCACTTTCGGAATCAGGACGATAAAAGTGTCATTAATTGCCTTCGGATCATCTTCTCCTCGCAAAACCCTCAAAACAACCGAGGTTACCTCGTCTCCGCACAGGTCCCAATGACGCTGAAAAAAAATGAGCAGGAAAACCATCCGGACCCGGAGATTTAGTAGGAAACATTTGGAAAAGCGCTTGCTTTACTTCTAAACCTGTAAAGGGAGCAATTAGATTATCATTCATCTCTGGAGTAACCTTGGTTGGGACCGAGCTTAATACAGCCTCCATATTTTGTGTCCCCTCGGACATGTACAAGCTCTTATAGAAGGATGTGGTCACCTCACCAAGTTCTTGCTCACTTACAGTATACTGTCCGTCGGGCTTCTTAAGCCTGATTATTCTATTCCTCTTTCTTCTGCGGCTAGCGCGCATGTGAAAGAAACGAGTATTCTTGTCCCCTGCAGTCAACCACATAATTCTGGACCGTTGCCTCCATATAATCTCCTCCCTGTGGTTTAATTCCGCAATCCGTTCTGTGACTTTTAATTCCTCATAAGTCGGTCCGGTGCGTTGCGGATCAGACTGCATCCTTTCTAACTCCTTCAGTTTACGCAACTCCGACTGAACATGGCCAAAAGTAGCCCTGTCCCAGCGGATCAACTGGCTGCTAACTTCTTTGAGTTTTTGCTGTAGGTCCCGCAGCGTGCATGCTTTCTGCTCCTTGTTCCAAGAGCCATCTAGCTCCTCCTTGAATTTATCGTGCTTTTCCCACATCACCTCATACCTGAAGCATTTTTTCTTCTGTCTAGGATGCGCCTCCTCTCGCTTCCAGGTCAGTGAGATTGGACAGTGGTCTGAAGCCGCTGCCGTCAAGTGCCGCACGTTGGCCAGGGGGAAACGCTCACACCAGTCTGACGTGGCCAGAGCACGGTCGAGCCTCACATGGCAGTAATAACCACCGGCCACTTTTTTCTCATATGTCCAGCATTTTCCTTCAAACCCCAGGTCATTGAGCTCGCACACATCAACAGCATCATGAAAGCCAGCAATTTGGGCATAGCTTCTTTCCTGAACACCATGGTGCTCAGTACGCTGGAGAACTTCATTGAAGTCTCCAATACACATCCAAGGCAACGGAGATGAAGACTTGATAAATTTCAACATATCCCATGTTTTATGCCTCTCACTCGTCTGCGCCTTCCCGTACACACATGTTAATCTCCATGGATCTGCATTCACCTCTTTAACAATCACATCAATGTGGTACTGTGAGTACGGTAAAATAGTCATGCTTGTATTATTATTCCAAAAAATTCCTAGGCCGCCACTGCGCCCTTGACTACTGACAGCAAACGCATGGTCAAAGCCAAGCGTACATTTTAAATTTTCCACCCGTGTCCTATGGACTTGAGTTTCTTGAACACACAAAATGGATGGGGCAACACTTCGCACTAGATCGCGAAGCTCCTTAACTGTCGCGGCGTTGCCAAGTCCGCGACAGTTCCAACTCAGGCAACTCATTGGGGCTGGCGGCACTCCTCGAGGGAGCCCGCCCCATTCTTGACAGGAGAGTTCTTCGTCGCATCTCTTCTTGATCTCTTCTTCTCGCGCGGAGATACATACTGAGGAGGAAGCGGCGGCACATTATCATAGACTACCACCGGCGTACCGCTCAACACCAGTTTCCTTTGGGCTGCTGGTGTCTCCAACCTTGGGCTTTCTTCCTCATCTATCATCTTCAGTGGGCTACTTGCAGTATCCTTTATGTCCTCCTCCTTTTCAGTGCCAACTCCCGCCTCCTCTGAGTTCCTCTTGCGAGAAACTCCTATGTCATTACCGGGGTTTTCCTTTTCTCTCCAAACTGGACCACGAAAGCCTCCCCGAGCATTAGCACGCCCCCTCGCAGGTCGGCTAGATGTACGTCCCCCACGGCTATTGCCCTCCTCCTGTCGACCTCTTGAAGGCTCCTTAACCGATGACTGCGAAGCACGGACACGCGCTGTACCCGGGCGCCAAGTGTCCTCGTCCGCCAACATCCACTCGCCATATTGAAGTTCCTCCTCTGAGTACTCACCAGCACCACATTCAAGATGGATATGCCCCATCAGACCACAATGTGCACAATGGCGTGGCATCTTCTCATACTTCACTTGCAGAAAAATAGCATCACGACCCTCCGGCACCAAAGTGACAAACCTTGCCAATGGGTCTGATGCCGTAAGCAGAACCTTCGCCCTGTGAAAATCGCCTTCATTAGAGGCGACTGACCTCATCTCCACCATGACTTCTTCCCCTACTCTAGCTGCCAGCTGCTTGACAATCGACTCCGTGCGGTAGAGGTGAGGAATCTTGTGAATCTGTATCCACGCTGGTACCTTGCTAGGGATTGTCTTGGGGACAGTAGTGGAGCCGTCGAACGGTTCCAACATCAGTGCACAGCCCCAAAAAATCCATGGCCCCTCTTCCATAATACGCTTCCAGTCGCCAAGGCAAAAAGCCTGCACCGTGAACAAGTTCTTTCCTATAGGTCGGAACGAGATCTCGCGGGCAGGGTTCCATGCAGAGAGCATCGTGTTGAACAGTGAGTTAGGGCTGAAGTCCTTCACCGTCAACAGCTTGGCTACCGCCATCCACTTCACCTCCGGCAGATTGGATCGATCTTTCTCCACCAGGATCACCCCTTCCTTCTCTGCCTCACTCAAGCGCAGTTTTTGGAGGAGATCATTGACATCCATCTCCTTCGCCTTCGCCTTCCCCTTCGCCGTGAACGCCGCCATCTTCCCGAAACTGTCAATCTCACGCCGAAACCCTAACACTGCACCCTACCAAGGCCGGGCAGCTGAACTAGTCAACCCCTTAATCAGCCCGAGTAGGTGCAAAGTTGAGGAGAAACGGGTGAGAGAATGGATCGGTCAAGAAACCTCCGCCGGCTGCTGATCGCCGATGGAGTCGCCAAGCCCTAGTTCCCTAGGTCATCCTTCCTGGGCGTCTGAGTTGAAGGCGGAGAACGGAGGGAGGCTGCATGGGACGACTTGGGCTGACTGAGGCACGACTGCGGCCAGGCAAAGGAGTTAGCTGTCTTGGGCCTAAAAAATCTGGGGGGTAAGAGGTATTTTGGGCTACGACTGGGGCCCCAATTGCCCCAGGCCCAATTCCGCCACTGCCCGTCCTTTCTTTCCCCCGGCGGCTGTTATCCCTTCAGTCGTCTTCGTTACGGTTCTGTGAGAATGCTGCTGATACTTCAGTTGCTCCTCTTGACGATTGTGCTCCGTTCCAAGCTCCTGTGACTCGCGACAGTTTCTTCTGCAGGTCTGTGCTCCTCTGCTCGCTGTGTTCAAGCACCTCGCATTGCCTCCCAAAAGATAAGAACATATCAGCCGCGAATGGAAATGGCGTCGTCTTAAATTATGGACCACATCCCCAGCCGCACGATCTTGCTACTACCATTCTGCCGTGCCCAGAAATCATCAATCCCGCTTGCAGCTACCTTCCATGGATACGTTGCCTCTTTAGGGCTCCTTTGGAACGCAGGAATGCAAAACGCAAGAACAGGAAAAAACACAGGAATATGATAGGAATGTATGTGCAAAATATAGGATTGTAAAACACAGGAAGGGGACCTTTGGAACGCGGGATTTTTTCCCGTTCCTGCGTTTTTTCTGTGAACAGTCAACTGATTCCTGTGAAATTCCTGTACAATTCCTGTGAAAATCCTACGTTCCAAAGGGGGCCGAAATTTTCCAAAGTTGACTTTTGGATGAGCACAGGAAAACCATAGGAATCTTAGAGACAAGATTACCTTAATATTGTATCTTATACATAATTAATTTTTAGTTACAACAAAATCGTACCTGTAAATGTGGATGACCTCCGAATCACTAGTCTCTAATTTTCCACAAACACAAAAACGTGTAATTCCCAATTTTCTTTTTAATGACTTTTGTATTAATGTAAAATTCAATATAGTTCTTGTATTTAATCATTTCCTTAAAAAGAAAAGCCACAAGCCACCTACAGGTGGGGTCAGCAAAGCATCCCTATCCCTTCACCGACAGATGTTCTTCTCACCCGTTCGCATCCACTCGTTCTTGGTCAACCTGCAGTCCCTCTCTCTCTCTCTTCTCTCTCTCTCTCTCTCTCAACTTCTGATCTGATGCAGCATTGCTGAGTACTGAGAAGTGCGAGAAGATGCTTGTGCTGAAGAACGGCTGGTGCTGCTAGCTCGTCGACGACCTGTGATGCAAGCTTCAGCAGCGGGGGCGTTAATGGTGGTGCCCCATACGTTGGCCACCTGCGGTGCTTGTTCTTCATCAGTTCATCTTCTCCCCTGTCTTATCTGTGTGATTAGCTGCTGATGTGCCTCGGTCCTACACGAGTGACAGAAAAAAGAGGTCGGACCTCCTGCTTCCATTCCTGTGGATTTCCTCCAAAATTGACCTCAAAGGAAAAATTCCTTCACTTTTCCCGTGAGCCATTCCTGCAATCCAAAGGGTGATACAGTGACCAGTTCCATAGGAATCGAAATCCTACGTTTTTCCTCCATTTTTCCTCCATTCCAAAGGAGGCTTTAAGCTTTACATTCCCAGACATGCAAATGACCCCACCTATAATAATGTGTCTCCACGCAGGCCGGGCAATCAAGATTTACGTCCCCCGGGGACCCATGGTGCAGAAGGCCGTTGCGAGCGCTCACGAATTGGACCAGAAGCTCCCTTCATCGCTCGGGCCTCTAGGGAGCTAGCGCTCGGGCCAGAAGCTCCCTTCATCGCTCGGGCCAGAAGCCCCATATCATATATCTGGAGATCCAACCAATTGGACCAGAAGCTCCCTTCATCGCTCGGGCCTCTGTGTGGGTGCCATCGCGCGGCGCCAGGCCTCAGGGCAGGCTGCATGCGGTCCGCTCTATGGCGAGCACCAGACAGCATCAAAGACGCTGAGGAGAGCTCTGCACACGCTCTCATCATGGAGCTCCAACAGAGTCACGGCATAGCCGTCGACGACTACAGTCTGCATGCTCGATGGGACACGGAGCGCCGCAACAGCGAACTCGAAGCAACTCTGAAGAGTGAAGACCCTCATGCAGCGTCATGAACCGGCTCTTGCCGATTTCGCATGCGCCAAGGAGGGCCTCCGCGGCATATGCGGCGACGCCGCCTACCGTGGCAACGGCACCTGACATTGCAATGCTTGCATCTGACATGTTAACATGGCTACATGGCCTTCGCCTGCATGGCTGTGCCTTTCTCCAAGGGCTCGGGGAGAACGAACATGGACTAGAACATCCACGCATGCCGCTTCATAGTGACTCTGTTGTCTTACTTATGTAGTACTAATTTGCTACCAGTACACATTTTGTATTCCCAAGTTGTTAGAAATCAGCAGGCCACGGAGCACGGTGAACCCCGCACCAGTTGACGTATGCAACCTATGCAGGCGGTTACAGCACCGATGCGCCCGTCTACATCCTCAACGAGAGACTACCTTTCATCAGGCTGAGTATTCGGCCTACCTTTGCAAGCCATATGCCCATATGTCACTCCGTACACCCTATATGTAATGTACTCTGTGCAACTCCAATTTTACCAACTATATATATGGCGTGTGAGACCTCTGTTACCACTAAGGGAACTCTGAACGACAGCACAACACATATCCACCACCTATTTCAACGCCGTAACGACAACAAACCTTTCTCCCAGCCTCGCTGCGTTACAACAAAGCCACTCGGCAAAGCAGACCCCACTAAAGCACACGACTCATGCAGACCTGCCCAGCACGCTGGGCGCAGCATCGTGCGCCGGTCGTCCTCCTAGTTCATATTTGTGATGAATGCCAATGGCTACTACATACAGTACTTGGAAAAAATAATAACATGTTACAGGGTCTTTTGGGAGTAAAGTAAACTCCAGTTCACTCAATTAAAAAAATTTCTGCACATCTGACCCTGCTTCTGTATAAAAAGGAATTCCACTTTTAGCTGACCATTGATAAATTGCATTAAGAGTTTTTTTCATTATTCTTAATCTTCATTATCCAACGGTAATAATTTACAGTTTCCGTGATGAGAATGTTACATATATACGTGGATAAGCTACTTCGCGCGAATTTAAATACGATTGCTAGCGTTTGCACGGGTAACTCAACTATAGAATTTGAACTCCTTATTGTGTAAAGCACGTGAACTTGAACACCAATAAATTTATTAACAACACCATAAAAGGTACAAAGGAAAAAAAAAGACACAACACTTGAGAAATCGAGAAAAGAGCGCTGGTACTGTAATTTGTGTAGCGTGTTAATAACGGCGCCATGATCAATTGACCATCACTTAGACACTTTCATATGCTGTTTAGTCACGCCCATGGTGCTTGATGGCCCATATAGTGCACATCCTTTTCCATGGTTTCCATTTGGTGACATTAAATATTATTTATCCTGTGCTGCTGGGCAATTGTTTCTCGGATATCAAGCAGGCAGCTCACTTGCATGTCACTATCGCCTATACCACGTGTCCTCCCTAATCGACGTCTCCAGTCCCATCGCAATCAATTGCATTAAAACGGAACGTAGTACCACGGATTGGCCAGGCTGCTTGGTAATCCGACCAGGCTGCTAGCTGATCCGACTAAGGCCCTGTTTGTTTCAGCTTTTTGGCACTTTTGTCTGTTGGCTTTTGGAAGATTCAAAAGTCGGATGTCTTTGAAACTTGAGAAGCCAGAAGCACATCCTGAGGTGCTTCTGGCTTTTGGCTTTTGACGGCATCTGGTTTTTAGATCTCACAAAAGCCAACTAACAAAAGTGGCGAAAAGCTGAAACAAACAGGGCCTAAGACAAATCCCTCAGCTCGGCTCGGCTCATTTAACTAACAAGCCGAGTCAAACTCAGTTTTTAGCTTGTTAATATATAACAGTTAGTCCGAGTTAGCTCGTGAGTGGGTCATGAGCTAAACGAGCCCGCAAATAACCAGTCTAGCGGCAGCACCTCCATAGGTCGACGGGGGGGCCTATGCACAGCTCGCTCTACTTTTAAGCAACATGTAGCACAGCCCATTAGGCCCATGAACTTAGCACGTCAGCTCCCGCGCTCCGTTTCAGCTCCCGTAAGACTCCGGCCGCAGCCAAATTTTTCTAAAATAACATAGAACAATTGTTCTATCACTTAAAATATTTGTTCCATCATCTAAAATATTTGTTCCAACAATAGAGAGCAATTGTTCTATCACTTAAAATATTTGTTCCAACAATAGAGAATAATTGTTTCAGTAAATAGAAACATTTATTCCAGCAATTGAGAATAATTGTTCCATTATATGGGAACAATGGTTGATTTTCAAAAATTTAAAAATATATTCACGTGAGATCTTGTTTTGTTGCATTAATTGTAAGGATTATCATGGTTCAAACGGATTTGAAAACGGAGTTACGGTTGAAGAGAAAAATCATTTTGAAGTTTTAATCAAACTCGAAATCCGCACGTCCAACCAGCAGCTGGCACGTGTCCTGCTGTCGCTCTCTCCATCCAGCCCGCCCGCGTGCACAGCAACCGTTGGTTTCTCCTTCACACCAATCTTAAAGCGTGCTATATGTTGACTTCGCGCAACGCGCGCTATTTATAGGGATTGTCTAGGTCGACGGCAGCTCATCAGTAAACCTGAGGCCCAACAATTCCCTCAACCAGGCCCAACAATTCCACCCGGCAACATGCCCAAAAGAATAAAGCTCCTAGCGGCGGCCACACACACGAACTCCTCTCCCATCCGTGCACTTGCGCACCTCCCCATGGCATCCCAGCAGCTAGGGGCTGGTGAAGGGCCACTCTCACGCGGGCTATTTTCAGCCCAAATAAGTCCTTAGTCAATTTAGGCTAAAAACTAGTACAAATTCGACTCACTTCTTTTTTAGCCTGCCCTTTGCTCAAGCTGATACAAAAATCTGGTCCTATTACCACCGCCAGCAACAGTATGCCTTACCCCACCGCATGCAGCTCGCGGTAACGGCACACCCAGTCCATAGGCACGCTGGAGCACGCTGGCATGAGAGAAGGATGCAGCATGCCACCACCCTCCCGAATCCCACCCAGGGCACTAGATGCCCTCCTGGATCCCTCCGCCGGCCCACCGCCCCTCAGTCACTACATTCAATGACCCCGTCAGCAATGATGAATTTGTGAGTGGTGATTGTTGATACCAATTCTTGTTGATGTCTATGTAAACTGAGTAGTTGGCTGTCCGAGCACTTACTAGCCCGACCCGAGCTCAAGTTTCAGCTCGTTACACTAACCAGCTGAGCCGAGCTAGCCCATGTACATTCCTGGCCAGCCGTCCGTGCAGAGAGTGTTTCACCAATGAGGCCAAAGAATGTGTCACTAACAAATTTTAAAAAAATAAAAAAGGTGTCACCACCAGTGCCGGCAAGCCAACCTTGTAATCACTGTGACCAGCCCCCCGCCCCCCCCCCCCCCCCACCCCACCCCCGCACGCGCGCTCCATATCGTAGTGGTAGTCGTAAGAAGAGTTTTACAGTGCCTAATATCATTAGTATTATACTAGTGGTATCATGAAAGGTAAGACAGTCATTTTAGTTTTATCGGTCTTTTTTTCGTTGCATCTCCGCCCTTTAAATAATTTTATCGCCAACCGCTATCCCCAAGATCTCGTGCTTCCGCCAACTATGATGTTGCCGCCCTATGCCGCCGTTGATTTGTCCTCTGCGTCACCGATTTCACGTCAATATTTTTTTTCTTAAAATACTCTAGTATTATTAATACTACTCAAGAATACTAGTTGTATTGAAGATTCAAGGAGAACTAATCTGGATCCTTGGAATCTAAATAACACCAATATATACTGGTGGTGGTGCAGTTTGATCTCTCAAAGAAAAGTTCCTACTCCTCTAAGAAAAGTTCTTAGAGGAAACTAGCAAATGGCCTCTCCTCTCCGCCTCTCCCCTCCGACGGCTCCCCACGGCGGCTCCATCTCCTCCCTCACCAGTGCTAGCCTCCTCTCCGGCGCTAGCTCCCTAGTAATCTGAAGCTGCCACCCCTCTAGGTGGTTCGCGGCCATGGGCTCCTCCTCAAACTTGCAGGATGGATGGGATTTCTCCCATGGATAGGAGTTCCAAAGGAAAGGCAAGGAAGTCTACGGCTCGACGGTACACCACATCCCCTCATCTCGATCCCGCCCTTTCTTTCTGCTTGCTGTTTTCCGAAGATTCACCTTCCGGCTCACGGAAGACTCTGTGGGGCTTGCCCTGCACTCTTGTTTGGGTGGTTCTGCTGCGGATTTTCTAGTTACTACTCTTCAAGATCGCCATTTCCGTTTTGCGGTTTCCTCCAAAATAGTTGGTTTTGCGGTCTATGATCTCAAGAGGTTCATTGGCAAGTGCTTTGATGTCTACTTCTTCTTATGGCGAGATGGTGGCTCTAACTGGGTCAGAGACAAGCGTATTTGGCATCGAGAATGCGATGCAGAGTGGATCAAAGTGATCTCACGTCGTGAGAAAAAAGCTCTCGCCAAGTCTCAGACTGTTCAATCTCAGAAGAAGCAGTACGGAAAGGCTGTTAGATTCTCTCGCAAGCTGATCTTAGATTCGCCTAAAGTCAAGTTTTCTCCTGTTGAATCCAGAGTTCTTAAGCTTGGATCGTTTATAGTCCCCTTGATTTCTTCAGAAGGCACTCAAGGGGACAGCTGCAAGTTGTTTTTTAAGCCACAGAGACAGCTTCTACTCAATTCTCAGTCTGATCAAATTGCAGCAGAGAAGAATGTTCTTACGAGTTCTACAGATTTTTCTTCGTCATCGTTTGAACACAGGCCTTCAGTGGAAAAGGCTTTGATTAAAGAGCCACCCAATGGAAAACCCATTGGAAATACCAGAAAATCAATTCTGAAGACCTCGGGAACCTCAAGCTCACTCCGAGTCAAAGAAGGAATTACTGGGCTCTTAGCAGAATCGAGGGATAGTAGTAATTGCAATTTTTCAAATTTGGTTTGCAGCCGTTGTTTGAGCCCGGGACATCTGGGCCAAGAGTGCACAAATGAGGTGCGATGCACCAAATGCTACTCCTATGGGCACTTTTCCTCTCACTGCCTCAACAATAGAATTGCAAGGAAATTCTTTTGGAAGCCCAAGGAAGTTTTAAAGGCTGATGCCACGGCCCAGAATGCCTCTCAGGATAACACAGACTCAACAACTTTGGGCGGCCCAGAAGTCAAGCAGTCAGAATGTGAAGGGACAAAGTTGAGCGCTATAACTGCTACTCTCACCCCTTCGCCTGTCTCTTCTCCTCCTGCTACACAGAACAAGAACCCGATCAATCAGCATGGCGATGATCTCCTCAACCCAAACCTGATTTCGGCACCAAATATCTCTCCTAGCCAACAGCAAACAATGGCGAATTTCCCCGTCGATCCAGCTCCATATCTCCCACTTGGAATTGGCCCACAGTTGGGCTGGCTTCGCCCGGGGCGTGGCAGGTTGGCGATCGGAGGTGATGCTCCTCGGAGGCATGAGGAATACACGATAGTGCCCCTCATCCCTCCACCAGGGCCAGCAGAGCAGATACAAGCGCTGGAGGTAGTGGTACAGCACCTGGAGAACAACCTTACGGTAACAGTCCGATCAGCTACTCTCTCCCCCCTTGGTCTGGGTCTGCTAGAAGTCACAAATCCTTTTACTAGAGATGCTTTGGTAAATGACCACAACATTTTTCTTGAGGATGGTAGAAGGATTGTGTTTACTAGGCATGACGAGGGCAGAATTGCTAGGGACTGCACATACACTAGAGAAGTTTGGATTATCAGTACAAGGAATACATTAGAGCTGCTGTCGCTCCCTATGGTAAGGTTACCCTTTGGAATCCAACAGGAACCAAATCAAAGGTCATTGTTAGATCTTATGTCATTGACATCGGTCGCATCCCCAAGAGCTTAATTGTTTCTGAAGTTGCAAGCATCGGAGGACAGGTAGGTCCTGGACAGTGCTTGTGTACATTATAGGTAACAAATTCACAGATATCATGCTAGCCAATGAGGAACCCCTACCGCTGGATGGCAACCCTCACCCAGTTCATGGCCCCATCATTCCTGGCAACCAGAACATTCATATTGACTGGCTTAATGAACTTGGGAATGGCCTAGAGTTCGTTGATCACGATGATGCAGATGAGGACGATGATAACGGTCCTCCTCCGAGCTTTGGAGGAGGCCATGGGCATCATGGGGGTGGCAATGGAGGCCCCGGCAATGATGATGATCATGGGCATGGCCATGGTGGAAATGGTGGTCATGGTAATCACCCTGAACCTGAAGTTGGAGACGATGAAGACATGATGCAGGAAGATGGCCCTCAGCATTATGACTTGTCAGTGCAGTAGCAAGCAGGGCAAAACTACAGCATTGCACCTACAACTACTAGAATGCAGAGAGCTACAGGCTTGACCATGAAGATTGAAGTGCAGAAGAAAGCTAAGGCAAAGCATGGCATTCTTACTAATCAAGCAGAAGAGATACCAGCAGACATAAGCTCCTTCCATCTGGGGAAGGGCCCATGGGCACCTGCTACCAGCTACAGCTCTAACTGGATAGCAGAGTTATGCTGCAAAGCCTTCAATCTCAAGGAGAGAAACATGCTCCCAGAAAAAACTCTCCTAGCAAAACTCAACTGTCATGATGGAACCTACAATAGCCTCTCACTCCCAATCAAGTTGCAATACCCAGTTGACAACACAATGGCAATCACCCCATACCAGCCTCTCATACACATAGAAGTCCTCAAGTTCCTGCTGAACAGCGAGATTCAGGAAATGGAAGTCACTGCAGAGGAAGATTGTTACACCCTATCTTGGGAAAGAGAGCTTGATGTGTTAGAACAGGAAGACCAAGCTAAGCACCCCAATGAAACTGAGGACATGGAGGTGGTAAGCGGCAGCTTTGATGCAGCACAGAATGGAACCAAGTGTTCCTTTAGCTCACAAAATCTACAGTCAATTGCAAGTGCAAAGCAGAATGGCAACATAGCCGATTCCAGTACTCTGAGCACCAAAGATCCTCCTGCCCCATCAAGTTCCAGATTTAGGAAAAGGAAAATGGAAACACCACTGGTAGAGACTGGTCTGAGAAGGAGCTCCAGGATCAGCAAAAATGACACAAATCTTGTGCAACTCTCTGACAGACCCCATCAAAAGGAAAAGGCAGTCCCCCAGTCTTTCAGTATGAAAGCAGGACAGAGGAACTTAGACAAGAAAATGGCACAGGAGCTGGCGACTCACTCTGATGAGATTGCTAAATTCTTTTTAAACAATGCTATTCCTATTCCTGTGTTACAGGCCTGGGGAAGCAGTGTGGTGTGGCGCCTTCGGTGATCACGGCTGAGCTTCTGGAAAAGGAGTTCTCCAATGAAGATGACGACCAAAGCAAGGGGCAGTAGGCAGCCATGCAGGCTGTCAGACAAAGATGTTAGGAAAATCTTAGAACTAGCTCTGCCTAGCTCTCTATTTTCCTGTTTCTTTGTTTTTTTTGGTTGATGAAAGGATATTTTGTAGGTATGTGGGCACAATCCCTGACTGCAGCTTGTTTAATTACTCTCTGAGGATTATTATCTACGGCAGTAGACTTTTAAGCTGCATATCATATATCTTATTACTGTGGTTAACTCATCTTGATGCTATGCTAAGACTGCCTCAGCAAGGGTGGGGCCTTATGCTCAGATCCATAAGGCTAGCTACTTACATGCAAACTATGTTATTTAATGGATAACAACCACAGAAATTGGAATGTGTTCTGTTGGAATGTTAGAGGCCTAAATGCGCAAGAAAAATGGAACAAAATTAGGGATAAGATAGAGGAAAGCAGCTGCTCGATTGTTTGTTTTCAAGAAACGAAACGTGAACATTGGGATGGTATGTTCATCAGAAAATTTATGCCAAGGCGCTTCGACAAGTATGACTTTGTTCCTTCTCAAGGAGCCTCGGGTGGAATCTTAGTAGCTTGGAACAGCTCATTCTTCTCTGCAACAACTGTTGAAAAGCACAATTTCTCTCTCAAAATAAAATTCACTTCCACCCATGATAATTCGTCCTGGACCTTGATCACAGTATATGGACCCTGCAATGGGCCGGAAAGAGCTGAATTTGTAACCTGGTTACAAAGCATTGAGATACCAGAGGAAGATGACTGGCTTCTTATGGGGGATTTTAACTTCTATAGATCAGTGGAAAACAGAAACAGGCCAGGGGCAAACATTACAGACATAAATCTCTTCAACAATATCATCAGCCAACTAGGCCTCATTGAGCTGCCAATCAAAGGCAGAGCCTTTACTTGGAGCAACATGTAGGATGAGCCCCTATTAGAACAGCTTGATTGGTTCTTTACATCCACAAACTGGATAACAAAATACCCAAACATACTAGTGTAGCCATTGGCAAGAACAACCTTTGATCATGTTCCATGCAAGATTGAGATTGGAACCAGCATCCCAAAAGCAAAGATTTTTAGATTTGAAAATTTTTGGACAAAAATACCAGGATTCACTGAGAAAGTACAAGAAATCTGGAACCAGCCATGTACTAAGCTAGACAGTGCAATTGCAGTCAATGCAAAGCTCAAAACAGCTAGGAAAGAGCTCAAAGAATGGGGCAAGAGATACTCAAATTTAAATGTTCTAATCGAAAACTGCAACAATTATATTCTTTCTGGATCAGCTGGAAGAGAACAGAACTCTTCACATCACTTAGAGGAACTTTAGAAAAATAATCAAGCAACATCATGGTCTACTTCTGCACTACAAGCAACTTTATTGGAGGAAGAGATACAAAAAGATTACATCCTATATGGTGATGAGAACACCAAGTTTTTTCATGCAATGGCTACTGAATCATTCAGGAGAAATACAATTGCCAGCCTGGTGGCAAATGATGGCAGGGTTGTTACCAACCATGAAGAGAAGGCAGCAATTATCTGGAACTCCTTCAAGCAGAGAATGGAAGTAACACTGAATCCACAAATGTTGTTTGATCTCAATCAGCTGGTTCAGAGAGACCAAGACATAGAAGAACTTGCAGCCAGCCTGACTGCTCCTTTCACACATGAGGAAATAGATGAGGTAATCAAAAGCATGCCAAATGAAAAATCACCAGGTCCTGATGGCTTTAATGCCTTTTTTTTCAAAAAATGTTGGAATACAGTCAAAGATGATATATACAAAATGTGCATGGATTTTTATAACCATCAGATTGACATCCAAAGCATTAGCGAGTGCTTCATCACACTGGTCCCTAAATGTCTATCACCAGAGACCATCAATGACTTCAGGCCAATTTCACTACTCAAACACAAGCCTCAAGATCATCACCAAAATCCTAGCCAACAGACTACAGAGGATAATTCTGAAGCTTATACATATAAACCAGTATGGGTTTATCAAGACCAAAACCATCCAAGATGGGCTAGCATGGACTCTAGAGTACATCCATCAGTGTCACCAATTCAGGAGGGAAATCATTATTCTCAAACTTGACTTTGATAAAGCATTTGATGTCATAGAACATGATGCTATTATTCAAATGATGGAAGCTATGGGACTACCAGCAAGATTGAATTCTTGGATGAAGGATATCCTATCCTCTGGTACATCTTCTGTTCTTCTAAACGGCATCCCTGGAAAAAAAATTCAAATGCAAGAGAGGAGTCAGGCAGGGGGACCCCCTCTCTCCACTACTTTTTTGTTATAGCAGCCGATCTGCTGCAATGCATAGTAAACAAAGCATACAGAGGAGGATTACTGCTACAACCTATCCCACAGAAAGTAGCTGTAGATTTCCCAATAATCTAGTATGCAGATGACACCCTACTTATCATGCAAGCTGATGCCAGACAACTCTTCTGCCTGAAAAGCTTGTTGCACTCCCTGGAACTATCCACTGGACTGAAAGTAAACTACAGTAAATCATGCATCCTCCCAATCAATGTGGCATCAGAGAAAATGGAGCAGTCAGCAGGCACCTTTGGATGCCAAGTGGGGAAATTGCCCTTCACATATCTGGGACTTCCAGTTGGAACACTCAAGCCAACCATTGCAGACTGTGCTCCAATGGTGGAAAGAGTACAGAGAAGCTTAACTGCTTCCACAAGGTTTTAAAACTATGGTGGTAGAGTGCAATACATTAAGTCAGTTATGACAGCCAAAACAACATACTTCATGTGCATCATCAAAATCCCAAGGGGTTCAATTGAGGAATTATACAAGGCAATGAAGGATTGTTTATGGAGAGGCAATGACATCAATAGAAAGGGAGGAAATCTTGCAGCTTGGCCAACAGCATCAAAGCCTAAGAAGAAAGGTGGACTAGGAATAAAAAACTTGAGAATTCAGAACGATGCCCTCCTGCTAAAACACCTCCATAATTTCTACAATAAGAAAGAGGTACCATGGGTAAAGCTCATTTGGAGCAGATATTACCAGCACAGAGTCCCACATGCTGCTAGAGAAATGGGATCCTTCTGGTGGAAGGATATTCTGAGATTGAAAAATATATACATGGAAATCACCACTTGCTAGGTTGGAATGGGGGGCACAGTGCTTTTCTGGACAGATCAATGGCAAGGACAGAGAAGGGATGCTACATATTCAAACCTTTTTCAGTTTATCAGGAATCAAAATTTATCAATTAAGGAGGTCATGGCTACTGAAGTCTTTTCCAGCTACCATTAAACACCAATGCATACCATGAGCTACTAGCCCTGCAGGAAGAGTTAGAAGCTTTCGAGTACAACCCGGCCATAAAAGATGAAAGAAATTTATTTGGGGATCATCAGTTTATTCATCTCAAAAGTACTATGACTACACCTTCAGAGACCATGACTGTCCAAGGCCACTAAAGTGGATATGGCAAACTAAATGTACACCGAAGATCAAAGTGTTTGCTTGGCTGTTAGGTGTACATAGACAACGCCAGGAATATGCTCAGAAGGAGGAACTTCCATGTTGAGCCTAACTACAACTGTGTCCTTTGCAGAGGAAATATTGAAGAAACCAGATGTCACCTATTCTTTGGATGCCCATTCAGTCACAACTGCTGGAGCAAAATTATGGTCCAATGGCCACCATCTCTTTCACTGTTTGATATGATCATGGTCACCAGAAATCAGTTCCAAGGGCCAAAATTCATGGAAGTAATACTTATTGCTGCCTGGGCAATCTGGAAAGTCAGGAATGCCAAAAAATTTATGGCATAAACCCAACATTTGGAGCTTGGTGGCAGTTATTCAGAGAAGACATGACACTTCATTCTATCAGATTTTCGCATCAAGACAGACAGGAAATGCTAGATTGGCTAGATAACCTGTAGCTCTGTACTGGGATTGGGACTGTGCTCCCTCTCTGCTGCTTTGGCTTTCTCTTAGCTTTTTTTTTCCGAGCTAACGTTCTCTTTAGGAAGCTTAGTTAGCCGTTCTTTTATCTCTTTTTTCACTTTTTTGGTAAGTTGCTGAACTTGTTGGTTGAACTTGTTGGTTTTCCTTTATTTTAATGCAAATTTTGTGGGGATCTCCCCCACAGTTGCCTTTCAAAAAAAAAATATATACTGGTGGTATAATACTAGTTGTATTTGGTACAGTAAAACTCGTCGAATTTAAATTAAGCTAGCTACGGTTTCAGTTGAAAACAGATATTTATGCATAATTTTAGGGAGGCTACAGTTTTAGTTTGAAGCAGATATTCAAAAAAAAAAACTTTAGAGAAGCTACCGTTTCAATTGAAAGAAGAGATTCATGCATAATTTTAAGGAGGCTACAGTTTCAGTGGTCTTTATATTTATGTTGCGTTCTCCATGCCTGAGTTGATGGTGGTGGTGTAGATGGGGTGTCGGCGTCATCCATGGCCTCGAAAGCCCATGAGAGCCACTGATAACACGGCCTTCACATCAGCACCCGCCCTTGTCGTCCGGCCTCATCGCTCACGTAAGATACGGTGGTGGTGTTGTTGTAGTGATGATGCATGAGGATGCTGTGCTCGTCCGACATGGCGACTCGCAAGCGTCATCGAGGGAAGAGGGGTGTAGCAGAACTTAAATGGAACTAGGAGACTTCCCCGCGCGTTGCTGCGGGAATTTATAGGTGATTATAGGACATTGAGTGGAAAGTAACAGCAAAAAATGTTTGAAGGAAAGAAAGGGGAGCGCAGACAAACTACAAACTTATTAACTTCAGCAGAATAACATACGGAGTACATGCAAAAATGATTTAACAATCGGTGACATGCTTGTAATAGTTTGATTGCCATTATTGAAAATATGCATTGTAGACTTTTCCCCTCTTTCATGTTTGATCGCATATCTCCAACAGCACCGTGATTTTATTGGTCCATGACAGAACTTTGGCTCTTTAAGTAGTTTCCCTCGGAAAAGTTCAGATTGCACTTAATTAGTCAATCTTTTTTCAAAATCATCATGCAGAAAACATGTCATCCTTTCCTGTAGAATTAGTGTACGATTTAGTAAATATATCATCCTTTCTTGTAGAAATTGTGCCACCATTTGGCCCACAACAGTTATCAGTTGGGCAGGGCAAGCTTTATGGGGAAAAGATAAACAACCTTCACGAAATACATCTGAAAGCGAACAACAAGACACCATGTAATTGTTATACATATGAGATCAGATATCTTTTTGAAAAATCAATGTCACCAGAAGGTAATAAGTAACTTAACCACTTTTTATGGTAAATAAATATTAATTAGTGCCAATGAAAATTAAAGTACGCCTTCACGTTGTAAAGAAAGCTTAGAAAAAAAATGCTAAGTGCATATATTGAGTAATCCATATAAAGTAAAATAGCTTAAATACAAATGGATTTGAAAAGGAGGCACTTCATTGGAATGTATGATTCTCTAGAAGATGCAGCACGTAAGAAAGAATGGAGGTGAAAGGTCCTGCAGTACCGAACTCTAACAAAAGTATAATCAATAATATTCATTTTGTGAAAATTCATGGAATCGTGCAAAGCAGTTAGGTGGGATTGTTCACCTGAAGCTAGCAATATAGATTGGGGGAAAGAATTAGATCCAACGCTGGAAGAATAAGTAGCAGCTGCTGACAACTGGAAAATTTCTTACGCTAGGAAACCTTGCAGTGCTGCCGATGAGAAATCCAGCACTTGCTTGCATTCTAAGACATTCGTGTTTTTTTGGAGTAGGACAGGAAGAGATATTCAAAGGGTAGAGCCCGATGGCAAATCATTGTGTAGCAATCCATCTGAAGGCTAGTGCATGAATCATGAATGATGCTACGACCAACTGGACCTCACGATTGCTGTGCCAATCCACGGGCGGCCTAGCCGGGCAGATAGAAGATCGATATATATACACCTATGTAATCCCGTCACGGTAACCTTTGAGATGGCTCTGTTAATTGTAGGAGACAGCAGGCCATCAACGCCTGAGGTGGAATCAAGGAGGCAGGCCAGGGAAATTAGTGACGGCAACTTTGATGCTGTTGTGGCTGTTAAAGCCATAACCGGTGGTGGACGGACGTTTCCGAGAGCCGATTAAACAATCAATGAGGGCAGCTAGACAGTAAAGATCAACATGGATGAAACCACTACGCAGTCATCAAATGTGGGAACGGAAAACGTTATTAGGGGGCAATTAAAATGAGAAATTTTGAGTGGCCGAGTGGGTGCCTTTCCGGATGCTCTGCTTGTAACGCTCGCTAGGCTTAATTGTGCTGGATTAAACAACGTTGAGGCCTACCAAGTTAAGGCAGGGGTGAGTGGCCCATGTTAATCAAACAAACTGACGTTCAGGATTGAAGCAACACCGGCAATCGGATGGACAGAACAATTTAGGTGACGTGGCTCGCTGTGGTTGCAGAGAAATAGAAGTTAATGATGTTTAGTTGGTTACAATTATAAAGAAAGAGTAGATAAGTGTGTCTGTCTGTGTGCAGTATTTGGGCCAACATGTATCCACCCCCCGCTTCAGTGGCGGACCCAGGATTTTACTAAGGGTATGCCGCGAAAAAAATTTCATATACAGTTCAGTATAATCGATATATAATATGGTTAAAAACATTCAATTTGTTAAGAAATTCGGTAAATAAGGAAAAAACATCAAGTCTTAATAAATCTAACAATTAAGTGCTAGAACTGTATATATTACAATATAAATAGTTCAAACATTCGATTGATGAAACAAAAAAGATGATCACCATACTACTTCTTGTTCGGCCTACGGTTTCTAGAGGACATGAAATTCTGAATTATTTGTTCTTCGTCCACTTGGAAGAAAATGTCTCTCTCAATGAAATTGCATAGTGAGATTCTGCTATTGATTACTACCGAGAAGTGCAATAGTTTGGAAGAATTGAAGGCTTCACCGTGCTGATTTATTTACGGATTACTACTGCAATAGCGATATTAATTAAAGACCCACACACAAGAATTGAACCAATATTATATTGAAGGCTGAACGGCGGCCTTGTTGTCTACATAACACTAGGGGTGCTGGCGTGATAATGATCCGTGATCGCTACCTTGATCCGCGGCCGAGGCGTCGAGGCGTCAAGCACGACGAACAGCAGCACAACAGGGATCGCACCGGCCGGACGAGGAAGCAAGAGCAGCGCGCGCCGGAAGCAGCAACGATCGAGTCGAGCCTGGCCGCACCGTCCGCATCGCTCGCGATGTCGACTCACGTTTGCGAATTGCGGCCGTGCGTAGTGCATACGGTACGCCGGTCAGTTGCGCGGAAGAAGGCAGGTCGTGTGCCACCTGGGCCAGGCCTTGCGATTAGCTTGATAAAATTAGTATTAATTAATGGGTCTGGCCGGCCATTCTTAGTCTATGCATTGGCATAGATGGCATAGACTGTGGGTCCGCCACTGACGGCTGGGCTAGGGGACTGACCGGTCGTCTCACACCAGCATCAGTTACTACGCAGCCAGCACGTTTGGATTGGACGTGAGGTGGTCCGGAATCATCCGATCCAGCATTCGAATCTCGACGCACTCATTTGCACTTAGGGATGGCAATTGGACCCATGGGTCCGGGGCCCCGCGGGTTTTTAACCCGTTGGGTGCGGGTATGGGCAGAGAATTTCACCCGTGGGTCTGCGGGTACGGGGCCCCGTAAAGTCACGGGCTGGGTGTGGGTTTTAAATTTCACCCGTGGGTACCCATTGGGGCCCCAAAACATTGCAATCTCTTGAAATACTCAGCAGCCCATTTGCCAATTCTTTATAGCCCAGCCCAGCTCTAATAAAGACTAAACCTAGCGTGCAACTGCACACAGCAATCTTACGTACAACGATGAGGCAGCTGACCTAGGAAACTAGGGCATCGGCGACTCCGTTGGCGACCTCGCCGGCGAAGGAATCTACGACTCCGGACTGCTCTGGTGTGATCCTCCTGGTTTGCTCTCCACTCGGGCTGATCAAGGGGTCGATCTGATCGGCTGCCCGACCTTGGTGGGTGAACAATCTAAGGTTTTAGGACCGGGCGACTGGAGGGCCAATGGCGGCGCAGCAATCGAGTTCGAAGGCAAGGAACAGAGAGTTTGATGTGTATGATCTACTGACTGTCGAGGGGAAAGCTAATCAAGTGGCGGGCTTCGTATCGAAGTGCCGCCGGGAGCAATGAGTTGCATGAGTTGGAACTGTCGTGGTTTGGGCAACGCCGCGACAGTTAAGGAGCTTCGCGACCTAGCGAAGAAATTTGCCCCTACGGTGCTCTGTGTGCTTGAAACTCAAGTAAACAAAGCACGTGTTGAAGGTTTGAAGAATACACTCGGTTATGATAATTCCTTTGCCGTCAGTAGTCTTGGCCGCAGTGGTGGACTTGGCATATTTTGGAATAATTCAACCAGAGTGGAAATTTTACCGTACTCTCAGTACCATATTGATGCTGTTATAACAGAGAACGGGTGCGAACCTTGGCGTTTGACATGTGTTTATGGGGAAGCTCAACTTGCTGAGCGCCATAAAACATGGGATATGTTAAAATTCATCAAAGCCTCCTCGCCTCTCCCATGGGTATGCGTAGGAGATTTCAATGAAGTATTGCACAGATCAGAACATTCAGGTGTGCAAGAGAGAAGTCATGCTCAGATAGCAGGTTTCAGAGAAACAGTGGATGTGTGTGGTTTGTATGACCTCGGATTCGAGGGACGAGAATGGACTTTCGAGAAAAAAGTTGCTGGTGGCTCTTTCTGTCGCGTCCGGCTTGATCGAGCCTTAGCCACTGCAGACTGGTGTGCCAACTTTCCCATGGCAATAGTAACTCACCTCACGGCTGCAGCATCAGATCATGACCCGATTTTACTAAGGTGGACGCAGAACACAAGTCGCAGGGGAAGACGGAGACGAAACAAATTGTTTCGCTACGAAATGATGTGGGAGTCTCATGATGATTTCTTCTCGATGCTCGCACAGAAGTGGCAAGACACGGGTACAGCGCATACCCTCAAGGAGCTACACGATAAGCTGACCTCGGTTGCGAGTAGTCTGAGCGAGTGGGGAGTCCACACATTTGGACATGTGAGACAAGAACTGACAGCGCTGCATGCAGAGCTGGACAAGCTACGATCTGATCCTCAACGAGTTGGTCCAACACACGCAGAGATTAAGATTACAGAGAGAATTGTTGAGCTCAACCATCGTGAGGAGATAATGTGGAAGCAGAGATCCCGAATTATGTGGCTGACCGAAGGGGATAGAAACACTCGCTTTTTCCATCTCAGAGCGAGCCAGAGGAGGAAAAAGAATAGAATTACTAAGTTGCGGAAGCCAGATGGTCAGATCACAGAAAATGAAGAGGAGATGGGCGTTCTAGCATCAGCTTTCTATAAGGAACTCTATACAACCGAGGGCACCCAGGATATGGCGAGTGTCCTTAGCACGGTTCCAACTAAGGTGACGGTATCAATGAACGAAAAGCTAATGGCTCCTTTTGAAAAAGAGGAGGTGAAGACGGCGTTGTTCCAAATGTTTCCGACGAAGGCGCCAGGGCCTGACGGGTTGCCAGCACATTTTTTTCAGCGCAATTGGGCGCTATGCAGCGACGAGGTGACGCAGGTTGTGCTGCGGGTGCTCCGAGGTGAGGATGACCCATCTATAATTAATAATACTTGCATAGTGTTGATCCCGAAGGTGGACAAGCCAGAGGAGCTGGGTCAGTTTCGACCTATTAGCCTGTGTAACGTCATTTACAAAATTGCATCAAAGGTAATGGCAAACAGACTGAGGGCGGTGCTAGGGGTGGAAAGTGGATGCGGATAATCCGTATTATTCGATATCCGTATCTGATAAAATGCAAATGTGGTACGAAATTTGCCATTCGATTAATATTTTTACACTATTCGAATTCGTATTCGAATTCGATTAGAAAATATGGATGTGGATATAGTTTGAGGTTTTGACATCAAATATTCGACATATCCGTATTTGTATTCGTATCCGCTACTATATCATAAATATACCAATATATTATATCAAAAATATTATAAAATTGATTCAATTTTGATATGAACTAGTGTAGATCCATGTAAAATAATGCTATTAAAGATATTTTAGAGGGGAAATGGTGTAGTAGTTGTCTTAACAACATAGAAAGTTAGATGTATCCGTATCGTCCGAATTATAGTGACATTCGCTTTTGTATTCGCATTCGTTTAATATTCGATCCGTATTCGTATTCGAAAATATTCGCATTCGTATCCATATTCGTTTACAAATATGGATATGGATGTGGGAAAGGCACTATCCGATTCGTATTCGATCCGTTTCCACCCCTAGGCGGTGCTGCCAGAAATTATTTCAGAAGAGCAATCTGCCTTTGTTCCAGGGCGTATGATAACAGACAACATAATTACAGCTTATGAGTGTATGCATTTTATGAAGAAGAAGCGAGCGCTAGATAGCAGATTTTGTGCACTGAAGCTGGATATGCGAAAAGCTTATGATCGTGTTGAATGGGACTATCTCAAAGCTATTATGATACAGCTGGGTTTCCACAGGATGTGGGTCGATATGATCATGAGATTGGTATCTACGGTCTCCTTTTCTATCCTGTTTAATGGTGATCGGTTGGAGAGCTTTGTTCCATCTCGGGGCATCCGACAGGGTGACCCAATCTCACCCTATTTGTTCTTGTTAGCAGCAGAGGGCCTCTCGTGCCTTTTAAAGTCTAGAACTCAGTCATCTACTCTCAATGGCATCAAGGTGGCACCATCGGCTCCGATGGTTAGCCACCTTCTCTTTGCAGATGACAGCCTGCTGTTCTTCAAGGCGAATAGGGGGAGTGC
This sequence comes from Eragrostis curvula, assembly GCA_007726485.1. Classification (NCBI taxonomy): domain Eukaryota; kingdom Viridiplantae; phylum Streptophyta; class Magnoliopsida; order Poales; family Poaceae; genus Eragrostis; species Eragrostis curvula. The sequence continues at coordinate 21,481,807 of CM017440.1, read as the reverse complement.
TGTTGAGGTGAAGGAAGTGTTATCTATCTATTGTCGGGCGTCGGGCCAACAAGTTAATATGGATAAATCTTCTATACACTTTTCTAAGGGTGTCAATGGCTCAGTTCGAGAAGAAATAATGGACTGTCTGGAGGTAAGAAACGAGGCACTCAGTGAGAAATATTTGGGTATGCCTACAGATGTTGGAAACTCTGCGAATGGGGCCTTCAAATATCTAAAAGACCGTGTATGGACTAAGGTCCAGGGATGGCTCGAGCAAGCGCTGTCGTCGGGAGGCAAGGAGGTGCTTATCAAGGCAGTTGCGCAGGCAATTCCAACATACTCTATGTCCTGCTTCAGATTGCCGAGAGGTTTGTGTAAACACATTGATGGTCTACTCCGTAACTTTTGGTGGGGAAGTAAGGAGGGAAAGAGAAGGACGTGCTGGGTCGCATGGGATGATATGACGAAACTGAAGTTCATGGGCGGTTTGGGGTTCAGAGATATTGAACTTTTTAACCTTGCTTTACTTGCACGCCAGGCATGGCGCTTACTGCAGGAACCAATGTCGCTGAGCGCACGGATTCTTAAAGCCGTGTATTTTCCTGACGTTGGCTTCCTGGAGGCTGAAACAGGCTCGAACCCGTCGAAGGTGTGGAGGGCGATCATGGATGGCAAAGATGTATTGATACAAGGCCTTATCCGTAGAATCGGAACGGGGGAAGATACCGATATTTGGTCCATGAGCTGGCTGCCGAGAGATGGGCTCATGCGGCCAGTATGCTGTTTGAGCGATCACCCACCACAGAAGGTTAGCGAGCTAATTGATATATCAAGTGCGTGGGACATGCATCGGCTGCAAGCTCTTTTTATACCAATGGACCTGGAAATTATTGCAAACATACCGTTGAGCACAAGAAGGCAGAGAGACTTTTGGGCATGGCATTACGAGAAGAGTGGTGTCTTTACTGTGCGCTCGGCGTACCGGATGCTTGTGAGCAATCGGGAGAAGCGGACCAACTGGATAGAACATAATCCTGGTCGATCAGAGGTGTCAGCTGATGATAAAGAATGGACTGAGATTTGGAAGGTGGGAGTGCCATCAAAGATTCGGGTGTTTCTCTGGCGCCTTGCGCGACAGTCCATCCCGACGGGCGACGTTCGCCATCATCGTAACATGGCAACGGACAGTAAGTGTTCAATTTGTGGAGCCCTTGATTCATGGAGGCATTCTTTAATCGAGTGCAACATGGCACGATGTGTTTGGGCTCTCCAGCCAGATGTGCTGTTGGATTTCTTAAGTATAGTACAACATGCTTCCCTCAAAAAAAAAAAAAAAAAAAAAGTATAGTACAACATGCAGATGCACGAGGTTTTCTCCATGAAGTTTTTCAGTCATTGAAGCATGATGAGGCAGTCCGGCTAAGCGTTACTCTCTGGGCCATATGGTACGCTAGGCGGAAGGCGATTCATGAGGAAATTTTTCAGAGTCCATTATCTACACATCTGTTTGTGGAGAGATTTCTGGCCGATCTCGAGATGACCAAGCCACAACCGAAGGAGAAACCAGTTGTATAGGCACGAACAGTAAGTTGGATCCCTCCTCCAACTGGTTTGCTGAAGATTAACGTCGATGCGGCATTGGCAAAGAATTCGAGCACTGCAACTATGGCGGCGGTTGCTAGAGATGAGACCGGGATTTTCCAAGGCGCGTCAGCCATTGTCATCGAAGGAGTTTCAGACCCAGAGACAGAAGAGGCATTAGCATGCAGGGAAGGACTTGCACTGGCTGCCGATCTCGGGATACAAAAGTTTCGACTTGCCACAGACTGCCAAAATGTGGTAAGGAGTTTACGTGGAGAGGGCATGGGGCACTATGGTCATGTCGTCCAGGAGCTGAAATCAAGATTGGCGAGTTTCATGATCGCTGAGGTGGTGCATGAAAGTCGAGTGTGAAACTTTGATGCCCATAGATTAGCTAAAAGTTGTGTTCATGAGTCGTTAGGAAGACACGTGTGGTTCTTAGCTCCACCTGATGGAGTTTGTAATGCTGCTTTCCCAGGTTAATCAATAAAGCGGCATGCTTAAAAAAAAAAAAAGCAATCTTACGTACGTATACGGCGTCATCGCAGCCGCTTCCGTTTCCCTACGCACGATCAAAAAATTCACAACGCAGCCGCCGCCTCTGCGTGGCCTTCGCATCTGGCGACAAGCGTCATGGCGACTCCAGGAACGCGAGCAACCCGACGACGTGTTGCAGCTGCTCAATCCTCTGCGGCTCCTCCATCCTCGGGTGTTTCGACTGCTCCGTCCCCCGACGTCACCGCTCCGACCCCCGGCGTTGTGGCTCATCCTGCATCTGAAACTGAACCAACAACACAAGACACGACAGGTACTGCTGATCCTGATGTGGTGGAAATAGATGACAGCGTAGATGCGGGGAATAAGAGAAAACTAAGGTCTGCTGTGTGGTCGGACTTCAAGCAGATCACAGTACATGGCAAATTGAGAGCTGAATGCAATTGGTGCCATAAAACATTTGTGGCAGGCGCACGCGCGGGTACTAATCATTTGCATACCCACCTTGATACATGTGCATCTAGGCAAGCAAGAAAAAGGCTTAAAACAGTCCACTTTGAAAATTGGGAAAAATTCCGATGGGGCTGTTGTTATAGAGAAATATGTCTTTGATCAAGGTGTTGCTAGAAAAGAACTAGCACTGATGATATGTGTCCATGAGTACCCGCTGTCTAGTTGATCATGTTGGCTTTCGAAAGTTTTGCGCTGCGCTGCAACCATTGTTTAAGGTGGTGTCCAGAAATACTATTAAGAAAGACATTTTGGATATGTATGAGGTGCAAAAGCAATCTTTGGTGAATTACTTCCAAAAATGTCAATCTCGTATTGCCGTCACTACGGATATGTGGACAGCAAACCATTAAAAGAAAGGGTATATGGCAGTGACTGTACATCATATTGATGATGATTGGAAGCTGAAAAGTTTCCTTTTGAGGTAATATAATGAAACTTCTTTATTCTCTATTGACTCTATTACTGTTTAGTGCCAACTTATTAGGCTATGTAATAATATTTTTCCTTTTTTCTAATTTTGTAGGTTCATTTATGTCCCATCTCCACATACAGCTGAAGTTATAAGTGATGTCCTTCACGATGTACTCGTCGATTGGCAGATTGAGAAGAAAAGTGTCAACCATAACTCTTGACAACTGCACCACCAATGACAATCTTGTGGTTCAAATGCAAGATAAGATGCCTCTTTCCTCTCTTATGTTAAATGGTAAATTGCTACATATGAGATGTGCTGCACATATTATCAATCTGATAGTGAAAGATGGAATGTCTATCATGGAGAACGGTATTCATAGAGTTCATGAAAGTGTTGGGTTTTGGTCTGCCACACCAAAAAGACACGAGCGATTTGAAAAATTGGTTTCCCAAATGAACATCAAGTATGAGAAGAAAATAGCTCTTGATTGTAAGACTAGATGGAATTCCACTTATCTTATGCTTAGCACTGCACTTGAGTACAAGCTAGTTTTTGACCGTGGTGCACAGCGTGAAAAGTTATGTGCTTCTTTTCGTCCAACAGAGGATGATTGGAAATTTGCCAAGCAACTTTGTGATAGGTTGAAGATGTTCTATGAAATAACAGAGCTATTGTCAGGAACTTCGTATGTCACAGCAAACCTTTTGCTTTACCAAAGTGTGTGGTATTTATTTGGCTATTAGTAAATGGAGAACAAGTGATATCCCTGAGGTAGAGAAAATGTCAGCGTTGATGAAAGATAAATTTGATAAATATTGGAAAGATATCCATGGGCTCATGGCAGTTGCTACAGTCCTAGATCCTAGGTTTAAGCTACAATTCTTGAGTGCATTTTACACCCACATCTATGGAACAGATGGTAAAGCTGCTGAAATTAATAAAGTGAAAGAGTTATTGTATGAATTGGTGTCGGAATACCAATCTTCTCTGGAGGGCGCTGTAACAACTGATAGCATTGGTGCTACTAGTAGGAATGCTGTGCAGACAGAAGGAGATGATATGATATTTAACATATTTGATGGATATATGTCTTGTAGCGACGGTTTAAAAAGCACTGTAGCGGCGGACCTGGTCACCCGTCGCTAAGCTTGTGTCGCTACAAATTAAAGTTTGTAGGGGCGGGCAGAAATAACCGCCGCTAAAAATAAATTTGTAGCGGCGGGTGCTGCTGAAGCGTTTCCGCTTTTCACAGGATCGAGTCGGTACGCGTTGATGAACAGACGCAACAGTAAATCACATAAAAAGCATAAATTTTACATCTTTAAGTTATTACATCAAGTACAAGTAATTTAAAACACGAGAGTACAAAGCGGAAGTCTGATGATAGATAAATAACTACTACTCTCGACAATACAAAGGCCGCACATCGAAGCCCTGCGATGTGGACCTGCTGAAAGCTCCACCAAAGATCAGCAGAAGCAAGAACGAACCTGCACAAAAACATAAAGAGCCAAACCCTGAGTAACTAATACTCAGCAAGACTTACCCGACAACGTGGCTAACTACAGCCGACTCCTAATATGCAAAGGCTACAAGAGGTAGGCTGACTCGATAGCATAGAACCGCACTAATTACTTGGTCCTTACTTTCAAGTTTTAATTCAAGTTAAGTACTTATCCAGTAATACAGTGCACTTATCTCTAAAACAGGTATAAAATAACAATACATCAGATAAACAGTATAACAGTAATGAGATATAAATATAACAGTACTAGTCATCATCATCATCAATCATATCACACTACGATGTGACGCAGTGAGCAAGGTTGCTCATGACCGAGAGCGGCGGCATCGATGTACATCCTGCAGGAGAAAAACTGACCACACAACATATGCAGCACAAAGGCACCACATATGGCAACCTTTTACAAAGCCCCCGCAAGGCCGAAGTCTAGCTGCTGCTCACGGCGAATCATCAGGCCCCACACGACACCCGGCCCCGCCGTTGCCTATGGTCCCATTTCCCCGAAGCAGCAGGGTAAGGTTCGTCCCCACGATTGCTAAGCTACTAGGTTTACTAGGCCCATAAAACACTAGCATGTGATCAGTACGTTCGAACTTGCTCAACAGGGCCAACAACAGACGGTCCTTAACCGACACAGACGGGGCTACCACCTTGAAGGCCCAGCCTTCTCCATCCATCCTATACAAACAATCCCCCGTCCGGTCTCAACAAATCCTAAATCCTTCTAGTATAATTTACGGTGATTCCTATCATGCGAGTGGGACCTACCACTCGTCTTCTACCGTCCGCTAGCCACTAAGCCTAGCAAGTTCTAACGTATCATAGACCACAACTACAAAAATAGGACACAAGGTAAATCTGGAAGGGTAATCCTAATGCAGTTCTAAAGTTCCACATCAACTCCTAATAAACCTAATGCACAAGCAATTACTAGCCCCAATCAAGTGATAAATAAAAAATCTAAATAGGTAGGCATGCACCGGGGCTTGCCTGGCTCAAGTGCGATGTTAGCTACTAGAGAGTCAGCTAATATCTCCTCCTGAACTGCTCAGCATCCTGATCCTCTAGCCGCTCCTGGTCACCTCGAATGCTATACGTCATGACAAAGGAATGCAAGTTAGATGCAATGAACATAAGGCAATTAAATTAAATTCACTTAAGTAATGAACTTGGTTTACATAATTTTGAAATTAAGTTATGATACAGTGACATTTTTCTGGGATTAAGCATTACTCAAAGTGATTTACTGTGGAGTTTGAAAATTTATTGTGTTCTGGATTATTGTTAACAATTTAAAGAGTGCAGAGCAGAAAATAAATCATAAGAAAAGAATTAGACATGGTATAATGATGAATCTTGTTCTGTAAGTGTGTTGACAGCGTATTAACAGTCAAGCAAAGTTTCAGGATTTATTGAGCAACAGAGAATTAATTATGGATTAAACAACCTCTAACACATAAAGATTTATACAGGAAACAGGAAGGTGATTTGAAGCAATTTGACATTTTCTCTGGATATACATGAGCAGAAGGAAGCCAACAAAACTGGTTTCGCATTTTTCTGTGCTGTATTTATTTTTCTACGCAATTTACAAGTTTCCAGCAATTTCTGACAATTTAAAATGAATTCCGGGAAAAGGAAAAAGGCGCGGGTCGATTTGGATCTGGGCTGCGCACTGGGCCATGGGCTGGGCTGGACTTGGCCGGAGCGTCGCCGGTGCGCGGCGGCGCGGCTCGTCAGAGGGAAATCCGGCGACGCCTTGGAGAGCGGTGTGCACGGGGGGACTCAGCGCGAAGTGGAGAACGCGATGGTGGAGCGTGTGCTCGACGACAGCGAGTGGAGCAGGCCGGCGGTGAGCGGCGGAGTTTGGCCGGGGTGCGGTGGCGTCGCGATAGCGCTACAGAGAGCGATAGAGCGAGTAGAGAGGCGCTGGAGTCTGACCTTGACTTGCTCAATCTATTGGAAGATCACATCGTCGACGAAGAAGCCCGGAAGGTGGTCGGCGGCGTTGAGGTTTGCACGGCGGTGAGCTGGCGATGGGTAAAAACTTCCAATCCGGCGGGCGGAGCTACTGAATCGAGGAAACAAGGGGTGAGGGAACATGCGCGAGCGCGTGAAGCATCGCTTGGTGCAACGAAATGAAGACGAGGCTCACCGGAGATCTCGGATCGTGTGGAGGCGTGACAGTTGCCCGGTCGCCGGACTTGAAAGTGGTGAGCTCGACGCGCGGCTCACTGCGAGAAGAGGGCAAGGGTGCTCATGGTGAGTTTAAGGAGGCCCCTTTCGGTTCTCGGAGAGAAGCGGCTCAACGGGGTTTCGCTCGACGGCGACGGACGGCGAGGCGACCCGGAGGCAGGGCGAGCAGTGGCGGCGGCGATGGCGAGAGGCAGCTAGGGTTAGGGTTGGTGCGGTGGCGGAAATGGGAGGGGTCAAGGAAAGGAGCGAGGTGACTCGCCTTATCCGCGGCGTACGGGCGGAGGCGCGCGGCGTGGCTCCGGTGGCCGGCGGCGACGTGGCGACGACGTTCTGCAGACGGGCCCGGCAGGATTTCGCAATTTCGGTGATTTAAATCCAGTGAAGTTCAGAGAATTAAGCAGGGTAGTTCCCGAGCTCCAAAAATTATGAACGATTCTGGAGACGAAGATCCAAGATCCAGCTACAACTTTCTCATTGGGTGCATGCAGTTTTCAGCTACGGAATTTGAACTAAAATTCCGGGAACAGCAGGATTTGCACGAACTTCTCTGAATTTTCAGAGGCACTTCCAGAATTTGAAAAATTCTGGAAAATTCTCCAAAATTCCCTGTTCTGATGTGCTCTTTACAGAATTTTTGTTTGGGTCAGGTTGTTATTGAAAAGTTTGAGTTTATTCACAAGCATTGGTTTGACATTTATCTGATCTATTGGCTTTGAATTCAGATTCTTGTTTGAGCTGATTTGGTTCAGATTTTTTTTGGGAGTATATTCTGCAGGTTTTTGGCTGCCGTGACACGGGGTGTCACAGCCCTCCCCCCTTAAAAGAATTGCGTCCCGAGATTAAAAGAAAGATGTAAAACGAAGGTGAAAGAACGTAAGAACAAGATGCAAAAATGGAAGCATACCAAAAGCTCACCTCCAAGGTAGATAACCGGGAAAGTGAGAGTTCAAGAACTCTTCTGTCTCCCATGTGGCCTCCGCCTCGGAGTGGTTGCTCCACTGCACCTTATAGAACTTGGTCGTCTTGTTTCTGGTGACTCTGTCCTTCTGGTCAATGATTTTGATGGGCTGCTCTGGATAAGTGAGATCTGGCTCAAGCTGTTGCACATCACTGACTGTCACATCTGAGGAGACCTTCAAGCACTTCTTCAATTGCGACACGTGAAAGACATTGTGCACCCCCGAAAGATTTGGTGGCAGCTCCAAACGGTAAGCGACAGGTCCACACCTCTCAGATATCTGAAACGGTCCAATATACCGGGGTGCTAGCTTCCCTCTGACACCAAACCGATGTACACCCTTCATGGGGGAGACACGAAGGTATACGTGGTCGCCAACTGCAAACACCAACGGTCGCTGTCTTCTATCTACATAGCTCTTCTGCCGAGATTTAGGCCGCTCTCAAGTTTGATTGAATACGGCGAACGGTCTCCTCTGCTGCAGCCACTAAATCTGGTGTGGGGATGACCCTCTCGTCAGTCTCAACGGTCTCCTCTGCTGTAGCTACTGGCTTTGACTTGAAGATGACTCTCTCGCCGGCCTCAACCCAGTTAAGGGGAGTCCGACAACGACGTCCATACAAAGCCTCAAACGGTGCCATCTTGATACTCTCCTGATAACTGTTGTTGTACGAGAACTCTGCCAGTGGTAAGCACTCATCCCAACACTTGCCATGGTGTAGCACGCAGGCACGAAGCATATCCTCTAGAATCTGATTCACCCTCTCAGTCTGACCATCTGTCTGAGGGTGATAAGCTGCACTGCGAATCAATCTGGTGTCTAAAGATGCATGTAGCTGCTCCCAGAAACGAGAAACAAACTGAGGTCCCCGATCAGAAATGATCGTCTTGGGTACTCCATGCAAACAAAGAATCCGGGCGATGTACAACTCAGCATACTTCTTCACATTGTAACGGGTGTGCACGGGGATAAAATGAGCTGACTTGGTCAGTCGATCAACAATCACCCAAATAGAGTCATGCTTCTGCGATGTGAGAGGCAACCCAACAATGAAATCCATGCTGATATCCTCCCACTTCCAAGCAGGAATACTCAATGGCTGCAATAATCCAGCTGGCTTCACATGATCTGCCTTGACCTTTCTGCAAGTGTCACACTCAGAAACATACTGTGCGACCTCCCGCTTCATGCGGGTCCACCAGAAGTGACTCCTCAAGTCCTGATACATCTTGTTGCTGCCAGGGTGGATAGAATACTTAGACATGTGCGCCTCATCAAGAATCTTCTTGCGCAACTCAAAGTCCTTAGGAACCACCAATCTGTCCTTGAACCATAGAATTCCATTCTCATCCTCTCTGAAACACTGGACTCTGGCTTCTCCAAGCTTGAGTCTTCTCTTGAGGTGACCCACTTTCTCATCCTTCTTCTGCGCTGCTACAACCTCATCACGCAAAGTCGGAACAAGTGATAAATTAGGCCAAAGAGCCATAAGCATACACTCGAAGACTGGGCTCCGCCTCTGCGTAAGGAGCAGCGATCAGATTATTGCAATGAGCCTTGCGACTCAAAGCATCAGCAACCACATTAGCCTTCCCTGGATGATAATGAATTTCTAAAGTCATAGTCCTTGATCAGCTCTAACCATCTCCTCTGACGCATATTCAAATCTGACTGAGTGAAGATGTACTTGAGGCTCTTGTGATCGGTATAGATATGCACTAGATTTCCTAATAGATAGTGCCGCCATACTTTCAAAGCAAGTACGACAGCTGCAAGCTCAAGATCATGGGTGGGGTAATGCTCTTCATGTCGCTTAAGCTGCCGAGAGACATAAGCAATCACCCTGCCATCCTGCATCAGCACACAACCAGGACCAATACCAGAAGCATCACAGTACACATCAAATGGCTTGGTGATATCAGGCTGAGCTAAGACTGGAGCGGTAGTGAGAAGCTTCTTCAGATTCTGAAATGCCTCCTCACACTGCGGACTCCACACAAACTTCACATTCTTCTTAAGCAGCTCGGTGATTGGCTTGGAGATCTTGGAGAAGTTTGGAATGAACCGACGGTAGTAACCAGCCAAACCAAGGAAACTGCGAATCTCAGAGACAATAGTGGGAGCCTTCCAATTCAGAACATCCTGCACCTTGCTAGGATCAACTGCTATGCCCTCTGCTGATATAACATGGCCTAGAAAAGGTACTTCTGTCATCCAGAACTCACACTTGCTAATCTTGGCATACAACTTGTGATCTCGCAGACGCTGCAACACAATGCGGAGATGCTGCTCATGCTCCTCCTCATTCTTGGAGTAAATGAGAATGTCGTCAATGAAAACCACGACAAACTGGTCCAACTCAGGCATAAACACAGAGTTCATCAGATACATGAAATAAGCTGGAGCATTGGTCAACCCAAATGACATGACAAGATACTCATACAACCCATATCTGGTAGAGAAAGCAGTCTTTGGAATGTCCTCTGCACGGATCTTAATCTGATGATACCCTGAACGAAGATCAATCTTGGAGAACACTTTGGCTCTAGCTAGCTGATCAAACAAGATATCAATGCGAGGCAACGGATACTTGTTCTTGATGGTCACAGCATTGAGCGGTCGGTAGTCCACACATAGTCTAAGTGTTTGATCCTTCTTCTTCACAAACAAGGCGGAACAACCCCAAGGTGAAGAGCTTGGACGAATGAAACCCTTGTCCAATAGCTCCTTCAACTGATTCTTCAGCTCTGCTAGCTCATTTGGTGACATCTTATACGGCTTTCTGGAGATAGGTGCTATGCCTGGCTGCAAATCAATCTGGAACTCCACATCACGATCGGGTGGCATGCCTGGTAACTCATCTGGGAACACATCTGGAAACTCACACACCACCGGTATCGCATCAAGACTCTGGCCAACAATCTGATACACAACTAGCTTCTGGGCAGAGGGAGGTGAAAGCTGAATTATCATCTTGCCATGAACTGGAGAATTAAGTTGAACAGCACGGGAAGGAACGTCGAGTAAAACGCCATGTAGTTTCATCCAACTCATACCAAGGGTCACATCTATCCCTTGGTTCTCAAGTACTATGAGAGATGTTGAGAACATTTTTCCTTCCATCTAGAGAGGTGCATGCCTAACCCACTGATTGGTAACAATCGGTGCCCCAGGGGTGCGAATGATGTATGGAGACTTCATAACACCCATCACTAGCTCATGCTTCTGCACATATGACTTGCTAATGAAGTCATGAGAAGCTCCTGAATCGAAGAGGATGATAACTGGATGGCCCTTGAGTGAAAAAGTACCCGCTAGAACTGGTTCTCCTTCTGGAACATCCTCCAATGTGGTATAGTTGACATGACCTGTCTTAGTTGGAGCTGCTTTTCTTTGAGGGCGCTGCTAACTAGAGGACTATCGCTGAACTTGAGGTGCCTTGCCCTGCACTACAGGAGGAGAGCTACTCTGAATATGCTGCTGTGAGCGGGGTCGCTGTGCATACTGCTGCTCAGGAGGACAATGATAGACTGCAAGCTGCTGCGGCTGAGGAGGACATGGAGGTCGGGCTGGGGGTGGAGTGAAAGCCAGCCTATACCTCGGTGGTGCATCACAAGAAGGTCCAGTGAGAGCTCTTTTCTCCTTCTTCTTCTCCTCTTGACGTCTGACAACGGCGTCTTCAACCATAATGGCAGCACTAAGCAGCTCATTAAAGCTGCCACCAAGACTCAAAGCCAAGCGGGACTGCAACTTGGTATTGAGTCCTCTGTAGAAGAACTCATTCTTCTTCTCATCTGTGTTCACATGCTCGGGAGCATACTGAGCAAGCCGGTTGAACATATTGGAGTATTCCATTATACTCATGGTGCCCTGCTTGAGATCTAGGAACTCATTACGCTTCTTCCTTATGATGCCAGGAGGAACATAGTGAGCTCTGAAGGCTTCACGAAACTCAGCCCAAGGGACCAAGTGATCAGCAAAAAGCATCGCCTGGTAATTGCCCCACCAAGCTCCTGCATTACCATGAAGTTGTTGGGCTGCAAACTGCGTCTTCTGCAACTCTGTGCAATTGATAAGACTGAACTTGGACTCAACGGTACGGAGCCAATAGTCAGCCTCAAGTGGCTCATTAGCTGCAACGAACACGGGCGGCTGAGTTGACAAGAATTCAGCATATGTGCCCGGTTGGGGTTGACGCTCATTAGCTGTGTTGTGCACCAACTGACGAAGCAATTCATTCTGCGCAAGAATAGCTTCCTCAAGCATAGCTGCAGGTGGTGCATCTTCCCCATTATTCTCAGCATTAGCAGCCATGCTGCAAGATAGAACGGCATACAACATTAGATACATTTATCTTGCAAAGACCAAAAATCAGCAATTAAATGAGCCAAAGCTGAAAATGATAGCCATTGCTCCAACAGCACAACCATGCAAAATAAAAATTATGACATGGTGATAGACTTCCCAAAGGTACGTAGCAAGTAGCTACCAGCAGCCATTCGAGTAAAAATGAGAAAGCAAAAGCCTTCCAAACTGACAGATTGAAATCTGTTCCGACTACGAGCAGTAGTCACTAAAACGAAAACTGGCACTTCTGGAGATGTCGAAAGGGAAAAGTCAGAACATCAAACTTGTAGATAACTTTGAGATCTTTCTAACGAGTACTCAAATGCCTCAAACGGACAAGCAGAGCTAGAGATATTGATTTTTGAAGTTGGCAGACAGATTCTGGAAAAACTGGTCGAAGCTGAAATTTGGTTCCAATTGGTCGACAGATTTGAGGATCTTAGGGACAGAATTTCATTGGCAAGTCTGAAGCAAAGTTTTTGTTCATATTGTAAGATTTCCAGCAAGTCTTGGTTTGCAATTCTTGGCCCTAGCGGTTTTTGAGTTATGGATTTTTGAAGTTAGCTTGTCAGTCTGAATTTTTGGTGATATGAAATTCGTGAAAGTGTTTTAAATCATGAAAATGCAATGCATGCACGACCTATACGTCCTCGTAAAATAAAATTTGCCCAAGTATAGTAGGCCGTAGACAGTGGTGGCAACTAAGTCGCACTCACAGACGTTTCTACACGATCTACGCGCAAGTTAGTGTACCTGCAGAAAACCACACAACATCACCTCAAACAACCTACTCAGGTGACGTACCTTTGCAGAATATAAATGCATGGCTCAATCCTCATCATCTCATGAACTCGATGGTTCATGCCAGAAAATCAATGTCACCCATGAACTCGATGGTCCATGCCAGAAAATACCATATCCACGGAGCCATACATGATCCTTACCTTCTTACCTGGAAGTCGGTGCGTCGTTACAGAAAAATAACAATCAACTCCTATTACCACCTAATTACTCTAACATCCTTATAATGGGCTTTTCGTTCCTCACTCGTAACGTGGTTAGCTTTTCGAAAATAGGCCGTTTATATGATGTACTGTCCCAACACGGCTCTGGTACCAGCTGAAGCGTTTCCGCTTTTCACAGGATCGAGTCGGTACGCGCTGATGAACAGACACAACAGTACATCACATAAAAAGCATAAATTTTACATCTTTAAGTTATTACATCAAGTACAAGTGATTTAAAACACGAGAGTACACAGCGGAAGTCTGATGATAGATAAATAACTACTACTCTCGACGATACAAAGGCCGCACATCAAAGCCCTGCGATGTGGACCTGCTGAAAGCTCCACCAAAGATCAGCGAAAGCAAGAACGAACCTGCACAAAAACATAAAGAGCCAAACCCTGAGTAACTAATACTCAGCAAGACTTACCCGACAACGTGGCTAACTACAGCCGACTCCTAATATGCAAAGGCTACAAGGGGTAGGCTGACTCGATAGCATAAAGCCACACTAATTACTTGGTCCCTACTTTCAAGTTTTAATTCAAGTTAAGTACTTATCCAGTAATACAGTGCACTTATCTCTAAAACATGGTATAAAATAACAATACATCAGATAAACAGTATAACAGTAATGAGATATAAATATAACAGTACTAGTCATCATCATCATCAATCATATCACACTACGATGTGACGCAGTGAGCAAGGATGCTCATGACCGAGAGCGGCGGCATCGATGTACATCCTGCAGGAGAAAAACTGATCACACGACATATGCAGCACAAAGGCACCACATATGGCAACCTTATACAAAGCCCCCGCAAGGCCGAAGTCTAGCTGCTGCTCACGGCGAATCATCAGGCCCCACACGACACCCGGCCCCGCCGTTGCCTATGGTCCCATTTCCCCGAAGCAGCAGGGTAAGGTTCGTCCCCACGATTGCTAAGCTACTAGGTTTACTAGGCCCATAAAACACTAGCATGTGATCAGTACGTTCGAACTTGCTCAACAGGGCCAATAACGGACGGTCATTAACCGACACAGACGGGGCTACCACCTTGAAGGCCCAGCCTTCTCCATCCATCCTATACAAACAATCCCCCATCCGGTCTCCACAAATCCTAAATCCTTCTAGTACAATTCAGGGTGATTCCTATCAAGCGAGTGGGACCTACCACTTGTCTTCTACCGTCGCTAGCCGCTAAGCCTAGCAAGTTCTAACGTATCATAGACCACATCTACAAAAATAGGACATAGACAAGGTAAATCTGGAAGAGTAATCCTAATGCAGTTCTAAGGTTCTACATCAACTCCTAATAAACCTAATGCACAAGCAATTACTAGCCCCAATCAAGTGATAAATAAAAAATCTAAATAGGTAGGCATGCACCGGGGCTTGTCTAGCTCAAGTGCGATGTTAGCTACTAGAGAGTCTAGCTAATATCTCCTCCTAAACTGCTCAGCATCCTGATCCTCCAGCTGCTCCTGGTCACCTCGAATGCTATACGTCATGACAAAGGAATGCAAGTTAGATGCAATGAACATAAGGCAATTAAATTAAATTCACTTAAGTAATGAACTTGGTTTACATAATTTCGAAACTAAGTTATGATACAGTGACATTTTTCTGGGATTAAGCATTACTCAAAGTGATTTACTATGGAGTTTGAAAATTTATTGTGTTCTGGATTATTGTTAACAATTTAAAGAGTGCAGAACAGAAAATAAATCACAAGAAAAGAATTAGACATGGTATAATGATGAATCTTGTTCTGTAAGTGTGTTGACAGCGTATTAACAGTCAAGCAAAGTTTCAGGATTTATTGAGCAACAGAGAATTAATTATAGATTAAACAACTTCTAACAGATAAAGATTTATAAAGGAAACAGGAAGGTGATTTGAAGCAATTTGACATTTTCTCTGGATATACATGAGCAGAAGGAAGCCAACAAAACTGGTTTCGCATTTTTCTGTGCTGTATTTATTTTTCTACGCAATTTACAAGTTTCCAGCAATTTCTGACAATTTAAAATGAATTCCGGGAAAAGGAAAAAGGCCGGGTTGATTTGGATCTGGGCTGCGCACTGGGCCATGGGCTGGGCTGGACTTGGCCGGAGCGTCGCCGGCGCGCGGCGGCGCGGCTCGTCGGAGGGAAATCTGGCGACGCCTTGGAGAGCGGTGTGCACGGGGGGACTCAGCGCGAAGTGGAGAACGCGATGGTGGAGCGTGTGCTCGACGACAGCGAGTGGAGCAGGCCGGCGGTGAGGGGCGGAGTTTGGCCGGGGTGCGGTGGCGTCGCGACAGCGCTACAGAGAGCGATAGAGCGAGTAGAGAGGCGCTGGAGTCTGACCTTGACTTGCTCAATCTATTGGAAGATCACATCGTCGACGAAGAAGCCCGGAAGGTGGTCGGCGGCGTTGAGCTTTGCACGGCGGTGAGCTGGCGATGGGGAAAAACTTCCAATCCGGCGGGCGGAGCTACTGAATCGAGGAAACAAGGGGTGAGGGAACATGCGCGAGCGCGTGAAGCATCGCTTGGTGCAACGAAATGAAGACGAGGCTCACCGGAGATCTCGAATCGTGTGGAGGCGTGACAGTTGCTCGGTCGCCGGACTTGAAAGAGGTGAGCTCGGACGCACGGCTCACTACGAGAAGAGGGCAAGGGTGCTCATGGTGAGTTTAGGGAGGCCCTTTCGGTTCTGGGAGAGGAGCGGCTCAACGGGGTTTCGCTCGACGGCGACGGACGGCGAGGCGACCCGGAGGCGGGGCGGCGATGGCGAGTGGCAGCTAGGGTTAGGGTTGGTGCGGTGGCGGAAATGGGAGGGGTCAAGGAAAGGAGCGAGGCGACTGGCCTTATCCGCGGCGTACGGGCGGAGGCACGCGGCGTGGCTCCGGTGGCCGGCGGCGACGTGGCGACGACGTTCTGCAGACGGGCCCGGCAGGATTTCGCAATTTCGGTGATTTAAATCCTGTGAAGTTCAGAGAATTAAACAGGGTAGCTCCCGAGCTCCAAAAATTATGAAAAATTCTTGAGACGAAGATCCAAGATCCAGCTACAACTTTCTCATTGGGTCCATGCAGTTTGCAGCTACGGAATTTGAACGAAAATTCCGGGAACAGCAGGATTTGCACGAACTTCTCTGAATTTTCAGAGGCACTTCCAGAATTTGAAAAATTCTGGAAAATTCTCCAAAATTCTCTGCTCTGATGTGCTCTTTACAGAATTTTTGTTTGCATCAGGTTGTTATTGAAAAGTTTGAGTTGATTCACAAGCATTGGTTTGACATTTATTTGATCTATTGGCTTTGAATTCAGATTCTTGTTTGAGCTGATTTGGTTCAGATTTTTTTTGGGAGTGTATTCTGCAGGTTTTTGGCTGCCGTGACATGGGGTGTCACAGCTGCCATCACCCGCCGCTACTACCGATTTTTGAAAACAAAAAAAAAGCTGGATTAGCTATCCAAATCTTCACTACAGTTTTGTTTTTGCACAGAAGCCATCGATTCAAGAAGCCATCCACAGATGCACAACAGCGAGATAACTTCGTTGGAATATGAGTTGGTACAGATTGGGAAACCACACGAACAGATTGGGGAAACAAACAAACAGATGCATAACAGAGATTGGAAAACACACAATCAGATTGGGAAAACACACAAACACACGCACAAATTGGGAAACCACCGCACCAGACGCACCGGCCCTCCCCAGCCTGCCGAGGAAGGAGGCCACGCCACCATGCCATCGCGCAAGAGGGAGGGGCACATGGACCTAGGCGCCTTCACCGCTGCGGTTGATGGAGGAAGGGGGACCCCGTGCTGCGCGCCGCCTTCGGGGTGCTGATCCGCTGCCACGCATGGTGGCTGGATCTGCCGCCATGGAATCCGTCGCAAAGGAGGTGCTCGGCACTGAGGACGCCATTGCCAATAGCTGCCGCGGACGCCACCACGCATGGGATCCGATAGGGGCGGCTGTTGTGGTCGGCTGTCCCTCTCCCGCGCATCCGGTAGGGGCGGCTGTTGTGGTCGCCGTCGAGGAAGGAGAGGGGCCTGCGGATCTCGTCGTTGCGACGTAGTTGAGGGGGATGGCCGCCGCCGGGGGAGCCGAGCTGCGCGCGCCGGGGAGCAAGGCCTGCGCGCCGCCGAGAGCATCGAGCTCCAGCCCTTCTCCATGACGGCGCTGGATCTAGGAGCTTTAGCCCCTCACCACCCCCTCACCGCTCCATGGCTGCGCCTGCGGGGATCTGCTGATCTGCCGTAGCACCCTGCCTGCCTCCTCGGGCCTAGCTGGTCCTCGATCGGCGCACTCCCCGATCCCGGCTGCCTCAGCACCAGAGCGCAGCTGCGCGCGTGGCTCTGAAGCCTCCGTCTCCGGCATCTCACCTGACTACGGTGAGCAGGTCGGTGGTGGCGCTCAGGGACGCTGGGGTCGGTGCCACGCGAACACGATCAACTCCGGGATCTGCGGAGAGGAAGGGGAGAGATCTCGGTTGGGGAGGGGTAAGAGAGAGGGATCGAGAGGAGGGAGGGAAGAGGGTGGTGGCGGCGGCGCCGCTGAGAGATAGGGAGAGAGGATTACGGCTGCCTTGAGTTAGGTCACTCGGCTTAGTTATATACGTGGGCTGGAAAGGAGTGGGCCGTGGGTTGCGAGGTAGCGACGGGCTGTTAAGTGAACCGCCGCTAAAACTGGTTTCTATCTATAGCGGCGGTCTGTGGGATGAACCGCCGCTACAAATCATTTTTAGCGGCGGGCCACATGTACAGTGTCCAGTCATCCACTATAGCAACGGTTGGTTTTCAAAACCTGTCGCTACGAGATTTTGGGCACTGTCGCTAAAGGAGGTTTTTGTTCTAGTGTTGGGTTTGCGTCATGGGTTGACCTCGTCCGTCTCGCGAGGACGTTCCGTGTAGCGTTCGCAGAGGCGTTGCGCTAGCTGATTTCCCAGACACTTGCGGACCTCATTGCAGTTGAATGCCCAAAATTTTCAGGAAAAGATCGAGTATACAAATATGTGCTACCTGTTTGTACATGTATAGTATAGATAGAAGATATAGATTCCTTACCTTGCAGGTAGATCTGGCGACCTAGCTAGCCCAATACAAAGTCCCTGATGACGTCAAAGTACAGGAACTCACCAAGTGAGTCTTCGTCATCGCTCATCCGTTGTCCTTCTCGTTGTCAGACCATCAACCTGGCGCCGGTGACATGGTAGTCATGGCATCTTCCGCCGCGTAGCCCATAAGTGGCAACGATGTGCTATAGCTGCGGCAGCGACGACGGGGAGAAGACGACGAAGCAGCAGACAACGAGAAGGACAATGGAACGAGCGATGATGAAGATCTAGCATATATGTCAATATAAAGTGTGGATCTGGGACGAGTTCGTGGGATTCGAGAATATGATCTAGAAAGGCAAATACATAAGTACTAGCAAAAGTGCCCGTGCGTTGCCACGGGCTTTCCGGAAAAAAGTTTGAAAGAAGCCTATGAAAAACTTTGATTCCACAACAAAAACACACCCTGAAGAATTCATTCCCATAATATGCATCACAAGGTATAATTTTGTTGATTTTATCCAAATTTTTATCAAAATAGTTAAAGTTCCTAATGAAGTATCTTTGCTAAGAAAATTTGGTCTCCAAACAGAGCTAAAATCAGTTCTAATCCAAAAGCAAAGTCTTTTTTTTGGGTCCCGCGCCACACAAATTTTTAGGTTTTTGCTCACCACGACGTTGAAATTGTTGAGCCAAAGCAACTCAATGCCTTTGATTTATCTGGAGTTGAACCCTACCGGAAGGAAAAAAAAAAATTAAAGAACCGTAAGGACCTAAGCCTGGGAACACAGATAAATTTGTAATGTTATTTCACTTACCAAACATTTATCTTTTCTCTCTATTTTTTACTCTACAATGTCCTATGTCTATATATGAGAGCTTAGTGTACTATAGAAGACCAACACTTGTAATAAAAAAATATAAATATTCGACTCTGACTTTCTAGCTGAATACCGTGCATTGCTATGGGCTTTAAATTATTTTTTACTAAACCTATTCAAATAACAACATATGCTTGTATTGCACTTGCAAATCTGTAATATTTCAAAATAGTATTGTGGAGCCTGTGAAATAACTCTAAGTAGTACATAAAGGAAAGAGTATATGCCAAGAAGATAATACATGAAGAAGAGTGATTATCACCACCACATGTTAGTTTTACAAAAGTAAAATTAGAACAGCAACATGATTATGAAGACAGTTTTACAAAATCGTAGTAGTGGCATATTCGATATGAAAAGTAATCCTTCCAGATAAAGACCTAGCCTCATAACCTTTATTCAGATAAATTGCTGAACCTGTTTCTTAGTTTGACTGCCAGATAAAGAGCAGTACCACTGACAGTCATTCAGGCATTAGTTTACTTATGATCAGATTACAAGAACAGAGTGGGAAAGGCTTGTTGTAAATGAACAGTACACCATCCATAAGCAAGAAAATTGATCAAAACATAATGCCTTAAGACAAAAAGATGGAAACAGATGCGCACTCATGACTCATCCGAGCAAGAGAAAACCTCAAGTTTAAGATTAATTAAGCTGTTGCAGGCATTCTCCATTGACACTCCCATGTGGCAAATCTTAATATTCAGAACAGGTCAAGCCTATATCGTTGGGGTATCAGGAGAACACAGAGTTGCAGTGCACACTGTATGTCAGAACCCTCCTTTCTCTGGAAGCCTTTCGTAACTGCTGGATTATCTGACAAGTTAATAAATGATACCAAATTCAAGACGTAGCATGCATATGTAGATTGAACTGATGCATTTTAGAACGTTCCAACCTAACACACATGCATCTCTCTTACTCCGGCGATAATCCCGTTGATATTCACGGGATTTACAACACCGTTCCTCTTCTGCTTCATGATTGATGACTTGAGCAGATGTGATTATACTATCAGTATTGGTTTCTATAAAAATAAAAAGAAAGAAAACCTACCATCCTAATAATTGACAGTCGTTGGTTCTTCTTCTTTCTTCTATTGTTGGACAACATCCACTCTGATAGCCACCATGATTGGTAGGTGCTTCCACTCCCAAAATCGAATTTTTACATTCTGATAAATTGTAGTTCATGTTCACTTCTCTGAGGCGCTCTCCGGGAAGTGCCAGTAGGTGGCGTACTAAATCCAGAATTGCAGACAGGAATTGCACAACAAAACAACTCAACAAATAAACTGACCAATCATATGTTCCTTAAAAATCTTCTCTTTACCCTGCCCAAAATTGATCTTACATCATTGTAAGCTTTGTTACTTCTATTGCACCACACTCAATGCTTTCCAGCAAAAGTGTAATTTTTTAGGCATGTATGCTTGGCTACATCTATTTCACATCATCTTCAGAAATCCAATTGCCAATAGATGTTATACCAATCCCGAATCTTACATATGGTGCGAGGACAAGGGTCCCAAAATCTCACATCCTACTTATAGGCAAAGGTACTCCTAATAGTGTCAGTTATTAGTTGACCCCTTACATTCATTTGTTGGCCACAGATTTCAGTACGCTGGTTCAAATATATGCGACCAACTAACTCACTTTAAGGGATCAACTAACTAACACTAAGCATACTGGAATATTTTGACAAATCGTATCTGTCCAACCGGGAGTGCTCTTCATAAACTCAGATGTGTGATGATGCATTATATTCAATCAACTTGTTTGGAAATAAGTACTCAATCCCCTTTAACAGGTTACGCTTAAACTACAAAAAAAGGGGAAAAGCTCAATTATGAATGGGATATTTAGAAGAAGAAAATACATGATGAGATATCAGATGCACAAATATAACAAACTGCACGCCTCACACCTCTGAGACTGCATCCTCCACTGTTGACTTATGAGCCAGCTCTCTCAAACTGATTGCGATTTTGCACTTTGTCTCATCCTCTTGCGATCCTTATTTTTTTCATCCAGAATTGAATTCAGGGGAAGGAGTGTAGCGTAGCATTGCAAGAATAAGCAGAAAGTGAGTCAAATAGCAATTGTTAGTAGAGAGGAGGAAATCTGACCAGCAAGTGGCGGCACTTGGTTTGGTAGCTCCCTGTCCATCCATCACCGGTGTCCAAAATTCACCACTTCGAATCCAAAATTAACAGTCTTCGTTGTAGCAGCAGAAGATCATTATCCGAGTATTGTCATTGCTTACTATTCAGATAAATATTTGTGTGAACACATACTCTCTCTCTCCATCCCCCCCCCCCCCCCCCCCCCCCCTTTAAAAGGTTCTAGGAAGGCAATTTGTGTTTTAAAAATTTGGTGCACCCTCTCAATGAAAGAAAAGAAAACGAACGGCAATTTAGCTATTTCAGGGGCAAGCTTTTCTTGGCCCACGTCAAGGTCGGGATGATCCCGATGGGGAATGGAGACCGTCGGCGTTCCTGTTTTACCAGATGCCGTCGCCAAACATGCTCCGGTCGGGACAGCACAACTCCTACGCCGCCTGCGTGCGTTGGCTTAGAACCGGCATGGAGATCACAGATGCAAAGGATCTGGCAGTCTTGTTGGTTAGTCTCCATTCCTATGTTGCTCAAGCCACATGCAAATCCGTCTCCTGAGGAATATTACCTACAGTATTTTCATTCTTTGCAAGTTGTTAATTTGTCTGTGGAGTATTCGCTATCTAGTTTGTGTTGATAAGAAAAAGGTGACAGCTGATAGATGTGTCAAACAGTCGCCCACTATTAATTTTGTATTTTTAAACATATGGGCAAAGGTAGATTGTCAGGTGAGGACTAAGGTTCTACATAAATATTGATTTATTGGAGTAAACCCTGATTATTGATTTATAAGGAGTTTCTTTAATTTCTTTGAGATGCTCTAATATGATGGTTTTTTGTTAAATATGCCAGATATACGGATATGCAAATCCAAATACTTAATATTTTACTCCTTGTGGATGCATGATATGTCGTGCATAAATCATTTATTCTCCTTTTGAGGAGAACATGACATCCGGTTTCTCAACTCTCTCTCTCTCTCTCTCTCTCTCTCTCTAAATCAAGGGATAGGATTTGATTTACAAGGCCTTTAATAAGATATTAAATTTCCTTCCTTGGATATGATAAGATAGAACAAAACTTCTGAAATAATATATATTGAGATACCTTGGATTTGTAAGGCTTCTATATAGACATATGGACGAGTAATACTATCTTCCTGTCATACAGAGAAGACTACAATTCCTTCCTAATGGTACTCCTCACCATCAAAATGACTAGGATTTTGTACTTGACCATCGCTCTTTAATTGGTTTTTTGGGCCATGTCCACCATATTTTGCATCCTATCAAGCTCGAGACATGTAAGAGAGCACCCTCTTTTACTTTGCATTATTTTTAAAATATGTTCATATCAATCCTAATTTCATTTATGTTGTATAGGCTCAAGAGGCGCCCTAGTTTCATCCGTAGACATCAACCACCCTTTATGTGCTTCACATCCCCGTCAACCCCTTGTGCTGTACCAGAGTGCAGCCATTACTGCAAAGAGAAAGACTTATCTGGTGATGGTGCCTCTTGTTGGAATACAGAGTGCTGTTGTCAACGTCTGTGATGCATCCTATATTGGATGCATATTAGATGCGCATTCAATAAACATGCATTTGAATTACCTTGCGCATTGTCCTTTGTTTTTCTTAAGCGACCACAAATTTCGTTAAACCATACGCTCATCTGATAAGATATTATTATTTGGTGTACTCATTAGTACACTAGAGTTCAGCACACGCCAAAGATTCAATATCGCCACAATGCAGATGGAGCCAGTTTTTATTTAAAGGAAATCAACATGCATGAGTAATTCGTTGCCGCGGCACTGATAATGTTGGATATATGAGCACTTTTAGGTTTAATTTAATCCAGAAATAAAACATGAACATGATAAACAGATTGCAGATTAAACTAGACAAGTCTACGCAAGATCTAGACAAGTCTAAAACCATAGTAAACAGAACAAGATCTACCATACTTCGCAGTACTATCGTACAAGCATGGATCATGTAGGCATATAAGAGAGACATGGTTTCATAGAGTACGTACCGATCGTTCAGAGGAGACGATGAAAAAGCCGTGACGATTGGCGATGCAGACAAGCTGGGACAGCGGAGAAGACGTCGACGAAGGCGATGACGAGCAGCAGCCCCCGAACACGAACGTTGAGGAAGACGAGCCGTGATGGAAGCGATCGAGCAGTCGCGCAGAGCGCTTCCCACAAACCTTATTCGCCCTCTCCCGGTGCAGGAGCTCAGAGGACGACGGTTCCGGAGACCTGCTCTCTTGTTCGCCGGTGCACGCCGACGATCGGGATAGGGCAGACTACAAGCGGCGGCGCAGCAGGAGGAAGAGGCAAAACCCTAACTCGTGTTGAGGTATGTTCTGGTGGGCGGCGGCCGTACATATTTATAGAGGGAGAACCGCTAGGGTTAAGGCGTCCCAAAACCGAGTCGGTTTCCATATAAAAACGTGTTGGACACGAAAAAGAAAAACCGCAAAAGGAAGCCGCACACCCGCAAGGCATCGGGCCGGATTTCGGCGGACCATTCACGCAGGTGATGCGCGGCCGCGCCCATCGCCCAAGCCCCGCCCCGCCCCGGCGAGGCGAGGCGAGCGAGCGCGCGCGTGTGTTTTTTCCTTTATTCCTCTCATCCACACACTTGCAAGAATTGATAGAGCAACCTTCTATTTAAGTTGGTCCTCCTCCACCTAAACTAGCAATGTAGGACTAAAGGTTTGCACTCCCACCACTTACGAATGGGTCCTTTGAGATTTTCAGAAATTATTGGGAATTACCAATGGGCCTTAGCAAGTGCAGCCCAAATAGGACAATAATTCCAACAATCCCCCACCAGATCTCAAAGTCCCATTTAAGACTTTGCTAGATCCTACTGCTGTTTGATATACCAGTGTTTCAATGGAGACTGTTAAGTTGAACATCCATCTAGAACAATAAGCTACACTCATTCACAACTTGAACAATGGACTACGCCTTGAATTGCAAGTTTTGTGCAAACAAATTTCACTTAAAGCCAAACTGATACTTGACCTCCAATAGACTACCCCGCGGGTGGAGCATATAGGTCGTACTCCCTCGTCTCTTCATGAGCTTAATAGAGATCACCCAAGTCTCACAGATTGCGACCTTACAACAATCGGGCTCATATAGGTGTATTCTTTCAAGAATGTTCTGCAGGAAAACATCTTCGCTAATTAAAGCCAACAGAATACATTAAGGCATTTGCCACCCTGCCATGCAGAAAATGAAAGTAATGCATCTTTACTAGAGTAGGTTAAGTAAGATGGCGACGTATCCTATGAGAACCATATTCGTGTAAGAACTATGAGAACTCTAATCTGGGCCACATGATCTTGATCGAAGGGGGGCGCATAGGGAGAGGTGGGAGGAGGAATTTGCAAAAGTATGATTAAGTGGGCGGTGATTTTGCAAATCCCCCCTCCCACCTGAATTCAAGCGCACCATTAGATCAAAATCATATGGTCCAGATTGGAGTTCTCATAGCTCTCACACGAACCTGGTTCTCATAGGATACGTTGCCCTCTCTAGTTATCTACTAGCTTGTTCTTCCCAGATCCTACTTCACGGGATCTCCGATCACATATGTTGGGTTACCGCTATGGAATAACTCATATGGGTCTCATACACATCTCCTTAGATGCAGCGTCTATCACATTACGTGACAGCCCCTTAGTAAACGGATCTGCCAGGTTCTTTGCAGTTTGAATATAATCCAATGATATAACTCCGGAGTTTCTCATCTTCCTAACAGACTTCAACCGTCTCTTAATGTGTCTTGATGACTTATCATTATCCTTAGAACTATTCACCTTGACAATTACCGTTTGATGTCACAGTTTATAAGGATTGCCGGCACAGGTTTTTCAACGATAGGCAAGTCCATCAAGAGCTCTCGTAGCCAGTCGGCCTCAACGGTAGCTGTATCTAATGCAGTTAGCTCTGCTTCATGGTAGACCTCGTTAAGATGGTCTGTTTGCAAGACCTCCATGAAACAGCAGCACCACCCAAAGTGAAAATGTATCCACTTGTGGCATATATCTCATCTGCATCAAATATCCAGTTCGAATCACTATATCCCTCAAGTACCGCAGGATACCCAGAATAGTGAAGCGAATAGTTCATAGTGCCAACCAGATAGCGCATAACTCTCTCAAGCACATGCCAATGAGCTTCTCCCGGATTAGAAGTAAACCGACTCAGTTTGCTCACAGCATATGAGATATCAGGCCTCGTAGCACCAGCTAAGTACATGAGTGATCCAATGATCTGAGAATATCTCAATTGGTCTCTACCAATTCTTTTATTCTTTCGAAGGATCACCCTGGGATCATAAAGTGTTGAAGAAGGCTTGCTGTCCTTATAGCCAAAACGGCTCAAGACCTTCTCTACATAATGGGATTGTGTCAAAGTAATCCCATTCTCTCCTTTGATTAACTTGATGTTCAGAATAACATCAGCCTCTCCCAAATCTTTCATGTCAAAACTATGACACAAGAACGACTTGACCTCATAAATCACGTCAAGATTTGTTCTAAATATTAGTATGTCATCAACATACAAGCACAATATAACACCTTGACCCCCACCATAGCGGTAGTACACACACTTATCAGCCTCATTGATACTAAAGCCTGCTGATATGAGAGTTGAATCAAACTTCTCATGCCATTGCTTAGGAGCTTGTTTCAGACCATACAAAGATTTCAGCAACTTGCACACCTTGCCTTCTTGACCTTTAATTACAAAACCATCTGGCTGATCTATATAGATTTCCTCTTCCAACTCCCTATTAAGCAAAGCTGTCTTAACATCCATCTGATGGACGAGAAGACCGTGAGAGCAGCCAGAGAGAGTAAAACTCGAATAGTGGTCATTCTAGCAACAGGTGAGTAAGTATCAAAGAAATCTTCGCCTTCTTTCTGTGTATAGCCCTTAGCAACAAGTCGAGCCTTATACTTATCAATAGTACCATCAGGCTTGAGCTTCTTCTTGAACACCCACTTGCAACCCACAGGTTTGCAACCATATGGTTTGTCAACAACCTCCCAAGTACCATTAGAAAGAATGGAATCCATCTCACTATGGATAGCCTCTTTCCAATCATCTGCATTAGGAGATGCAAATGCCTCTGAAATGGTTTTAGGAGTATCATCCATGAGATACACAGTGAAATCATCACCAAAAGACTTTGCAGTCCTCTGTCTTTTGCTCCTCCTAGGAGCTTCACTGTCATTCTCCTCTGGAATTGACTCAAGTGTATGTTCAGCATGTTCAGATTATGTGTCAGGTTCAGGTATTATTTCAGGAATCACATCAGAAGATAATCTATCAATGCTATGCAAATCTTTCATAGGAAATATGTCCTCAAAGAAAGTCACATCACGAGACTCCATTAATGTATTGACATAAACATCAGATACCTCAGATTTAACCACTAAAAATCTATAAGCAATGCTATGATGAGCATATCCAAAAAGACACAATCCACAGTTTTAGGTCCCAACTTACGCTTCTTGTTTATTGGCACATTAACTTTGGCCAAACAACCCCATGTACGTAAGTAAGAAAGCGATGGTTTTCTTCCAATCCATTCTTCATACGGAGTTTTCTCTTTATTCTTTATGGAAACTCTATTCAGGACATGACATGATGTCAATAAAGCCTCCCCCACCATGCCTTGGATAATCCAGCAGTGGCTAACGTGGAATTAACCAAGTCAGTCAAAGTGCGATTCTTCTTTCGGCAATCCCGTTTGATTGGGGCGAATAGGGAGGCGTCCTCTCATGAATAATACCATGTTCCGAACAGAATAAGTCAAACTCGTTAGAAAAATACTCACCACCGCAGTCACACCTAATACGTTTGATCTTTTTCTCAAGTTGAGTTTCAACTTCAGCCTTATAGATTTTAAAGTAGTTTAGAGCCTCATCTTTCGTTTTCAACAAGTATACATAGCAATATCTAGTCGCATCATCAATCAACGTCATGAAATATCTTTTTCCACCTTCTGTCAACACACCATTCATCTCGCACAGATCTGAATGTATGAGTTCTAATGGTGCCAAATGTCTCTCCTCGGCTACCTTGTGAGGTTTTCGAGGTTGCTTTGATTGCACACAACTATGGCACTTAGAACCTTTGACAATGGAAAATTTCAGAATTAAATTCAAGCTGGAAAGTCGAGACATAGAACCAAAATTCAAATGACATAAACGTGAATGCCAAACACTAGCATCACTCTCATCAATACCACTAGAAATATGGTTCACCGACTTATTACAGAAATCCGAAAGGGAAAAGTGGAACAAGCCTCCGCAATCATAGCCTTTACCAATAAATTGTCCACTCTTAGAAACAACAAGTTTATTAGACTCAAGCACTAGCCTAAAACCATCCCTACACAGAAGGGAACCACTAACTAGATTCTTGTTGATAGAAGGGACATGCTGCACGTTCCTCAGCCGCACGATCTTTCCCGAAGTAAACTTCAGATCGACCGTACCAACACCATGAACAGAAGCATGTGACCCATTCCCCATCAGGACGGAAGAATCCCGTTGGACCTGGTAAGAAGAAAACAAAGAAGCATCAGCACAAACATGAACATTAGCACCCGTATCAAGCCAGCAACTTGTAGATTGAAAAACTGAAAAAATAGAAGGTAAACCGTACCCACTATTTCCACTTCCAGTAGTGTTGCCAATGGTCACCATGTTCGCAGACTTCTGCTCCTGTGGAGGTTTTCTTCCTTTGCGGTTTGGGCACTTCTTTGCCCAATGATCAGAAGCACCGCACACGAAGCAACCCTCGTTCTCCTTGTTCTTCTTCTTCTTGAAGGTAGTGGTCTGTTTTGGCTTATTGTTCTGCTTGCCCTTGCCCTTGTTGAACTTCTGATGCTGCTGCTGCTGCTGTACCACATTAGCACTGGCACTGGTTTGATCCTCAGCTCCTTTAGGTCGTCCATCCTTAGCCCGAGATTTCTCCTCAACATCAAGAGAAGCAATTAAATCTGAAACAGAAATCTCTTGCCTCTTGTGTTTGAGCTGTGTGGCGAAATCCCTCCAAGCAGGAGGTAATTTGGCAATGATGCCCCCAGCCACAAATCTGTCGGGAACGACAATCTTAAGGAGTTCGAGTTCCTTTACCATGCACTGTATCTCATGAGCCTGCTCGACTATTGAACGGTCATCGACCATCTTATAGTCATGATACTGCTCCATGATATACAACACAGTGCCAGTGTCTGCATCACCATAGGTGTTACACAGAGCATCCCACAACTCCTTAACGCTTTCATGCACAAAATACACATCAGTAAGATGGTCCGCAAGTGCATTCAGAATAGCGCCTTTGAAGATTGTGTTAGCCTTTGTATAGGCCTCATCCTGCTCAGCAGTCAGCGGTCCCGTCTGGTTTGCCATTAGACACCCAGAACAGTCAGCGGTCCGTCTGGTTTGCCATTAGACACCCAGAACACCCATGGCAGTAAGCCACAATGTGACTTTCACTTGCCATCTCTTCAAGTGCACGCCAGTGAATTGCGCTGGGTCATGTAGGCATATAAGAGAGACATGGTTTCATAGAGTACGTACTGATCGTTCAGAGGAGACGATGAAGAAGCCGTGACGACTGACGATGCAGACAAGCCGGGACAGCGGAGAAGACGTCGACGAAGGCGATGACGAGCAGCAGCCCCCGAACACGAACGTTGAGGAAGACGAGCCGTGATGGAAGCGATCGAGCAGTCGCGCAGAGCGCTTCCCAAAAACCTTATTCGCCCTCTCCCGGTGCAGGAGCTCAGAGGACGACGGTTCCGGAGACCTGCTCTCCCGTTCGCCGGTGCACGCCGACGATCGGGATAGGGCAAACTACAAGCGGCGGCGCAGCAGGAGGAAGAGGCAAAACCCTAACTCGTGTTGAGGTATGTTCTGGTGAGCGGCGGCCGTACGTATTTATAGAGGGAGAACCGCTAGGGTTAAGGCGTCCCAAAATCGAGTCGGTTTCCATATAAAAACGTGTTGGACACGAAAAAGAAAAACCGCAAAAGGAAGCCGCGCACCCGCAAAGCATCGGGCCGGATTTCGGCGGACCATTCACGCAGGTGATGCACGGCCGCGCCCATCGCCCAAGCCCCGCCCTCCCCGCCCGGCCCGGCTAGGCGAGGCGAGCGAGCGCGCGCGTGTGTTTTTCCTTTATTCGTCTCATCCACACACTTGCAAGAATGAATAGAGCAACCTTCTATTTAAGTTAGTCCTCCTCCATCTATTTTAGGAATTATTGGGAATTACCAATGGGCCTTAGCAAGTGCAGCCCAAATAGGACAATAATTCCAACAGATAAGACGTATGGAATCAGTCACTTCAGTTTACTTTCACGGCTAAATACAGAGCACACACGCTTGTTGTGCCCATACACGATCCTGCCGCTCCATCAGTTTAGTTGACGAACATCCCTAACCCGCGCATTCTTGGAGCCATCGTCCTCCGGCGGAGGCGCATCGTCATCGTCTCCCGGCCCCGGCGCGTCTTCATCACCTCCCGGCGCCGGCGGTGGTCCGCTGCCGCACGGCTTAGTGCACACGCATTTGTTATTTGCACAGTGTCCGCCGCTATAACCCTCGTACTGGCACCCCATCGCGCACAGCTTTGCGCTAAAGCATTCAAAAAAGGTCTCCACTTCGCAATCCGCTGTGGCCTCCGCCCCTGCAACCACAAAACGAAATTAAACATGACTGAGAATGTTTAATTTGTCGAAACATAATTATTCCGAATCTCCTAAGTGTTAGAACTCACAATATGACATGAGGAACAAGGCCATGGTGAAGACAGCGACCAGCACTAGTCTGTTGTTGGGTGACATGGTTATGGTCTCTTATGGAGGAGCGCTAAGAATGAACTAATCTGTTCCATAGTTTTATAGAGGCTGGCTAGGCAGTTCTCATTGATTATTGTGTCCTTGCTGAAAGATGCATGTTGACATCCATATTTTCGATAGTGAAATGCGCATTAGGAGTCCTTAAACTTGCCCCGAATTCTCATCTAGGTCCCAGTACTCTCAAATGTTATTTTTTGGGTCTTCGAACTTGTCCCGAGTTCACATCTAAGTCCCGGTACTCTCAAATGTCCATTTCGGAGTCCTTGAACTTGTCTCGGGTTCTCATATAGGTCTCACAACTTGCTAATAAGTCTCATCTAGGTCAAAATCACCATTCACATAGGAAAAAAACACATTTTCGTATTTCCAAAATACAAAAAATCAAAAAATAAAAATTTCAAAGAACAAAAATATATTTCGAATGTTGAAAATTTGTTTTATGTCTCTCATGATGCCACACAATTTCATATTAAAATAAATGAGGAATGTATTTTTATATGTCCAAAATATACAAATTACATAAAACATATTTTCAACATTAAAAAATGTTTTTGTTCCTTAAAATTTTGTTTTTTTTAATTTTGTATTTTGGAAAAAAATGAAAATGTGTTTTCTCTATGTGGATGGTGATTTTGAAATAGATGAGACTTCTTAGCAAGCTCTGGGACCTAGATGAGAAACCAGAACAAGTTTAAGGACCCAAAAACAAACATTTGAGAGTTCAAGGACCTAGATGAGAACCTAAGACAAGTTTAAGGACTCCTGGTGCATTTCACTCTTTTGGATACGACTAACATTGCTTATGATGGGATGTGGTGCATTATTCTCATAATGGGAGATGGTGCATTTATCATTGGCGCCCTTTATTTGTTTGGTTAACAATTAATGATTCCTCAAATTATATATGTGTTGATGTAATGAAATTCTATACCACCATACTGGATGAATGAACGAATCACAAACTTTATGCAAAACTTACGTATTTTAGTCATCTGAATATAACAGGATATCAAAAGTCCCATCTCGGATATGATATGATAAGAAAGAAATAATGGAACAATAAACTGATACCTTAGCTTTCGTGCCTTGTTGGGTTTCTATATAAACAAATATGGACAATGAAACCGAGGAGACGTACAAGTAATACTCTCATTATCACGTAACGAGAAGACTATAGTATCTGCCTCATGCATGATACCCCTCAAGATCATAGTGACTAGAAGTCTACAACTACGTGCCTGACCACCGCTTTTTCTTGGTTTTTGATTTCGGGGTGCAAGGCCATAGGCCCAAAGAAAGACCCTACTGATACAAGCTAATTGAGACTACTCAGCCAAGGTTCTAACAACCGCTTCGTTTTTTTGTTTGCTTGAAGAATAATCAGAACAAGTTCATCTTTGAGTGATTTTTCCCAGTGACTTAACGACGGAGATGCTCCATAAAAAAATGATTGAATTACAATGACACCAGATGGTCCAAGCAGGATCATATCTTGAGCTGAGCAATATGATCTAATAGTACCCAAACATTAAAATATTTTATGATCAGCAGATATTTTGGAAAAGGGGGACACTGATGGGATGTAATTTTGTGAACATCAGCACACCTGCCGATTTGATGTATCGTTAAGCAAATTGAATCGAGCATTCTCAAGAAAAAAGAAGAAAAAAATGGAATTGAGGGCTGGGGAGAAAGTGCACTCCAGGCCTCCATATGGGCTGGCCAAGGCCTGCACTCCAAACTCCAGACAATACGTGGTGGCCCTTGCGATGATCTAGCCCATGCGTCCTAGCGTTGGTTTGTATGGGCTATGAGATGATGGGCTTGTTAGCCTTTTTGTAGGCTTGTTCAGAATCCATTGGGCTCCTCTTCTGTCCCATCCGCGTGGTTTGAGGAGTTTTGAATATTCTGTCATCATTTTTCTTTTGAATCAGCACCCCGTGTATCCATGATGAAGAGAAAAAAAAAAAAAAATTCGACCTGCCGGGGGTAAGACCGCCCCCGACGGCATTTGCTTAAGGAGAAGAGCCTCTCACGCAGGCCGAGAAAATCCCCGAACCCCCTCCCCGATCCTACACAGGGACTCAACTGGCCGTTGTGAGCTCCGGCGCGAGTCTTTACCATGTGCTTTGACCCAGGGAAAGCGAGGGGATTTTTTTTACACTGCAGTGAACAGTACCATTTTTCAGGCACTGCTCACTGCAGCGGTGCCGCAGCTGGGAATCGAACCCGGGCAGCCGACAGGAGCGAAGCTCCCGGAGCCCATCGGCTCTGGCCACTCGGGCTCTCCCAACGTTGGCATGATGAAGAGACAAGGTACCTCTTTTTGTCCCTTTTGAGAATGTTGAGACAATGAAAAAATTAAAAATACTGGCAGTAAGATCAAATGCTTCTGCTAGTACTCTGGCAGGGACAAAGGTGGACCACCGCATTGCGCCGTGGCCATTTATCTTTTTTTTTTTTGAGGTTAATGTGGCCATTTATCTGCTCTGTTCAGTTTGTTGCCTGCTAGACACAGGAGGAAAACGACATCTGAAGGGGTATGGGCCATATGGGCTTTGTAGGCTTGTTTGTATCGTCGTAGGCTTTATGTTTTGAGCGAAACGGAAAAGGATTTTGGAATTTGGTATTTTTACCCATGGTTTCAAAGTTAATTGCGATTTTACCTCTTATTTTTTAACTTTGCGATTTTATCCCTGGTTTTCCAAATTGAAGCGTGACTTTGCCCCTATTAGGGGTAAAATCGCAAACTTTGTCTTCGTTTTGAAATTTCAGAGGTAAAATCGCAAAGTTGAAAAACGAGAGGTAAAATCGTAATTAGCTTTAAAATCAGGGGTAGAAACGCCAATGCCCCAAAGGATAAAGGCTCGTATGTCTATAACGCATCGCTGAGGAGATGGAACCTCATTCGCTTGTTTCGCCCAGGCCGACTCCTCCAGACCACATTCACCAAAACCAGAAACTCCCCAATCAGCGCTGTGGTCAGGCATGAACCTGGAGCGGGGTGAGGGAGAACTGCGAGCAGACAAGCAGGGAAGCAGCCAGCAGCAACCAGACGATCAGCATGTAAATGTCCTAAATCTCTCTTCTTCTTTTTTTGTTGCCTATTTTAGCATGTGAATTAAACATTAACAGTTTAGTTTTGTCCTAAATTTGTAAATTTGCAATAGGTAAAAATGAGCATTACTCCCATAATTTTGTTACTAATTTGATCTCACTATGTAAATGTCCAATATTTTCAAAAATACCGTGGCCACTCTATTTTACGTTCCAAATTTTGTCCCGAGACAATTTAAGGAGGAGCTTATCACGCGTCCCTCCCCTGCGTCTGCCACGCGTCTGAACCGCCGGTTCAAGCGTCGTCACCGATGCCGACCGCCGCCCCCGCCAGGACCCGTCGCACGAGCCCATCCCCTGCCCGCCACCACCCCCGGCGGTAGGCGGCGCCGCGCCGCCCACACCCGCTGCCGCCGCCCACGCTAACCTGTCGGGATGTGACACCCCGACCGCCTACCCGCGCCGGCCGCCCACGAACTCCGGCAGCACCACTGCCGCGGAGCCGCCGCCCACCGCCACTTCGCGGCCGCTGGCCCCGAACCATCCTCTATTTCCGGCGGTGATAGAAGCTCCCAGCCCCGACAGCCCGAAAACCCTAACCCCTGCCGCCCTCACCACGGCCGGCGGCCGGCGACGCCTTCGCCGTCGTGCCGCGCCGCCCGCCCAGCCGCCGCGGTCCGCCACCTTAGACTTTCCGTTTGAACTTACTTGAGACTGAACTCAGTCTACAGGAATTTTGGGGGCCATTTTGGATTTCGAACTGGGCCCCAAGATTCATGGAGACGGCCCTGCTTGTATACCTTGTGCCTGGTTTCCATTTATGAACCATGGTAAAAAAAACGTTTCAAAAAAAAACATGGTAAAAAAAATAGTTCAGGGTAATTAAACATAACTGTGTAAGTATGCCATGTGTGGGAGAAAGCGTGACTCAACAAAGCAAATAATCATAATCACGACGATATATACATTATAAAAGTTCAGCGTAATATGATTGATGATCTTGGATTTTTTAAGGTTGTAGTGCCGCATTGCAAACTTCAAAAGTAATCATCGCGCAAGCTTTACACGTCATCTCTCTGGATTATAAACGTGACAAAAAGCGTCAGCGCTGATGCATTCCCATCTATATGCACTGAAGTCACGGAGGTGCCATTTGAGCGCGCGTTGGTGTATGCAGACAATGCAGTACAGTCACGGACAACTTTCTTTAATTTGTCAGCTTCTGTCACGTCGTCATATCTGCCAGTGTGCCCAAAAAAATATTTATTTCTTGCAATGGGGAAGAGATATCGCAATTGTTAAGCATGTCTCAAGCTCCCCGTCTCTTGTGTTCTGAATTTTAATTAAGAACCAAATTTGAACTAGCTTTCTTGTTCTAACAACAGTAAAATAAAATCCGATAGAGTAGGTTGGTCATCGGTCAAGAAGTGCCGTGATACTTATGAATAGATTTAAGAGATGTGAAGTACTTGTGACTTTTTGATCAACGGTTTGCTATTAGTTAATATACATTATGCGACATGGGTTCAGAACGAAAATGACTTGAGCAGCTTCCTCGGAGCCAGCAGCAATTAGTCGTTTCCTGCCAAAGCTCGCAGTTAGCTTGCCCGCCAAGCAAACAAAATGTGGCGCCAATCGCCAGCCACTTAAAATCAATAGAATGAGGCGTCATGAGATCTTGAGATTCTTTGACCACGTGCGCAGATCTCCAACGTCATTTTTTTTCTATCAGACAGTGACGAAATGCCATCTCTTTAATTAGATTCACCTCAAATTTAGGAATCAGTGCAAAATGAAACTAAGAGGGAATATTGTCAAATCGCAGGTATGTCGTTTGATGCCACTTTTCTGAAAAGGATATATATTCACACGTATAAAAGGGCAATGTAGCTGCGGAGGTAAAATTATTGTAGAGTTTGTCGAAAATGAAGACGGTTGCTATAGGCAAGTGAACTGCCATTACAACAACATTGTGACGGGGATGCCATCACCCAGTATGTATCACCCGGGGCAGATCCCCGTACGTAGACAGCACGCGTACCGTGGCCAGTGACACGTGGGGTCAGTGACATGTCAAAGGGGAACCATGTCCCTATTATATCAAAACTTGAGAAAAATTATACACAAAATACAAAGATTTTATATCAAAACTGTATTATCAGATTTATCATATGAACTACAATTTAAATTTAATATTTCTAATTATTTATACTATAATACAGGAAAAAGCAATGGCCAAGTCAGAAACCATGTTAATATCCGAGCGTTGTCAAGACACAAATATTTGTACGAAGACACCGTCCCCCATGTGACGTGGGCCAGTCTGAACTGCCGGAATCTTGTAAAGTCGGTCTCTCTCGTTTGGCTTCAAAATGGTCTTGAAAGGCAATTTTTGTGTATAAACAGTTGGTGAGCCTTCCAATAAAGGACAAGAAAGGAATGATATTTTTTTGCTATTCCAGGGGGCAAGCCTTTGCGTGGTGGCTGCGTAACCTTCAAAATCCAACATCATCTGCCGTACCTTGGTCAATTTACGCATAGTCCTTCACTTCTACAGTTCTACTATGCTATAAATAAAGACCTTCAGACAATATCGCACTCCACCACACCCTCTTCCACTCTCCCAATCAGAACCTCCAGCTCAGCAAGATCCGAATGGAGAACGGCAACGGGAAGCTGGCGACGCCGGCGGCCTGGAACTTCACGCCCAACGACACCCTCCTGGGCCTGTCGGCGCTGTCGGTGCGCGGCGTGCTGTGCCGCGTCAAGGCCGGGATGGTCGAGGACGGAGTGCGGCCGGTGGTCCCGATGGGGAATGGCGACTCGTCGGGGTTCCCGTGCTTCCGGACGCCGCCGGAGGCCGAGGACGCCGTCGCCGACGCGCTCCGGTCGGGGCAGTACAACTCCTACGCGGCCTGCGTCGGCGTCGAGCCGGCACGGAGGTCAGAGGCTCAAACGAACGCCCAGTCTTCTTGGCTTTTGGCTTATCTCCATTCCATTCTAGCTTGCTCAATTAAGCAGTATATGCAATCCGTCCTACTTGATGCTAAACTGAGGAGTACTATTTCGTATTTCATTTCATTTCATTTCTTGCGAACGGACGAATATTCGCTGCCTAGTTCGAGTAGTGTGCTTATAACTCTGACATATAGGAAAAAGTGATAGCTGATATATTTTTTTTTTGTATTTTAAACATGGGCACGGCTAGCTAGACTGTGAGTCGATGATGACTAAGGGTGTGATTGATTCTCTTCCTAACCTGCTTAGCTCGGTTCTCTGGAGCCAGGCCCTGGCTGGCCTGCAGCGCACGAGCCTGGCCCGGGAGAACGAAATCAGATTCCGTTCCCCGCGAGTCAGGCCAGAGGTGTTTTTTGCATCTCATGAGTCAAGCTGAGCGAGCAACGCAGCCAACCAATCAAGCAGAGCTTGCATGCGGGGAGGCTGGCCATGTAGATTCTCCAAACCAATCAAGCTGTGGCTGCATGTGTCGAGCCTGGCCCGGACTGGTACACCCATCCAATCACGCTCTAGGTTCTTCAGAGAAAGTAAAGACTCTGGTAGTCCCATCCCCACAGAGTGTGACAAGAAATAGTCACGAGGAGTCATGTGCCGCACAAAAAACAAGGGAATAAGTTTGCGGCTTGTGTAGACAAAATGATCTGACCTGTGTCTGTGAACCCCCTTGATGATTTGTGGTGTCATTAAAGGTTCTCTCTGACAAAGGTTTGGTATCAACATGTTGTCATTACAAAGTCTTAATTTACACCCTACTATACGATTCTGAAGTTCCAACTTCCATATAGAAAACTGTTTTTGATTAGCTATGCCTCTGAATATAAATCAATTTATCTTAATATGTGTTAAAATTTTCACTCAAATTGAATTACAGGTCAATTGCGAAACACTTATCGCGCGACCTGCCGTATGAGCTATCAACCGACGACGTCTACCTTACAAACGGTTGCGCCCAAGCAATCGAGATAGTATGCTCTGTCCTGGCTCGCCCTGGCGCCAACATCCTGCTTCCAAGGCCAGGTTATCTATTCTACGAGGCGCGAGCCGTCTTCAACGGCATGGAGGCCCGGTACTTTGATCTTCTACCGGAGAACGGCTGGGAGGTTGACATTGACGGCGTCCAAGCTCTTGCAGACAAGAACACAATTGCCATGGTCATTGTCAACCCCGGGAACCCCTGTGGTAATGTCTACACTTACGAGCACCTTGCCAAGGTAAGTGCTGCGAAGTTGTTATACATCAGTTGATGAGCTCTCAGGGAATTGATCTGAATGTATGGTTCGTTTCAATGATTCTGTAGGTTGCTGAGACCGCGCGGAAACTTGGCATCTTTGTCATTGCAGATGAGGTGTATGCGCACCTGACATTTGGGGAGAAGAAGTTTGTGCCGATGGGTGTGTTTGGAGCAGTGGCCCCAGTGCTCACTCTTGGGTCCATATCCAAGAGGTGGGTGGTGCCTGGGTGGCGGCTTGGATGGATTGTGACCAATGATCTTAATGGTGTATTTCAGAAGACTAAGGTTCATCCATGCTCTTACATTGATGTAAATAATTTCATAAGCAGTAGCGGAGTTTTCAGGTCAGGACTAGGACATGGTGTCCAGGTGCTGGCACGAGATGAATATGAAAGCTGTCTTTCAGGTTTTGGGTTTAATGAAGAACCTTAACAAAGTCCGACAAAATAGTGCTTAAAGTTTTTTCCTTTCAGGTGGTGGACAGCATCAAGAACTACCTTGAAATCTCCACTGACCCTCCGACGTTTGTCCAGGTGACTAAAACTACATTATCGTTTGTCTCCTGAGATAATCCTCCATCCATATTAGATAGCTGCAGATAGAAAAGCAAGGCCTTAAAGCGTGCAGAAAAATACAAATATTTGAATCATCATTCATTTTGACACAATCTTTATTTATCAGGGAGCCATTCCGCAACTCCTAGAGAACACAAAGCAAGAATTCTTTCACAAAACCGTCAATATTCTAAGAGAAACAGCGGACATATGCTGCCAGAAGCTGAAGGACATCAGTTGCATCACTTGCCCGAGCAAACCTGAAGGTTCAATGTTTGTTATGGTATGGGAGTAGATTAGTGTGATGTTCCATGTTGCAAGAGACTCGTTAATAAATATTCTAATGAGCGAATGTTTTCCTTGGCTTGCGACAGGTCAAACTGGATTTGTCGTGCCTGCAAGACATCAAAGACGACATGGACTTCTGCTTCAGGTTGGCAAAAGAGGAACTGGTAGTCGTTTTGCCCGGTACAGTTCTCCCCCTTAGTGTCTTACATGAAGACTTGATCATTGTATCTTTTTCTTTCGAAAAGTACTAAGTTGCAAGTAATTTTTACAGGATGTGCTGTGGGATACAAGAATTGGCTCCGGATCACCTTTGCGATTGAACCATCTTCTCTCGAAGATGGCCTTGACAGGCTCAAGACCTTCTGCCTGCGATACAACAAACCAAAGAAGTGATACCAGTTCCTTGCATCAGGTGGCACCTGCTTTTGCAAGAAAAATAAGTGCGAAAAGATTGAAAAGATCCAAAATTATTATGAGCACATGATATATATATATAGTGCTAAATCCTCTTCACTTGGAGGTGATTTGTTTGACGCAAAAGGCCCTTCATAAGGAATGTGCTCTGTCTCTCATTGTCTAATCATCATTTGATGTTGCTTACAACTCTTGTGGTAAAGCTCAGCTTGTATAGGTGAAATTTAAATTTTAGAGGATCTAAATTATAGAACAATTAATGTTCTTAACCCAATAAGGGGTTATATGAAAACTGCAGTCTCAATAGTACTGTGACTCTGTCCTCCACGTTCAAACAGTGTACCCCCTATATTGTTATTTGTCTTTTTCGTTTCCGGCATACAAGTCAAATTTGAAATTTTCAGTTGTGATAGCTTACACAAAAATCTATGTTAAAATAATTATAAAACGTTTTTGGACATCATGCACATACGTATATATCATTAATTGCTATTTAACTATGTAAATGCTAATGAAATATGTCATAATTATTTTAACATAGGTTGTTGTGTCAGATATCATCAAGCCAAGTTTGAGCTTCAAATTAATCTTGTATGTTGAGAAGCATAAAACAAAAACTTCAATGCGGGTATATTTCCTTAACATTGATTTTTCAAGGGAGTAAATTCATGGGAAAATCCCCTATATGCTATTAGTTAAACTTCTAATCCTAGATCTGCCATCGGTAAAACCTATTTCTCTTATATGCCATTGATCATAAATTTTATCTCTTTCATACCACTATTAACCATTTAATTGTGTTTTAGTGAGCTCGGGTGCTGTGGCTATGTGATTATTGTAGTAGCGGATTACTATTTTCACCATTTGTATGTATGATAACTTCAAAATAACTTACATGATTTTTATACTACTTTAAAGCAGCTATAAATTAAAAAACTTCTTCAGCCATAAAAAATGTATGTTAGTTATTTTAAAGTTATTGAAGCCCTGTACACACAAAAAAATGCATATAGATGAATCGTTGCAAAATGCTGCAAAACTATTCAAATCTCATACACACAAAACGTTGCAACTATTCATGCGCTACTACATTAATCCCACAGCTACAGTACCACAGCTCACTAAACCACAATTAAATGGTTAATAGTGGCATGAAAGAGATAAAATTTTAAAATCAATGGCATATAAAGGAAATAAATTTTCTCTAATGATCATGATTCGAGATTAGAAGTTTAACCAAAGGCATATAAGGGATTTTCTCTAAATTCATCCATGATTTTATATATGAGGTTGAAGTGAACTAGAATTCATGATCTTCCGAAAGGTTCCGATACCTATCAATTGGTAGAGACTTGATACGCGTCGATCCGGTTTCCGAACAATACATTTTGAACCTCGCAATTGCAGCACCACGTCTCCACAGGTTATCAATCGGCGACGCACGATCGACCTCACCAAGAAGGCTTATCTTTGCCTACAAATCAAAGAACACAAGCAAGAGCACAGTAGATTGCAACCAAAGTTGTTGAAAACTGAATTAAGCTCACAAGTTGAGGTCTCACAAACAGATGAACGGCAAAATTGTTCTTGACAGAATAATCTAAGGAAAACCCAATCCTAACTTGGGTTGGCACCTACTGATATTATAGGTTTTAGGGGTGTGCAAGACCCCTAGACACGCCCCTAATGGGCTTCCACAAGATACAAAGGCCCAAAGGCCAAAAGGCGGTGGCGTAGCACCGAGAGAACGTCAATTTATTTTGACGATTGCTGATGACTCCAGATGAATTTTGACATGAGATCACTTCCATTGGAAATACGGTCTTCTTAGCTTTCCGTGCATATGTGGAATGTCCAAAACCGAGCATGTATGTGACCTAGATAGTCGTTTTAGTGCAGACTGCTTCTGGACTCCAAAACGGACTCGAAGTCGACTTGGATTGGGCCCCACTTAGACGCCCTTGCTGGACCTCCACACCTCCAATAACCTCTCCAGCTATCTCCTCATCATCTTCATAGTTTCTAATAATAATTAAATCATTAGATAGCATTTTATTCTTAAAACATTGTAAAGAAGGCATTAGGAACAAGCTCACCCGTAAATTCAGTTGTTGTGCATGAGCTCTAGTGATTAGAGCTTGCATGTACAGCGAAGCAGGTTGTATTGGAAGGAGTGATGTCCTCATCAGAGGTGAACCGAGCAAAGTGAATTGTTGGGGTAAGTAAAATGAACTTTTCCTATTAAATGTTATTGGACCTACATTTTAGAATTAAGTTCGTGAACATTGAAGGGATTATATGTGAGAACTCCGGATTTTTTAAAAAATATATATTTTACTCAGGTCTCAAATCCTCAAGATTACTGAATAATATTTTGTCAAACGTTCAGCATTCAAAAATTAATATTCCGTACATTGAAGGTTCAAAAATAATAAAATCAATAGTCCAAAGCACAAAATAGTATTTTTATAACAATCAAAGTATCAAATTCTATTTTCATACCTTCAACATTTGAAATATTAATTTACAAACGTTCAACAAGTTATTATTTTTGTAATTTGGTGGATTTGATATCATTTGTGTAAATCCTGGATAAAATAATATTACTCAAAAAAATCCTGCGAACTGCAATCTCTGTACTGCATCTTAGTGAAACTGTTTGCGGCACGTGTAAATTCAGAATATATATTTGTATCATATTGAACCTCTTAAAGAGTAAAAATAGAGTACGAAGATTTTTTTTTATTTTTTTTTAGAAGAAGTTTACTAACAAGGCCTCCTTATGGGCCGACCTGTGCCTGCACTTCCGACGCCAACCAATATGTGGGCCTCTGCTTGTCCAGAATCCATTGGACTTCTTTTCTGTTTCATCCACGTGGTTTCAGATGTGTGGGATCGATCATACATCTGTCGTCATTTTTCTTTTGCGTCAGCTCAAGGTAACTCTTTTGGTCCTTTTGAAATTTAGACAATGAAAAGGTTTAAAATATTTACAGCAATAAGATGAAATGCTTCTGCTGTATCGCTTGCTGATGCATACCCGTCTGGATTCAAAAGTAATCATCGTGCAAGCTTTTCCGGTCAGTTCTCTGGATTATAAACGTGAAAGCAAGTGTCGGCGCTGATGCATACCCATCTGCATCAGCCTCTTTGGCACAGCTTC
The DNA here is from genome assembly GCA_007726485.1 of Eragrostis curvula. Taxonomy (NCBI): domain Eukaryota; kingdom Viridiplantae; phylum Streptophyta; class Magnoliopsida; order Poales; family Poaceae; genus Eragrostis; species Eragrostis curvula. The sequence goes on along the minus strand of CM017440.1, from coordinate 21,440,096 downwards.
TCCAAAACAGATTCTCGTTTTACAGTAGCAAAATCCATAAGAAGCTACGTTTTACCAAATTATGGATTCTGGACAAAAACAGATTCTACTATAGTATTTTTACTGTGGCTACAGTGCGAGAAGCAGTATCCGAAATCTATTACAGAAGCTGTGCCAAACAGGCTCTAAGCCAGGTAGGTGCCATTTGAGCGTGATGTGGACGTACTTCTTCCGTTCAACAATATATGTCATTTTAGCATTTTTTTTTTCAAATTACATATCATTCTCATATCTCAATACACATTTTTCTCTTTCCAATATAATATTCTCTCTTTTCACTACACAGTTATCTCTATATCTCTCCTCCTTGTTTTCAGTGTAACATCTAGTTATAAACAGAAGGAGTATTATGTATATTAAAGACAAATTTCTTTATTTGGTCCACTTGCGTCACGTCGTGATGCCAATGCGCCCTCGTGAATAGTTTATTTTGGGATAGGTCAGACGCATCTCAACCTATGATAAGCATGTCTCAAGCTCCCGTCGTCTCTTGTGTCCAAGGGCGAAGCTACTTTAGTAGCTGTGGGTGCAGATGCATCCAGGAAAAATTGAAAATCCTCTTTATCCTTCAAATTTCCATTATATTTGCACCCCCCCCCCCCCCCCCCTCAAGCTAAATTTATGCACCCACGTGGTGAAAAAGAACAGACTAGTTAGCAAATAGATCAAGACTGCACCCGCCTTGATTTATGTCTAGCTTCGCCACTGCTTGTGTCCTGAAATTTAATTAAGAAGCATATACTGTGCACCTTATTTTTATTTTTTGTCCGCTATGGTAAGATAGGAAGGGTAGTGCAAATTTGAACTACCTTTCCTGTTCTAACAATTGTAAAATAAAATCGGATAGAGACATGTTTATGAGACATGTGAAGCACGTTCACTTGTGACTTTTTGTCTGAGGGCCTACCATTAGTGAATATACATGCATCATGGGTTCAGAGCAAAAATGACTTGTGCGGCTTCATCCGAGCCAGCAGCAAATTAGACGTTTCCCCACCAAAACTCGCAGTTAGCTTGGCAGCAAAGCGAACAAATGTGGCGCCAATCGTCATCCACTTAAATTGATCCAGACGCGCGTCATGAGATCGTGAGATTCTCTAGGGACGGGTGCAGATCTCCATCGTCGTTATTTTTCTCAGACAGGTCCCAATAGGCATCTCTTAAATTAGAGTGCCTGCTGGACGTCCTTGGCGTCGCCGGCCCTGAAGGTCTGTCTGGAATCGGCGGCACTGTGACGCGCCATGGCTCTGATTTCTGATCTTGTTGCTGCCTTGCTTAGCTGCAAGAACTGCAGCTCGAGGACATGATGCGTGAGGAGTATAAATTTCTACATCATCTGGTGATCGAAGCATGGACTGTCCACATTCCTTTGGGGCGTGATTGGTTGCAATCTACACCCAGCGAGCGAGGTTGATCTTCCGGAGCCAGGCTGTAGTGGACCAAGCAGCACACGAACCAGGCTCAGCAGAAACACAAGTCAAATTTGTTCCTCCAGAGCCAGGCCGAGCGGTACTTATTGCATCAAGCCAGTAGTCAGGCCCAGACGCCAATACACGCAACTAATCAATATGTCCTTGCATCCCACGGGCCAGGCCGATTTAAGAGTCATATTAAGAGTTCACGCTGTCCCTAAATTAATGATTATCTCTACTTGTCAGTACTTCAGTAAATGCTATAGACTGTCTTTTGAGGAAGAGCTAGCTCATCTCTCTTTCTTCTTCTTTTTTCCTTCACGTAGGACAAAATTCTACATGGACTGACTCTTAGCTTTCCTTTGGGAACGCTCTAACTGTGCTGTGCAGCAAGGTGCAGAGTAATAGACTTTGTACTTCATAGTATGGTGTGATTTTAAAGGTTATGGTGCCGCATTACAAACTTCAAAAGTAATTATCGTGCGAGCTTTACACGTCATTGCTCTGGATTATAAACATGAAAGCAAGTGTCGGCGCTTATGCATACCCGTCTACGTACATGCTAAGTCAGGGAGGCGCCATTATATTTGAGCGTCCGTATATGCAGACACAGCAGTTCTTGATCCCAGGATGTGGACGTATATTTGTCGGAGTCAAGTACAAATTTCTTTATTTGGTCCACTTGCGTCACGTCGTGGTATGTGCCAGTGCGTCCTTGAGAATAGTTTATTTGGGGATAGTGCAGTGAGATCTCAACTGATGAAAAGCATGTCTTTAGCTCCCGTCTTTAGTGTCCTGAAATTTAATTAAGAATCATATACTATCCACGTTAATTTTTTTTTTGTTCAGTATGAAAAGATAGGAAGGGTAGGGCAATTTTGAACTAGCTTTTTTGTTCTAGCAATTGTAAAATAAAATCGGATAGAGTAAGATGTTCATTGGTCAACTGGTGCAGTGCCATTACTAGGAATAGATTTATGAGAAATATTTACCATGGTCCATAGAGATTAGAGAGAGATGGAGTAACGACAAGGCTGTGTTCAGGGGCAAGCTCTGCTCTGCATATATAAATAGAAACTGACATACTCCGATCAATTTACGCAATAGTCCTTCACTTGCACTACTACACTGTATATAAGTAGAACTTCAGACAACTGCACTCACTCCATCAGCCCTCTTCCACTCTCTGTAGCAGTAGCAGCAAGCCACCAGCAAAACCTCCAGTGCCACAAGAACCGAAGAATGGAGAACGGCAACGGGAAAATGGCGTGGAACTTCTTGCCGAACGACACCCTCCTCGACCTGAAGAGGCGCTGTCGGTGCGCGCCGTGGTGGGCCACATCACGGCCGGGATGGCCGAGGACGGCGCGCGGCCCGTGGTTACGATGGCGCAGGGCGACCCGTCGGCGTTCCCGTGCTTCCTGACGGCTAGCTAGATTGTTGATCGGGTGATGACAACTAGGTTCTTTACACAACGGCAAGACTATATGGTTTTGTGCTGGTCTCACTCCCATACAGAGCGTGGCAATTTACCCCCAAATAAAAAAAAATAGAGTGTGACAAGTATATTGTAAGTAACAGTCACGAGGAAGGAACCATAGCACACAAAAACACAAGCAACTCTCTGTCTGTGTTGGGCCTTGCTGATGGTTTGGAGTCTCGATAATGAAAGAATCTCTCTGACAAGTGTTAGGTTTGTCTAGATAATGCTGACAAATGTTCGGTGTCATCGTGCTCTCAGTACAAAGTCTTAATGTACATTCTACTACATGATTTTAAAGTTCCCTATACAAAACTGTTTTGGATCAGCTTTGCTTCTGAATATAAATTAACTTTATCTCACTCGTGTATTTGGTTGGGCTTTGGTGGGATACAATTCCAGTCCAAACGACGTGCCTCGCCTTTGCTCTTGTGGGCTAATCATTCTGCATGATTTATCTTAGCCTTTTGCTAATGTTTTCGGTATTTCGGCCTTCGTTTTGCCTGTTCTGGTCCATAGCATGCGCTCCTGCTTTTCTAGCACGGTACTCCGTAGTACTGCTAGCAGCAACAACAACAACTCCTTCCGCTATAATGTTTTCTTTTCTTAGACTATTGTCTCCCGCTGACTCATATTCAAGTCTTTTTCTTCCCTGTCTTTTCTGTTCGTCAATGCCGCCAAGCTCTCGCGGGTGGAGTGGCTAGCACAGGCAGGTGAAGTGCTAGCCCACCCGGGTTCGAGCGCGGCATACTCTTAATAAAAAGCCAGGGGATGTCTCTCCCCTTGATCGAGTTTTTTTTTTTTTGTTCGTCAATGCCTTTATGTCTTTGGTTAGCCAATCGTTTTTGGTGTCATACATAGCATTTCTTGTCGACTTAATAGGCTACTCATTTTTTATCTAGGACATTTTGTTTACTATTTTAATTTTACTACGTCGTTAAGTTTGCGACTATGATCAAAGCATTTTTTTTATTTCACCACGGCTCTACACATGTGCTTTGTTTGCACTTCTTTAGCTTTATTCGATGAATTACCAAGCCTCCACTCTATGACGACATTGAAGAGTTATATTTTGAATGTACTTTATCTAGATTTAGTGCTCTTTCAAATGCAATACTATTAATGCCTTGCATTTGAGGGTGATGTTAAGGGAATAAGAGTCTTATTAGGAGTCTTTATTACAAATTCCCTTTTTTTCTATTTGAGGGCGATGTTAGAGGTATAGGAGTTTTTATAGCTCTCATGGGGCTACAATTCAATACAGGTGCTATTCATAACATCATTTACATTCAATTTCAGGTCTATTGCGGAGTACTTATCGCGCGACCTGCAATACGAGCTATCAGCAGACGATGTCTTCCTTACAAGTGGCTGTGCTCAAGCAATCGAAATAGTCTGCTCTGCCCTAGCTCGCCCTGGCACCAACATCCTGCTTCCAAGACCAGGCTACCGTTTCTACGAGGCCCGAGCTGTCTTCAGCGGAATGGAAGCCCGGTACTTCGATCTTCTACCAGGGAAAGACTGGGAGGTCGACACTGAAAGCGTCCAAGCTCTTGCCGACAAGAACACAATTGCCATGGTCATTGTTAACCCCGGGAACCCCTGCGGCAATGTCTACAGTTATGAGCACCTTGCCAAGGTACGTGCTTCTAAGTTTTTCTGTAGTTAATGAGCTCCTGGGGAATGATCTGAATGTCTGGGTTTTTTTTTTCCATGAATCTGTAGGTTGCTGAGACCGCACGGAAACTTGGCATCTTTGTCATTGCAGATGAGGTGTATGCGCACATGACATTTGGGGATAAGAAATTTGTGCCCATGGGCATGTTTGGGTCTGTGGCGCCGGTGCTCACTCTTGGGTCCATATCAAAGAGATGGTTTGTGCCTGGGTGGCGGCTTGGATGGATTGTGATCAATGATCCTAATGGTGTGTTTCAGAGGACTAAGGTTTGTGACATCTATTTCTTTGATATGAACAATTTTATAACCAGTAGCGGAGTTTACAGGACTAGAACGTGGTGTCAGTGTGCTAGCACGGGATGAATATGAAAACAATTTACAGGTTTCTGTGTGTTAATAAATAAACCTAACAAAGTGCAACCATACAGTGCTCAAACTTTTTTACTTTCAGGTAACGGATAGCCTCAAGAGCTACTATGAAATCTCCACTGACCCTTCGACGTTTGTCCAGGTTACTAAAACTACATTATTTTCTGTGTAAGATCTCTGTGGATAGAAAGCAAGACCTCAAAGTGCGCAAAAATAAAACACAATTATTTGCACCATCATCCACTATGACACATTGTTATTTGTCAGGGAGCGATTCCGCAACTCCTAGAGAACACGAAGCAAGAATTCTTCAACAAAACCATCGATATTCTAAGAGAAGCTGCAGATATGTGCTGGGAAAAGCTGAAGGACATCAATTGCATCACTTGTCCGAGCAAACCTAAGGGCTCAATGTTTGTGATGGTATGCGAGCAGATCAGTGCTGTTCTATATGTTGCATGAGACCATGGTAAATTTATAATGGATGAGGGGGGTGTTTCCTTGGCTTGCTACAGGTGAAACTTGATTTGTCCTGCCTGCAAGACATCAAAGACGACATGGACTTCTGCTGCCGGTTGGCAAAAGAGGAATCGGTGGTCATTTTGCCCGGTATAGTTCTCCCCCACATGGGGTCATTCATTATATAAAACTGCACTTTGGTCCACACTGCTGATCATTGCATTATTATTAGAAAAGTAACAAGTAGCAAGTAATTTGTACAGGATGTGCTGTGGGATACAAGAATTGGCTCCGGATCACCATTGCCACTGCACCGTCTTCTTTCCAAGATGGCCTTGACAGGCTCAAGACCTTCTGCCTGCGATACAGCAAACCAAACAAGTGATACCGGTTCCTCTGCTTTTGCATGAAGAGTCAGCGAGAGCAGATTGAAAAGATTCAAGATTGTTATGAGCACATGATATATAGTGCTACATCCTCTTCACTAGGAGGTTATTTGTTTGACGCAAAAGGCCCATGATAAGGAATGGGCTCTGTTTCTTTGTCTGGTCATCATTTGATGTTGCTTACAACTCTTTGTTGTAAAGCCCAATAAGGGACTATCTAAATTGTAGGACACTGTCTTGAACAATTAAGGGTTTATAAGCGAACTACAGTCTCAGAATTAATATGACTCTGTTCTCATCGAGACAACCTGAACTTTTTATTTCTGCAGCACGGCATGGTTCTGTGCTATCAGTTCTGATGTATTTGTTCAAGAACAGGAGTAAGCTCAACTGCAGAAGCCACATTTACTCAAGCAGGAGGAGCACTCAGAAAACTAAAAAAAAAAAGGGCAACAACTTGCCAATTTAATAAAAACATATTTCCTGTAAAATTTGAAGGAATTTTGCTTCGTTGGAAGCCAGAACAGCATAATATTCATCGCCATGTTTGTGGCATACAAAATCTCAGGCCTGAATATTCAATTGGAATTCAAACAATTGATAGGGTAGAAGGCAACATAACTTGAATTCATCGAACAAAGCAAGAGTTACACAACTTTGACTTGAGCAAGAGTGTGAACTTTGACTTGAAACATAACATCAGCGAACTCGTACCATGAACATAGTTTCAGTTATTTGTGGTTCTATCAACACCATCCTGAACACTTAGGAGTGTTGGGACAGTCTGGTATCTACCATTCTTCTTGTCAGATGCTGGACACTGAACTGAAATTACTAGTCATTTATGGGATGCCATTTGGAGAATGCAACTTGTGATTTGCAGCCTGTTCTTCAGTTAATATGCCTACAGATGTTGGTTGATAAGTCTTGCTTTTGAATACTTCTCCAAGAGGTCCGTCATCAATTGTTTCCCTGAAGACTAGTAACCGACTTTCCTGTGACTCGTTACTTTTTTCTGATGAACTGCATGCTTCATGCCCATTGTACGTCTGATCATAATCATGCTGCAGTTCCACTGCTGAAAATGCTACTTTGTCACGGTTTGGGGAAGAATGTGTGATTGAGAAGTCAAAGAAATCCGTGGAAGTGGATAATGACAAATGGTCATGCATATGTTGTTTGTCCAGCAACTTCCTGCAAAGCAGAGTACAAGTTTATATCTCGAAACATTTATTCATTTTTTCTTTCAATGTTGACTACAATATTTCACCTACAGCTTGTCCTTTCAACTATTCTAATTTAGCTATCCCTAAAAATAAGTTATGACCTAGACAGCATGTGCTTCCAGTCATTTCTAGTGCGCCCAACTGCCTCCTTCTCACATGCTTACAATAGCTGATTTAACTCGCCCAAATACTAATATGTGCAGGTGCGGATGGTCATAAAAATATGGAACGCATCAAAGGCAGCATGAAAATATAACTAAAAGAAGCAATTACTGATGCTGTAAGGAAACTACTATCAAATATTAATGGATGTGTTGGAAATTCAAACATCCAACTTTTCACGAAAATGTTTTGTTATGTCCTGAATCTTGAACATTGGAGTTAGTTTTTGTAATTTTTACACAAACACATAGTAATAATACTATGAGCAGAAGAGACGAGTAGACTAATGAAGTGAAGGATCAGGTTACTTCACCTGGTGGATTCTGTTTGGAAAAGACTGGCTGCATTAGTAGCTGAGCCTTTCATCTGCTGCTGCCAAGCCACAGTGTGGCAGTGCGATGATACACCAGCAGAGACAGCCATCGCTGGTCCTGCAATGGTGGGTTTTGCCTTTTGGCCTTCCACATGCTTTCTTGAACGGTAGCGACCACGGTTTAAGTGTCGCTCGCAGTACCTCTGGTCCGCAACAGCATCCCTGGAGCACCGCCACTTCTTGCCATCGGTGCGGCGACATCTGCCTGGTTCTGCATCAGCGGATCCAGGACGAAGCTGCGTCCATCCTACTGCAAAATAGAATCCTCAATATATGAGAATGCCATAAACTATACCAAAACTCAACTTTCCAACCACCAAGACAGCACCATTAAGAATTTCAGATCGTCCAAGCGCTCTGGTTTGCATCTGCGATCGCTTATTACTACTAAAAGAAAAGAAAGGGCCAAAAAACAAATTATGACATTAGGGCATCCACCCTTGTTTCTAAGAAAGACTAGGCTACGACTAAAACATAACAACATCCCACTGCTAGAGGGTTCCTCAAATCCATAATCATGTAGCTTCACACTGGTAACAGGAAACGTTACCAAATGAGCATCAGATAAGTACCCTAGACAATGTGTGCCTAATACTACTGATATCACTGGTATCATTGTACTGCTGAGATCTGCAACACCTATTTTTTGTGCTTGTAGAAACCAGAATCCCAAAGAAAGACACAAATGTAACTAATTCACAGCAGAATCTCGATCCAAGACATCATTCATATCTGAAACAGTATAACAAAGCAATTGACTAACAGGAAGATCAAACCAGATGACTGCTTTACATGCTTCATCCATGTATTTTAAGTGATTTTTTACGCTATTCCAATGTTTAGCCACTGACAGAAACAAAGGCAGCCTTTGACAAAACAGAGGCAAAAACAGAGGCAAGGGAGAATAGGACTGTTTACCGGAGTTGGAGCCAAAGGTACTCCACGGATTGAGGCTTCTTTTGATGGGGAGGAGCAAGCTTGACGGCACAGGAGCATTCGCGACAAAATACTTGTAGATCAGGGCCTGGTGCTCCAGCTCCATCCATTGGGTCGGGGTGAACGGCCCCCTCACCCTTGACAAAACACCCTGCATGTTGCTTGCCCCTGAGCTCAGAGCCAACCCTTCATCACAAGAACAACATCGGTAAATAGTTAGGACCCATAAGGAAAGTACAGAACGACTGAAGGTAATGGTGCCCCTGACCACTGGTTTCCTAGTTCCCACACATGCAAGATTTTAAGGAAACAGCACAAATCAGTGACGCCTTTACTTTTTCTATGACAGATGGTGAGAGGTAAATCCAAGGAGAAAAAGGTTGCATCTTTGGGGACAGGACATTTCATGGGTTGTGGCTGCAAAAGCAAAAGGGTGGGGAATAATAAACGCTGGCTCCCTTTGCTCTTGACAAGACCCCAAAGGCAGGGGCTTTTGCAGGACGATGCCATGGCCATGAGCAAGCAATCATTCACAACGCAGCTGGGCTCAGCGAGAGCTCAGCCCCACAGATGCAACAGTAACTTCACCGGGAGAGAAAATCAGAAAAACTAAAAAAAAAAAAAAAAACTTTTTCTGCATCTTCTCACCTGCGCCGCCATTGGAGGAGAAGCTCAGCATCTGCGGTCCACCGGAGCTGGTGGCAGCGGATCCAAGAAACGAGCAAGACGGCGGCGGCGCCGCCGCCCTCGCCAACCCCAAGAACGCATCTCGGCCTCCCTCCATTTCTTGCGGAGATTCACGGGACAGTTAGGGAGGAATCAGAGATGTGTCTTCTTGGGGGATCACGCCCATGCCGGTAGAGGATTCGGGGATGGTGGGGGAGGAGATGGGTGATGGCTGTGTGTTCGGGAATGGGAAACCAGGCTGGCTCGCGGCTCTGGGGAAGGGAGGAAGAGGAAGCGAGAGATTGAATGAGCTCCCCTGTTCTGGGCAAGGGGACAAAATCTTGGGTCCCCTACCTCGAAATGGACTGCTGCTAGCACTAATTTTCCCCAATTTGTTACTTTAATCCTGAAACGTCCAGGATTACAGTTGCTGAAAGATATTGACGGTAAACAGAAATTCACAGTCAGTGTAGGACTGTTGTTGGCTTGCTGTTGTTCTTCACAGTAACGGAATGTGAAAATGAAGGAAATGGAATTGATGTTGCACTACACTTTATCAACTTTGATCCATCGTTGAAGTGACTTTCTTTTGGTGACTGCATTATGGAGCTTCAGCAAGATGGCATGGAGGGGCAAAGTGTATTTTTGAAAAACTTCAAAAATATGGGTTTATTTTGAAAAACTTCAAATCCTGGGCTGGGGGCAATGCACGATGAAGCTCTGCCAATGTTTAGAGTGATGTTGGACCTGTTGGTACGACCTAACCATGGCATTAGTTGCACCTATCAACTTTTTGCGCTAGTCTAACATTTGATGGCTACATAAGTTTTGGTGAAAGAAACAAAGAACAATTAAATCGCAAAAGACAATAGACTACATAACATGATGTGTAAGTTGCTTTCCTAAATTATAGCAAATTGTTTACTAGGATGACCAAAAAACCACTGTTCAGTTGCTTTCCTAAAGCGTGTTAGCTAGAGGAAGAAGAGGATGAGGTTAGGTACAAGGGTAGGGGTTAACGGGCCTTCAGGTCACATGCAGTATCCAATGAGATGGTAACGGGGAGGTTGCAGAGGAGGGGGCTTGACGTTGTTGATCATAGGTGGCATACAGGATGTTGGTGGGCTTGGTCGGTGTTTGTGACTATGGTGATTCATGTGACAACAAGGTGAACCTAGCGTTACAGTCATATGGTCAGCGAAGACAAATAGCAAAGGAAGAATGAGAAGTAATATAAATGTATGACGATACAATGGTGTGTTAGCCCCCCTACTCCCTTTCCTGTGCGGATTTAGTTGATGTTACCAAAGACGATGGAGGAGGTGGATAGGGGCGGGTCCAACTTTGGAGGTATTGGGGGCGCGAGCCCCCCCCCCCCCCCGGTTAGTCCTCTCTTTCTTCTTACAAGAAAAGTTTTAACATTGTGTCTTTTTTTTGCGATAATTGAAAAACATGTGAGTCTCATCATAAGAGAAGGGTGGAAGAGGGAGGCGTGGCTGCTAGGCTTCAGCATGCTGACAGGCAGAGGGCAATTCAATTAACTATGACTCAAGTTTGGAATCCACATTTTACCTTGCCTAAATTGTGAATCCACGCGTTGCCATCATTTAGCTTAATGTCTCTAAAGCTATCTCTCATCAATATTTATCAAATCTAATATAGTAATATGATTTAGTCAACTCGTGTTATCGTTCCGTTTAGATGGGGTGAGTACCGGTGAGGCAGCAGGAGCAAAAGTAAAAGAGTCTAGTCAAAAATAAATTTAGGGTTTAAAAGGAAACATGAACATATCAGGAGATATAAATGAGGCATGAAAAATTCATGGTGGCAAATTGTGAATTCACTCCTTAGACGTGAATTCCAGACTCGTGACAAAATTTGAAATATACCGACATACGGCGAATAGTGCTGAAAAGCAAAAATAGCTATTATCATTTCGACCACTTTATCCAATCGCCCATGCCTCGTCATCCAAATGTGACATGGCAAACTATCTTTGTCCGTAGCTTGATTCACATGTCATATAGATGCTTCCGATTCCAGCAACCGAGCAAAAATGGGACCGATTGGCGTGATGACTAAGCACTCCCTAATCTACACGCTTAAGCTAACCACGCCAACTGTATCCCTTCGCAATTTAAAATCCCCTAAAAAAACAAAAAAACTGTATCCTAATCCCCACCTCACTATTGCTGCCTTTTCGTATCAGATTCCACTCATCAATCATCACTCACTGTTCACCCACTGAACCGTAGCAGAAAATTCCAATTTTGTTTTTGGTCCGGACAGTCAACCTCGGTCCAAGTTTGCACAAATCACTCAATTTCCTCACCTCTTGTCTTCCAATCCCATCTCTGGTTTTGCTCTGTCGCTTTTCTACTCGTCGGCGCCGCCTGTTTCGTGCGGCGTTTGGTCTTGTCCGCCGTCGCTTTCCCCACTCTTCTTCGTGGCCTCTCTCACCATCACTTGCGTGCCGTTCTTCCTACCCAGTTGATCCGTCCTCTTCCTCGTCTCTGCTCCACCTCCCTCTCATCAGATCGATCATAGTCGGAGGTGCGTTGCTTCCTGGAGGGAAAACGGCACCTTAATGTTGTTATTGATTTGTGATGCGCCATCGGTTCTTGATTTCGTGGACTGGTTGCAGGGGAGGGGAAGGGGGCGCCGATGGCGGAATTGGTGGGGCCGCGGGTGTACAGCTGCTGCCATTGCCGGAACCACGTCTGCCTCCACGACGACATCATCTCCAAGGCCTTTCAGGTGAAAGCTGATCTCGTGCCCAGTTCTGATGTGTCAATAGTTCTCGATCAAACGATATTGTTTTAGAGTGTGAAGAGTTTCCCCAATTAATCTCTCAGTCTGATGATCAGAAATTCAGATTACTAGTGGATTAGTGGTTTGCTTCATCCAGGACTAAAGAACTAACAATCTAGGATTGGTTGGTCAGTGCACGCCAACAAACACAATAGTTAACAGTTTTAGGAGAGTTGGTTTGGTTGGTTGGTGTTAGTCTACGCAGCATACTGAATGTCCAGATTCCAATGTCCCATACTTTTCCTTAAAAAAAAAATGTCCCATACTTTCAGTTAATCGGAATTCCTATCATTTTTACCAGTAAGCAGAGCTGTTAGTGGAGTTTACTTGTTTTGAGAAATGAGAACAAACAAATTGTAGTTCATTAAGATCACGGCGATGTTAGAGTTAAGATATATTAGTTTCTTGGTTGTGTGTGTGGAGAATGATACTGTGTCCTTGCTCTCTTATCTGCTCTAGGGGAGGAATGGTCGTGCATTTCTATTTTCTCATGCCATGAACATAGCTGTGGGGCCGAAGGAGGATAGGCATCTCATGACGGGGCTGCATACGGTTGCTGACATCTACTGTCGTGATTGTCGTGAAGTACTGGGCTGGAAATACGAGAGAGCTTACGAGGCGTCACAGAGATACAAAGAGGGGAAGTTCATTTTTGAGAAAGCAAAGATTGTTAAGGAAAATTGGTAGCGGTTAAGGATTTAGTGTGGCAAAACTTTATTGTGATATAATTGATCCATGCCTTTGTACATAGCAGTGCATGTAGATATCAATACTTTGGCTGCAGTGTATTGTGTTCATGGCTTCATGCCAATTGTAATCTTATCGATTTCTGTGACAGATCTGTTCCTATTTTATATGGTAATCATTCTCATCGTCCGTAAATTCTTTAGTATTCTTCCAGTTGTTAGCCATCAGAGTAATGCTAATATCAGGTGTAGCTTTGCAGCCTTTGAATAAAAGAAAAAATTGAGTGTAAATACATCTGTCTGCCTCATTTGCATTATCTTCTTGGCCAAGAATTTACAGTTACAGAGAAATCTCATTATGCATTTGATACATGATGTTCTTTGATGTCTTGTATCCTTCTCTTTTTGTTTGTATGACTGACATCCTCGTTGCTTCTATCTTCCTTTTTCAAGTTGTTGTCTTGGGAATGTTCTCTCTTGTTTTTCTCATCTAAGATCAAATTCATGCCACATTTTTTAATATTCATCCTAGGTTGATTAGGATGGCACTTCACTGTAGTAATAATTGCATGTTCAAAATCCTCGATATCAGAAAGACTTGCGCTGCCACAAAAAGCTTGTATGTCTATTCTCCTGAGAGATGTAAGGTGCTCGATGCCAAATTGGTAACTGTACGGTCTTGCTCTGATTACGTGGACTGTTGTCTGTAGCCTCTCGAGCTTTGGCAAAGCTGCCGGTTCAAATATCAAGCTAGTTCCTTCACAACTGAACTCGAGCTCTTTCAAGTATGGGAATCCTACACCGTGAATAACAATCCTATCTTTCTGTGGTGATTTCAACCATAAATCAAGATGAAGTAGGGAAGGCAACTCTCTGAGAATGTGCATGTCTTCATCCATCAGTTCTGCAATGTTAATGTTTATATATATGAGGTTGCAGAGTGATGCCATCCACCTTGGTACTCTTGGGAGAAAGTAATACGCTGATAGCCGAAACTTCTGAAGGCGGCTGGGTGGGGGAGACCAAGAATCAAAGAAGTCAAGGGAACCTAAGTTGCGACTGCAGACTGCAAAGGATTGGAGGTTGCTTGTGCCCAGTTTTCCTAGAGTTCTCAACATAGCTTTTTGGTGCTTGATATTGCCACTAGTGAAGTCTGTCCAGTTGATTGCAAGTTCCGTCAAACTTTTCAGATTACCAAGTTCATGCACTGCATTTGTTGAACTGCGACAAATGTCAAAACCTGATAGGGCTCTTAGGGACATCATGCTTCCTATACCATCAGGTAGCTTTACTTTTCCCCATGTATGGCCACCACTAATAATATACTTCAGTTGGACAAGCCCAGTGATGGTTCCAGGTAACTCTTCTATATTTGTATCTCTTATGTCTAGTGCTTCCAAAGTTTGCAGGTCTCCTATTTGTGGTGGAAGGATTGAAATCCATGTTCCTCGAAGGCTCAGATACTTCAGTTGAAACAAAACACTGATGTGTTTCAGATGATCCTCACTGAAGCCTTGGCATCCCTCAAGATTTAGCACTCGTAGGACTCTAAACTCTGATAAAGGAGGTACCAGGTGAGCTTTTACAGGTGAGTGTAGTGATCTAACATGCTGTAAGCTCATTCCTTCTTGTAGTTTCTGTGGGCCACTCTGGATAGACAGTCGGCGCACATTGCCTTGTGGTTTAGCTGCAACTGAATTGCCTCCAATCAATGTTATAAAATTCTCTTCGAGTGCCTTGGATACTATAAGCTCAAGCATCACATCATGAACACGGCAAGCATGAGCCCTACCATCAGACTTTATGTCCATTGGTTGGACCATGCTTCGGTTGATGAGCTCATTGAAGTAGCCCTCTGCAACATCCTCTACACTTAGGCCTCTTTCTATGCCTATGAATCCTTCAGCGATCCATTGCTGAATCAGACTATCCCTCTCAATCTTAGAGTCTTCTGGATATAAACTGAGGTACAGCAAACATGTTTTCAGGTGGTAAGGAAGGTCATAGTAGCTGAGGGAAAGTATTTGCTTCATGCCTTCCAGATCAGGATTATTTTCCAATGCAGAACCTATAGAGATAAGCAACTTCTCCCACTGTTCCTTCAACATGACTGGCTTACTGGCTAAGAGACTAGCTATGCTGATTATTGCTAATGGTGATCCACAACATTTTTTCAGGATCTGGTCTGAAACTTTGTTTAGCTGGGGAGGGCAACCATCCTTGTGGCCAAATATTCTCTTGAAAAATAAGACCTTGGCATGAAATTCATCAAGTGGTTCAATTATATATACACGATCGTCTGGGTAAGGGCAACAGGACTTTGCTACGGACTCAATTCGTGTAGTTGTCAGGACCCTGCTGTACTGATTATTCTGAGGTAAAGCACATTGTACTTTTTCCCATGCTGATTTGCTCCAAACATCATCAACTATAATAAGGTACCTGTATCAAATATTGAACCAGATTTAAATACGATACATGGACAGGTACCATCTCTAGGGCAGTAAATTACCTTCATGCACAAAACAAACCTATTTGGGTTGATTATTCGGTCGGTTTATTCATTATGACTTAAGAACTGAGGATAACTTTCAGGTAACCAGGGGGTAACATACTCAATATTAAAAATCAGTCTTAGTGCATACCAATATAATACTTTAGTTGTAAATAATATAAAATCAAATGTTAGTTAAGCTCGAAGCCGTGTGTGACTGCATTTTTTGTTGATACTGCCAAAAATATAATATTGTGCTAGGATGCAGGGCTTTCTCTAAAATACAGTGTGGGAAAAGCCAGTATTACAATTTTGCTCCAAGTTCACCTAGTTACATAGCGCACTCAATTGTGCAATAAGATATGAAAATGCGATACAATAATTCTTACACCTGTTGTTTGAAGTACACAACCACAACAGGTCTGACTGATCTATAACATTGTATATTACGGCCACATGAAAATGAGGGAAGCTCCTTTTCTATTCTTTGCACAATTAACGAGTTAAAGTCTAGTGTTATTCTATCCATTTTCTCAATTTTTCCTACTCCAAGGATCATTATGTGCCTCAAATCAGCTGTTTGTATATATTTCTATTTTCGTTTATAAGGGGGGACCCAAGTTCTCCGTGTTGTCCAGTTTGTTTAGTTCCAATTAATCTAATACTAATCTTGTAAAGACCTTGGCCTTAAAGATGATTAATTTATTGCACCCACCACCTCACACATTTTTCTCATAGAAATCAAGGTCTCGAATTTCAGACCAGCAGATACCGTATTGAGTTTATTGTGCGAACCACTTCGTATAAATGCATAAACAGATATGTAAAGTTAGGCATATTTGAACAAATATTAGTGGACCCTAGTTACCTTTTATTTAGTAAGCACTCCCTGAGCTTGCGAATGAGTTGACCCTCCTCCCAGTTGTCCATGTGGTCAACCTCATTTTGCGCAACCTGCGACAGCAAATCCTTCAAGAGCTTCTTCATGTCAAGCTTTTGCGACACTGCCGCGAAAGCTCGACAGCTGAATCGCCCTCCAACTCTGCGATACACCTCCATGGCCAGAGTTGTCTTGCCCAGACCACCAAACCCGACGATTGAGAGTACCTTGAGTCTGCTTGTTTCATCCGACAACCAGTTTTCTATATCGCCCGCTGGGCGGTCGATGCCAACCAGATCTGGTGCATCGGCGTAAAGGACACTGATCCTAGGATCAGCAGCCATCATGTTCGTTCCCGGCATCCATATGTCATCCCCGAGCTTGTACCTTGACCGCCGCTCGCTGATCTCAATGGTCCTGGATTTTAGGCCTTTGATCTCGTTGGCGAGGCGGAGGTGTGTCCAACCTGTGCTCAGGAGTCGCTTGATGCGCCCCGCGAAACCCATGAGGCTGCTTGAGCAATGGGTGGAAGAAGCAGGGCCGCCACATGCTTCGACACGGTGCATGAACTCATCGAGGCTGTCCTCGATGTCGTAGGCCAGCTCCCGCACCTCCTTCATCCAGCACCTGACCTGCGTGTCTGGGCCTTGCACCGTGGAGAGCTTCTCGAGGAAGGCGTGCATGCTCTCGAGCTCGGAACGGAGGAAGATGATGTCAGTCCTCGCCCCGGCCATCAGCTCGTACTTCGGCCCGAGGACCGTGCTGAGCTTTGCTGCGAGGGAGACCATGGCACCACCTGCTGCGGATGCGTGCTCCATATCGTTATGAAGGAGGAAGACAACGAGAAATTCAAAGAAGCCGTTGCTCCTGCTGTTAACTGGCAAGAGCTTTTGGGACTGCCACAGGAAAGAATCTCTGATCTATACTATGCCTTTTTATTTTGTGGAAATGTTGATATGATACTATGCTTGTTCTCCCCCTGTTAACAGCTGAGATGGCAACAAGGATGAAGCTTGATTGATACTGTGTTGAAAGCATAACGGGTCATGGCACCTTTTATAGCTGGATTTTTAGCCGTGCCGTAAGGGCTCAGCTCCTTGGTCATTGGCAGTTAGCACAACCGTAGACTCATGGTTCCAGGTCTAGTCTACCAGTCAGTTTGCGTGAAGAAACTTTTAAGATTCGCAACAACTTCTGCAATCTGTCAGTTCTCTAGATCGATACACGGTGTTCTTGTCATCAGGATTCAGGAGGTTTTGTTGTGCCAACTGTGCGGTCAAGAAATACGTTCAAGTTGGCGGTAAACACACGGGTCGTGTTGGGTCATCTGCAGACTTATAGCAGTATCTTTGTTCAAACATCTACAGTGATCGAGTAACAACTCTGTAGCCTCTTCTAGATTCTGGAATCAGAAGTCTTGTCGAATTTGTATTTTGTTAATTTCATTGGTTACTCTGCTTTTCTGTATATGGGACCATTGTGATCTCTGGAAATAAATTCATTTTTGTTTGATTAATTATCTCAGAGGTTTCCATTCTAACCCTGGTTTGTCTCCCAGTAAACGAAGTACCGGGTGTACTGAAACAATTACATCGCGATAAAACTAGGAAAAACAGCTTTCAAACTAAACCATCGAATTAAGAAATCTGAACCCGTCTGCTGTCAGTCGTGCCACTTGATCATAGGACATCTCTGCATCTTGAAAGATTTCACCGGTTCTTCTCCTTCCAAACATGCCACCAGAAAGTTGAGCAGAAGCCCTGCGAGTAGCTTGTTCGTTTTGCTGTCAAGGTTTGCAGCCAGTTCTTTGGTTCGGACTTTGGACTACGTAATTAGTGACCACCTGTTCTTTCGGTAGTGGCAGAGAGGAGCTGACAACTGATGACAGCTCCATAAGCTAGACAAATTAATTAGCGTTTGGATGATTTTGCGTGCCACCTAGTACCTCCACATTTGTGTGAATTTAATGATCAAATTTTCGTGAAATATTTCACTTTCCTTTTTGCAAAAGTTTCGTAATTAATTTTTTCTAGAATTTTTTTACATTTCTCTTTGAAATTGAAAACTATAGTACGCGGTTATCAGGTATTTTATTATGGCCATTCTTCTCTTTTGGGTTTGTTACCGTTTCAAAGTCGTCCATTTGTTTTACTTTTATAACCTCGAAGGCTATATACTCGTTGAACCTCCTGCATCATCTTTTGGTTTGTTATCATTGCAAGATTTCACCAAAATTTGATCATTAAAATGGACGGCTTTGTTTCTCCAATGGGCCGGAGACCATTTGTTTTCCTCTCGAAACTTTCGCTGTCGGCGCACTGGGTTGTCCTCTCTCTACTTTCCGGCCTGGTTTCCTGAGGCCCAGCCCACTCCCTCGTGACGCCGCCGCCTTCCGTCGGCAAGTTGCCGCGCCAAGCCCCGGCGTCTCGACAGGCGCTCACCTCGGCCGAACCGGTCGTGTCTCCGGCCACCGCCGTCCTGCGCGTTGGCCAAGATGCTGGGCTTCTCCACCGGCCAGCTCCGTCATGATGAGTAAGAACCCACAATAATCTGTCCGCCGCCGTGCTATTCCGCTTCTCTCTCGCCGTTGCCTTCTCTCGATTAGCGATGTCGCGCGCGCGCGCCGGGGAACTGTTTGTGTGGGTGGGTTGATCTGGTTTCCCTCGCTGTTGTTTTTCAATTTTCAGAGCCCAGCGACATGGTGAAGATCGCGAGGACGGCGGGAGGATGACCTGAAGAGCGGTAGGGCGCCTCATCGTGGCGCGCCGGCAGCTGGACGAGATTCTGGGGCAGTCTGCGGCCGCCAAGGTACCTTTTCGACTAGCCCTTTTAAGCGCCCGTGTCAGATTTCTTCGGTATGATGTGTGAGTTTGCGGTGAGGCGCATCGCGCATGGATGATCAGTCCTTGTTAGCCGCTGACTGTTTCTGGGCTAAATTTGGCACTTCATAGTTCTGTGTCCATTTCCTGAAGTTCCCTAGATGAAGCTGGCAATTGGAGGGGTATACATCTCCAAACAGCATACCCAGATGAGTACTCATACCTAAAAACTGGAGTAACTTTTAGGTAGTAATAAAAAATATGCTCTAACAGAGTACCTAACCGACTACATATACCTAACTTTTTTGGTAGCTACCCATATGCTTTGTCTGAGTACCCAAACAAAGGTAGCCGTTTCCAGCTACCTATCGACGGTTTCACTGGCCGGAGTGAAGTTTCCTTCCGCCTGATGCGCCGCCTCTGGCCAACTGACGCACTGCCGCCTCCCTCGCCGGCCGCCAACTGGTGCGCCCACCCTCGGTCCTCCTTGTCGATGACCTCTGCCGACGCTAGGAATGCCGCGTGCCCTCCTGCACGATGTCCCTGCCGCCATCTGTCGAGCCGCCCCTTCGTCGACCCTGAAGCCTCAAGCTCGAACTTCATGATAATGCCGCCATCCACGTCGACACCCCACACCCAGCCGCAACCGCTCCTTCGCCGACGCGGTCCGCTCCGACCTCGAGCCGCATCTTCACTATGCTGCTCCTCATGCCATGGAGGGCAGGACCACCTTCGTCGGATCCACGTGGAGGAACTACAGCACCATGCCGCCGTCCCACAGGTCCGCGGCCACGCTGCGCTCGAACGCATCGAGGTCAATCAATGTCTCCTCTCCCGACGCTATCTGCCGCGCAGCGGGCATGGAAAGTCACGGCCCCTTCGGATTTCGGCGTCCCCGCTGCTCAATGACCACGCCGCCATCACATCGAGCTCGACGTCCATGCTGCTCGCGACGTCGTCGAGCTTTCCAGGGGCCGCGCGCTGAACCGCGCCTCTCCTTGACGCCACCGCGAGCCCTGCCCCCTCCAGATCTACAACGTTGTCGGCATCCATGTCGAGTGCGGCCACGATGATGCTTTGCTCCCGTTGCTCGTCCGCAGCACTCCACGGAGCAGGGCGGGAGGCAGCGCGTTAGCCGACGGCCCGGGCAGGAGGGCGGCGGGGAGCGGAGAAAGAAGAAGGGAGCGCCGGCTGTGCTAGGTGGGCGCGGGACGCACAGAAAGAAGAATGGCGTAGGCGTTGGACAATGACATGTGGACCCCAAGAATATGGGTAGTCTGATTTGGGTGACTGGAAAAGTTCAAGCTACCTAAAGCCATAAAACTTTTTTTGGGTAGTCTGAAAAAACTGATTTTATGTACCCAATTTTAAGTGAGTTGTTGGAGTTCCTCTTAAGGGACTACTTGTGTTGTCTGGGAAAGGACTCATCACTTCGAGCAATATAGTTTAAAACCTCTTGCCTCATACAACTTGATCTTGGATCGATTCAGTTGATTTGTGCGATAATGTAATGACGTGCTGACTGTATAGAGATGTATCCCGGCCGGATGAGCTCCTCTTATGTAGAAGAGCTCCTGTCCCTTGAAATGTATGTGATTCCTCGTATAGCTTGTGTGATGGTCTGCAGCTGTTGGACAGAACTTCGTTGATAATCACTAAATCTATATATTATCGCTTGTGTGATTCCTCGTATAGCTTGTGTGATGGTCAGCAGCTGTTGGACAGCTGTTCGACAGAACTTTGAGCAATATAGCGGGTCATGTTGACAAGGAATGGGTACCTCTATGTATGTTAGTGAACTCCTAGTGAGGCTAAGGCTGGGATGATCTTTTTCCCACTATGTATGAATCTTAGTAAACTGCAAACCTTCTGTAATGGTGATACAATTTCAGCAAATGGGTTGAGTCATGTGACGAACGTATTTTGGTCATTCTAAAATTTAACAGTTTTGTGCTTTTAGTGATAGACGACGTTCCAGTCGACAGCGAGGAGTGGCTTCCCCTTAGCTCAAGGTTTCACAAAAAATACCAGGATTTGACCGAGGACAACCTAATCTTTTGTAATGGATAGAATAACTTTCCAATACTTGATATCAATGACGGTGACTAGTGTGTCAGCTCCATAAAAAAATCGTTTAATAACCAGAGGGTCAAAATCCAAAACCGTGCCAAGCTCTATTTTACTGTACTTAACCAAACATGATTTAAGAGGAAGACAACGGTCTAGTCTCCTCGCTTTCATAATAAATGCTATTCCAAACATGATTTAAGAGGAAGACAACGGTCTAGTCTCCTCGCTTTCATAACAAATGCTATTCCAAGAGCAGCCAATGGGACAGATCTGTCCGAGGGAATAGCACAAAACTATTGCGTATCGCACATGATTCAGCAGAACACGTACATCATTCGTGTAGCATCCGTTCACAGCAAACCTTCAGAAAGAATATATAAATCTTTCACCCTACGTACAACTGATATGATTGGCATTTATACAAATCTCTCCTTAATGCTGCTATAGCTGGCATCTTTCATTAAACCAATCAAAGGGTGACGCATGATCCACGCCCCATGAGCAGTGAGCACACAACCCTCACACGTCCAATATTAAACAGTGCAATGCGTCTTCTTGGCTAAGCTGCTCCGAATTAGTTCTAGCGTATAGATGCATCATCTTCATGTCTGCTGCTGAGCATAGAATCTTGTACCATCTTATTGACAAAGCCAGCACGTCATGTCCTAATCCCAGTAGAGATTGGGCTGTAGGTGTTGTTTCTTGTTCTAACATATCCATTAAACAATATAAAAAATCTATCTTCCTACCTACTAGTATTAAGCCCTAAGTCACTTATAAGGACCAAATAGCATTTCCCATATTTGGGATTCGTCAGGACACACGGGTGGAATGTACAACCTGCACCTTCTTTCGCAAAGCCTTAACCTGGGATGGTTTTTCACATCGACGGGGTGCAAAGACCGATGGGTCGAGGCACGCTACGGGAAAGCCATGATTTGCCGAGTGGCAGAAACACTCGGCAGAAACACTTGGCAAAGTCAGTATTACACTCGGCAAAAAGTTTGCCGAGTGTAACACTCGGCAAAGCCCGGACGGCAAACAGCTCTCGGCAAAGGCGGATTTGCCGAGTGTTTTTTGTCGGGCACTAGGCAAAGATTTTGTGCCGAGTGTCTCTAAACACTCGGCAAACAGAGACACTCGGCAAAATTTGAATCAAAAAATCGCCTGAAAAAAATAGCATTTTTTTTTTAATGTGGAGAGGCCCCCATCAACCCGCCACAACTCCCCCAAGTCTGCAGCTCTTTTCTTGTGATATTTGAAAACCTTGCGGACATCAAGATAAGATTCGAACCCGTGACCTTTCCTTCGCGCGATCCACCTCTACCACTACACCACAGCATCACATGTGCACATATCCTGTTTTGATTCCACTCATATTAAACTAAACTGAGTATCAATTAATTATTTGAGATCCTAAACAAATTCAAATTAAAAAGTTGCCAACTACAAAGTTTCATAACTTTTCAAGATCTACATCTTTCATTTTGGTCTTTTGTCTATCTGAGGTCGTTTATAAAATTTGAATTTTAAATTTGAACTCTTTCAAACTTAGTTTTCGTTGACAAGATGATTTCAAATAAAAAAGTTGTCAACTACAAAGTTTCATAACGTATTGTGATCTACAACTCTCATTTTGACTATTTCTCCATCCAAGGTCATTTGAACAATTCAAATTTTAAATTTAGCTGTCATTCAAACCTCCATTTCATAAGCAAATTTAATTCAAATTAAAAAGTTTTGAACTACAAAGTTTCATAACTTCTGAGTATCTATAACTTTTATTTTGGTCATTTGTACATATGACATAGTGATAGTCATATTGTTCACAAATCTTATAGATCTCTCTTCTAGTTTCATGAAACTTAGAAAAGAGAGGTTGATTTTGTGAACAATTTACTATCACTTTGTTTAATAAAAAATTTCTCCAAATAAGAGTTGTAGACCTTGAAAAATTATACAACTTTATAGCTAAACACTTTTTAATTTGAATTTGTTTAGGGCTTCAAAAAAAAATGATTGGAATTTCACTTTGCCGAGTGTTATTATTTGACACTCGGCAAAGATATGTTTGTCAAGTGCTTTTTTTGACACTCGGCAAAGTTTTGACTTTGCCGAGTGCTTTTTTCTGGCACTCGGCAAAGATTGTCTTTGCCGAGTGTTTTTTCGTTGGCACTCGGCAAAGATTATTTTTGCCGAGTGTTTTTTTTTTCGCCGAGTGTTTTAAAAAAACACTCGGCAAAGAGACTCTTTGCCGAGTGCCCGATATAATACACTCGGCAAACAAGCGGACACTCGGCAAATAGCCGATTTCCCATAGTGGCAATTGCCATCGATCCCAGCTAATCCCAGATCGATGCATAAACTGCAAAGACATTAACACACAATCTTGTTTTCCAGTTCATCTGGTCTCGCCTCAATGTTATCCGAGCTTTAATTGTTACCTACTTGCTACATCTCTTTAGTTTGATATTGTGTCATCTGTTATTTCATATTAGCCCACACCTGATAAAAAATTATTGAGAAATAATTAAGTTTGTATGTTCAACCTCATACAGTGTGGTAAAGTATTTAAAAATATTAGGACCATGGGTGGAGCTGCATCTGCCGGCGTGGGTGTGGATCGATGTACCCATACCTAAACAAATTTTCAGTTCTATCAACCAATGTCATTCTCCCCATATGCACCTCCTTTAGCTCAAAACCATGCATCGACAAGACCAAAATGCCAAGACTCCTAACATATAGCGTTGCACCCTGTTTCGATGAGCTCCACCGTATAGAACTGCACTTTGAAAATCTTTTACTTAACTTTCACGGTATGGTCGGGTACCTTGCCTTGCAGTCTTCCCTTTGGTTTTGTCAGATGCTCAGATTACTCATATAGATGTGTTCTTAGTCTGCAGCAAGCTAATTAATGCAGTGTGTTAACCAATCATATCAAACTTTGAATCCAATTTGCAGTCTTCTATGCTCTGTATTTTGCCTCAACATATATTAGCTGAAACTCTAGCTTTGTCTTTTGCATTGTGCTCATTCGATGGCTCTTGATGTCAACGGATGGATTAGCAATTCTAAATCTCATATATATTACATGAATAGGCGATATTTGTCTACACTTGATATAGCCGGGAAAAGTGTGCCACGATGACAAGTGTCAAACCAATGCTTGTGAAGGAACTCGAACCTTTCTGTAACAACTTGAGCCAACCAAAAATTCTGGTGATAGCCCCTCTGAAATAAGAATTTTGGAGAATTTTTTGTGATTTTTGAAATTCATCTGGTTCCCCAAATAAATCCCCAAAGCTGAAAAAGTGATCAAATTTGAAAGGTTGCCATTTGTGTAATTTGTATTCACTGATGCCCGCAGATATCGGTTATGTTTACTAATAATCTCTTGTGCTTTTCTATCCAATTTGTACTTTCCTCGTGCCAAACTTACTTACATCGCTCGGGCCATAGCATCGTAAAACTGTGCTCTGGCGGCAACTATCTTTGTAACCTGGATTACCATATCCATCGGCCTATGTTTTTGTAATATTATTCCATGATAATGTCGAGGCTTCAATGGAGTCTCCAGTTAATAATAATAAATAAAACATTCTTCCTTTCCGTGTTTTTCCCAGTTGGTGCATCCATCCTTATAGCGGCACTATGAGCGGCGTTAAGCGGTGTGCGACCTCAATCCCTTCAGGATCGGAGCAGCTGTTATATGGCGGTATTACATCAGGCATGCATGCAGATTGTTATGCAACGGTGACATGCCAATAAATAATGACTCATAGCTAGTAGGGCTGCTGGATGTCGAGCTGAGCTGAGTTCGGCTTGGTCTAGCTTGTTTATCTAATGAACTAATTTGATTTGGCCTGATATCAAAGATGTGAGCTGAAAACCTAACTTGGCTTGGTTCGTTAAGCTTGTGAGCTAGCTTGCTTTGGCTCACTAGCTTAATAATATAAATGATCGACACAAAATTACAGGTCTTATGCCGAAATATCTAGAGGTTAATATGTGAATGATCTTAGTTATATTGTAAATAGAGATGAACATGGCACTTTAGTACTTGAGACTTTGATTTCATAACTTATAGAGTCAAGAGTATTAAAAAGTAGGACCTGAACATCTTTCTTGTGAGCAGCTCACGAGCTGACTCGAACTAGCTTGTTAATGAAACGACTTAAATTTTTAGTTTGGCTTGTTAAAATTATCATCCAAGCCGAGCCAAGCTAGAAACGAGCTGAGCCAGCTTGGAAGCAGCGAATATTTCGTCCAGCCCTACTCACAGCACACGGGTGCCCATTGCACTGAACCCAACCCGGCTATAAATAGGCTCGCATTGCAACCCGGCCAGAAGTAGGAAGCTCCTCCGGCCATCATTGGCAGCTAGCTAGTTATGGCAACTGGTCTGCAAGTGCACGCATGCCTGCGCGTAGCTCTCCCGCAAGCCCTGCTAATAAGCCTCCTCCTCCTCCTAGCTTCCACCACCAGCATTAGCAACATGCTCCTTCTCAGCTCGGCGGAGCCACCACCCAGCTACCGGTTCGACCTCATCCACGTCGACGCCAACGGCGGCTTCACCAGGGAGGAGCTCATTCAGAGCGCCGTGAGCAGGACCTTCCTCAGAGCGGCGGACGATTCAACTGCCGTGGAAGCCTTGTACAACGACACGGAGTACCTCCTGGAGCTTCAGATCGGCACACCACCGAAGCCCTTCTTGGCCGTCGCCGACACCGGCAGCGACGTCACCTGGACGAGGAAGATGGCCCTGTGCGACCCCGACACCTCGTCCACCTTCGCCCACATGAAGTGCTCCCCCCAGCAGACCGGGGATAACCCGGCCACGTGCAATAATGACTGCTGGGCAAACCGGCGCATGTTCACCAAGGCCTACGGCGGCAACGACCCGGCGAATGACGTGGCAGTGGCAGGGTTCATGAGCACTGAGATGCTGACCCTGTCGAGCGATGGGAAAGCAGCTGCTAAGATCTCCTTGGGCTGCGCCTTCGACTGGAGCCAAGGATTGATGCCGAGCATTTCCGACGGCATCGCCGGGCTTAGCCGGGGTCCCAAGTCACTGTTTTCACAGTTGAAGAAATCCAAGCTCTCATACTGCCTCGGCAGCCGGCTCCACCCCGAACGGAGGAGCCAACTGTGGTTCGGCGACGACGATCTTAGGCTCACCGGCGAAGCCGTGCAGACCACGCCGCTGGTCACATTCGAACAAGTAGAGCCTGAAATAGACTCTACGTCCGTGTTGGCCAACCGATACTACGTCGAGCTAAGTAGCATATCCATCGGCGAAAACAGGAAGGATCTCCGGGCGGAGGGCTTCAAGCGGTGGAAAAAAGATGGGGAGGGGCTCATGTTCATAGATTCGGGCTGCTCCTACTCTACTCTGGAGACGGCTGCTTTCAATGTGCTCGTGGAGCTGCTGGAGATGAACTGCCTCAAAAAGACGACGCCCTCCGAGAACCAACCCTTTACCTGCTTCCAGCGCGAAACTAACAATAAGCCAGGAATGGTGTGCCCACCATTCCCAGGAATGGTACTGCATCTGACCGACGCCGAGTTGGATATACCCTGGGACAGCTACATGTTCGAGGAGGTGCAGGGCACGTTATTCTGCCTAGGCATTCTCAAGCGCAAAGAGTCCACGATCCTGGGCAATAATCTGCAGCAGAACTTACGCATGCTCTTTGACATCAGCAATAATAAGCTGTCATTTGAGCGGGTCAAGGACTGTAGTACGCTCTGAAGTAGGCACACATGTGACGTGTCTAATTATATATCAAAATAAGCTCGATTATGCGCGCGTCACGTATTACAAGCGCATGCATATACTATATCAATGTAAAATAAAGCAGGCGATGTATGTTCTTCAGCTGGCTACAACGATTAGCGCGGTCCGCTTGTGGGCCGGGCTACCAGGATGCTCATGTACTCAACTAAGTAATCGAGCACAAATACATGCGCACGTTCATTGAGGAATCACGTGCGCGTGTCTACGTGTATAAGTCTGTCCACCCTCATATGTACGTTATACTAATATAAATTAAGCGTTTTACTTTTTGTACTCTACAATAATGCTCTAACCCATCAATTGCATCTAAAAGACTAAAGATCTTTTTCTTTTCTGGTAATTATTAAACACTTCTTGCTTTTCCTTTGGCTTTTATAACCTCAAGCTGTAAAGATTGGTGGTGCCCTTGCGGGCTGGGTGACTGGGACGCTCGATCATGTGCTCAACTAAGTAATCAAGAACAAATAGATACCCACGTTCATTGGGGAATCACGTGCGCCTGTGTAGTGTATGATAAGTCTGTCCAAACTCATGTACCTTATATAAATATAACTTACATATGTTTTACTTTTATACTCTACAATGCCCTAACCAATCAGCTGCATCTAAACGACTAGGTCTTTTTTTTTCTTGGTTTTGGTTAGCGCCTTGCTCTTCCTTTGGCCTTTTACAGCCCCAAGCTAAAAAACACATGCATATTTTATATGTGTCCATCTAAATATATGTAAGAATCTCAGAATCGATTCCAGCCCAGCTTTCGCATTGCAAATTTATCAAACTGTCATCCGACTAGTCATAACTAACCCACCAAGAATCCAACCAAACAAACAGACCCTGGATTTTACCACCAATACACCATCATCCTTTTCACAATCTCTAGGTACAAGCCATAATCTTACCTGAAACAAAAAGCCCTAAGCTTATGGGAAATAATGGACAATTCACTTCTACTCATACTCCGTCTCATGTGTAGACTCTATCAGGTCTCAAACGTGAATAGGAGTAGGTGGTACTTTACTTTTCTTAATAAATACTACCATCCAGATTTAGAGGCTGGAATGTAATTCCATTTTCTAAAAAAAAAATCCAGATTTAGACTCGAGACATATGGTTTTAATATCACATTAAGTTACTTAGGCCCAACTAGTTGCACCAAAAACCCAGGTAATGGGAAATATTTTCAATTCCATTACTGTACTTAGGTCGAACAATAGGTAACGTAGGTGGGAACACTCTTAGTGGAGGTAACACCGCAGACGATACCCGCGGAAAAAAAAAAAACATGGCAGAGGGAGTTGGTATGCGACCCCCCCCCCCCCCCCCCCCCCCCGTCCTCCTCCTCCCCACGCATAGTCTTGTTTGTTCTAATTAAGCACCATTGCTATAGTTTTCCGGCCATAAGGCCCCTACACCACCACTTAAATAGCTCATATTGGAGTTCTTACAAACCATGTGAGGCTCATGTTCCAGCAAAGTGCGTGCGAGCCTTATCTTGAATGGTTCCTAGCATTGTTCCATGAGAGGCATGATATTTCTCATCTCCCATTCCTGTAAAGAGCCTTCAATGCCATCCTGCATATTGCCATCTCCATCTTAAGAAACCCAATCCTTCAACTGATACCAACGCAATCTCACTACAACAAAACAATGCTATGGTGACGGGTGAGAACACACTGTAGCGGCAGGCATCACACATCCGCACTAGACCTGCAACTACAAAATGCAATAGAAAATAAATGAAATAAAAAGAGATCTTTTAAGGTGTTTGCGAGGTACATAGAGGACGTGAACCATTGATCAAGAGAGGGGCGAGGTATGGAACAAAATTTATCATAACCGTACCGGTGGCAGTTGGGTAATTAGTTAGTAAATAAAAGCCCAGTTAGTTTTGCAACTAGATATATTGACTACTTTCTCCGTTCATCCTTTCTCTGTTAGGTTATTCGTGATGAGTTAAATGAGATTGAAGCTGAACATTTACCTTCTGGATAGCACTTAGTTTAGCAGTCTTGAAAAGATATGTTGTTTTTGTGGCCAGAAGCACGCATGGCGCTGACACTTTAAAAGACTGATGAAGGGTCAAGTAGCGCACTCGACACCGCCTATTGTGCCTACTGGACCTCTTGGAGTTGCAGCTCGTGGCGTTGCAGTAGTGGGGGGACAGGGACCATACGTCCCGGACCCTCCCAAGAAGACTGTGTGCCGGAGCCAACGTTCATCGGCGATGGACGATGAGCACACGCTTGTCAAAACGGAGCGCCTAGCTGCAAAGAGGAACCTGGAGACTGGTACACGTTCTTTCTCATCTTTTTCAGATTCCCAAGTTTCAACCAAAGTTAGCAACCTAGGCATATCTATGGGTAGAGATCTTAGCGAAATTAATCGTTCTGTTGTCTCTCTTAAAAACATAGAAGTTGATAGGATGCGGGTTGAACCTAAGGGTAGAAAAAACAAAGATGTAGTAGCTAATGTCAACATAGAGGTAGAGGAAGACGACTTCGACGCGACCCTCAACCACGTGTGTGGTGCTTTAATTGAGGACGCGGTAGACGAGGGACTAGATCAACTTTGATCTGATCTAAATGTTGTCCCTCGCAAGAAGAAGTCTAACTCTGGGCTAGCCTCTAAGGTGGCTCGTCCATCTAGAAAACCCAACACCCCGTCAAAACTGTGTCTCCAATGAAAGGAGTTTTTTGGAATAGCAGAGGTCTGGCAGACTTGGCTAAACACAGATATTTGGCGGAAATGGTGAGGGAAGAGCAAATTAATTTCATTGCTCTTATGGAAACAGGTCGGGATGATTTTCCTGAATCGACCTTAAAAAACTTATGTGCGGGCCGTGACTATATTTGGCACAGTATGGCACCACATGGGAGATCAGGGGGAATGCTCCTAGGAGTTGACCTCACAATTTTTGATATTGGCGGCATTTCCGAGGGAGACTTTTATGTCAAATTCACCCTCAGGAATAAGGAGGATGGTTTCAAATGGGCCCTTTATATGGTCTATGGACCGGCCCAAATTGAACATAAAGAATCCTTCCTCATTGAACTTGCTAACTCATGCTCTCGTGAGACTCTGCCATATGTAATCGGTGGAGACTTTAACATCATGAGAAGACCGGAGGACAAAAGCAAGGACAATTTTAACCCTCGATGGCCCAATCTTTTTAACAAAGTAATTGAGGCACTTGAACTTCGAGAGATTGAGATGTCCGGACGCCAGTACACTTGGGCTAGTCATGGAGATGATCCAACATTCGAGAAACTGGATAGGATTCTCGTGACCACGGATTGGGAAGAGCGATTTTCTCTTTCTACTGTGGAAGCCAGGGACAGGAGTCAATCTGATCATACTCCAATTGTCCTAAATACTGGATCATCTACACATGGCAGCAATACACCACTTTTCAGGTTCGAAAGAGGATGGTTACTCCGACAGGGATTTTTTGATATGGTTGCCAATATTTGGCAATCCACTCTTTCGGGAGACACCAGTCTACAACGGTGGCAGAATAAGATCCGAGCCCTTCGTAAACACCTAAGAGGTTGGGCCAAACATACATCGGGTCATTACAAAAAGGAGAAGAAAAAGTTGATCGACCTAATCGACAAACTTGATAAGAGGGCTGAAACCACTCCGCTCACAGACAATGAGATTAATTATAAACACTATCTCAAAGAACGTCTGGTGACGCTTCTCCGGGAGGAGGAAAGCAAGTGGTATGAGCGAGCCAAAGTTACTACTCTATTGGAAGGTGATAATAACACCAAGTTTTTCCATCTAGTAGCTAACGGCAAACATCGAAAACAACATATCTTCAAATTAGAAAATGAAGATGGGATGATTGTTGGTGATGAACAACTAAAGGCCCATATAACCTCCTACTATAAAGGTTTATTCGGGCCTCCTGATGAAAGCACCTTTACTCTAGTGGAAGATCGTATCGACGACATCCCACAAGTGAGTACAGCTGAGAATGAGATCCTAACTGCTCCCTTTACCGAGGAGGAAGTTAAGGAAGCAGTGTTCCAAATGGAACACAATAAATCACCTGGTCCAGATGGATTTCCAGCTGAATTCTATCAAGTGTTTTGGGAAATTATAAAAGGGGATTTACTTGCCCTCTTTCATGATTTCCACAACGAGACGCTCCCTTTGTTTAGTCTTAACTTTGGTACTATAACTCTTTTACCAAAGACTAATGACGCGAAGCGTATTCAACAATATAGACCTATCTGCATGTTGAATGTCAGCTTTAAAATTTTTACTAAAGTTGGCACTAACAGAATTAATGCAGTAGCAGGATCTATAGTTCGCCCGTCACAAACGGCTTTCATGCCTGGGCGCAATATAATGGAAGGGGTTGTTATTCTTCATGAGACAATCCACGAACTCCATACCAAAAAACTTAACGGCGTACTTTTCAAGATAGATTTTGAAAAGGCATACGACAAGGTTAAGTGGCCCTTCCTCCAACAAGTACTGCGGATGAAGGGTTTCTCCCCCAAATGGTGTAGGTGGGTGGAGAAATTCGTGTCGGGTGGTAGTGTGAGCATCAAAGTTAATGATGACATTGGTCACTACTTCCAGACAAAAAAGGGCTTACGCCAGGGTGATCCCATGTCTCCAGTTTTGTTCAACATCGTGGCTGATATGTTGGCTATTTTAATCCAGCGAGCCAAAGTCGATGGACAAGTAAGTGGCATTATTCCTCACCTTGTGGATGATGGCTTGTTGATTTTGCAGTATGCGGATGACACCATCTTGTTTATGGACCATGACATAGAACAGGCACAAAATATGAAGCTCCTGCTTAGTGCCTTTGAACAATTGTCGGGTCTAAAAATAAACTTCCATAAGAGTGAAATCTTTTGCTATGGCGAGGCTAAAAATTATGAAGACCAGTACAGAGAGGTGTTTGGTTGCAATTCTGGGGAATACCCTTTTCGATATCTGGGGATACCTATGCACCACCGAAAACTCTCAAACGCAGACTGGAGAATCGTCGAGGAAAGATTTGAGAAGAAACTAAACATTTGGAAGGCCAAACACCTCTCGTATGGTGGTCGCCTAACACTAATTAACTCAGTGTTGAGTAGCCTCCCAATGTTTATGATGTCTTTCTTCGAAATTCCTCGTGAGGTCCTAACTAGACTTGACGCTATTAGATCCAGATTCTTCTGGCAAGGCGGTAAAGAGAAAAAGAAATACCGTCTCGCAAGATGGAATCTAATGTGTCGCCCAAAGGACCAGGGAGGACTGGGAATAATTGACTTAGATATCCAAAACAAATGCCTTCTTAGCAAATGGCTTTTTAAGCTCCTAAATGAAGATGGCATGTGGCAGAGTATTATCAGGAACAAATATTTAGGCTCCAAAACTCTGTCACAAATGGAAATCAAGAAAGGAGACTCCCATTTTTGGAGGGGCCTTATCAAAGTCAAGGAAACCTTTCTATCATGTGTCAATTTCCGAATTAAGGACGGAAGCCAGATTAGGTTCTGGGAAGACATATGGTGTGGACATAGGGCTCTCCGTGAGTTATACCCAAATATTTATCGTGTCTCTCACAATCATAATGATACGGTGGCTATGGTTTTTTCTACCGACCCTTTAAGATTGTCGTTTAGGAGAACCTTAGTTGGGATCAAACTCACGGAGTATAATAACCTAGTGGCTAAGATGTCGAACTATCAATTAGTTCAGGAAAGAGATTATGTTACTTGGCGTCTGCATAAGAGCGGTCAATTCACAACCCGTTCTATGTACCTTCATTTACTGGACCAAGGTTTCACTTTCCGACATAGACTCATTTGGAAGTTGAAAGTACCTCTCAAAATAAAAATTTTCCTCTGGTACCTCTCTCGTGGGGTAATTTTGACAAAGGATAACTTAGCAAAGCGCAACTGGTCAGGAAGCCATAAGTGTTGTTTTTGTAATTGCAACGAAACAATCCAACACTTGCTTTTTGATTGCCACCATGCTAAGAATATTTGGAGAGTAGTACAAGTAGCCACAGGTTTAACCCCACCTAGATCAATAAGCCATTTAGCAGGGGCTTGGCTCTCTAATTTTGATAAAAAAGAGCGAAATATGATTCTAGTAGGGGCTGCCGCCCTATGTTGGTCTATATGGCGTTGTAGAAATGATATTTGTTTTAATGGCACAAAATATAACTCATTTTTGCAGGCCCTATTCAGAGGAGCATATTGGCTGCGGTACTGGTCGTTGCTGCAGCCTGAGGAGGCGAGAGATGACTTCAAATCCGTGAGCATTGCCTTGGAGGTGGCTGCACTAGAGTACTTTGCTAGCAACGGATGGAAGTTCAATAATAGACTTACTCTTGCTTAGCTTTGCTTTATGTTCCTTATAGCGGTCGGAGAACCGCCTTTTAATGTAATAAAAACAAAAACGAGCTGTGTGCTTGCAGAGGCCGGAGACATTGTTTCCATTATCTAAAAAAATCACCTTTCTGTATCGGATACTATGCAGCCTGAATGGTTTTTCTAATAAAAACCGAGGGTCACCCCTCTTATCGAAAAAAAAGAGGAAGGAGGTTTTGGGCTAGATTAGACCAGTAACGGCCCATGTGATGTTCGTTTTTATTTTTCAACAAGGTAAGCATCCTATGAGTGGTAATTTACACACAAAATTATATGGTATATATATATATATATACAATTATATATTTTTAACTTGTAAGAGAATACATATATGCTATTTGATAGGAGGTTCAAAAAATCTAAACCAATTTTCTATTAACTATAGTTTAAATAATTTTTTAAGCTTATAAAAAATTATATGTACTTTTATCTGAAAAAGTAAATTCTGATGAAGGTACCTTAAAAAAGGTGAATCAAAATGCAAGAAAAATGTAAATTCTGACGAAGCCAGCAAGTTTTTGTTTTCTTCTCTTTTCTCGTGGAGAGAGAGGATGGGACATGATGGCGGCCACCACTCAGAAGCGAGGCATAACTGCATGATTAAATCACTTGTCCTAGCATTATTGTTTTCATAGTAAAGGAGTACTACAATATGACTATATGGATCAGAACATAAGAGACTCATTTATTATTTACTTTGTGGATATAAGGCCAGTCTCAGTGCATACTTTCATTTCACACTTTTCAAGTGTGCCACATCAGATTTAGAGTTTTCACATGATAAATGAAATGACCTCTCTCAATGCATACTTTCATCTTACGGTTTCATAGGCAAAGAATAACATTAAATTATGCATTGAGATTGGTCAAAATATATTGGGATGAAAGTTTTTGCTCTCAATGGATCTTTTAATGAGCTTTCATATATATAAAACCGTGCCAACTTCCTTTCATGGGGATGAAAAGAACTTCTCATCTTTCATCTTAATTGATGTGCCGTGTCATCTATTTTTTTAATATGGCATCTTATTTAATGTTAATGAAAGGTCTATTGGGACTGGCTAACGATAAGTTACATAGTACACATATCAACGCACGCACTCGCGGCTGCTCCTTTGAGGTGCTTATTATTACTAGTACACAATGCAATAATTAGTAGCTTGGTAATAGTACTAATGCGGGAGTACAATTCAAGCTACAGTAAATTTTAAAAACCAGGCGCATAGTCAACATAACAACAGTAGTAGTGAAAATGACCGACATTGTGGAAAACACTCAAGCTGTCCGGCCAGCAGCAAGGGACCAGGTCTGCGTTTCTCACTCACTTGAGTGGCTTGTAGTAGCTGTAGACAGAGTAGAAGGTCTGCAGCACGGTCAAGGCTAGCAGCAGCGCGGCGACGACGACCGAAGTGGTCACCCACGGGTTGGTGAAGTAGTTGCTCGTCAGCGCGGCACGCCACCGGGGCCACCTGGCGCTCTGGTACCTAACAACCTCCTCCATGACGCCGGCGAGGTAGTTGCGGTCGGGGGAGGTGTGCGCCTCCGCACAGAGGCGGCCGAAGAACCCTCTGACGGTGTCGTCCCTGTCGCCGTTCATGTGGTTCACCAACACTCCGCTCTGGTGCAGGAGTAATGTTTTAAATAGCAGGTTAATTAAGATCGAGGTTTAGCGGTTTGTCTCTAAAAAAACTAATAGAGAAGCTAAATCGCGTTACAGCGAGAGATAGCGACCGTTAAATAGTACATGAACACAAACAGCGGCACACTGTCTCAAAAAGTTTTATAGCGGGAGATTTAAAACCTCGTGCAGGAGGCGCACATCCTTGGTCGCCTTGAGGAGGCAGTCCATGAAGATGGCGTAGGCGGTGAAGTGGCCCGGCGTGTCCGGGTATGTCTGCTCCAGCGCCATCAGGTTCCGGAACAGGGGCTCGCTGTAGTCGTACAGCTGCAGTGGCGGGATCTCCAGGGCGCCGCCGGCGAACCGCACGTCCAGGAAGCTCCTGGCGCCGCGCTTCCGCGGCTTGAAGCTCACGCCGGCCTCGTCCAGCTCCTTGGCGCATGGCACCCACCACGTTCGCTCCGCCGACGATGGCAGCAGCTGGGACGACGAGGAGGACTGGCCCTCCTGCTCCTGCGGCGGCGGCGGGAGGTCGATGGAGAGGTAGAAGAGGTGGAGGAGGTGGCGCACGTCGTGGCAAGCTATTGGTGGTGGTGGCGTCGTCATCGGGCGAGGATGGAGCGAGCTGAAGAGCCGGAGGGCGCCTTGGACGAGCACGTCCTCGCGCAAACCTTCGTCGTCGCTCTTGTTGAGGAGGAGCTTGAACAGTTTCCGGACGACGAAGAAGGGGACCTGGTTGCTCAGCAGCAGCAGGTCGCGCTTCACTGTCCCCCAGACCCAGCACCGGCCCAAAACCTGGGTCCAGTCGTCGTCCTCGCCGATGATGTTCGCCACCCGCCCGGGAGATTCCCGTGCGCCGTACCTGAGCAACCGGTGAAGGATGAAGCAGCCGTCGAGCACCATGTTACGCGCCAGCTGCTGCTCATCGTCGCTGGTATGCTCCTGCAGTTGGGTTGCAGAAACGCTGCTGCCGCTGCTGTAGGAAGCACGGATCCGTGGCGCAAGGAACATCATCTTGCGCAAGCACTTGCCAAGCAGCAGCGCGTGCTCCTTCGACCAGGGCGCCGCCGACGACCCCGCGATGAGCTTGCGCACGCAGCACCACTTGTAGCGCTCCATCCTCAGCATGCGGGGCGTCCCGCGCATGCCGTCGGAGAGCGGGCCGATGCAGACCACCTTGGGGATGTAGGCGCCCTTGTTGCCTTCGGCGAGGTCCTCTGGGACCTCGCAAATTGTCGGCGCGTGTAGCGGCCGTTCGGGAACCGCCGTCCTCACCTTCTCCTCCATCAGCTTGATGAAGAAATCCTTGGGTTGCTGCTCCTGCTGCTGCTGGTTCTTCTTTTCCTCAGCTGATCCATCCATGCCATGCAGGTAGCCAATCGAGTTTAAATGTTTGCAAATGCCGCACTAATAATTTAAGAACGCAAGACATAGTAGATTCATGGAAAAATTGCATTAATTACCTTGCTTATTGGTTTCGAGGGGGGAAGTGTGCGTCGCATCTTGTCCAGTAAGTGTCTTTTTCGTACTACTAAAAGGCTCATTATCGTCTGAAAAAACAATGCAGTATCATCCAGCTGTTTACAACGCTTTTCACCATGTAACTTAATTTGGGATGTTAATAGTTTTATATTTACACTGAAGTTTTCATCCAAAAATAATATATTTATATATGTAGGTTTCTGATGAAAATATTTTATTTTCCCATGTTTGGCGCTCAATAAAAAAATATGCTGTGATGATAACATGAAAGAAAAAAAAAACATAGTTTGAGGATTGCAACCTGGTTTATTCTTTTGGTTATGATGCATGATAGTGTTAAATAATCTGGACTCTTTGAATAGTGCAGAGGTATAATATTTGAAATAAAAATACCTACCATTATACCACTTTTCTGACGCTCAGTTTTAACTCTTCGACCAATGATTATGTTACATATGGAACAAACAATATCATGTAATCACTATGAGATTTACAAAAAAAAAAAAATTCTGACAGTAATAACCGTTTTTTCAAATATTCATTTTGATAGGTTCCCAGCAAGTTATGGCCTTCGGTGGAAACATCTAATCGTATTCTAATTGTAATTATTGTATACATTCGATACATAGATGATTCTTTCATCATATTTATAAGATAAATCATAGATACTAAGTGCAGAAAAAGTAGTAATTGAAAGAGAAATCGAGAATATCATTACGTTTATTATTTTCCTGTGGCCCTGGAATAGGAACTTTAGGTGCTGATTCATCCACGTCAAAAAGCCCATATCCTATTTGACCTGCCATGAATTTTTAAGATACCATCATTTTCACTTCATTGATACTTATGCACTCTTCTTGAAGATTAATAGTTCACCTTAACCACGCACTAGGCCACTAGTATCACGTGTCACATAGTAGCATCAATATTTGCAAAAGGCAAAATTGTTTGAGACACACTGAGAAAAGTGGCTTCATCCGTAACACACTAACAAAGTCGAATTTGTTTGTAGCACACTACGATTTTAAAAACTGATATCTGTGACACACTATTACTATTTTGTAATTATTTTCAACTTTTTTATCTCAATTCATAAGATACCTTTGAGTTTGAAACTTGGCACACCAATGTACATTGTTGCATCGTCTATCATTAGAAAATGGAGCCAAGTTTTTTTTATTGTTTGCATCGCGTGCTCATTGTTTAAATATTTAATTTGTTGATCAAATCATGCAAACAATCAAAAAAATATGGCTCCATTTTTCTATGATAGACAATGCAACATTGTACATTGGTGCCAAGTTTCAAATTCTAATCTATCCTATGGATTGAGATAAAAAAAAAGTTGAAAACAATTGTAAAATGGTAATAGTGTGTCAGAGACATGAGTTTTCAAAATTGTAGTGTGCTACAGACAAATTTGACTTTGTTGGTGTTATATGGACGAAGCCACCTTTTCTCAGTATGTCTTAGACAATTTTGCCTTTGCAAAATTTCCAACAAGCCATGGTCCCTAATTTATAGGCTATGTACATTGTTTGGCCAAAATGCATCAATATATATTGTCTCTACATTTGAGGTGCCATGCAAAGTACTACAAAAAAAATTTAAATACAATATTCCAGTATGTAGGCACAACTAAAAACATACGTAAGCGTGCCTCATCAATTTCCTTCTATAGGCATGGCATCAACTTGGGTTCTACAATACAGTGCAACCAAATATATAAAGAGAAAACTTGAATGTTGCATATTTTACTCAAGCTACAAAATAAGCATTGTGCATAAAGAAAAAACCACCATAACTATGTAAACGGTTGGGGTATGGTCGTCTGATGTTACAATGGTGTACCGGTAAATAAAAAGTAATTATATATTAGTTATTGACGTAAAAGTTTAGAAAACCTGCATTTGAAGGCATTTTCAGATACCCAGACCCACCTCAAGAACTTTTATAGCCGTCTAACACCTGCAGGTTTCATTAATATTCATAGTTCCCCTTGATGGTATTGACTGTGTGATGCGGCACTTCACAGGTCTCCAGTGGTTCTAAAATGATTTATCTTTTAGTTTGGTTCCATTTGATATTTTGTACTGGGTTGTTTTGCCTATATATCATAGGGTTATCTTAATTTGGCTCCCTTTGATATTGTGTAAATCATCCCACACTATTCAATTCACATCCTTACTGTATTTGCATGGTTGTTTTGCCTATGTGACAGACTTGCATTAGGTTAACATGTCACTTTATTGTATTTTATTCTTCTTTCTTGCCATGCGTTGATTTTGTTATATTGATTCTCTATCTTCTGGAGAGAGAATATGGAGCACCTGAGTCTAATTAATGTTGTACCACGTCCACGTAGATGGATATAGACGCTAATTAAATAGGCCGTGTGCTCCCATTCACATGCCAATTAAGCAGCTCATGCATAATTGCCACAAAGGAAAAATTATCCAAAAAAGGTTAGTGTTCTATTTCAGCGTAATTGTAAAGGTAAGGGTGAAAGTACCTCGTTTCATTGCTCAATGTGAAATTTGAAGATCAAGTCAAAGTTCGATGATTTTTAGTTTCCCCTACATGTTCGTAAACATTTCTTTCTTCACTTTGTTTTGAACACCGCCATCATGCTTTTGTGCCCTACGGTGAAAATAAGATGAAATCAGATGATGCAAAAAAGAGAAAAAAAATAAACAGCAACACAATTTTATGGTGGAGCAATTTAGGACATGGAAGCTTGTAGAAACCATTAGGGGGTATATGAAAAAACTAATAAACTTATCAGTGTTAGACTAGAACAAAAAAAATTGCAGGTGGGTATATCAATACACCCATGAGACAGGTCGGGGGTTTGCAATTTTCGAAGTTTATAATAGCAATAATAGGTGAAAACCATGCATATTTCAAAAAAGGCTCAAGGAGAAAACAGGGGCTGCAGCAACTAACACGCGCACAAATTAACACAAGGGGGAGAAGGCTTTTGCTTTTCCAAATTGAATATAATAAAAAGAGTGAAGTTACATAACCTTGGTAATGGCACTGAGAAGGACGGATATAATCGTAGAACAAGAACAGTATGTGACATATATATGCTGCAGTGTGACTACAGGAGCTACGTGCACCATACTTGTATCTATATATAGATGGACTACTCGCTTGCGTAGAATAAATTCTTTGCTTCCTGTAAAGGCATCGAATAGATTATTGCCTCTGTTGATTATAAAGTGCACACCTGCAAAAGACCATTGGATATATTATTAGCCCTGCTAACACGAAAGCTGTAAAGAAACAAAAAGAAAAAGGTACTCTGCTGCATTACTGCTTCGTGAGAATGACGGAGCATGCATGAATCGTCACCAGAGCGTTTAACGATGATGTTTCTGTTTCCAATGTTCACTGGTAACTGGTTCTAGAAATTTAATCTTTGTCGAGAAAGTTTATGCCTCTCGTTGTGTTAAGTGGGGGGATCGCTTTGGCCCCTCCGTGAGCTCCGTTGAACACAAAACCACCTTGCCACAACGCGCTTCAATGCAACTTTCCTCCCTAGCGATTCTCTCTACCCTAAAAACTGCTGCGAAACTGGAGATTTCTAGCAGCATTGCGATGCCGTGCTGATAAGGAAGAATAATCATATGAAACAAAAATTAGACAAGTCATGAATGTATATGGAGGTCTTCTCTTTATTCAATAAACATATGTTTACACTTTACAGTAGAGATACTCCATGTATATCGTATATCAAGGGATGACAGGATCCTTTACTATTAAAGAACACCTAAAGGGTGTCGGTTCTCAACCTACACTCCAGCCAGATTGTTGAACCGATAGATTAGAAGTGTGAGATTAAAATGTACTCCTTCCGTTTCAAAATAAGTGTCATTCTAGCCTCAGGTACGGGAATTACAGAAAGATAAAAAAATATAGAGCGCTGAAAACAATGCACAGTGAAGGAGGAGATAAATAGAGAGAAAAATGCATTAAAAAGTGAGAATGATATCTATTTCGGAAAAACTGATGTTGCTAAAATGACACTTAAAGTGGAATTGAAGTGAGTAAAAACAAAATTTGTTGGACATCTTACAGAACGCCAAAAGGGTGCCGGTTCTCAACCTAATACTGCAGACAGATTGTTGAACCGATAGCTTCGAAGTGTGAGATTAAAATGTAAAACAATTTTTTGGACATCTAACAGGAGTATGGAACTAATATTGTTTGTCGTTTTCACAAACCGATCTTCACCTACCCACAATAGAGAGCAATAAATTAACATCAGGTGGTAATAAAGTCTCATTGCTTTTACGGGACTAAAGTCGTAGGCTATCACGCTGTCCGATTGCTTTGTGTCATCCTTGGCTATGGACTGAGAATCATTGGAAATGACACCTCACTTCCTTATCAGCGTGATGTTTTACACTTTTGGTTAACCTGGCTGAGGAGATTCCTACTGATGAAGTCAAACATCTTGACTTATTATTTTTTACACTTCAAGAATGAATTATACTATAATGTACATTGCATTACCAAACATTACGGTAAGTTTATAGATGTTGAGTTTTGTTGTTATCGATTTCTTGATGTGTCACGTCTCTAGGGGTGAGAAGTTGCCTTTTATAGACTAGTAAAGGTTGAATCGATGGAATGTCACCGTTGTTTCGTGAGCATAAGAACATGATACACTTTTTACATGGAAGTGGTTAATTTGAGAATGATAATTTTTTTTTGAAATTACACAGTATAACTCAGACACTCATAATGCACGTGCAGTCACCCTATAAATGCACATAAGCAAATCCTATCCCTTTGAGCATCTTTGAAAACTGAGCCAGCAAATCCTCGAGTTTGACGAAGTTACTAGCGTCTCGTTGTCGGCGGCCACGTCGCCTACCGCTAAAAGCACAAAACCGTTAAATCCTTAAAAACTCGCTCTCACGAGGAGTCGAACCCAGGACCTAAGAGATGTTACTCGGATGCCTTAACCACTAAGCCAAAACCTCTTTCACTAGAGTGATAAATTTTTGGACCCCTGCTTGGTCAGTAATGACTATGTGTTGTTTTTGTTGTCCTAAGCACTTTCTTTTTTAACTGCATGCTGAATTTATTAATGGTAAAACAAACGGAATATCTCATATCTCATTTGTACCGGCGTCTCGAGACCATGACTTCAATACTTACTGATACACACGAGCTGTTGATGGGCATCTCCGGGGACGTATAGCACTAATTTCTGTGAAGATTGTCCAACCTTTCGGCACGGCTAGGAGAGCAATTGACTTGAGTACCCCAAAAAGGACTTTAGCAGTTTGCATGAGCCGTGGGATCAAACATAGAGAATGACTAGATTCCAAATTTGTCAACTACTAAGTATATTATTTTTAACATTTTTGTAAAATGTTGAAAAAGTAGAAAATGTTGAATTTTTGAAAAATAAAAATAAAAATAAAAATATACCCATATGGAATTTTATTTTGTTGCATTAACTTTAGGGATCATGACGGTTCAAGCGGAATCAAAAACAGAGTTATGGTTTGTGAGAAAAAATCAATTTAAAGTTTTGAATCTCATTTTAATTCTGCCCTCCAATCAAAAAACACCACATATCACTCAAGGCTCACTATCTCTCCCCTCTTCCCACCCACGCGTCCAGGACCACCATCCGTTGCTGCCTTACAGATATCTTAAAGTGTGCTACTCGGAGCTCCAAATAACGCACATTACATATAAGAATATCAATTAGAAACTCCCACAATTAATATTTTGGAAGTAAAATTTTAGAAACTCTTAGAGATGCTATTAATAAACTTTTCTAATCGAGGATGGGCCGTCTCCCGAATGGTTAGGCACTCAGCGTCGGGAGCGCGACCACCCGGGTTTGATTATTGGAGTTGAACTTGGTCGTCACCGGGACTTGTTCTCGTAAAATTTTGCCAGTGCCTCTATGCGTTATGCAACGCCTTTAGTGGCGCACTTGGAGTTGATGGTTTCTCGTGATCTCTGAAAGGACATGATATTCGATGTTGAGTGTAGTTATAGATTTGACATGTCATGTAGTTTGTGTTGTGGTGTGAGTGAGTGTTTACGCACATGCTACAACTAAGAGGCTTAAAAAAAAGACTTTTTTTTTCACCTAGTTTTTTTAGTTGAAAGAAGATTATATTAATTTGTAGCTGAGCATATATTCATGTTACAAGCACTTTGTCAAACAGAGAGATTACATAGAGATGTAATCAGCATTTATTTCCAAAACTGAATTCCGAACCTATATAAAAATTCATATAGATGACTACACAAACGAACACTCAGCAAATATACTGAGAACAGATGCTCAATGAACGGCGGCTAACATTCCTGTAGACGGAATTGAGCATAATCTTCTTCTTTGATCTCATGTCTTCTTCTTCATCCTTCTTCTACCGAAGAAGAAGAAAAGTAATCTCAATCTTCTCACTAGCCCTCCATCGTGATCGGATCTAATCACGACCAAGAAAATAGAGAATGGGCCGGAGAATTTTATTCTGTGGCGGCAACATCATCTCCGCCTGGATATTGTCGTTCGGAAACCTAATTCTCCATGATTTCGTGAAGTTGTTGACATCGCCGCCGCCATCATCTCAACGAAATCGTCATAGAAAAATCATATCCATCTTACCATATCGCCGTAGCTGGCGAGGAATAGGAAGAATCAAATTCTCAATACCATAACTCGGCATGGAGAAGACTTGAACCTTATCTAGGACTCGATCTACTAAAATTTATTGGAGACTGATGCTCACTCCTTCTGGCCCGCGGCGATTGTTGCTGGAGACGGGAAGGTAGGGGGACCAACGGTGGTGGGGCGGTGAAGAGGCGGCTAAGTTTTTTTTTTTTTTTACCCAGCAGAAGAGGTAGGAGAGGTTAAAAAAGAAGAAGAGACTTTTCGAATTCGAATGGGCCTAACTTTCCATCCTCTTTTACCTGGCCCGCAATCTGTTTTCTGACCTGGTTTGCTGAGGCCCAGCCCACTCCCGCGCGTCCTCCCTCCTCCCTCGCGCACCCCCGCCGTCGTAATGGTGCCTCGATAGGTCTGCCGCCCCAAGCCCCGGCGACCTCATCCGCGCGCTCGGCGTCTCGCCGGAGACCACCTCCGCAGAACCGGTTGGTTCTCCGTCCACCGCCCTCTTGCGCGTCGGCGCTCAGCTCCCTCCCGTCGGCCACTAGTCCGGGCCAAGATGCTGGGCTTCTCTACTGGCCAGCTGCTGGTCATCCTCGGGGCCTGCTCCGTCATGATGAGTAAGAATCCACGCCCCTCCTTGCACTGCCGTGCTATTCTGCTTCTCTCTCGCTGTTGCCTTCAGTCTCGATTAGCGATGTCGCTCGCGCGCGTGGGGAACGGTTCTTGTGGGTTGATCTGGTTTCCCTCGCTTTTGTTCTTCAGAGCCCAGCGACATGGTGAAGATCGCGAGGACGGCGGGGAGGATGACCGGGAGAGCGGTGGGGCGCCTCATCGTGGCGCGCCGGCAGCTGGACGAGATTTTGGGGCAGTCTGCGGCCACCAAGGTACCTTCTAATTAAGTCCATTTAAGCGCCGGTGTCGATTTTTTCGGTATGATGTGTGAGACTGCCTTGAAGAACGTTGATGATTCAACGAGTTGAATGATCATCCTTGTGAGCTGCTCTGTTCTTGGCTGAATTGGGCACTTCGTAGTTGTCTGTCCATTTCCTGAAGTTTTCTCGATGAAACTGGCAATGTAAAGTATCAGTAGGGGAATACTTGTGTTCCCTAGGAAAGGACTAATCACTTCAAGCAGATTTTAGAACTTCTTGCATAATACAGCTTGATCTTGATTGATTCTCTTGATTTGTGCAATAATGTAATGACATGCTGGCTGTATAGAAAATTATGCTGGATGAGCTCCTGTTATGTAAAAAAGCTATTTTCTCTTGAAATCTAGGTGGTTCCTCGCATAGTTTGTGAGATAGTTTGCCAGCTATTGCACAGAACTTGGTGGAGAATCACTGAATCAACCATAAAAGAAATGCATAGTTTCAAAAAAATGAACTTGGTGTAAAATGCGGGTCATACATACAAGAAATTGGTGCCTCTGTATACGTTAGTAAACTGCAGACCCTCTGTAATTGTGATACAATTTCAGCAGATGGGATGATTCATGGATGCTTACATATATGCTTATAGTTCGTGATGTTCAGTGTATGTGTGAAATCCACATGGTGGGACTCATTTTGTGTACTACTAATGTTTCTCCTCTTTTGTTCAGGTTCATAAGGAGCTTAAAGAAGCTATGACACAGTTAGACACAATTCGTTA
This sequence comes from Eragrostis curvula, assembly GCA_007726485.1. Classification (NCBI taxonomy): domain Eukaryota; kingdom Viridiplantae; phylum Streptophyta; class Magnoliopsida; order Poales; family Poaceae; genus Eragrostis; species Eragrostis curvula. Next base: position 21,395,563 of record CM017440.1, on the reverse strand, counting down.
TGAAGTCCAGAGCTTATCTAGATTAACTCCTGGCCAGTTTACCACGAGGCAGCATGACACAGGTAATTACAACCTTAGTTTGTAATAAGTGGTGATTATTATCTTACTCTGCAATAGAATCACTTCTCTTTGTTTAATTAGATTTCCCAATGGCATATTTGAATAAATTACCTCAATAATCACCTTTGACTATTAACACTTAGGATCAGGCATGGCTGAAGCAGGGAAATCTGATGCCTCTGATGGTTCTGTAACTAAGGTATTATTACAAATCATTAACTTTGAATTGTCATGAGTACTTGAGGTCTGACAATGGTTAGATTTTAATGGATCTAAAGCATTTATGCCACAACTTCACAAACTATCACAGAACAACAAGTGCTTTTTGCCAAACTATCACAAAACTATGGACTTAAAACGCAACTTCAAGATACATATTTTCATAGATTCACAAAAGCATGTGTTTTTTCTGAAAATTGTGGCTTAAATTTGTAGGTCTGCGATAGATCATAGATTTGTCATAGTATGAGTATTTTTGCTAATTTTACTTTCTCAAAAATACCATGATATACTTCTGTAGCAGATGAGACTTATTGGCAGCGTTCTATTATGATAGTCGGTCTTTTGCAACTGTTTCATTACCTAGGTTGATGTGATCCATTTTTTTCATGTGATAGCCCTCTGCATGCACATCATGAAGCGATCATGAGAAGGATATGTTATTTTGCTTTATTTTGATAAATCTCCTTCATGTTTGTCTAAACAGAGTTATCTATGTTATGCCCACTAAATGATGTAAACGTTTTTCAGTGCATGGCTTCCACCGCACTTTTTAGAACTTGACTTTTCTGTTTCCGTCTGTGTTAAGAAATATACTTAATAGGATTTGCAATGACTATGCAGCTAGAAGCGTTTCGACATGAAATTCGAAGTATAATTCGTGATGAAATTGAAAGCTTTTATAAAACAAGGCCAGATTCCATAAAAAACTATGGTAATGTTTCTTGTTTACTTTAATGCCTTCGTTATGTCTTTCTGACTATTTCCCGATATTTGACTAATGAATTCTTTACCAATGTATAGCGTGCTCTACTGATGCCAGGAAATTGGATGTGTCTGCTGACCCTATGGCACTAAAATCCAAGGTGTGATGATATCATTTTTTCAGTTGCAACGAAAACACTGGTTTACTAATCACTACTTGTTTGGTCCTGTAGGATATGAAAATGGCTAATACAGGTTCTACAGATCTACACAGTCAAGCAGTGACTTATGCACGGTTATCTGAAACCCCAGGAATTAAGACAAGTTCTTCTTTGAGTGGAAATAGTCAAGAGGAATTCAAAGAGAGTGGTGGATTGCTAAATGTACTGCCAATATCAGCTGAAAGTGCTGGATTACTTCCAAGCCGTTCAGGTATGTATAAAATCAAAACTTCTGAATTGATGTGTGGAAGGGAAGAGGTCATTTGCTTGTTCTGCCTGTATAATAAGCATATAGCCTTAACTCAGGTCCCAAGTGTGTTACAACGCAGAGGTGGGAAAACTCTTCCATTTTTATATGAAAAAAAAAACTCCTAAGTCCAAATCTTTTGATTTTGCTAATACAAATTTATTTCAATGTATACTACACTTGTTCGGTGCACCTGATGTTCCCATAAAACTTTCTTGGTGGAACATCTATGCTTATTTTCTTGTTATCTTTCAGATTATTTATAATATCAATATATGTGTGTTTCTCTTTGTTCCGCCATTGCATGCTGAACATAGTCTTTCGAATTGTTGTATCTAATAAAGTGACCGTGAAGGCTAGTTTTTCTTTACCAGGGGATACTAGCTCACTTTTAGTTGTGTACAGTTTTTAAAAAAATCATTTCTGCAATGTGCAGGGAATTTCCCTGGTTCTCTGTAATTATTTATTTCATTTCATCTGATACTTTTTTCATTCTAGTTTTATGACACAGCAACTGTGTCTGTTTCAATACAACGCAATAAAGTTTGATTTTCTCTCTGTCTCTTTCCACAGGTGAACCAACAGGCTCAGACCTTGTGCTGGAGGCTGTGCTTGAAGCCGAGGTTGCAAATAATGCTAAAATATTTGTCTCACAACCACCTCCTGATCAGTTGCCGAAGGAGTGATGATAATGATGTTCTTGAAGTATAGGTTGCCAATGCCAAGAACACTGAACAGTTTGTTTCATGGCCTCACAATCAATTAACCGTGGCATGATGCCAGTAGCTTGTGATCTGATGATAGGAATGGTTGTGCTGCTGTAAATTTAACTCGTCAGTTTGAAGACTGCTCTGATAGCTGAAGCTTAGCTATCTTGATCTCGGTGGCACTCACGCTCTATGGAATTCAGAGTGGAGGAATTTTGAACTGTTGACTGGTACATATGTTGTAATTTTTGGGATGTTGTGTTGGGCATTAGGACTGTTACGACCCAGCCAGAATGTTGATGCATTGTGATAAATAGAAGTTGCAATCCAAACTTTGTTGTTGTCGCATTGTCACTTAATTTGCGGAGATTTTATTAAATTTTAACCTGACCTGAATAGCAACAAGAAGGTTGAAGCATCGTAAAAATAGGTGTTGCAACAAAGAACTTTGATCGAGTTGTTGCATTTTGGGATATTGACATTGGAGCGTTTGTTCATGTTCAGGTCTGGGCCACGATTTCTCGTGTTGCCGAAGAGATTTATTTTTAACCTGACCCGAGTCTAATTTTGTAATGTTATTGCATTTTTGACTGAAATGCTGCATCTTTTGTCATGTGGATGAAAGGATTTTGTCCCCAGACGAGTGGTGATTTCCAAAATTGACAGTTACTTGACGAAACCTTAATTTCCTGCGTTTTAAGGGTGAGAAAAATGGTACTAGCGATTGTTTATGCAACAAAGAAAATTAACGGCTGGATCTCACATCTTTCCAGATGAACGGCTGGATTTCGCTTAGCAAGAGCCATCCATCCACAGAAAAAACCCAATCCAAAACCATCTCTCGTCTTATCCCAAACAGCAGAGCGCACCCCCTCTCCGCAAGCAGAGCAGCCGTGAACATGTCGCCGGTCACCGCGCTCCTGGCGGGCACGGCTGCGCCGCCGGCCTTCTCCTCCTTGGCTTCCGCGGCGCCGGCCCGGCACGCCCGCCCTTCCGTCGGCTTCCCTCTTCCCGGCGGCGCGCGTGCGACGGCGCTGGCGGTGGAGTGCTCGTCGCGGCCGCAGAAGAAGGGGACCAAGCACCACATGAAGACGCGGCCCAAGAAGACGGCGCCGTGGGACGTCAAGCGCAAGCCCACGCAGTACAAGCCGCTGCCGCCGCTCCCGCCGGACTGGACGCTCGTCGCCTCCAGCGCCACTGTCGACGCCGAGGGGGCGCCGGAGAAGGCAGCACCCGTCCTCGAGCTCGCCGCGGCCGCCGCCCCCGCCGCCGCGGACTGAGGTGGTGAACGTGTTCCATAGCGTTTACTCTTTCCCTGAACTCTTTCCGTATACTATGTTTCTTGTTTGAGATTATCAATTGCTGGCTGCTGCCCTCGTTTGTGATTATGCTAGTTTCAGTTCAGTGCATTGCTCGATGAATTTTTGGTTCCTTGCTGTGTGAAACTCAGCTCTGCTTTGTCCATTTTGATTCTGTGTCTGCCATCACGCTGCCGCCTATGAGGCACTAGAATGTTTAGCAGTTCATGGTCATATTGGTATGCCATAGGTTGATTGAACTTCAGACAGCACTGCTTGGTTGACTTATGATGAAAATTTCAATACAATGTTCAGCGGCAATTAGTCTGATAGGCACCTCTTCTGAGTTGTTAGCCACATGTGCTGAGATGATAACTTCAGGACCAGGCACTAATCCATTCGTTGGAAATGGATACCAACACCAGGATAATACAATAAATGGCATCAACAACAGCCACTGCATACATGATTGTGAGTGAGGTGCCGTTTGGAATGCAAGAATTTGAGTTCTGCGGAACGCCATACATGAATGTTCTGTTTTCAAAGAAAATTGGGAAGAATTCATGCACATCCCCTTACATCCTAACCAGCGCCATTTGGATCAAGATATGTTTGGATTGCTTTTTCAGGAACCTTTTTTCCCCCTAAGAAACAGGAGGAACAAGCGCCTACTGGTTATATAGTTGAATCACTATTCACTAATAAAAGGACTAGACAAGCCTAGAAGTATGGTAGAAGAAAATCAGAAGAAAGAAAAGAGTCTAGCCATTCTTTTGTAAGACTTATGAGTCTCCTCTCTATGGAGAACCAACTTTTGCGGTGACTTTATTGTGTGAATTTCTACACAGAATAACATCTGTTTCACTCTGTTCGGTAGCTGGGCAGGTGCTCTTGGAGCGCTGTCTGTCTGGTTATGGGCTCTTACATTACGTGCTCCTGTCACAGTGTCATGGTCGTGGCGCGGCAGAGAGATAGTAGTACATATGAATATGATCTAACTAAGCACATGCTGGGAAAACATCTACTATCTAACGTGGCTGGGTTTTAGGAAGAGCATGTTGGGAAAACATCTATATCTAAAGTTGCAGAACATGTTGGGATATGCACCTTCGATTTTGAAAAAATAAAAAAAATCAAATACCGAATAAATTCCAAAAAATCAAAAGCTTGAAGATAAATGAGATCTTAATCAATGTGGCACATGCAAATACCAAACTTAATCACAGTCACATTGTTTCACACGAAACAACTGAACACAAATCCATATGTTCCTTATTACAGCCTAATAGTAAGCAAACCTATGATGCACAAGCCTCATTACTGTCACTTTACTGTCATACAGAATGATAGAACGAGTTAAGGAAACAGAAAACCACACATGAACAAAACATCTATTCATTGATTTTAATAATTACAACGGTTGGATCTAAAGAGAATACACTCCTACGTAGGATAGAAATTGTAAAGAAATTGTAAATTTTGAGGTGCATTATGTTTTCTATTAAGTTTAGATTCATTAAACTGAAAGTATTTTTTTTCATGTTATACAATTTTTGGATATATACCACCAAGTTATATGCATGGTTATAAAAAAATGTTGAACTAAAAAATGTGAGGTTCAGTTGTCACATTAGCTAGGTTGCTGATACAAATGCTCCCTTCAATATTTATTTGATGTAATTAGGAGATACATGAAATTATTTGAATATGGCAAATACGAGGGACATCTCAACGTGGTGGATACAGCGTGGCAAACCTTCTCTTTCTTGGCTGAGATTCCTTCTTCTCGTCAGGCTTCTTCTTCTCCTCCTCCTTCTTCAACATAGGAGGCTTCATCTCCCCATAATACATAGGCATAGGAGGCTCCTTCTTATCCCCATCCTTCTTATCCCCATCAGGCTTCTTCTCCATAGCCTTCTTGTCCTTAGGGGGACCAGAGTACACTATCGTTTCAGCAAATTTTCCTATGCGAAATGGGCCAGCGTGTCATAATCCAGACTATGGTTGTGAGCTCACCACCACGGCTGAGCGGCCTCGCGTGGGATTCTCTGCTGCATCGACTGCCCGCATACAGCAGCTTATCCACCCATACGTCGAAGATCAATTCCAACTTCTCGTGCATGTTCAATCTTTTATTTTCAAACAGCAAAAGGCCAAGTCCAGCTGCGTCTGAGATAAGGCGTTTATTCGCATTGCCTTGACCCCAAAATAATCTGTCCTCATTAAGCTTCATTTCGTGCAAGATCTCTGCAAGCTTCTTCTTCCTATCGTTATTCCTCCGATGAATCTCCTCTAAAGCTCTGCATGTTACCTCGAACAGGCTGCGGAGCACAAGACCCGGCAGCATGTGTCGGCGCACAGCGACAAGGAACATCAGGTATTCCGATAGCGCCTCAATCGCCTCAACATATTGGCCCCATTGGCCTTGGCGTATGATTTCTAGATCGGTGCAGGCTGAAACGAAAATGCACGTGACGATGTGCCATACCAGGATGTCCTCCTGCAATTCACGGCCGAAAGAGGGCCGGTCATCGCGTTCAAATGCCTCGGGACGTCTCTTCACTGCCACATCTCCCCAGCGTGTTGTGATGTCCAGCATGGTGTATGGATCGTTAGGCGAGTGCCCAGGAGGGGAGCCATGCCTCGGCAATCTCTGTCGTATTCTTCGGAACAACTGCTTCTTGACATTTGGGGGGAGCAGAGACAAGTACCTCGAGTCCTCCAGTCCAATCTTGGCCAGCAGCCAGCTGAAGATGCCCGCCATGCCACCAGTAGCACGGCGGCTGCACTCGTCCAGCAGGTTGTACCGTCCGATTTTGCCTGACCACTTACGATATCTCCTTGGATCTTGACGAAGCAGCAGTTTGGAAGGATCCAGCGACACGGCAATGCGACGGAACCAGCGCCACCACCCACCGTACAGGAGAAGTCGAATCCTTGGCGGAAACCGACACTCCATGTGTGTACGCCCAGGTCGACCCTAGGGCCCTCACCAGCCATGCCACATCCGACACCAAGGAAACAGCCAGCAAGATGTAGGTGATGATGATGTCAGTTGTCTTGAAACAGTCCTTTGGAAAGAGGCAGAACATCAAGGCGACAGCGGCCGTGGCTAGCGGCGAGAGGAGGCGGATGAGGTAGCCTCCCCAGGTGTGGATTGCGGCTGCCTTGGTGTAGAGTATGTCGTACATGAGGGAGAGCTCCATCTCCACCACGTCGCACATACTACTCCACTCCATGGAGAAGATCCTCTCGCTGATAGGAGGGGAGGATGATGAATCATCATCCTCGATGGAAGAAGAATCATCGACCATGGCACGCCGGCAGAAATGGAACAGGTTTTGAGCAAGAAGCAGGGCATGGTCATCGTCGTCGTCAAGCACCCATCTCTCCGTATGTGCGACGACAGAATTGCCTGACCATCGTTGCTGTTGCTGAATCTCACTGGAGTCCCGGATGTTGCTCAAGTCGCCCCTCCATAGAACGATTGTCCTCTCGACATACTTGGCAACACCGACGGCCAACATGATCACAGATGCCGGGAGCAAGTCCCCGCTGTCACCAAGATATATGTACTTATACAAGACGTAAGAGGTCCCAAAGGCCTTAAGAGGGATCTCCACCGCTTGACGCAAGGAGAGCTTGTTGTCCTCGAGAGCGTAGGAGCTGATGTTGTCGGGGAGGCCCAGATGCAGTGTTTTAAATAGCGGGCTAAGGCTTTTAACGGTTGATGTCCACAAAAGCTAAGAAAGGCTATAGCCCGCTATAGCCACAGCTAAGCTTACTTAGCGGTTTCACTTTCCCTCAAAAAAAAAAAACTTAGCGGTTTCACAATATCATTAAGAAATCACTAAATAATTAGACATAAAACATGATATTAAGAAATTTTCATGGGCTAACATAGAAAAATAGCTTCATGTCTTCATTGTTTCATCATTCAAAGTTTTAAACACCTTGATTTACTTGACTAAATCATCTTTTAAAGTTCTAAACATAATGAAAAGCTTTATGCCTTCATCACACCACCATTTAACGGGCTAAATCACCTTAATTTAGCGGATTTAGCCGGCTATAACTGTGGCTATAGCGGGCTATGATGCTTAGCGTTAAACGGAACTTAGCTTAACCTCTTGTCTTTCCAGAGGCTATAGCGGGCTATAGCGGTAGCTATAGCCGGCTATTTAAAACATTGCCCAGATGCAGCAGCCAGGAAGGCGTTGATGTCTGGGTCATTGAGTTCCTAGATGGGAACAAATGGAGACCACATGGGGGAATCAAATTGATCGACGGCAGCACTTGCGTAAATTTGACTCGATCGTGGAAGGACTTAAAAGTTTTTTTTTAATGAAGAAAGGAATTACCGGTTTCGAGAGTACGTTTACACTCGAGCTAGCTAGTATCCTGGAACTTGGAACCCTTGCATAATTTGCTCGAGCTCGGTGATGCCACCTGCCTTTAAGTGGAGGCCAGAGAATAATGCACATGATGACATGAAGGCTTCATTAATATTGTTTGCTCTGTCCATCCGGGGGCATGTAAACTGGATTAGAACCTCTGCCACTCAGAAACGCAAAAGCCGCCGGCAGGCAGCCCCACCGGCACCCACCGACGGAGCTCATCCCAGGCCATTCGCTGGATGCCGAGTGATGTGGCTTGACCAGTAGCACAAAATGACAGGTCGAATTGATGTGGCTGGACCAGTACCGTTCCCCGTGTTTTTTTTTTGGGAGATTCGTTCACTGTGAATATGAATGATTGCGCCGCTGAATGTTTGCACGGCCCATCGGAATTAGATCAGAAGTAACAAAAAATCACGCACGGACAGGATCAACTTAAGAAAAGTACGTAGAAAAAAAAAGATGCTGTCTTGCCAGCAAGGTTTCATAACCATCTAGGTAATTAGATCTATGATATGACAAATTGAAATACAAACCAGGGTCGTAAAAACACAATAATCACTTCACTTTATTAACCAGCCACATGTCAATAGCCCACTGGCCCTGCACATAATAGGTGCAGGGCGCCCAGCACATAATAGGTGCAGAAACTCGTAGCAAGGTGTCTTTCATTGTTGCTGGTACAATGAAGACTGTTGGCTTTACACAAGACAAGACAAGTTTGATTGGTTTGTCAAGAATGATCGAGGCCCCTCTTGTTAGCGACTATGATTCTAAGAATCCAGCTTTTGGATTGTGATTTTCATGGTCTGAGATTGTGGATTCTGTATGATAAAATCTGAAAGGTGTTTGTTTGTCTGGATTCCACAACCAGCTTATAGATCATTTCAGTCACTTAAAGCGGGGTTTAAGTGGTAAATAGGTAAATATTTGTGTCACAATCCAACAAAAACTAGTCCTGAGCAGATTGTGGATTCTATCTCGGATTCCGATCCAGATTATAGAATTCAGACTCAAAATCTAACCCTTTGTTTCAGCTTCTGCTTTTAGAATCCAGAATTCAGAATCAGAAACTGGAACAAAGGGGCCTGAGACGAGTGTACCGAAAGATAGAAATCCAATAACTGATAGGACCGCGGATATTGATGTACTACTAACCACGCAATCACGCAGGCAATCATGCTAGTTTTTAGATATTGGGGACAATGTAACAGGTACACTGTACGCAATTTTCATGACTCAAATTCTTTTGATAACTCATGTTATCGGTTCGTACAAATTTGCAGTCTAGTATGTTGGAAATGGAAATAAGCAGTGAGGGGAATCGGATGAAAGCGTCAGATATCCTCTATGAGATTGGTTGTAGGAAAATTTCTATCGTATACCAGATAGAGGGTATAACAAAGTTTTTCTTTTCCAAAAAAAATATTCATAGTTGAGTGCAATTCTAATCATTGGCTCAACCGTATGTACTAGAACGGATCCTACTTTTGCTTGCTATCCTATCATGGCTCATATATTTCGAGTACATGAATTGTTTGTTTCTTTTTTTTTTCTACGTCAACTACTCGGTCCACATGCATCCAGCTGCCATGCATTCCTAGTAGAGCCCTGCCCCTTGATCTAGACCCGACATGCAATGCGACGAACAAGAAGCACTCACTGATCGTCGTCCCCCATCCGTTAGCTGCTCATTCGAAATTATGATTCAAGCAGGAACATCACTACAAATTCCAATTTTCCACCGCCACGTTGTTTCTGGCCACACAACACTTTCCATGTATCATATTAAGTAGTATAGTTCTTGTTGGACCTTATTTCTGGAATCCACGTGTTTACCGTACCAATCACTGGATCAGTAGTTGGTACACACGAACAAAATGTTTTATTGCACATACACGAGTATATATATTACATCATAGAGGATACATATCATGGTTTTAAGTTACAAACCAGACAGGGGCTAGCGTACTAGCCGGAAAGCAACGAACTTGAAAGGGAAACACACTATGAAACATGAACACCACAGGCAAACTTGAGCAGACGTCGACCCTACTCGTCATTATCGTCACCAACGTCTTCTCCTTCTTCATCTTCCACTGAAGGGGATAGCAGCAAGAGTGAGTACATAAGGTACTCAACAAGACCTACTCTACTCAAGGGTAAGTATATATGCATATTTAGTCTTAGCAAGGAAATAAGCTATATGGTTCATTTGCAGCAAAAGCCTTTTATGCAGGGTTCAGCAGTCAAGAAAATATAGATAAAAATATAGAAGATTGGTAGTTATATTTTAGTTGGTTGGCCCTGCGGGAGAATGAATCGATCCCGCCAGTTCCCAAGTTTCAATGGTCATAGCGACCCGGCACACATGCCAACACTTCCAAAAATACGGGCATCTATACACCCACTCACACGCCAAATGATAAGAGAGTGGCTAATCAATGTGACGCACATGAATGTGCCAAATGCCGTGACAGTGTCCAATCGATTGAATTTTACTCTGCAAAGCTTGTACATCTTTCCCCATAGGCTATGCACTTTTACGCGGAGAGTAACATAACGCCTTATCCATCTTCTCCGAGTAGTCCCACAAGTTCACCATGGAGGCTTGGGGCCCAAGGATCAAGCACAAGGTCATAGTGTGCGGGGATTTTACTCCCAAATAGCCGGCAATACTGAACGTTCACATCATCACTGTAACTTCCCCAACCATCCGCTGCTCTACTAGCGGTCAGGTGAAGATTACTTGCAGGAGTACCAAGAAGGTAGGAAAAGGTCATGCCCATCCAGGTTCTATGGTTATACGGTAAATCATCATGTATACAGTCACAAGAACCGGTCCTTATATAGCCGAGCAAGCACTAGATCCCACAGTAGGGGTCTATCACACCAACATCAAATCACTAGTGGCCTTGCTCGCAGTCCACACATCCCATCACCGTCACCATCATCTTCATCACCCTAACACAGTTGTGCTACTCCCACCCCATATATCAACACGCACCACCAAACTCATTTGACGCATTTCTAAAAGTAATTAAGTGAGTAAAGGTGTGGAAATATAGAAACATTGCAAGAGGTCCTAAGCGTACTAGTAGCAAGGTAATTATGTCATCATTAAATAAGGGTATTAAATAATGACGTATCCTAGGGTTATCAAGGTGACAGGTAAACAAGGGTAGACAAGGATTTAGATATTAACGCCTAATAAGTAACAGACATCAATATCAATAAGCAAGTAGGATCATAGCTACACAAGCAGTAAAATAACAATTAATGCATAGTAATTTAGATGGCCCCATAGGTGCGATGCGAAAACAATAGGATCAATCATGATCAAGGAATAGTAGAGCTTGCCTTCGAAGTCGGGGTCGGATTCCTCCTCGTATCCCTTGATCTCAGGGTCATCTTCGTGCTCCTCGTGGTCTACACGTAACCAACGCTATGTAAATACTAGTGTATAAATAAAACAAACTAAAAGCAATAAATGAAGATTCAAATAAGAGCCAAATGAAATAAAATAGATAGATCAGAGGAGTTTCTGGAGAATCCAAAGGTAGAAATGGGTTCTAGAGATCATTTCCTATTTTCTAGAATTTTAGGGTTTTTTCCTACATTGGAAAAGGCTCGGAATAAGTTCTTGTGTACACTAGGTAGTGTGGCGATAGCAATTCCTGTGCAGCTGTGTGACTGACAGATGAGACCCAGAGGTCAGTAGCTCGGGTGCACGGGCTCACGGTGAACCGGGCCCGTGTGCAGTGCGCGTGCCTGCGGTCCACTGGACCGGGTGCATGTGCGTGCGCGGGTGTGAGCTGCGCGGTGGCGTGCGGCTGTGCGCGGCGGCAGCTCACCGGAGAGCTCGCCGCTGGCGCGTGTGCAGCTCAGTGAGGGTGACGGAGCCGCCATGATGGTAGAGGGAAACATGGCGGAGCTCTGGACGTGATGCGTAGGTGCGGAGATGACCGGAGCGACGATGGCGGCTCGCCGGAGTTGGGTGGCGACGGTGCAGCGGCGGATGTGCAGTGCGGCGGCGCAGAGCGGCGCTCGATGCTCGCACTATTGCGGCCCAGGGCCTGGTGATTGGTGATTTCCAGGAGGTTCGCGAGGTCATGATCTACACAATGGGATAGTGGGTTGAGGATGAGGGAGCTTGCCGGCGAGGAATTCGGCGGCGGCCGGAGTTAGGGAAGAAAGGGTAAGACTTCAAATTGGAGGGAAATGGAAGCTAATGCTCATCGTGAACTAGTCTTGGGGGCGCGGTGAGTCAATGCGGAGGTCTAGGGGGTTTAAATAGGGGTGCGGCTAGCCGGAGCAATGGGAACGCGGTTGCAGTGGCGAGGACGCGCGCGGGCATGCACGGGAAGATAAGCGCGAGGCTGGGGCTTCGGTACTCGTAGCATGGCGTGGAGCGGAGGGTCGCCGAGAGCAGGGAGGCTGCAGGGCTTTTGACGAGCTGCGGTGAGAGCTTGCAGAGTTTAGACGGCGGCGACGCACGGCGGGTCAAGGGCGGCGACGCGGTGCGGGTTGCGGCGCGCAGCTTTGCAGGCTGCAGAGCAGGGCGTAGGCGCGGAGGGTGGACTTCACGGGGGCGGAGGCGTCGCGGAGCGCTTGGCGGAGGTGCAGTGCGGCTGCGTGGCACGGCGACGCGGCGGCGGGCGACACGCGGGCGGTGGCGTGGCGCGAGGTTGGAGACGACACGCGTCGCGTGGTCTCGGGCCGGGCCAGGCTGGACTGGGCTGGCGCGAGGGGAAGGAAAAAGGCTGTGCGCAGCCCAGCGGAGCGGGGATATGAGGATGGGCCGGGGAAAAGTGGCCCAGAGAGAGAGAGGGAAAGGAAAAATGTTTAAACATTTCCCAGATTCGGTGAAAACCAAATAAATTCAAAGGAACTCCAAATCAGCTCAAATAAATTGGAGAAAATTTGTAAAATCAAATCCTAAGTCTAGAAACCATGTTGTCAAGTTCCATTTTTATTTCCTTTCCAAAATTCCCATTTTCTTTATTCTTAAGCTTAGTAAGTTTGAACTTTTATTTTCAAAAATTCTAAATGTGATCCTAAATTCTAAGAAAATTTTCCAGGGTGATTTTCATTAATTGTATTATTAAACTTGGGATGTCACAGTTCTGATCACAGCGCTCGGTTGGGTGCCGGCGGCTTGACCCTGTGGTCGGGCGAGTCCAGCTGAGTCGTCGCCTCGGTCTTCCACTGCCGATGCCCGGCGGGTTCTAGACCCGATCGACACGATAAGCTCGTGTCCGTACGACCAGACGTGCTGTGTGCCCGACTTAATTCGTTTGTCCCGGGCGCACATGCCCAGTAGATGCTTAGTAGTTTTAGTTTGGGCAAATCGACAAGTGGTGCATGCTAGCTTCGTCGCAGTGCACGCGCCTGACCCAAGCATTTTGATCCCTACCTTGGCCATGAGACACCAAATCGACTTTCTTGTTCTTGGACACTCTTCTTGTGGTGCACTGTGCTGGGCGTGCAGCATATTGTCGCGGAGCAGACGACGATAAAGTGTCAGGTCGACACGTCTTGGTTAACTGGAAAGCAACAAAAAGACCAAAAGAGTATGGAGGTCTGGGCATTTCGGACACAGAACATTTTGGTAGAGCATTGAGGATGCGATGGCTATGGCACGAATGGATGTCAAAAGGGAAACCATGGCAGGGAATAGAGCTACCTTGCGATGACAAGGACAGGGCTCTTTTTGCGGCCTCCATCGAGATAACTATTGGAGACGGGTCAAAGGCCTCCTTCTGGCAAGATCGCTGGCTTGGCGACACGCCATTCATCGATCTTGCCCCGTACCTATACAAACTGGCAAAACTGAAGCATAGAAAGGTTGCGAAAGAGATAGAAAATAAAAGTTGGATCAGAAACTTGAGGCCAATTACGAGGACCTGATCAGTAAAGTAGTTTGTTGTTCTTGTGGTCCGCATTACTTGGCCATATGAACCCAATCCACCCCAGCTCTAGTCCAATAGGAGCCGACGCACCTCGTGCATCGCAAAAAAAATATCTGTTTGAAATTTTGTCTTTCTTTCTGGTTTGCTTTGAGTATATTTGTGGACGCCTTTCACTCAAACACTGTGGTCGCAACAATACAAAGCTACCTCGCAATTTCCCAGAATCTTCTCCCACGCGCCAAAGCAAGTTAGGCACACACAATCCATCTATAGTATGGTGAAGTGTGCATCTTTGCTCGTCACCCTCTCCCATTCTGCTTGCTGGAACTTCTCCTTCTCCCCTCAGACAGATTTGTGCTGTTCCGCTGCATCTCAGCTCACAGGCGTCTGGCTAAGGTTTGGTCCTTGTGCCGTTCTTCCGTGCATGTCCATATATTTGTTATCATGTTTGATCTCAGAATGGTGCTACGATATATTTATCAGGTCTTTGAATGGACGTCATAACGGGGGGCGCCGAACGCGGTCCTGAGCAAGCTGGGCGACCTGCTCACGGGGGAGTTCCAGCTGCAGGCGAACATCAGAGACGATATCATCTTCCTTACCGAAGAGCTTGAGTGCATGCATACTGCCCTACTCAAGATTTCCGAGGCTCCCATCAACAAGCCACCCGACGACCAGGACAAACTCTGGGCGAGGGACGTTCGGGATCTGTCCTACGAAATGGATGACTGCATCGACAAATTCATGGTGCGTGTTTGTCATACCCCATTTCTAGAATATGTTGTGTATCCTGTATCAGTCTTTGAATCAGTAGCTGATACGCACAAGAACACAGATAGGATAATCAAAAGCATACTTCGAATTGGAAAATGAGCATAATACCTGATATAGGACCCTTAGTGGCGGTACGACAAGGAAATATCAAAGTCCAACCAACCAGTTAACGGTGAAGCAGACAGCGGAAACCTTGGCCTAAAGCCACAAGCACGCTTGAGAGGCAGAACCGAAAACCCAAACGTCGTCGTCTTCTACGAAGTCTTCTCCTACTAAACCAACAATCGCAAACGCGTGAGTACATAAGGTACTCAGCTAGCCCTACACTACACAAGGGTATATATACATGCATACTTGGTCTTAGCAAGGAAAAAGCTATATGGTTTATTTGCAGCAAAGCAAGCTTTATGCAGGGTTCACTAAAGCAAGACAAGGATTCATAGATAAAACAGGGAATTGATTGTCAATATTTTAGTTGGTTGGCCCTGGGGGAGTATGGAGCCTTCCCGCCAGTTCCCACGTTTTAAGTTGGGCCTTCTGACCTCAGGGGTCGTACCAACCCGGCACACTTGCCATCACTTCCCAAAACACGGGCTGACTACAACCCACTCACACGCCAAGGAAAGAGAGAGATGGCTAATCCATACGTGCGCAACAATAATGTGTCATATGCCGTGACAACGTCCATCCGGATGAATTTTACACTCTGCAGAGGTTGTACATCTTTTCCCACGGGCTATGCACTCTTGTACGGAGAGTAACATAACGCCTAGTCCATATCCTCCGAGTAGTCTCATAATTCCACCACGAAATCACACTCAGGGGCTTGTGACATGAAAGGTCACACACTGGCACTGTACACCTGTAAAAGGGTACGTCATGCTCCTGTAACGAATAGCAGGATCCTGTAACACATACCAGGACGGGCGGCACTCCCGTAACCTATAGCGGGTTCCGCGAGCCGGAGCATAGGTACGTTTTCTATGTCCTTTTTCTGAGCTTTCGTTGCCTCGACTGGCCTCCAGATGGCATTTGCAAGAGTACCAGGAAGATAGGGTAGGTCCTTCCCATAGGGGTTCCGTGGTTGTACGAGAATCATTATGTTAACGGGCGTCAGAACCGGTCCTTATATGGCCGAGCAAGCACCATATCCCACACTAGGGGTCTATTACACCAACAACAATCCACTAGTGGCCTTGCCCGCAATCCAACCCATCCCATCATCACCGTCACCATCATCATCATCACCTAACACAGTTGTGCTACTCCCAACCCAGTATATCACGCACACCACCAAACTCATTTAACACAGTTGTAAAGCATATATGTGAGTAAGGTATAGCAATGTAGAAACATTGCAAGGGTCCTAAGCATTCTAGTAGCAAGGTAAAAAGTGCCATCATAGAAATGATGGAACTATCCTAGGGTTATAAAGGTGACAGGTAAACAAGGGTAAACAAGGATTCAGATATTCAATGCCTAAGTAACAGACATCAATATCAATAAGCAAGTAGGACCATAACTACGCAAGTAGTAAGATAACAAGTAATGCATGATACGAGAGTAAGCTCTATAGGTGTATTGCGAAAACAGTAGGTTCAATCATGATCAAGGAGATGTAGAGCTTGCCTTCACTACAGGCTTCTTCTTCACGTCCTCGTAATCCGGGTCTTCAGATTCCTTCCTAGAAGCTTGTATCTTCTGACTCGTATGTCGAGGTCGATGTCTTCAAGTCCTTCGTCGAAGCTCGTCCTTGAAGCTTGGGTCTTCTGAATCTCTTTTGAATCCCGCGTAAGCTAGCGTATAAAAGATACCGTATAAACAAACTACCGCGAAGGAAAATAAGATCGAGAAGAACCACACAAGATCCAATTAACTTCGATAAGAACCAATAGAACACCAAAGAAGACAAAAGGCACAAATCATGCATGATGCATTAGGTTTTACTTTGGGAGGATCTTATTATCTTAAGAGAGGCTAGTAGGGGTGATGCATCGGGCACTAGGGCTTTTGATGTAAATGAGAGATGCTAAACCATGATAAATGCATGCGGGTAGGTGTAGGTAGAAACAGCGTGTGTACGTGTTAGTTGTACATTGGTAGCATTACGGCTTTATATAGGTCGTAACCTATATAAAGGTTCATGCAACAACGTACAAGTGCAAGGTGTGTCACTTTAATTACCTACTTATATTAGGTTATTAACTAATGGTGATTAGCCATTAATTACTTACTAAATTGATTAATTACTAAGGTTATTCCACTAATTATTTGTCATGAGCTAAGCGCATGACGATGGCACGTGTACGTGATTATGCATGACATGGATGCATGGTTGCGAATAAAAGACAAGGATCAATCGATAAGATCAACTAGCAATTGAAATAACAATGAACAATAAATCCAATAACCTCCAGTGAAGGACCACATAAATACGAGAATAGTAATAAGCAACAGAGCTTGGTAGGGGTTGAGGGAAACCAATAGATTAAGGTCGATTGAGCGACGATTGAACTAGGTTTGGGTTGTAAAAGAGTTCCGATGAAAGAGGTTGCTAGGTTATGATATAGAGCGGTACAACAAGATTGGTTAAGCTCAACGCCAAAAGATAAACGAGCATTGATGTGCGAGATCGACATCACATGATTTACCGACATGGGATTTAGGGTATTAGGTTTCAAGGTGATACAACACGAAAGATTGGGTAGGTTTACTGCTAGCGAGTGAGGGTGTTTGTGCGACATACAAGGTTAAGGCGGAAAGATGTATTGTGATGAGGAGGGTACTAGGAGGTGAGGCAAAGAGATATTGCGTGACTGGTTAGGTTCAACGTTAGACGATAAAGCGGGTTGCTACAACATGCAAGATTGACGTTGCATAAAGTGGCGATACGGAAGAACATCCAAAGAGGGAAGATTATATGGTATTGACGTCTTGCTGGTCCATTCTAGAGCTCCAAGAGTAGTACCAAAGGGTACTATGCGTTTCTACGAACGCGTGGGCGCAAGAATCGCCCAAAACGGAGCTATGGTTGAAAAGATATAAGGATTTAAAGATTCTAGGGGCTTACATGCAATTACAGAAACATACCGAGGGCATATCTGTAATTACCAAAAGGATTTAGGGACTGAAATGTAATTACAGAAAGTTTAGGGGCCTTGGTGTAAAAAGACAGGGGCTAAAATATAATTACAGAAAAGTATAAAGTTGTTTCTGTAAAAAGACAGGACCTAAACATAAATAGAATAAAGATCAAGGGCTTATCTGCAAGAATACAGGGGGCTGGGGATTTTTAGGATTTCCAGAATTATTTTCCTATTGAAAAAGCATGGACCGAGTCCACGGGCTCGTGGACCGGGCGAGGGTCCCCTGGTCCACGATGGACCGGATCAATCTCGTGCGTTGGATTTTAAACAAGGGGCCGGGATTTAATGAAATAGAAAGGGTATGTTGGATCTAATCTCAACCGTTGATTGATAAATAGGCGGCTGTGGCTGCTCCGGCGAGATGAGTGGCGGCCGGAGGCAGCAGGGGCGGCGGCGCCATCCGCGGGCTCGCCGGAGCTTGCCATTCCGGCGCTCCGGTGGGCCAAACTCGACGGGATTTGGACTGGGAGAGAGAGGAGGGAGGCGCGAGCTCACCACGGGGCGTGAGGATGTCGCGTGGTGACGAGGACGCGTCCGCGACGGTGGGAGGCAGAGCGCGGCGACGACGAACGACGAGGTGGGTGTTCCAGTGGCGGAACAGGTCGGGGAAGAGGTTCGGGTGACGCAGCTCGTTGACGTGCAGCTCAACGTCGTTCTGTCGCCGAGGGAAGAGGCGGAGACGCACTTGGGTGAGGATGAGGCGCAGGGCACAGCGGCGGCGCTCGACGGGAAGAAGAGAGGGAGTTCGCCGTCGAGGCGTTGTGGTCGTGCGTGGCGTTTGACGTCGAGGTGGAGCGGGGCGGCGAGACGTTGCCGAGAGAGGAGGCTGGGACGCGGTCGACGAGGAGGAGGGACGCGGTGCGCGGCGGCGGCGGTGCAAGACGGAGTAGGCGTTGGGAGCGGGCGTCGAGTTGGCGTGCGTCGGGAAGGTGTGCGTCGACGTGGCGAAGTGGACGCGTGCACGAGGCGGCCAGGACGCGGCCGGGAAGGTGGCCGTCGTCGAGCTTGCGCGGCGGCGGATGGCGGCGCGCGGCGATGAGGTAGCTCCGGTGCTCGACGGGCTGCGCGGATGGGAGCGTGCGATGCAGGCCAAGCTTGCGAAGCTGGACCACACTCGCAGAGAGCAAGGGAGGGCTCCATGGCGGCGAATTGAGCGGTGGTCGGCGGTGAGTGGGAGATGGGGAAAAGGGGAAAATGGAGCTCTGTGGTGTTCGGAGAGGGGAAGTGAGAGCTGAGGGAGGAGGAGAGGGGTGTCGCGCGGTCGATTTTATAGGCGGAGGAGGACGGGGAAGCTTCGGAACGAAGGGAACTCATCGGAGTTAAATGGTGGCCGCGTTCTGCGACGTCCATGCGGCACACGACGCGCGGATTGGCTCGCGGCACGCTGCGTGGGGCCGAGCGTGGCACGGCGGCGTCGTGGTTGGCAGGGCGGCGCGTGCGTGGGGTCGGCGCAGGCACGGCGGCCTCACGGTTGGCCGGGCGGCGCATGCGCGCGTACGGCGGCGCCATTGCCCGCTGGGTGGAAGGAGGAAGCAGGAGGTGGAGACGGGCCGGATTGGGCTGCTGTTTGGCTGAAGTGGGCTTCGGCCTGGAGAAGGGTTTAGGGAAAAAGAAAAGGGAGGTAGGCGCATTGGGCTGGGCCAGTTGATGGGGAGAGAGGAGGATCGGGCCCAGGGAGGGTTTAGGGAAGGAAAAGGTTTAACCTTTTCTGGAATTTAACAGATTCAAATTTGAATGGGGAATTTCAAATTTGACTAAACAAAACAAACAAGCACTGAAAATGAAAACAAGGAACTCAACAATGCATATGGGTTTTGGTGCAGGTTTAAATTCAAAGATTTTTAAAATCAAGATGAATTTGTTAGAGATTAACATGCAATTATTTTAGTTTGTTGAAAATTCGAAAAGTTCAAACTTTTAGTGAATTTTAAATGAAAGCAAACGCTTGAGCACAAGTTTTAATATTTAGAAAATTTCATATTCTAACTCGGTTTTAATTTATTTAGTGTATTTTGTTTTGAAAATTCGTGTCAACGTAAGAGTTAGACAAAAATTTAAATTTTGAGTGATTTTTATTCCTTTTCTTTTGCTTTGAAATTTTGGGGTGTTACAGTGTTGACACAAACGAGGCAAAGAAGGAGCTGAGGGGCCTCATGGGTTTCATTAACAGAGGCATCAACCTGCTCAAAAGGACCAAGATTTGCCATGATATTGGTGCAGATATCATTGGCATCAAGAGGCATATCAAAGAGGTCAGTGAGCGCCGCGTTCGGTATAAGGTTGATCATGTAGCTGCAAGGATCGCTAGGCCAACCGTCGATCGCCTTCGGTTGTCTGCTCTGTATACAAAAGCATCCGAGCTAGTGGGTACTGAAGCGAGGAGTGAGGACTTAATCAAGATGCTTATGGAGGGGTATGAGGCATCGGAGCAGCAACAACTGAAGATTGTCTCTATCGTTGGTTTTGGAGGACTGGGCAAGACGACTCTTGCTAAAATAGTATATGAGAAGCTCAAAGGAAAATTTGATTGTGCAGCTTTTGTTTCTGTGTCGCATACTCCAGACCTGACAAGTGTTTTCAAGAACCTGCTCCATCAACTTGGCAACCACAACTGCCAAACAACATGGGATGATGGTGCACAACTCATCGATGAACTAAGAGAATTCCTTCGGAAAAGAAGGTATGTGGCCATGGATATTAGGCTTTCTGCATCTCACGATTCAGGAAACGTTTTTTTAGAAACGGGAATAGATCTTTATTCCAGCCCCTGCATCGGTAGATGCATGTAGCTATTCAACATTACAATCGAAGAACAAGGCTCAATCCCTTGTCACCCAGGCTAGGGGAAAAGGAGCAAAAGGTAAAAGAGAAAAAAAAAATGCTAAAACACGACTCCGCCAAACCCTTTCCTCGCTATCACAAAGTGAGGTTGAGTTAGAAGATGACGCCATAGCCCAAAACGACGCTTTCAAACAGGCGTGCGAAAGCCTAAATTGGCAGCATACTACTACTCAATTGCACTCTGGTAAGCTAACACATCTCACTGCACCTTATGGTGAAAGTTACCTCCTAAATCAACGATTCAGGAAACATTGTTAGGCTTTTTGTGCATATGCCAGAACCCAGAAGTTTCTGCCAAGTGTGCCGCCTTTTGGGAATAGCAACAAACTAGACGATCAGCCTGTACACCTTCACGGTCTAGCAAACTTAGAAAATTAACTTCATCACCAATATTTAATATAGAAAGGGAAATACTTCACTTACATTATATCTGTACAACCATTGAGCTTCCGATGTATCTCATTCTTTTGCTATTTTGAATACGTCTAGTTCTGTCATGGGGTGCACACACATGTCATCTCTGTGTAACCGCAACGTGAAAGTAGATAAGGAGATAAAACTAAGATATCTTATTGGTTTTGGAAATAGAATGACATCCGTGAATGCTTCTTTTGTGTGTTCGTTGATTGCTATATATACGATCGAATACCTTCACCTAACCATCAAATCAATAAATAACTGAACCAAATAAAAGGTACAGATATCATCAACAAATTGATATATGAATTTCATGTGTTTATTTCTCGTATTAAGTGCTTCGCTAAATAAGGATTTCTTCCTGGTATCTCCCTGCTGCAGGTTTTTTATTGTTATAGATGACATATGGGATGACTCTGTGTTGAAGACAATTTATTATGGTTTCAACGAGAATGAATGTCCAAGTATAATAGTTACAACAACTCGTATTCTTGAACTTGCCAAACAAGCCAGCTGCGTCTATGAATTAAAACCTCTTTCTGCTGCTGACTCAAAGAAATTATTTTACTTACGAGTATGTGGTTCTGACAAGAAATGCCAGTCTAAGGAGTTGGCTGAAGTATCTGAAAATATTTTAAAGAAATGTGGTGGTGTACCGTTCGCTATCATTACAATAGCTACTATGCTGGCCAGTAAAAAGGGAAGGGAAAATTCACATGAGTATTGGTCCAAGGTTTATGAATCTATGGGTTCTGGTATGCAAGATAGTCGTGATGTGGAGAACATGAGAAGGGTACTATCACTCAGTTATTATGACCTACCTCCACATCTCAGAATTTGTTTGTTGTTTCTAAGTTCGTATCCGGAGGATTATGATATCGATGTACAAGATTTGATATGGAAATGGGTTGGTGAAGGTTTTGTTCAAAATGTACAGGGGAAGGCCTTGTATGAAGCAGGTGAGCAGTACGTCGATGAGTTAATTAGCAGAAGTTTGGTTCAACCGGAATATAGGTTCGGTCAACAAAAGGCCACCCATTGTCGTGTACATGATATGGTGCTCGATCTTATCACTTGGTTGTCAGATGAAGAACATTTTCTAACAAAAACACTGGGTCCCAAGAAGCCTAAATCTCTACCAAATAAGATATGGCGACTATCCATCCAAACCAATGTTGACCAAGTCAAATTGTTGCCAGTCTTCATCTTGTCACATGTGAGGTCACTTAATGTATTTGGTCGAGCTTTAAGTTCGTTGTCAGTCGCCTCAACCTTTCCACTATTACGTGTGCTGGACTTAAAATACTGTGAAGAAGTGGGAAATCATCACTTTAAGGATATCTGCAGTCTCTTCCACCTGAGGTATTTGGGACTATTGAGGACAGGTATCACTGAGGTCCCACAAGAGATTGGGAATCTAAAGTTTTTGCAGATATTGGACATAGGTCTGAATGAAATAGTTGAGCTGCCGGGATCCTTTGTTCAACTACGGCGGCTGGTGCGCTTGCGAATCAACGAGCTGGCAAGCGTACCAGAAGGATTTGAAAATCTAAAATCGTTGCAAGACCTGATGGGACGTGTCCATTTGAAGTCACCAACAATGTTAATTATTTTTTCTGAGCTTACCGAACTGAGAAGTCTATGCATAATTTTGGATGCATGGGACGAGAACTATCAGAAGGCTTTCCGCCGGTTATTCTCCAGCATGGTCAATCTGAATCGCCTCTGTATATCTGGAACAGCCAGTATGGACTTTGAATCCGAAAGTGACACAGACATGCAGCAAACAGGACCTCAACTGCTTCTTGATATGGCTATATGGAACACCATCCCCTCAGTACCAAGATGGATGACCTCACTCCGCTCCCTCTCGATCGTACATATAACCTTACAAACACTGAAAGAAGAGGACCTTCAACGCCTTGGGATCATACAATCTCTTTCTCACCTTTCCATAAACGTGAGGGCACCCATACAAGGCAGAGACAATAAGTTGATCGTCAGTAATGATTATCCATTCCCTTGTCTAACAGAGCTGAAACTCGATTGCGGTGTCATGGAAGTGATGTTTGCGCCAGGAGCCATGCAGAATCTTCAGATGATCGAGTTCGAATTTGACATACACAAGACAATTGTTCAATTCGGTGATGTTGACTTTTATCTGGAGGATCTCTCTTTGCTTCACCATGTTTGGCTTAAGTAGTATGGTTCGCATGTATATCCCGAGGAGCTGGAGGCTGCAGAAGCTGCAGTCCGGAAAACACTTGATAAGAATCCAAACAAACCCACTCTTCATTTGGAAAAGGTAATTAGTCACACTAGTTCATACTTTCAAGCAGACACATTGAAGTAATGTTTTTGACAAAAAGAATTCATCGTTGTCTGATTTGTCAGTTTTAGCATATCATTTTTATGAATCCTATTTTTCTTTTAGTAATGAAAGTGATGTTATGTGTGAAGTTTGTTAGTGAGATACAACATACATGCATGGCACCGTAGGCAATCGTCTCGACATTTATATTATTTTCATAACATGTGTTATCTGTTTCTACCCAACTCGCAGACTTATGTATTGGAATTGGAGATAGACGGTATGAAGAACCAGGAAAAAGCAGAAAATATTCTCTTCGAGAATGGTAAGAAATTCCTTTCAAGCAGATTACTCGAGTGAGTACATTTTCTATTTTTTGGTTTTCTGGGTCCATTTATTCTCTTCCTTTCTAAGTGAGATATGCTGGATTGATGTGCAGGTTTTGACAGAGCACCTTTTTTTTGGAACAAGGGGAAGATCAGGTTATATGGGACAATTCCCATCAATGTAACCACCGTCATGACGAAGCTCAGGGCCTGTTTGTTTGGGCTCCGGCTGTGTCGGCTCCGGCTGTGGCTCTGGCTTCTCTGAAAAACAGCTGTGTCGGCTCTGACTGTGGCTGTATCTAAAAACGTTTGGTAGAACAGCTTCCTTTGCAGCTTCACCTGTAGCTTCTTCTGCGGCTTCACATGCAGCTTCATAGATGAAAGTGGAAATTGACCAAAATGCCCTTGGACATATGGCCCAATTCTATTGTATTTCATATATGAATTATTTTTTTAATAATTTATGTTTCTAATAAACTATAGTGTATGATATATGGAGCTATCTTTTTTTCTTAACCAAAGTAATCTCCTCGTCATTTTCTTTTGCCAACAACATAAAAAAATTAGCTGCTGCTTTCTGCTGACAGTGCCTCGTCAAGTGAAAAAAAGAAAACAAAACAGAAGGAAAAATCACCTAAAAGTGGGCCAGGGCCCAGGAAAGATTTTATCAATCCCCAATCTCCTCATCGTCATGCGGCCAGCCTTTTCTCTCTCTTGCCGCGCTCTACACAGCAGGACGCGCACTCTGTTTGTTGGGTACCCCTATGACGTGGCCTTGTGGGGACGGCAGGAGGAGCGCGTGAAGCCACCCGCGGGCTGCTCCCGGCTTCACCCGATTCCTGGCCGCGGCTCCGTCCGTGTTTTGCGCTGGAGCGGTTGCGGGAGCCGGCCGTTTGTTTTGGTTTTGCCTGGAGCCGCTCCTGGAGCCCCTGAGGGAGCCGTAACAAACAGCCCCTCAGAGATGCTGGAGTGCCAGCCAAGCGGTGGGGCGCCACATCACCAACTATATCCTCCAGTATCCCAGAAACAGAGGGGGAGGAGTCTACCTAATTAAAGTGCCAAGCGGGTGGTAAGACCAGTCTCACATTCCAGAACTTCAGTAATTAATACCTGCTGCTGGGACCGCATCCTCTGATTTGCATGAGAGCAAGGATTATGATATCGCCCGCTGCCGGCGATGTGTTGCGGCCAAGTCACATGCCGTCGGCATAGTAAAAGAGTTGTATAATGGGTTGGCTATATACCGGCTGTTGTTTTGAATTTTTTATTAGTTGATGCTTGCACAAATAGCAACGAGTAACTCGGTTACTGGCTGAAAGACTGGCACTGCCTCGAGCGTAGTGTTTAGCCCGCTTCCGTCCGGCGAGTCGTGAAACGCTCGCACGCTTTTCTCTCCTGCCTTCTCTCTCCTCCAACTCAGATTTTGATGATGGGGAGCAGCTTGTAGCCGGCTGACTGGGCATCATAATACTTGCTCTGAGCGCTCACCAGGCTTCCTTACGTGGTTGCTGCCAGTTAGCCATCCTCTGAATTATTGGTTGTTGATTGAGTTTGTGATAAACTTGAATTTAAAATTAGTATTGTTACTACCTCCATCCCTTAATATAGGTAGTTTTAGAGTTCGATATTTTTCCCTAAATATAGGTAGTTTTGCATATAAGACAAACTCTGTGGTTGGTGGGAGGGTTGGTGGAGGTGTGAGTTGAGTTAAAAATGAAGGGTATGGTAGTCTTTTACCACCTTGACTATTTTCTTATTTGAAAGCTAAAAGGCCCTACATTTAGGGACGGAGGGAGTACTTCAATTAGTCAATTCTGAGTCAGCGCTGCGCTTTACCATGACTTTAGTCACGCATCGTGGGGTCGGCGGCACGCTTGAGAGGATCGCGGCAGCCTTATCTGCCTCGGTGGGTAGGACGAGCCAATTAAGACGGTTCGGGGCTGAACAGGTGGCAGGCGGCGGGGAAGGCCACGGACACGGCCGCGGAACAAATCGAGCCGGCTGTGAATCTCGGCGACCGAGCAACTTGGTGGGATGCGCTTGATGATGCTAACGCGCTCGGGCTCTGGCTCCGGAGGTCGCACAGGGTGGCGGCGTAATAATACTATGGGCGCGTTCGGTGGGGCCGTTTAAAGCCTCTAAAATTTAGCTCTAAATTTTTTTTTATTATTTAGAAGTACTAAATAAAGTTTAATAACAAAATTTTTTTATAGATGAGTACATCTTTACGAGACGAATCTAATGAGCCTAATTAATCTATGTTTTGCTACAGTGATGCTACAGTGAATATCGTCTAATCACGGCTTAACTACCCTCGTTAAATTCGTCTCGCGATTTAGAGGGGGGGTTCTGCAGTTAATTTTGTAATTAAAGTTTATT
Organism: Eragrostis curvula; assembly: GCA_007726485.1. Classification (NCBI taxonomy): domain Eukaryota; kingdom Viridiplantae; phylum Streptophyta; class Magnoliopsida; order Poales; family Poaceae; genus Eragrostis; species Eragrostis curvula. The sequence goes on along the minus strand of CM017440.1, from coordinate 21,369,603 downwards.
TAAGACAAGATTCTTTTTGTTTAGACCCCTCTAAATTTTAGCCTCTAAAATGCCGAACACGCCTTATGTGGCCTCTGCATCTGGCGGCGGCGGCACGACCCTACCATGGTTGGTTCACCGATCGGGATCGAGGTTAGGGTATTGACCTGGTTTCCTGCATTATACGGCGGCGAACACATTGAGGCCCTGTTCATTTCATGGGGGTCTAAAATTTAGAGGGGTCTAAAGAAAAAAATCTTTAATTTTAAGAGTATTAAATAAAGTTTAATTACAAAACTAACTGTAGAACTCTTGGTCTAATTCGCGAGACGAATCTAACGAGGGTAAGTAAGCCGTGGGTAGGCGACGGTTACTGTAGCATGACTGTAGCAAAACATAGATTAATTAGACTCATTAGATTCGTCTCGTAAAGATGTATCTATCTGTAAAAAGATTTTGTTATTAGACTTTATTTAGTACTAAGTTCTCTTTGTTTAGAGACCTCTAAAATTTAGCGCTAAAAGAAACGAACAGAGCCTGAGTCGGTTGAAGCCAGTTTCTTGCATTATCTGCGAAGCCCATAGTGCATGCGATGCAAACTGGTTTTGATATATTTTGCCATTAAGGTTGAATTGTGGGACAAAATCAACAAAGGTTGTAGCTTTCCAAAAACCCGTCAAAATTGTTGTATGAAAAGAGCGGTGTGCTTTTATGTGAATTTCAGCATAGAACTGAGAGCTCAAAATCAACAGTGTTCCCCGCCCTGTCCAGCAGGTGCTCTTGGAGTACTCTCTGTCTAGTTGTTGGCTCATACATGCTAACTATAGGTTGCTGGTCCATTGGTAATTGCTTATAACGGAACTTGGAAGGAAGTTTAAAATATCATGTACAGAACATGTACTCCTGTTGGTTCTCTTTACAGATTTAGGTGAAGTGAATGTCTCAAGTCTGCAGAGTGATGAACTGCTTTTCTGAACACGCGTATGGATGTAAATTAGTGACCTAAAAGTCACATTCAACTCTATTTAGTTGAAACAAATGAATTAATTTCTGAAATGAGCCCCCACTCAGAGGTCCTGTGATTTTTGTAGCCCAGCTAAAAACGAGGGCTCCAAGTTATTTGAAATTATAAACATTTGTGAATCATGTTCATGCTCATAAACACTAGCAATGTCCACTGAGGAAAGCATGCTGTCTTTAAAAAAAAAAAACATGAAGGCACCAAAAATTGAAAACTTAGTAGCTACTACCTAATTGAACTAACCTTCCCTGATCGATCTTACTCTAAATCTGTGCCTGATACCAAATTGGTAGTGAGTGGAGGACGTGTTCATTTTGCGTATTGTTACTTCCCGGTCCTAGAGGTGGTTCGCCAGCCTACCGGCCGCAGGATATTGGCCAAACCAAAGATGTCATTGGCCCAAAGATACGGTCCATACAGAAGGAAGCAACAAGGAAAGCCTTCTTGCCATCTTTGGGAATGAAGGCCTTGTTTAGTCCAATTTTGAGCCTACGAATGGACTTAGTGGTTCATCGACAAACTAGTTAGGTGGCCCGCACATTTGCGCGGCAAGTATTTCTTTAAATTTAATATTCATATTTATTAATATAGTTGTAAATCACTTGAATTTCTAAATGTAATATTTTAGCTGGAAAGGCACCTGTAGCTTTGTTACTTCATTATAACCCTGTTTTCGTAATTTCTCCTCTCTTTCTTCCTTCAGAAGCATCACTTTTTAAGTTATGAAGCTGAATACACAGTCTTGGGAAGACCGACAGATCAACGTAAAGCCATATATTTCTGATTCACTTTTCCCTAGAATGAAATATTTTTCATCCCCTCGCTACTTTGAAAAACCATCTCATCATACTGTCAGAATAATGTGAGATGGTTTATAATGTGAGATGCAAATGGTTTATAATGTACATGTTTAATAACATAACATTAGCTTGGGCCAATATAATACTTTTCATCTAATAATGCGAGATGGTTTATAATGTACATGTCAATACAATAACCGGCATGTAGAAGAAAAGGGCGTGCAACATACCAAAATTAACATGTTTTTTAAAAAAAGATTTGTCCCAGCAAGAATACTCTCAGCGAGATGCGAGAAATTTATAGAAGAGATCTGGAGATCGACATCCAATTCAATTTCAAAGACCAATATCGTCATCATGTGTGCCCTTTTTGTACAACCATAGTGATGAAGTCCATATATATTATCTCCGATGGGGACACTAATAATTAATACAAAGTAAAGAACTGCAAAATTGATGCCATCGTATCTGTTCGATTGTTAAACATACAGCTGCCTCACTATATTCATAAGTACTGCTTCCTATCTGTTCAGTTGTTAATCTTATGACTACCTGTACTATATCCATATTTGGTATATTCGGCAGAATATTAGTGAGATGGTATGTAATGTACTGGCACACTAATAGGCTTGAAGATCAAATGGCAATGGGCGTGGAACAAACCAGGCTAGCGTTTCCAGTCCATCTGCAAGCTTGAACCCAGCGATACACTTGTTCGATCAGTCTGGTGGAAACAATCCAGCGAGCTGTAAGTTTCAATCCAGTTGATCTGCAAGGTTCAATCCAGCACGATTGAGTTTCTGCTCAGAAAAACGTCGTCGATCCTATGTATCAATCCAGCAAAAGTTTCCGCTGTGGCAAGAAGTGCAAGTTTCAATCCAGTCGATCTGCAAGTTTCAATCGAGGGCGATTGAGTTTCTGCTCCAGCATGACGATGTCGATCCCAAGGTTCAATGAATATGCAGGTTTCAATCTAGCGAGAGTTTCTGCTCTGGCAAGAAGTCGTCGATCCGTCGTCTGGCGGCAAGAAGCCCCGATCTGGACCTGCCATGGCTGGAGCTCCTCGACCTCCACTACTTCACGGTCAAACCTCGGCCCGATCCTCATTTCCAAGATCAAGCAAGTCCCGCTCTTCATCGACCACGGGGCAACGAACACTGCTTGGTGTTTCGTACGTCTCCAAGACGTGGAAGGCGCGCAGCCGCGCTCTCTGCCTCGATGACGACGAACACCCGGTCCACGTAATTAAATGATTCTACCTTCATTATGAGCTGCTGATCGGGGGATCAGGGCTCCTGCTTAAGAAACATAATTAAGTACATAATGAAGATTAGAAAACTAAAAGGTCTCCTTTCCTAAAACATTTTGGCAGGTAAGCCTGCCAGATCAAATTCCAACAGTTTACAGCCGTAGGAGTTTAGTCTCACCTTCCTAGTCTAGTGGGAGGACGAAAACAACACTAACCCTCAGTTAATCCCTTTTTTTTTGTGAAATGAGAACGGAAACTTGAATAGGTTTGTGGGGGGAGTGAGGTACGCATGTGAGCGAGCCCAACCAGGTTTGGACCCTTGAATGTTACAGTGGGCGCAGCAGCCTATCGTGGCGGCCAGTAGCAGGGTTTGCATCACTGGCGGTGGCTGGGGTGACTCCCTTTTAAGGAGGTGGCGGCCCGTGGCCAGATTTGCTGGTTGTTGATTAAGGCGGTGGCTACTTATGGTTTCTAGTCCGCTACATAAGACAGATTGGACACTGAGATGGGCTACGACCCTCCTACTGTCACTTGGCTTTGCTTCCTCCACGTGGAAGATGTGACACCCCGTGTCACTAGAGTCTAGCTGGTGCAAAGAACTCAAACTGAACAGAACGCAAAATCAAAAATCATTCAAATTTTGAAATCAAATGTTCAAATAATTGTGAAACCTAAGCTTGTGAAGGAATTCAAAAATTTCAACAACAACGTGTGCAACTAAAAATATCTGTGGACAGCTCTTCTCAAACAAGAATTTTGGAGAATTTCTGGTGATTTTAGAAATTCATTTGGTTGCCCAAATAAATCCCCAAATCTTAAGAAGTACCCAATTTTGACTAGCTGCAGTTTTATATCTACTGGGAATCAAGATGTGCATGTTGGCAAGATGGAAGTACAGTTTAAGAGCTTTCAAATGACACCAGTTTCGTGATTTTTGGAGATGGTTTACTATTTTAAATAGTGTGCCAAAGACTTGGGGAAAATCACGGTTTGAAAATTTTCGGAAAATCGAAAAGATGCGGTGGAGCCCACCTGTCATCGACTCTCTTCTCACTGAAGCCATCGGAGGACGACCGCCGCATGGCCGTCAACGTACGGACGTGCCGCGCCGTGCCAAGGCTACTTGCTCCCCGCTCCTCCGCTTGGACAGCCGCACCACAAGAAGCGCCTCTCTCCTGCCCGAACCCTAGCTCACTTTCCCCAATCCCGCCGCCAATCACTCGCCATTGCTGCCCTGGTCCAAGCTCCGAGCAGCTCGCTGTCATCAAGCCATCTCCGGCCGAGCTGCAACGCTGATAGCTGCGCCATGACGCAATAGAGCCATCCCTGCTCACGGTTCTTCCCCATTTTCCGGGATTCGCTCGAATCGACCTCATCTTCCTCGCGCTCGGTCAACCGCACCGTCACCACCTCGTCGTTGATTCGCCGTGTCTGGTGAATCCCGGGCCGATTCCTTGCTTTGGGAGCCTCTAAGCAAAGTCTCACACTCTCTTGACCTCTTTTCGCCCGTCTTCGTGCAGCATGTTCGCCGGCACACCATTTTCCCCGCCACTCGTCGAGCTGCCATGGATGCCTCTCCGTCAAGCCTCGCCCTCCGAGTCACCTCGTCGTCAATGGTGTCTGTGCAGACCTCTTTGAAGCTCCCTAGATGGATCCCATCCGCTCCGGTGCACCGTGTCAACTCCGCGACCTCGCCGGGCTTCCGCCACCGCCGCCTCTCGTCGCCAAGCCACCTCCGACCTTCCCTGCGAGTTCTACGTCCCCTAGGTGAGATCATCGTCTCATGCTCTCCCTTATCGCGTTCACCCTTCGCCATTTATCTGCCGGAAACGCCGCGCCGGCAAGCACGCCGCCGCACTCCGGCGTGGTCTCCGGCTAGCACACCATAGACCACATGGCCTCGGATCCGCTGCGGCTACATGAGGTCTCGTGTGGCCAACTGCGTAGCACCCCGTGTGTTCTTGCGTCTCACTGGCTGGATCTTTTGTGGCAGAGAACAGATCCGGTGCGGCCCCGTCTCTGTGGTCACATTTGTGGCCCAGATCTGAGTGGTCCGCCCATTTTCAATCCTTTTCCGAATATCAGTAAATTACCAAAAATGGCCAAAAACTTGTAAAATTCATAGTAAATCGAATACACATCAGAAAAATGTGAAACTAATTTTGTTCGACTCCTTAGGAACTGCTCTATCCAGCCAAAAATGCCAAATCACACAGTATACTTTCTGTATTTTCTGTAATAATGCAAATGGACAGATCTTATATATTTATTAACAAATTATCTGTTGCTCCATAAATCTTGAACTACTGCATGCTTGTAAGAAATCTGATAACACACATTCAAAACATTTTTCCACTGTCATATGATGTCTAATTATTTTTCCTATGATTTAAATTTTTCTTTGCATTGTATAAATTATTATAAATTATCCCTTCATCCATAAATCATCAAACTTCACTGTAAATTACTTCCAGTGGCACCCTTCACCAGAAAAATGCCACTGGAGCTTAAATTTTTTTTGAAGTAGAGTTAACTAGTTTGTCAACCAAAGTTAATTGAGTAATTAACTTAAACAAGAGTTAATGAAGGAAATACTTCAGATGAAAGTAATTGAGCAAATTAGTCATTTGCACTTACAGTGTAATTGACTATTCAATAATTAATTAATTTCATAATTGCATCATATTATCATTGCATCTAACTCGCATTACTTCCTTGTCATAATGTGTAGTGACAGAGACGATTCCGGGGCCACTAGACTTCCAGCTGCCAGAGGAGAAGGCACGGGAGGAGGAGCAGCAGGACACTGACACCCCCGCTGACCCAACTAGTGTAGCTCCTGAGCCAGGCAAGCCCCGGTGCATGCCTCCCTATTTAGGATTTTATTTTCGCACTTGATTGGGGCTAGTCATTGATTGTGCATTAGGTTTATTAGGAGTTGATGTGAAACCCTAGAACTGCATTAGGATTACCCTTCCATATCCTACCTAGTGTCCTATTTTTGTAGATGTGGTCTAGGTTACGTTAGAACTTGCTAGGCTTAGTGGCTAGCGGACGGTAGAAGTCGAGTGGTAGGTCCCACTCGCATGATAGGAATCACCCTGGATTGTACTAGATGGATTTAGGATTTGTTGAGATCAAACGGGGATTTGCTTGTAAAGGATGGTTGGAGAAGGCTTGGCCTTCACGGTGGTGTAGCCCCGTGTGTGTCGATTAAGCACCATCCGTTGTTGGCCCTGTTGAGCAAATTCGAATGTACTGATCACATGCTAGTGTTTCTATGGCCTAGTAAACTTAGTAGCCTGCGTCAACCTGGATGTCTGGTGGATACTTTACTCTTTCTATCATGGTACTTGGAAGAGGAAGGATAACGTTCTGCGCAGTTGTACGTCTGGGACGGGAGCTGCGACGGGAGACCCCTTCCTCGGGAGGAGTAGAATCTAGTACAGCTCTGGTGGTGTGCAGCGTAAACGGTTGCCGCATGCGACTTTACGCGTGTGCGGCGTGTGGTCAGGTTTTCTTCTACAGGATGTACATCGGCCGCCGCTCTCGGACATGAGCACCCCCTTTGCTCACTGAGTCGCATCATAGTGTGGTTTGATTGATGATGATGCTCTAGTACTGTTATTACATCATTATTATCTTGTTACTATTATGCTACTTACTTGATGTATTGTTACTTATACTGTTATAGAGATAAGTTCACTGTTTTATTGGTTAAGTATTTAACTTGAAATAAAACTTGAAATTAAGGATCAAGTAATTAGTGCAGCTTATGCTATCGCGTCAGCCACCCTTTGTAGCCTCTGCATATTAGGAGTCGGCTGTAGATAGCCACGTTGACGGGTAAGACTTGCTGAGTATTAGGGTTTGGCTCTTTATGTTTTCGTGCAGGTAGCACCTTTATCCTTAACTCTATGGGTGGAGGTGGACAGTGGGATGGCCAGCTCCTTTTTAGTTGGACAGCCCACTGGGAGACTGAGGAGTGATCTCCTCTCGACTTCGCATCTTCATGGATAGCCCACTGGGAGACGGTCCCATTGCTCAGTTTACACAAAATGATACTCATGAAGGCTGAAGTCTTCTGAAGAAATTAAAGTTCCAACATCACTCAAAGCCAGAATGAAAACCATCAGGATGCATCTGCACCAATTACAGGCAAAAGTGATTGATTCCTGTCTTGAAGCCATGACCGTACCAGCAATGGATCGAAACAATCATTGAACAGAGTAGGAAAATATACATGTATTATAAAACAAAATGAAATACAAAAAGATACTAATTATGTAGTATAAAACAAAATGAAATAAAATAAGATTTTTCATATATCAGCTAATAACTGCAAATGTTTGGAATCACCTATTTTGATAGTCCGAGCATGAGCATCAATGCCCAACGCCTTAAAAAGAACAGCAATCAATGACTTTTAGTCCCTTTCAGAATTTTGGAGGTGATGTCTAGATTTTGGAGCATGTAAGGAAATTAAAAAGGTAGCCTACCTTTCAGAATTTTGGAGGTGATGTTTAGATTTTAGGTAGGCACCGGGATGCTCCTCCACGCTCGTTTTATTCCAGCTACAGATTGGCAGCTAGTGAAAGTTTAATCAGGATGACTACCGTATGGATTGTCAAGTATTTTAAATTGGCCCAGGTCAGTTAACCTGAAATATTAGTTAATAGAAGTGTTCCTAAATTTTTGTGATGAAAAAATGTAAAACATATTGTGAGGATAATAATGAAAATGAGAGTCTTTTTTGGTATACTCGATCACAATATAGTTCCTTTGGATTTCATGCTGGGAATAAAGCAGACGAGTTGGCGGCACCGACGACCCTGATCTCACATTCACTGCAGTTCGATCTTGGAAGTGAAGTAAACCTAGCAAAATTCGAACCAGGTAAAATTAGAAAAAGTGCATACCGGAAGGTGATATGATGAGTACTCATTAGAACCAACTGCAGTCCAGTCTCATAATTAAACAAACATTAGAAATTTAGCACCTGGCCTATTTTTAAAATGGGGACAAAAACGAATGAATCGTTTTCCAGATGCAAAAAGGATAATATGCATAATCATTTAAATATGTGCTAAATAAAAAGAAACATAAGTAGGATTTGTACAATACGGAAATTGAAATGCAGGCTAAATTCTCTTTGAGCAGCATTACAGACTCAGATCCTGGGAGCTATATCTTTATTAGAACCAGTAAATTCTATTTGAGCTGCATCACAAACAAATTGATTTTGAGTAGTTTATCGTTTCCATACAAAAACCAGCAAACCAGCAGAGCCGGTGCAGAACTAAATCCAACCATATATAGCCAAAGAAATTGATCCAGGTCAGTTTTTCGTATTACCAACGAAGAAGAATTACAAGGATTATCACTCATCTTCTAGTAGGAGAGCATCCCAGTGACGGCTGGCCTGGGTGAAGGACAAGCCAAAAAAGTAGCACAACACAGTCGACGATCATTCTGTACTGCAAAATAAAAGCCCGGACTAAGAGCATCTTCAAGAAACTCCCATAAAATCAACCTCATAAACTTGTTTTTATGATCAACCAAAAAATTATGAGAAGCAATTTTTCTCTCCTCCTCCAACAGTCCTCCCCTAAAAGTGGATTAAAACACTTTTGATTGGGCCACATCATCATTTGGGACCACAAAAACATTAATTCCATTGGAAAAACAAAGAATGAGAGCCCCTCTTCTTCCCCTGTTTGTAGCTACAAATGAGGGGAGTTTAAGAGCTATGAAAAAATATGAGGTGGTTTTGGGGTGCTGTTGGAGATGGTTTTTTTTGATTGAATCCCAATATTTTGATTTAAGGGATGTTTATGGGACTCTCCTGGAGATGCTCTAATGAAATCTCACACAGAACTGATGCGACAAATCACGTAGAACTCAAAATACAAGCCTGGAGCGATCACATCTCACAAAAATCAAGCAACAATATGCAGGGGCTGGGAGGTTCGGGGCTCACGCTAGCATGGTACTCATGGTGGATCGGAGCCCTCCTCATCGGCACTGCCTCCATCCTGCTTAGATTTGTCCGATGATGAGGTTGCTACCATCGTGCGTTGCCTTTCAATCAATTGTAGGCAGCCGACTCCCAATCATACACGTATAGCTATTGCCTCTCTTCACCTTCGATTGATCATCTTTGCATGGCTCATCTGGCCCTTGGCAGAGGCTGACGGCGCGGGGATTGCCAGCAGGCCAGTTGCCGATCTCAACCTTCGATCCATCCTCACAAAGCTCGTGCATGGCGTTTTGTGTAGAGATCTGGATGGAGGAAAATCATGTCGTTCGGCGGCGCGGAGAGGATTGAAAGAAGGGATCGCCTTCTCTTCTGCGAAGAAGCTTTCGTAAGGAAACTTATATAACGTAAAAAAAGGGAATCAATCCCGATCTCGCCTGCGGGAATTCAAAGCGAGGAAGAAGGAAGAAGATCAAGCAACGAAAGATAAGGGGAGAGAAATCTGAGATGGCAGGCGGGTGATGCGGCCGGGTAGGCGTCGTGCGTTGATGGAAAAGACATCGCAATGTCAGGAATTTTAGCCTACCGATGACGCTCAGCGTCACGCTCACGTGCGTGACCTGCATTTTTTATGGCAGGATCGGACGGTGATTAGCTGAGGTTGATTTTAATCTATGGCTGATATACAGGTGGGGTAGATTCTGGCAGGCCAAATGTATTTTTCTCCCCACTGGTTCTTTATTGGTTTAGATATTTTAAAGTAAGCGCAAGATAGTTTGGCTTGCACGCAGAAACATTTCCATCCAGAGGATCAAATGGCCACTCGTCCATATGCATCCAGCAGCCATTCCCAGAAATGCCACTGGGGATCAATCCATACCCGACATGCAATGCGACGAACAAGAAACACTCAGTCTCCACCCACCCTCAACTTCTAATCCAGACAAGAACAGCAGGACGAGCACCCGTGACACAGAGCTGCACGGCATGTTTCTACTCCCAGCTGCCGAGTAGTTTCTTGGTAGCATCTTCCACGCTTAAATTAAGTTCTATATTGGTAGAAGCCATCCAAGCTCGACTAGTTTCTGCCGAGTAGTTTCCTGACATGCATGTTAATTAAAAGTGGGAGACGTATATAATGTTTCCGGGTATACAGTTGCTGCCATGCATGTTCCACTTGCGTCGGGTTGGTTGCGACTTGCTCAGGCAGTGGTTGGAGCTGCCGCCCGGCGTGACTCAATGACCGGCGCGTCGGGTTGGTTGCGACGGACGGTGTCCGGCGGCTTCTCTACTTGACGGGCGATATATTACTCGTGTCCGTACGTCTAGACGTGTTGTGCCCGACTTTGTTTATCCCGGTGTGCACATTCCTCGTAGATAGATGCTGGAGACGTTATTGGCCAAGTAGACAAGTGGTGCGTTCTACTTGTCCTTGCAGTTTTAATTTACCACATGTTGTGCATAGGGAAATGAAGTTTCGTGCAGCTATTATGGGTGAAGTTAGCTTGACAGTGCTCCATGTGAGTTCAACTTAGCTAATGTGCGCAGCTTTCTATGAAGCATTTATATAAATCTGAATAGTTTTGTAAATTTGATTCTGGAACTGAGGATGGCTGTTTATTGCTATAAGATATCCTCCCCATCTGTGCATGTTAATCTTTTCCAACACAAAAAACTAAATCATATTTGTGTGATAATATATTAATATACACAAAGGACGATTTCACAACACTCAGGCTATGCAATGGGGATTCTAAGCCCAGTAGGCAGTAGCAAAAACTGTAATTACTTTCAAATGCGGAACGTTCCTCTAGTCGGCTTGAGTCACTTGACCACAAGATCCCTCGGAAGAGATTATCCTGTTTCTCAAAGAAAGGCCCACAGAATATTGTCCAAACGCGTGCTTAATTTCACTCATGTCCTCGGCCCTCAGATCTAGATGACGTGCTTCACATTTATTTATCATATATATATACACATATTATCACACAAATATATAATTTGGCTAAAAGATGCAAAGACGTTTCTGGCTAAGTATGCAAGTGGCGAAATGCTACTTGATCTAATTTGGCTCCGGTATACAGATCCAAATGTGGAACAATATATACATCGCTAGTGATGCAGTTGCTCCATTTGAGCTTCATTCAGCTTGTGTCAAGTGTATCCAGATCACTTAAAGTATTTCTCCACGGGACTAATTCGCAGCCAGTGTATATTGATCAATGGATTCCATTACTCTATCTACACTTTGCGCCATACATGTGGGTGAAATTTAACAACCTTGTGCCATGGTGAATTGGTGATGTTGTAGGTGTGTACATGTTTGGGAGTTCACATGGAGCCATATTGCTAATGTGCACTATCTACAAAGTTGAGAGTGATGGCGGTGGGTAACGAGGAGGCAATGGCGGAGCCATAGTTCCAGTTTTTTGGCCCTTGGACTAACGTTCCTGGAAATGGGAAAAGCCCCCATGCCAATTTGCGCTACACCCATGACAGGGAACTATGATATAGAACATGAAATTATTGCACATACAGATTTTCTCACTGTGGCACAACAAAATGGTGAGACCGGTACATGTCATTTGAATCCGAACTGCATGTCGCGAAAAGTTAGTTTTCAAAAAATTTAAGCCTCGATACATGGTAAATCTAGATCTAAAGGCACACCGGCCGCAATCAAGAGGTCACCCTTATTTAACTTGCAGATTTTTTTCTAACGAAGATATTTAACCCGCAGATTGGTTATTGCCGGACGCGGTTGACATGGACGTGTGTGAGCTTGCGGAGAAACATCAACGAGCAGCATGTGGGCTTGTCCTTTGCCCTCGGATGGAGGGTGAGGTCGCAGTAGCGCCAAAAGGTTAGCTGTTTCCCTCTCCGCCAAAAACTGACTCAGCCGGCGACATTGACATAACGGTGGCTCAGTGGTTGGGTTGTGGGCGCTGACTTGGACCTAATGGGGTCTTCAAGCTATTTCCTACCACAGCTGCTGTTTACTGTCCGGCCCCGTTACTGGCTTAGTCCTCCTAGCTAGGCTCGGTCCCTTCCTCTGCACTCGCCGTACCTCGCTTGCTTTTCCATTCTCCCTCTTCAGCCTTGAGACCAATCTGCTCGATTGTTTTCCTGGCCGACTAAGGTTTGTCGCTTAATCCATGGTTTCCTCTGATCTCATCTTGCCCCTGCAGTTTCGATGGTTTGAGATTCTGATGTCGTGGATCTTGGGATTTTGCAGCTCTCGACATACGCCGGTAGCTCAACGGGGAGTATTCGGTTTGCAACCGGCGGTTCTGCTCTTCGTCATTGATTGCATCCTTTTCCGGCGGTAAGGCTTTGCTGGCGCCAGATTCACGACTTACTATTTTTCTTTTCAACTAGGAAGGCGGCCCGCGCACTTGCGCGGCTCTAGAGCTAAGATATTACCCCATTAATGAACATGCTTAATCATCTCTGACCTTTGTAGTCGTCCTCAAATTCAAGCACACTTGGTCATCTCTAACGTTACTTTTCTGCCATTCTCGTTTGTTCTTCTTGTTTCTCCTAATTGTTCCATAAGCTTCAAAATTTCTACTTGTTGGGAATAGCTAAATACGGGCCATGTTCTTGATAGAAGCTTCCGTAATGCCAATTCAGAGCCTGTTTGGTAGAGATTCTCTAGAAGCAATTCTCAATAATTCTCTAGTATAAACTCTTAGAATTGGGTCTAAGAATCAATTCACAGAATCAGGAGAAGCTACTTTTTTTTTCATCTCAACGCTTCTTAGTTTATTTCAGAGAATCGCTTCACAGTGTTTAGTACAGCTCTATAGATTCTGCCTGAAAATCAACCCGATGGAACTCTGCCAAACGGGCCCTCAGTGGCCAAAGAGACACTTGTTATATGTACACTTACTCTATGTTCATACCACATGTGGTGGTTGTTTTGTTCTTAACTTCCATTCACATTTCACAACAATCTAGTTTCATCTATTTTGTTGATATTTACTTTTCTCAATGAAGGGTAAATGCCAATATATTGAACGGAAGGATCGCATAAGAGCATATGTTTTCCGGGTCACCCATCTTGCAACATGGTAGTACCGCTCAATCGTTTACGACACGTCCTTGTAAGGTGCCACATGCTAAAAACCGTGATTAGGGTTGCCATTGATAACACCTGGTCGCACCGGCATTGCTCTGTGTCGTGTTGTTCAACTTGACCACCTCGTGGGTCTGAGAACATTGCCACCTTCATTGGATGCACCTGCCCAAACCCGACAACTTCCTGCACCATCTACCCTTTATGGCTTCACCACACCACAGGAGATAAGTTTCTCCTGACTGCGCCGCATTGACAGGAATTCTCCTAACTTTTTCCTAACTTCGCCAACCGATGCTTTGATTTGTTCCCTCACTCATCTGCTACAACAATAATGCCTGCATCATACCTACATCCATAATTTCCTGGGTCTCCTCCCATCGCATCCACTCTCCATGCCCATCATGATGTGAAACACAAAACCACTTCCTCATTCGCTTGTGCTTATGGCTTCTGTCTATGTGGTTTTTTTTTTTTTTGAGATGCTCTGTCAGATGTGTTGGTATATGGAATGCTAAATAACCTAAACGGATGTTTCAATCTATATTTAATATTAAAACGCATGATATAGAAAGAGTCCAATGAATGTACGCATGCATGATGATGTCCACGGTGGCAAAGCAAGTATACGGATATAGGAAAAAAAACTGGACACACATTGTTCTATTACTTCTATTTTTCTCACGTTAACTAAAAAAGGGCACATGGGTATTTTGGGTAATCATTTTTGTAATGGCAGTGGTCGGTAATTTTCTCTTCTTATTTTCTCGGATTAACGTGAGAATTTCTAGCATTTTAGAGCGAACGTGGTGGCTCCTTTTTCTCCTCAATTATATATATATAATAGATGGTCATGTCCATGTGCCACTCTTTTCCTGTTGCCCCTGAAGTTTCAGCAGTTTGAGAGTTTGATGCAACGAGTCTTGGACTTTGCAGTTCTCCACATACAAAGGCAGGGAGTGCCCGCAAGCAAAAAGAAAAAAAACGAGAATGCAGGTTGTGACGGGGGCGATGAGCACACTCCTGCCCAAGCTGGCCAACCTGCTCACGGAGGAGTACAAGCTGCAGAAGAACATCAGGGGTGAAATCATGTTCCTCAAGACCGAGCTCGAGAGCATGGAGGCCGCTCTCCTCAAGATCTCCGAGGCTCCCATAGACGAGCCACCTGACAATCAAGTAAAGATCTGGGCAAGGGAGGTCAGGGAGCTGTCGTACGACATCGAGGACAGTGTCGACACCTTCATGGTGCGCATTGACACCCATGCACCAACAAGAACAAATCCATATAGCTTTCGGGGTTTCTTTGAGAAAACCACCAATCTGCTGACAAGAGCCAAAATCCGTCACAAGATAGGCATTGATATCAGAGGCATCAAAAACCATATCAAGGAGGTCAGTGAGCGTCGTGATAGGTATAAGGTTCAAAATGTTGCTACAAGGCCTATTGGACAGACTGTCGATAACCTTCGGTTAGCAGCCCTGTACAAAAAGACGACGGAACTAGTTGGCACCAAAGAAAGTACTAGAGAACTAGTCCAATTGCTGATGGTACGACCAAAGAAGAAAAAGCTCAGAATTGTCTCAATAGTTGGCTTTGGGGGATTAGGCAAGACCACTCTTGCAAAACTAGCGTATGACAAACTGAAAGGGGATTTCAAGTGTGGAGCATTTGTTTCCCTGTCCCTCACTCCTAACATGATTAACGTCTTCACTAACATGCTCCATCAACTGGGCCACAAGTCTGAAGCAACATGGAGTGAAGCACAGTTCATCGACGAGCTAAGAAAAGTTCTCTCGGGCAAGAGGTATGATCGTGTCTCATTCAGTGATTTTCATGTACGTCCACTGTCATTTGCGAGTAAATTTCCGTGATAACATAGGTCACATTATTTCACGGCAGAGCATAACTGTGATTTGTTTCAAATATTTATCCTCATTCCTCAATTAAAACAAATTTATCCTTTCAAGGGAGTCAAATGATTTGAAATATTTATCCATCGAGAATAGCAAAAGACTAGTCATTATAGTACTTTGGCTCACAGTTGTTGAATGGTGATGTGAAATGACTGAAATGATATATAATAGTGTTTCACAAAAAGGGCTAATTATGGTTTTGTATTTCTAGTATTTTTTTTTTCAAATTTGATACTTATGCTTTTGTCTGTGCATGTAATACTTTACTGAGTATTGACCAAAGCGAAAATTGGAAATACCATGAAAAAGTAGGAAACATTTGGAACCATTTCTTGAATCGACAATTTATTATTACTTAGAGTTCTTTTTCAGTCCTTAGAACTGCATCAAGTTATAACATTTAATTATTTGGTAACATTTTTGTGTGTCACTTAGGTCCCTCTAGTTATTTTGACATCTATAACTTGTTCGACTATGTCATCTAGCTCCAACTAGGCTCAAACCGACCTAACATTTCATATTTGACAGAAACATGTTTCGTGTAATTGTTTTGGTAACATACTAAGGGTGGTTCTTCCATTGACCTTTTAGTTTGTTTCATGGTCATTAGAAATTAGAATTTCACATATTCTTTTAAACAGTGTCAAATATTAGCCATCATATTTTAGATTTCACATGTGCTCGCCCACATTAATCTTGTCACTAGTTGTACCACATGTTGCAATGTGCAACATGATTTTTATTTCTTTTCAAAGAGGAATGGAACTCCAAGCCCCCCCCCCCCCCCCCCCCCCCCCGCCCGAGCTCTGGCAAAGCCCCCATATCAGGTAAACTTACGCCTCCAAAGGGGAATAGGTATATTACCACCACAAATGTATATGTCGAATTTTAGTTAGTTTGTGATGAACATGCAAAAAGAAAAAATGTTCAAAGAGATATGAACAAACGAGTGCGTGTTTATCTTATAGCAATACAATTACATTGAATGCATTTCCTCGTCGGATGTGACACATTGACTTCGGGTCGGTTTGAGCCTATAGTTGGACTTAAAATGACATAGTCGGATAAGTTTAGGGATGCTAATATAAGTAGATGGACCTAAATGACACACCAAAACAAGTTTAGGGATGCTAATATAAGTAGAGGGACCTAAATGTGACACACTGAAACAAGTTTAGGGATGTCAAATCAGCATTTTCTAAGTAGACGGACCTAAGTGACACAATCGGACAAGTTTATAGACCGGCTATGACTTTACTCTTTCTTTTTTGTACAAGTTCATTATTACAAGTAGAGTTAGCCTGTATCTACTGAAGGATGCTTCTATGGAAAGTAAGTTAGTATCAAAATAGAAATTTTAATTCCATTTTTCACTGTAATGGTATATCCTAAATTAAGATTTGGATGACATATTTTGAAGATAGAAAACTCAGTTAATTAACTTTATTCCAATTCTTGGATGATATTTTGAATATGGAAAACTCAAACTAATGGTTTTAGATAAAGAAATGTCTACGGCTAGTACTACACAATGAAAACATAGTAACCATATTACGTACTCAGTTACCTAGTTGTATAATTGCGCAAAGTTATCACTAGCATTCAATCCTCAAATTTTTTTAGCTCGTCTTTTCAAACCTAATCTATGGTAGTTCTTATGTTTTGAATTGCCCCAAATGTTTCCTTATTTTGGTTGACATATCTTCTATAACCACCAACTAAGATCTGATAATAGCATCCAAACATATTGAAATTACCCCTATTGTATTAGCAACAAATGTTTCACTGTAATTCACTTTTACAGGTACTTAATTGTTATTGACGACATATGGAGCATTTTTGTATGGGATACAATCAAATATGCTTTGATCGAGAATAAACTTGAGAGTAAAATTATTATGACAACACGCAAACTTGATGTTGCCAAGCAAGCCAATGTCGTCTATCCACTAAAACCTCTTTCTCTTTCTGACTCAAGAAAGTTATTCTACCTAAGGGTATTTGGCTGTGAACACGAATGTCCACCTAACGAGTTGGCTCGAGTATCTGATAATATTTTAACGAAATGTGGTGGTGTGCCTTTAGCAATCATTACAATAGCTAGTCTTCTGGCCAGTAAAAAGGGGAAGGAACATTCACATGCGTGCTGGTCCAAGGTGTACCTGTCTATGGGTTCCGGGCTGGAAGATAGCTCAGATATCAAGGACATGAGAAGGATATTATCGCTCAGTTATTATGATCTACCTCCACATCTGAAGGCTTGTTTGTTGTATCTGGGTTCGTATCCAGAGGATAGTGAGATTAACACAGAAGTTTTAATATGGAAATTGGTAGGTGAAGGTTTTGTTTGCAAAGAAGAGGGCAAGTCCATATATGAAGAGGGTGAGCATTATATCAAAGAGCTAGTCAACAGAAGTTTGATCCAACCTGAAACTATTGGCCCTGAGGAAATGGTCGCCACCTTTCGTATTCATGATATGGTGCTTGATCTCATAACTCATTTGTCCAGCGATGACCATTTTCTAACAGTATTGGATGGCCAGTCTTCCAATTCACTACCAAACAAGATACGCCGACTGTCCCTCCAAACCAGCGACGAAGATGATGTCAAGCAGCTATCGACAATGTCCTTGACCCATGTAAGGTCACTTACCGTCTCTGCATCATCTTTCCATTTAGTTCCATCACTCTCGAGGTTTCCAATGTTACTTACATTAGATCTAAATGGTTGTAAGAAAGTGGTTGATCAGCATTTTAGGGACATCTGCAATCTGTTTCACCTCAGATATTTGGGATTACGTTCTACAGGAATCAGCAAAATTCCGATAGAGATTAGGAATCTGCAGTTTCTGCTTGCATTGGACATAGGTTGGACAGATATAGAAGAGCTGCCATCAACTTTTTCTCAATTGCAACGACTGATGTATTTGTGTGCTGACTATCCGGTGAGTATATCTAGTGGGTTTGGAAATTTGAAATATTTGGAAGCATTGATCGCTATTATAGTTGTGGAATCCCCAACTATGCTGCAACATTTGGAAGGGATGAAAGAGTTGAGGTCTGCAAAGTTTCAATTTTATAACTGGGATGAGGTCGGCAAAAAGCATTTCCTCCAATGGCTATCTAACATGCCCTGTCTCAAGTACATTGAAATTTATGGTTGCCATGGCGACCTAGATTCTCCATTTGATAGGTTGTCACCAACACCTCAGGAGCTTCAGAACATACATATGGTGGGTGGCGTCATCTGTGCAGTGCCAAGGTGGATGTCCTCCCTCTCCACTCTTTCCTCAGTAACGATCGTGTTACATACAATAGGAGATGAGGACCTTCGACTCCTCGGAAGCATGCCATCCCTTGCTTCCCTTTCCATAAAGGTGGAGGAAGAAACGCAAGAAAGGGGAAACAAATTGGCCATAAGGGACGTTTATCCATTCAGATGTCTAAAAAAATTATGCATTCGCCACATCATGGAGGTGACATTTGCGCCCGGAGCCATGCAAAATCTCGTAGCCATTCATTTAGCATTTGAATTACGACAGATAATAGATCAATTTGGAGATTCCAATTTTGGTCTTGAGAACCTTTCTTCACTTGTGGACATATCTGTTGAGATGATATGTTCCAATGCAAATATCAACGAGGTTAAAATTGCCGAGGCCACGTTCAAGAAAGCAGTGAACAGAAATTCCAACAGGCCCACAATGAATTTGGTAAAGGTAATGTTTGCCAAAGATTTCAAGCAGATACAAGCTCAATTAATTACTTTGGTTTAGTTACCTCTATTCTTGTCTTCAGATGACATGTATATATTCATTCTTACCTCATTTACTAAATTTGGTTTTGAAGCTCTTAATGGATTGGACCCAATAAATGTTGCATGATGGGATTTGTAAGGACTACCCGGTATTCCCATGATATGGTTATTCATCCTTTGAAATTTCAACATTTCTATTAACAGTACTCTAACTGTAGCCAGCAATGTTTGCGGTGAGTAGAGAGGCCTAGCTAGCAGCATCACACTCTGCAGGTATGATTATAACAAGGACAAACACATCAGTAGTCTCCTCTGTTATCTTTAACATTCTTTTTGTTAACGGAAACAAGGTTCCCGCCTTCTTTGATACTCGTATGCATTTATCTGCAGAAGTGGTTAATCATCATTTTAATTTCTGCGCCAGCTTCGAGACTCAAGTTGGGCAGTTACAGTTTGTGACTGATTTCCTTTTTTCGTTCTTGTAGTGAGGAACGAGTTATCTTGTTCAGTTCTTTAGGGAGCCATGTAGAACTGGGTATTCGGTGAAGCAAGAGTTTCCTTCACTGTGTCCTTGTTACCAGTTTCAGCTTGGCACGCGATCAGCTGCTCAGCAGCCTAGCTCGAACTACCTGTCTATTGTTCATAACCCTGTACTCCAAACATTTGTGCATGTTTGATGGCTTCTGGTGCATTTGTAGTAAGAGCTGATATTGTAGTCACTATTTCTACCATTGGCATGGTTAAGCGTCTTTGAACATTATTGGGTGATGACTTGATGTAATTAACTCATGAATTGATAGCACATCCATATGTGGTGTCTTGGTTGCTAATACATCCTTCTTCACTTAAATCCAATTATTTACTCCGTGATGTTTTATCAATTTTTCATTCACAATAGTGTGTAGACGTAACAAGATAACCCTACGTGAAGGTGCACCATGTGAACTGGAGTACTAGAGTGGGGCGTGTTCGTTTTGTTTAGGACTAAAGTTTAGTCCAAAGTTCTTGCTATTTAAATGTATTAAATAAAGTGTAATTACAAAAAAATTTACAGAAACCTAAGCTACTTTGCGAGACGAATCTAATGACGGTAATTAAGCCGTGATTAGACGATGGTTACTGTAGCATCACTATAGCAAAACATAACTTAATTAGGCTCGTTAGATTCGTCTCGTAAATTAGCACACATCTGTAAAAAGGTTTTATAATTAGACTTTATTTAATACTTTTAAATAGTAAGATTCTCTAGACTAAACTTTAGGACTAAAGGAAACGAACAGGCCCCAAGACAACCTGCCCATGCTAGTTTTGTTTCCCTGAACTCATTCCGTGTACAATGTTTCTTGTTTAGGTTATTACTCGTTCCTTCCCTCGTTTGTGACTATATGAAGAAAATTAGAATTTTTTTTTGAAGTGAACAAGAGGATTTAAAGAAGCCAAAAAAAAAAAAAAGAACAAAAGGGAAAAGAAAGAAAACTAGAATGTTGCAATGCTAGTTCAGTGGCGCTGTCCCAATTCAGTGCATTGCTTGATGATATCTTGGTTCCGTTCCTTGCTGTCTGCAACTCGGTTCTGCGTTGTCCACATTGATCCTGTGCCATGTCTCTGCTGCTTATGGTGCTCTTGAGTCTTGAACTTTTAACAGTGCACGGGATGCCATAGAAAATTTTTGATAGGGATTTTCGGTTAACTTATGATGGAGATTTCAGTACAATGTTCAGCTGCAACCACTCTGACAAACCCTTTTTGTTAGGGGACGCAGATATGGTGCACCATGGCTCGGGCGTCCTAAATATCACAGCCACACAGAGCTGCTTTAACGTTCGCGTTCTAACGGCACATTCGGCTGCCTTTCCGTTTTCGGGCTCCCACGGCCCACTGGCCCAGACACGTGCTCCTGTTCCCCCCATCCCAGTACTCACCAACCAACCACCCAAAGCCAATCTTCTCCAGGAAACGAAACGAAAAAAGAAGAAGAGCGGAGCAGGGAAACACACGTGCTGCAGATTCATCCCCGACCATTGGCCTTCGCTGCGGCAAGGAAGATACGGCTCATGACCAGCAGCTACAGTCAGAAGCAAGACTTCTTGCTCGCCGTTGGCAGATGGGGAGGGGCAGGGAGGGGCAGGGCCGTCTCCAAGAATTTGGGGCCCTGTCCGAAATGCAAAATTGAGGCATCCAAATTAGCATAAATTTATAGCTGCATGCTGAGATTTGTAGCTGCTGCATACACGTTAATGAATAGGAAACAAATGGCAACAGTGTCATCAAATGCATATCACCCAACCAAAAACACTTGCGTACACAATAAAATCACTGATCATTTGATCCACTACTTCGCCAAATTAGCTCATCACCAACACCCATAACTGCTTAAAAATAAATCTTTTTAGTTCCAAAGCTCATGCACCTATCATCAAATGAACTGAAAATTGGGAAAGTCAAAAAAGAAGGGAAGGCACGAACTGGGCAGCAATCCATCTTTGACCCTGCTGTCAAGAATGGAGGTATGGCCCTTCCACTTTCCAGTACGTGTGGGCCTCTTTGTTTCTTTTGAGAATTGCTCGAATTTAAAGCCCACTACGAAGCTTGGATGGCCCATATCACTTCATGTCATGCTGGTCGTCTTCTTCGTTGGGCAGCCGGACAGAATCTGAACCACCATGGCGTGTGCGCAATGCGCATAGCTCTACGGATATGCGGCCATGGGAGTGAAGCTTGAGCTGGGGGCCCCAAACTTTTGGGGGCCCTGTGCGGTCGCCCACCCTGCCCATGCCCATCGACAGGCCTAGGAGGGGAGAAGGAATCCAGACAGGGAGAAGAGATCCGAATCGATCCAGCCAAGCACCACCTACGTGAAGGCATGCCGCCCCGCCGTGCCGGGGTAGGGTCTTACAGGAGTGACAGGCTGTCTCTCCGGCGACATCCTACCCCGGCTACGGTGCCGCCCCTGCTGTCACCTCCCTACCCTTGCCCCGCCTACTGCCCTCCACCACCACCGCGGCCGGTGGAGGCCTGCCGCCTCCCTGCCCCGCCCGCCTTCCGCAGCCTACCGCCAGGCCAGCCTCTTCCACGGCTTATATAGTCAAAGGGGAAGAGAGCCGCCCTCGAAAATCCCCAACCCTAACGACACTGTGCGCCGGCCGTCTTCTACGCGAGCTTGTCTTCCGGCGTGATCTGCACGAGGTTCTACTGGTATGTCTCTCGATCTGTTTTGAGTGGAGGCCTTATCCTTTCCCTTCCTCTCTCTTTTATTTCCCATACAATCAGAGGTGGGGGAAACAGGGGCTTGGGGAGTCGGGGTCTGTTAGCTCCGTTTGCATCCGTTGGCAGTGGACACATCTCATCCGTTGGATAACTAGGACGCCCGAGCCATGATGCACCAAAGTAATTCCATTTCTTAGGAGTTGCTGATGGTTTGTACTGATATAACTTTTTAAACTTGCAAGATGCATGGCAGCTGGTTAATCCTTTTTTTTTTGGGGTTGGGGGGGGGGGGGGGGGGGGGGAGGGTCCTCTGTAGCGATTTGTATTCCATATCTCTTGTACTGCACTTCACCGTGCCCTATATGTACTCGCACTATACGATTGAATCAAGTATCGCAACTTCTTAATTTTCCTTCATGGTATCACGAGTCTAACCCTAGCTTCCACCGCCGCTGGGCCTCTCCCCAATCGTCGACCTCAATATTATGCGATCGTCTCCCCGCAGCCGCCCTCTTCCATGCCGCTGTCTCCAAAGCCGAGGCCGCTGCTATCGCCGACCTCCACGCCGCTCGCTCATCCCCATCGTCCTCGGCCTCAACTCTCTAAACTCCTTGCGGCGGGCAAGTACACCTTGGCTCACCACGTCCTCAACAACGAGCGCTTCCCCGAGGTCTTGTCTTGGGTTCGGATGGAGTGCACCGTTCTCTGGTGGCTGCACATCACCATCTCCCCAGAGCTCTCGGAGATTGTCATGACCGCTATTCCCACATCGTGTCGGGTGTGCCTCGGTCTTGAAGAACAATTCATCGGGAATAAGGAGACACGTGCCCTCCTCCTCAACGTCGAGCCCCACAACTTTTGCCAAGGCGACCTCTCCATCCCCGACTATTGCCTCAAGATGAAGAGTATGGCCAACGCCCTTGGCGATTTGGGTGCCTGTACATGGCTCTTGTTCTCTCCATCATCCGAGGATTAAAACGAGAAGTTCTCATACATGGCTGCCCTCATCACTAGGCACGGCCGTTCCCCACATTCGCCGAGATACGTGCTGATTTGCAGATCAAGGAGATTAACATGATGAACAAGCAGTCGTGCGTGCCCTCTGCCCTTGTGGCCTTGTCGCATCGGCACATGCGTGGAGTGCACTAATGCGCGTTGTGGCCCGGCGTTCCTGTCAATCATAGCTTAGCCGCCACGTTAAATTTTCTGTTGCTACGTGCCATTACATTTTTATTTGGAAACCACGTGGGTTATAAGATGCCTAAACCCCCGCGGTTCTCCCTCTGCAAGCTGCGATCGCAAACAATACAATAACCACATCCACAACAATGAAATCCACCTGTCATGAGTTAGGGTTAATACGGTGTTTGCGAAATACCTGAAAGTATTAAAAGGTACTGCAATATGGAGCGTTGATCAAGAGAGAGGCAAGATACGGAATAAAAATTATGATAACATGACAACTAATTAAGAGTCTTTTCCTTTTTGTATACCACAATTATTATCTGCCCTTTATTTTCCTTCCTAGAAAGGATGACCTTCTCTTTTCACATCTCTCTCTCTCTCTCTCTCTCTCTCTCTCTCTCTCTCTCCATGAACGGTTGCTAATTGCCATGGAGGGATGAGCGGTTATTGGTTCTTCAGGATTTTTAATGGAGACAGGTCACAGTTCCTTTGAAGCATGACGAACGTAAGAAAAATGATTATTTAATTCATTTTCTGGTTGTTTACTCAATCAACAGTTGATTTATTCAATCTACGAGATGGATTTAGAAGGAAAAAATCAGTAAATCTATTTGCAAACATGTAATGATTTGTTTCTAAAAAATGCGTGATCTTTGGCAAATCTGTTCATGCTATTTTTTTTTGCACCCAACACACTAGTCCAAAATTCTGAGACAGCATGTAACTTGTGAAGAGCCATGTAGATTTTTAAAATGATGATAATACAAAACACCTCCTCTGAGGTATACGTCATTGCCGCCGGTACCTAGCAGGCATAGATGGGCATGCATCTACGTTATCACTGCCGAAACCGACTCGCCATGGTCCGTAGCGGCAACGCCGCCTGCACGGTGTCGCCATGGCTCCTAGCAGCAGATTTGTTCTTGCCTTATTCAATGAAAAATCAAAACCAAGCAAATGACAATAAAATAACATAGCCATGGCTCCTAGCAACATATGTGTTTTTGACTTATTTGAAAAAACATCAAAACTAAGTAAATGACAATAAAATAGAATAAAATATAGGAAGGCTCAGTGAATTGTTTCCTCTTTGCCCTGTTGTTCTATATTTACACCTATCCAAGATTACTTTTTTATTCTTAATAATAAGGATCTCCATCAATACTTATGTATCTTTTGGTAGGTACCTTTGACTGTGTAGCGTTAAATTTAAGGCAACAGTATTTGCAAACACCGTAAAAGATCTCTAAAATGTAAGTAGACTAGATGTGTAGCATCTCGCCTTCTTAAGGCCAGGTCCGCACACCTGACAGCTCTCTAGGAATCAAGACTTTTCTCACAAATCAACACATGTTTTTTCTGTATACTTTGTTCTCACTTGTGCGCACCACGTCCATGCGTCCAGTGCCAGCACCTACACGCATCGTGAAACGACGATAGACGGCTCTGATACCAGAGTAGCGTCCCGCCTCCCCGAGGTCGGACTTGCACACCTGGCAGCTCTCTAGGAATCAAAACTTTCCTCACAGATTAACACATGTCTTTTCTGCGCACTTTGTTCTCACTCGTGCGCACCCAGAAAAGACTTCATGGTCGGTCATCCGTCCCGAAATTGCTTCAAGCCAAGCACGCTTAACCTCAGAGTTCTTTCGAGATGAGCCTCCAAAAAAAATTACAACTTATTAATATGAGTATTCTATTAATCCTATTAAATCTTAGGTCAAGATGTCACAAAATGTATTGGTGAAGTGTGACGGACAAATAAGATTAAATTGATTCAAATTAAAACAGAAAGTCCGAGATTCAATCAATAGCAGGTCTCAAAGGGATCATATGCATCGAGCAGCCATTCACAGAAAATGCGGCGCTTGATCCATATACCCGCCATGCAATGCAACGAACAAGAAACATTCGAACAGGAACATTACGAAGACCCACGCAGAGGGTCGGAATGTTTCAACTCTCAACTGCAGCATCGTTTTTGGTCAGCACTTTCCACGTACTAATTAAGATAATAGAGAAATGGCCTCGTCGTCAGTGACTACGATAATAACGAAGGTGCCGCGAGGTTTCGCGTCATCTTTCCCAGCCGCGAGGTTGGCTGCGACCAGGGTTTACAAAACCGATGGGAATCGGACCGATTTTCACGGTAACAGGATTTACCGGTCCGGTTACCTCGGTTCACCTGTTTTCCATTTTAAATTTTGTTTTTTTGAAAATTTGGAAAACATTGAAACAAAAAATATGTAAAAAAAAACTAGAAGCAAATTTGAGGAGAACGCTGGAACAAGAACTCGAAATAAGTTTGTTTGCTCATCCAACCTGATCTCTTTTCACCAGTTTTCCTCCTGATCTCTTTTCACCGGTTTTCCTGGGTGACGTGAACGATCTTTCATTTGCAACCTGATCCCTTGCAACTCGCGTCCGCATGAGTTAAAAAAGAAAAAAACAATCGTGTTCGCACGAGGCCACCTGCCGACGCCGTCCGTCTGCCGTCCGCCGCGTCCAGCGTTTGCTGCGTCTGCCGTCCGCCGTCTAGTCTACGGCCTCCTACTTCTCTGAGAGTTCGCCCGCAATGCCACCGGCTCCCTGCCCATCCGACTACGAGATCGAATTCAATCTTTTTCTCTCCCTAGTTTCATCTCTCCCCGTCGGTCGTCGGTTTCTTGGCAAGCCGTCCGGTTTACTGGCGAAACCGTCCGGTTTGCCGACAAAACCATCCGGTATAGCGATTTTGGGATTCAAAATTTTAGAATTTGAATTTTAATCAGTTTTCGAGCAGTTTCTCCGATTGCGGTAATCCGTTAAACCGATGGCGTCCGATTTCCACGGTTTATTGGTATTGTAATCCTTGGCTGCGACTTGCTCGGGATGTTGTTGGGGCCACCGGCCGGCGGGTCGTCAGCTTGGTCTTCCGAGTGCCGGTGTCCGGCGGCTTCTCTACTCGACTGACCCTTTATGGGTCTGTCCGTACGTCTATATGACTGGTGCCCAACTTTATTGTGTGAAATTTCCAAATGTGCCTTCCTCTGCCACTCATTTTCTTTGGTTTGCGTGCACTTTCTTGCTCCCTCTCTCACCGGTGCACTTCATTACACTTTTCTTGTTGTTCTCTCTCTCCTATGTTACTTGGTTTGTTACTGGTTCATTTCCAATGTTACTTGGTTTGTTAAAACACTACTAAGTACTATTAACAAGTATTACTTGTGGACACTAATTCTTCCAGATGTTTAAAGTGTTGTAAAAAATACTACAAAATATTATTAACTAGTATTTGTTGAAGTATTTCAAGGGTTGTCATAAACACTACCAAACACAACTAAATAAGTACTACTTGTTCAGTGTTGTCATAAAACATTCTCCAGCATTATTTGTTATAGTGTTCAAGTGTTTTAAAAGTGTTGTTATAAACACTGCAAATTACTACATGTTGAAGTGTTGTCGTAAACACTATTAAATATTATTCTCTCCATTTCAGAATACTTGGCATTTTAGTCTCATCTATTTTTTTCAAAATACTTTGCAATAATTCTCACTTCTGGAGATACCTTTTTCTCTTCCCAATATATCTCTATCTCTATCTCTCTCTTCCTCGTTTTGCTGCGTACCTACTTTATTGTTCCTCTTCTTAATCTCCGTGCCTCAGGCTAAGATGCCAACTATACTAGGACAGAGGTAGTACAAGTTTGAAGTGTTGTCATAAACACTGCTAATACTACTTGTTAAACTGTACAAGTGTTCAAAGTATGGCCATAAACCTACTAATTAGTACTAGATCAACGATTGCTGAACACGCTTATGGGCTTGGTTGCTGGACGCTGATGGCCCTGTGGGCTAAGGTTAACTCAAGGTAATTAGCAGGCTAATTAATGTGGGGCCTCTGAGATAGCACGGGCGTTAGGGGGTGCCAGCCCCGCCACCCCCCCCCTCCCCCCCCCTCTCACCTCCCTGCCTTCGCCACTAGTAGAGATCGATACCAACTAAACAGATTTTCGTTGAGATGGTTGACTTACGAAGGTAGCGACTCAGGGTGAGTCCATTAGACGTGACTTGTGGTCATAATGTCTTAGCAATGAGCAGGATAACAAGATGGTGTTCGATATTTGGCGCTCAGTGGTGTTGTAGTGGTGGTGGGCGGTATTAGAGAATAATTGATAGTTTAGATTATGTATCTAAGACTTCTATATATATCCTGGAAGGTACCTTGCGCTTCAAATCATATACCCTCATATATATACCGGTCGAGGGACTCAATCTGTATCTACGAGCGGGTTCCGATCGTGAACCCAAAACACGCTTCCGCCCAAACCTAGCGCCGCCGGCACTCCTCCTCGTGCGCCGCCGCCGCCCTTGTCCTCCACGGCGCGTCACCAGCGCGCTCCCTCGACGATGTGCTAGCGCGCTCCCGGGGAGATCACTCATGTCGATCTCCGCCGGGGGCCGCGCCCAACAGAATCTGGGGGCGGCCAATCGATTAGCTCTGCCGCCCTCGTCGTCGGAGGATGTCAAGCAGCAGCAGATGGTGATGAAACTCACTTGGGTCTTGCGTCGGCAGCCTCCGCCTCTCCACCACCCCGCCAATCTCCTTCCTGCCGGCAACAGACCACCTCAGTCGTCGGCATCCTCGTCCCGGTGTCCTGCCACCGCCAGGCCTGCTCACTGCCGGCCTCGCACCACTATGGCTCGTCCCCGAAGGTTCTCCAACGCCAGTCTCCCTCGCTCGGCTCCGTCGGGCCCTGTCCCGGTCATGCGGCACAACATCCTCATCAGGTGGCCCGCGCGACATCTTCCTCCACCGCTCCCTTTCTCTCTCTCATATTTTCTCTCTGCCCGCGCTGCCTTGTCTCCGCGTGAAGATGAGGATAAGAGAGAATGAGGAGGAGGCCCTGCTACGTGCACCCAAGAGTGCACACAAGATGTTGCTGCTGTTAATTACTTTTCTAATTTCTCTGATTTTTACTCGATCACTGATCGGGGTTGCGTCGCCCACCACCCATCGAGTCTACACGCCTCTACATCGACATCGTCGCTGGCCACTCCCTCTCTGTCGCTCTGTGGCTCGCCTTGGTGTGCGGTGCGCGTAGGGGCACCCCTCTCGTGGCGTCGCCAGGCTGCTCCATCACATCGTCCTCGCGGCGGTCGTCCTCTACTTCTTCATCGCTACTCATGCACCCTCGGACTGATCACCCAATCCGTGCATCGCCGTGGTGTATCCGCTTCTGGGACGACTATCCTGAGAGCGTGTGCTTCTTCACCGACTACGAAGGCTGCGGCTGTGTCACTTGTTGCGCCATAGCGTCGCCGTCCGTGATCTTCGACGCTGCATTTTCATCACCGTCGACTACGTTGTTGTGCACTCCACGCACAAGGTCTTCGTCAAGCTGTTCGAGTTCTTCGCCGCCTTCAACCACCGCTGCCGTGACCACTACGCCAAGAACACTAGCCTTTGGGTTAGCGTTCGGCCGCTCCACCTCTACGCTTTGTCCAGCTCAACCTCGTCGCCAGCATCGTCGCCTCCCCGACTACTTCGCCTACTCTGACCACCGCGGGCTGCATCGGCATCTTCTCCCTCGCTGTTCTGCACATCACGACCATCGTCGAGACCTCCTCTACTGATCTCTCCTTCAGATACTACGACATGGTTGGCCCTCAACCTCGTACGCTCGGTATTGGCAACATCGTGCGTGCCTTCGTCCCCGACGTGCTGCCGGGTCTGGCAACCCCGGTACCCGCCTCGGCCTTGGCGGTTCGACGATGTCATCCTCGGCATCGTCCTCGACGTGTCACCGTCTTCGTCTATGGTGCCTTCTCCTATGCGCCACACTATGAAGCGTCTCCGCTTTTCACAGGATCGAGTCGGTATGTGCTGATGAGCAGACACAACAGTACATCACATAAAAAGCACAAATTTACATCTTTAAGTTATTACAAGTCTTAAATGATTTAAAACACGTGAGTAGCACAGCGAAAATCTACAAATACAACCTCTACTAAACTCGACGATACATGGCCGCACATCGAAGCCCGCGATGTGGACCTGCTGAGAAAATCCATCAAGCACAGCGGAAGCAAGGACTACCTGTACAAAACATAAAGAGCCAAACTCTGAGTACTAGTTACTCAGCAAGACTTACCCGTCAACGTGGCTAACTACAGCTGACTCCTAGCAAGCAAAGGCTACAAAGGGGTAGGCTGAATCAATTGCGTAATCCGCACTAATTACATGGTCCTTACTTTCAAGTTTTATTTCAAATTAAGTACTTAACTAGTAAAACAGTGTATATATATCTCTACAACAAGTATAAGTAACAATGCATCAGATAAACATTATACAGCAAGTAGATATAAATATAACAATGTACTAAAGCATCATCATCAATCAAATCACACTACGATGTGGCGCACTGAACAAGGTTGCTCATTTCCGAGAGCGACAACATCGATGTACATCCTGCAGGAGAAAACCTGACCACACGCCACACACGCGCAAAAGTTGTATGCAGCAGCCGTTCGCAAAGGTCCCCCTAGAGCTGGCTGGGTCTCACACCTCCCGAGAAAGGCGCTCCCGCACGGTCCCCGTCCCAGACGTACGCTCCGATTGGGAGGCATCCTTTCTCTCCCGAGTACCACGATAGAAAGTGCAAGTATCCGCGAGACACAAGGACAACCTAAGCTACTAAGTTTACTAGGCCCATAAAAACACTAGCATGTGATCAGTACGTTCGAACTTGCTCAATAGGACCAACAACGAACGGTCCTTAATCGACACAGACGGGCTACACCACCGTGAAGGCCCAGCCTTCTCCAACCATCCTATACAAACAAATCCCCGTCCGGTCTCAACAAATTCTAAATCCATCTAGTACAATCCAGGGTGATTCCTATCATACGAGTGGGACCTACCACTCGTCTTCTACTGTTCGCTAATCCCTAAGCATAGCAAGTTCTAACGTAACCTAGACCACATCTACAAAAATATGACATAAGGTAGAATATGGAAGGGTAGTCCTAATGCAGTTCTAAGGTTTCACATCAACTCCTAATAAACCTAATGCACAAACAATTACTAGCCCCAATCAAGTGAGAAAAAAATAAAATCCTAATAAGATAGGCATGCACCGGGGCTTGCCCGGGTCAGAGACGATAGTAGTACTAGCACAGTCAGCAATGGGATCAGTCAGCGGCTCCTCCTGAGCAGCTCAACTTCATGGTCCTCCACCTGCTCCTGGATCAACTCGATAGCTATACGACATGATAAGGAAATGCAAGTTAGATGCAATAAAATGATGCAATTAGGATTTAATTACTTAACAGAACAATCATTTACATTGTATTAAGAAAAAGAAATTCATTAATTAAAGTGGTGAGGTTCTGTTGTGAGTGATTAACTTTACTTAATTTACTTTTATCTGAAGTATTTCCTTTATTGCCTTTTGTTTAAGTTAATTACTTGATTTAACTTAAGTTGATTAATTAGTTAAATAAATTTCAAAAATTAGTTTAGGTCCAGTGGCATTTTTCTGGTAAGGAGTGCCACTGGAAGTAATTTAGAGTGAAAATTGATGATTTATTGCAATACGTATTATTTATAATAATTTAAACAATGCAGAACACGATTTAAATCATAAGAAAATAATTAAGCAACATATGACAGTTGAAAAATTCTCAGTACGTGTGTAATAATTTTCTTAACAAGCATGACAAGTTTCAAGATTTATGCATTAACAAAGAATTAACTATGATTTATACAAAAATTAACATATGCACTTATACAGGAAACAGGAAGACGATTTGTATTGGTTCGACAGCTGTTTTGAGTAGATCAGATTTCAGGGAAACCAACAAAACTGGAATCGTATTTTTCTGATGTTCGGGTGATTTACTATGCATTTTTCAAACTTGCAGTAATTTCTGAGGATTTAACCAAATTCAGGAAATTTGGAAAAGGGGGCAGCCACTCAGATCTGTGCCACAAAAATGGTCACACGGGCCTTGCCACACCGGATCCTGGTGTGGCCAGCACCAGGTTGGGCTGGAGCTCGGCCACGGCGGCCAGAGCTCGCCGGAGCGGCGGCGAGTTGCCGGAACCGGGTCAAAGGACCATGATAATTCCAAAAAAAAAATACGAGCATGAAGCATAGCTCAAGCTGCATCCATTTGAGGGTGTTGGACTCGACCGGAATGGACGGCGATGAGCACGGCGGGCTAGCAAAGTTCGGCAAGACTTCCCGAGCCGTACAAGGCATGAAAAATCAAGGAAATATTTTCAGGAGCTTCACCTTGGGGCCAAGAAGAGCGGCGAGGAGCTTATCGTCGATGGGGAGGCGCTGAAGTAGGAACTCGTCGTGGGGGTCCTCGCGTTCTTGCAACATAAGGCGGGGAAAAGTCAAAATCTGTCGAGGAGAGCTGCTGGATTGAAGAATGGTGGAGTCAGGGATGTGCACGAGGTCGACTTGCAGCGAAATTCTACTTTCTAGGTGAGGCTCGCCCCGATTTCTCGTGCTCTGTCACCCGGCAGCCATGGCGGCCAGGCCGGTCGATTTGCGAGCCTCACGCGAAGGTGGAGAGAGGAAGCTGCAGAGAAGGCTTCAAGGCTTCCTTGCGCAGCCCTGAGCAGCGGTGCTCGACCAAGTGGTGGCTCGACGGCAGCACGGCAGGCTGCGACAGAGAGCGGCGAGGTGGCGCTAGGGTTTAAGCAAGGGAGCCGCGGGAGAGAATGAACTGCGAGGGAGAGGAAACGGGGAGGCGGGGGAATGAGTCTTTGCCCGAGCGAGGTGGTCGTGGGCGGCGCGGAGGCCGTACGCCATCGTCCACGTGGCGCGCGGCGTCGGACGACTTCAGTGAGAGCGACGAGGATGACAGGTGGGCCTGGTGGCATCTTTCCTTTTTCTCCGAATTTCTGGTCAACGATTTTACCCAAATTTGTGCATGCCATTTGAAGTAGCAAAGGAGCTCCAAAAATCACAAGTTTATTGAAAGCTCATGAAATGTACTTCAATCTGACCAACATGCACATCTGGAATCCCAGTAGATTGCAAATGGCAGCAGGTCAAATTTGGGTACTTTTTAAGTTTTAAGGATTTATTTGAGCAACCAAACGAATTTCTTAAATCATGGAAAATTCTCCAAAATTCTTTCTTGAGCAGGGCTATCCACTGGTATTTTTGTTGGCTCAAGTTGTTATTGAAAATTTTGAGTTCCTTTAGAAGGTGGGATTTGACAATTGTTTGAATAAATGATTTCGAGTTTTGAACTTGATTTGCTTTGATTTCTGTTCAGTTTGAGATGCGTGTGCGGGCTGGCTTCAGTGACACGGGGTGTCACACACTACATGGCACCCGTCGGCGCGCCTGCGGTATTTTGTGTGGTTCATCTCCATCGGCTACCTCGACAACTTCATCGATCGACCACGGCTACTTCAAGCATGGCATCATCGATCACGGCTACCTGTCTTCGTTTCGGCTACCTCGATATCGGCATAAAGGGCTACCATCTTGCTTGAGCTCTCCAGTCACAACGTCTGCGATGCTCCCGCTGTGACTGCGGGGGTATATTAGAGTATATTGGGATATCTCCAAATATGGTAGATTAGGATTATGTAAATCCAGCTTGCCTTATCTCTACCGGAGGCTTCTTGCCTTCCAAGCAATGTACTCCTATATAATCCGCCCATAAAGCTCAGTAATACAATCATCAATCCATCATACAATCCTACTCTTCTACAGGCGGCATGCCTCGGGCCGTTGTAGACCATTTTGGCCTGTCACTGAAGGGTTTTATTGTGTAGGAAAAAGTAGCTGTAAAAGATAACTTCTCCATTGGCTACAGAAAAATCAATTATAGGCTCCATTGTAATTTGTTTCGTCAGTCCTCCCTCCATTTCGTAAGACTTTCGTTCTGTGATTCATATTTTTTCTCATAATACTAATCGTCTTCACTTCTAAGTTCTAATACATCTCTTCTTCATCGCCTATCCATGTTTTCTGTCGACCACAACTTTTCCACCTTATTTTCTGTGGCCATAAGGAGAACTAATTTAAACTGGAGCACGGAGGGACAGAAATAAAAGTGGTAGAACGGGGACCCAGGGAGCCGACAACGTCGCTCGAGCGGATGAAAGATTCCCATGGAAAAAATCTTTCGTTCTCCATACCAGCTGCCTAGTACTGTTACCATTTCAGGGGATGCACTCCATGTGCTTTTCACAGGGCAGGTCAGGTCTCGTCGCCATCAGTCCACCACGGTGCGGGCAAGTGTTCCGTCGCCATCGGCCAGCCCAGCCCAGGTTGGGGACCATCCGTACGTCGTCGCGCTTGCGGTGTTCCCTACCTACCGCTGCGCTCACTAATTGTGGTTTCTGGGGGGCACGGCGTGACTCTCGCCCTCCATTATTGCTTATCTTTCTTCCCAGTCTCACTCTCCTTACCAGCAGCGCTTCCCCTGTTGAGCTTCCTCCAGATCTGGCCTCGAGGCAGCGTGTGCCGGTCGCCGTTCTGGTCGTCATCGTCGGTCGTTCCCCTTCTTGCCGGCCATGGGGTCGGGCGGCTAAGGTCTGATGCTGTTTGTTCTTCTGTATTTTTGTTTAATTGGTCCGTGTCCCTATAGGCTTTTGATGCAGTTTCTTTGATTTGGAAGGTCGATCTCGTCGTGAACGCGGCCACGCTAGTCTAGCGCGC
Organism: Eragrostis curvula; assembly: GCA_007726485.1. Taxonomy (NCBI): domain Eukaryota; kingdom Viridiplantae; phylum Streptophyta; class Magnoliopsida; order Poales; family Poaceae; genus Eragrostis; species Eragrostis curvula. The sequence continues at coordinate 21,335,760 of CM017440.1, read as the reverse complement.
CGCATTCTTGTTACCTCCTTGTTCACCACGCACGCAGCACCTTGGAACACCACTTGTTTGACCATGGAGCTGGTGACGGGGGCCATGAGCACCCTCCTGCCCAAGCTGGCTGATCTGGTAGAAAAGGAGTATAATCTGCATAGCAAGCTGAGGGATGAGATCATGTTCCTCAAGAAGGAGCTAGAGCACATGGAGACTGCCCTCCTCAAAGTCTCCGAGGCGCCGATCGACGAGCCACCTGACATCCAAGTTAAGCTCTGGGCGAGGGACGTACGGGAGTTGTCCTACGACCTGGAAGACAGCATTGATGCGTTCATGGTGCGCATCGACAAGCCCGCGACAAGCAAAGCAAAACCGTATAGCTTGAGGGGCTTCGTGGACAGGACTGTGGAGCTGTTCAGGAAGGCCAAGGTTCGCCGCAAAATTGCTTCTGATATCCAAGGCTTCAAGAGGAATATCACGGAGGTGAGTGAGCTCCGTGACAGGTATAAGGTTGATAAGGTTGCTGCAACGCGTCACGACTCACCAAAGCGTCAGGACTCAATCATCGATATCCTACGCTTATCAGCGCTATACAAAAAGGCGACAGAACTAGTAGGCACCGAAGACAGAGCTAATGAATTGGTCCAGATGCTGACAGAGGAGGGTGGAACAACGCAACAGCTGAAGATAGTCTCCATTGTTGGCTTTGGAGGGTTAGGCAAGACAACTCTTGCAAAACTAGTGTATGATAAGCTTAAAGAGGAATTCCCTTGTCGGGCTTTTGTTGCCGTATCTCACAATCCTAAAATAAAGAAAATTTTCGTGAGCATGCTCCGTCAGTTTGGTCACCGTGAATCTGTAGAATCCTGGGATTTACAACAACTTATCGACGAACTAACGAATTTTCTTCAAAGCAAGAGGTATGTTTCTGTGGTCAGTTTGGTGCATGTGCACAAGCATGCCGCCAAATTTCTCATGATTTTTGCTAGTCTGTTTTCAAACTTGATTTGTATGTTATCTAACTTCAATAAATTATGGTAGGACTCTAAAATTGTTCATACTACCTCTTGTTGCTTTACACATTTTCTCTTCGTTGGTTGGTCATGCACGGAAAAGACTTATTTATGGGTTTACTAATATGTGGTCTCTCGGTATCCATCACAGGTATTTCATTGTTATTGATGATCTATGGGACACTAAGGTGTGGGAAACAATCCAGTACGCTTTGACCAAGAATGAATTGGGAAGTAGAGTAATCACAACAACTCGCAATCTTGATGTGGCCAGAAATGTAGGTGGTGTCTACAAATTACAACCTCTTTCCTTTGCTGACTCAAGGAAGTTATTTTATCTCAGAATATTTGGCATTGAAGACAAATGTCCTCCAAATGAATTGGCCAAAGTTGCTGAAGACATTTTAAGAAAATGCGGTGGTGTACCTTTAGCTATCATTACCATAGCTAGTATGCTAGCCAGTAAAAATGGAATGGAGAATGGACACATGTATTGGTCCAAGGTGTGCCAAACTTTGGGTTCTGGGCTAGAAGATAGTCCTGCTATAGAGAACATGAGAAAGTTACTATCAATTAGCTACTACGACCTGCCGCCACATTTGAAAACTTGCATGTTGTATCTAAGTTCATATCCTGAAGATAGTCTGATTGATATAGAAGAATTGATATGGAACTGGGTTGGTGAACGCTTTATCCGCTACAAACAAGGGGAGTCCATTTATGAAGTAGGCATGGATTATGTTGAAGAGCTGATTAGCAGGAGTATGATAGAACCAGCATGTATAAACAAGGATCGCAATAAGGCGACTTCTTGCCGTGTGCACGATATCACTACAAGAATTTGGGAGATCCATGACGTTCTGGGCGTGACGTTTAAGGGTAGCGTCACAAACATTATAGTTCTGTGACGAATTGGTAATTTTCGTCATGGATCAGAATGCGGATCCCACAGGACACCAAACAGGACAACGTATGTATGACGAAACCATCATCAATCGTCACAAAATGAAACAAGTAATCGTCACGGATTGGCTTCAGCATCCATGACAGTTCATTTTCGTCATAGTTTGTTGATTAGGATTGCTGTCCACATTTTTTGAATTTTTCAAACGTCTTTGTGGGTCCCATATGTCAGTGTAAGGCCCACTTGTCGGTGTCCAACCCTCATAGGAGTATCAGGCCCGCCCGTCACTGTGGGTCCCCCTGCCAGTCACGGCCCCGCACATTAGGTTTAACCAAAACAAAAAATACAACGCGCGCGGCAGGTATCGAACCAGGGACCTCAGCGACGCACTGGAGTTGCTTTACCACTGCGCCACTTGCTAGTTTGTTGAGGTATTTGGTTTGTTTTTTTATTAACCTGTTGTAACAGACTATGGCATAACACACGCCATCCAATTCTGAGATCCAGACTTGCCCAAATTTAGACCACGCAGCCCGGCGGCGCTGGCGTCGCCGACGAGCGCCGACGGTGACTGAACCTGTGCCATGTGCCCACCCGGTGAGGGGAGGTACATCCAGCGTCGCCGCCACCTAAGCTCGCCATTCGGCATCACCGCCACCCACCATTCCAACTCCTGTAAAGCTCGCCATCGTGACTAGCGACTGCCGCCTGCAATTACCCGGTGAGCACTGGATTAGGCCGCCCCTTGCAGCGCTGACCGCACCTCTTGTGTATGCCGGACACGCATGTCCAGTGGTGCAACCTGAAGGCAGCTCCTTTTCCGCATCTGTCAACTCTGGACAGCAGAGGTTTATGCATGTTTTGATTTCGTTTTAGATTGAAGTAGGAGCAGGGTGTCAATAGTTTTTGATTTATGTTTGTTCAATGCTTGAACAGATGGATAGGAGATGGGTGCATGGTACATTGTTTACACCTGAATACATTAAAGGTGTCAAAGAGTTTATGAACTTTGTCCATGGGAAATTCAGTGAAGATGAGAAAATACTATGTCCATGTAGTAGATGCCTCAATCAAAATTATCAGCATCAGGCCATTGTGGAGAAGCACATATTGATGAATGGAATGGATAGTACTTATACTCGGTGGATACATCATGGAGAGGATTATGATACAACTGAAAATGAACATTCACTTGATGTGCATGAGGATGGTTTCATAGATGGGATAAGTGTGGCTGAGCATGGCAATAGTGGCGATGATCGGTTTGAAGGAATTCTTGGTGACCTACACATGGCAGAAGAGGCAACTAATATGGATGGCCAAAATGAAGACGGAAACAATGACGCAAACCCTCATGATAACGAATCATTTTTCGCAGATGTGATGAAAGAGGCAAAGCGTCAGCTTTATCCTGGTTGTACAAAATTTTCAAAGTTTTCGTTTGTGGTAAAGCTACTCCATTTGAAATCACTTTACAAGATCAGCAATAGTGCGTTTTCTGCAATGTTGAAGCTGTTGGGTGACGCATTCCCACATTGTACACTCCCAAAATCATATGCTGATGCAAAGAATATTCTGAAGGTTTTAGGTCTTGGCTATGATTCAATACATGTGTGCTCTAACAATTGTGTTCTTTTTAGGAAGCAATATGCTAAGCATGACAATTGTCCAGTTTGTGGTATGTCAAGATGGAAAGATCCTGAAAGGAAGAAGATTCCACAGAAAGTGTTGCGGCATTTTCCACTAGTACCTAGGCTACAAAGGATGTTTGTTTCCAAAGAAGCATCAGAAAAAGCACAATGGCACAAAATGAAGCGAACGCCTAGTGAGAAGGAAATGAGCCATCCAGCTGATGGTGAGGCATGGAAAGCTTTTGATAGAGATTATAAAGATTTTGCAGATGATGCCAGAAACCTTAGACTTGGTCTTGCTACTGATGGGTTCAATCCTTTTGGCAATATGAACACCAAATATAGCATGTGGCCTGTTTTTGTTGCGCCATACAACCTGCCACCATGGGCATGCATGGAAGAATCAAATTTCATGATGGCATTGTTGATTCCAGGTCCTTCAGCACCCGGGAAGGACTTTGATGTTTTTCTCGAGCCTCTTGTAGAAGATTTACTTGAGCTTTGGAAGGGGGTGCGAACTTATGATGCACTTAGTGGTAAGATGTTTAACCTTCGTGCTGCAGTATTGTGGTGTATTCATGATTACCCAGCTTTAGGCACATTTTCTGGACGTACCACAAGAGGCTATTTTGCATGTGTTCATTGTGACAAGAACCCTTTATCATACGCCTTAAGGAACAAAATTGGGTATATTGGTCACTATCGTTTCCTTCCAAAGGGGCATCATTTGAGGAGAAACAATGAGTATGGCCGCCTCCATGAAAGCAATGATCCACCTGGTCAATTTTCTAAAGAGGAGCTGCTATTAGAATTGGAGAAGGTTAGACATGTTAAACCCGGGAAGCAGCAAGGGGGCATGAAACGGAAACATTCGGACATGGGCAATGACAAAAAGATTTGGAAGCGGAGGGTTAGTTTGTGGGATCTTGAATACTGGATAAATCTGAAGTTGAGACATAATCTTGATGTCATGCACATTGAGAAAAACATTTGTGAGAGTCTGCTTGCGACAATCCTCAATATAATTGGAAAGACAAAGGACACAGCTAAATCTAGGCTTGATCTAAGAGATTTGGGAATTAAACATGAGTTGCAGCTAAGAGAGGAAGGAAATGCATGTGTGATGCCTCATGCTCGATTCACCTTGTCGAAAGAACAAAAAGTTGCCTTTATTGAATTTCTACGGGAAGTAAAGTTTCCAGATGGTTATGCTTCTAACATATCTAGGTGTGTAAGTGCTGATGGAAAAAAGCCGCAAGGTCTGAAAACACATGATTGTCATATCCTTTTGCAAAGGCTTTTGGCTGCTGGCATGAGAGGATTATTGGACAAGGATATTTATGAAGCAATAGCTGATTTAGGAAAGTTCTTTAGGGAATTGTGCAGCAAAGTTCTTAACAAGGATGTGTTGGCTAAAATGAAGGATGAGATCCCAATAATTTTGGTGAAGCTTGAGAAAATTTTCCCACCAGCTTTCTTTGATGTGATGGTTCACCTTGCTGTACATTTACCTGAGGAGGCATTGCTTCGAGGTCCTGTTCAATATGGATGGATGTATCCAATTGAAAGAAAGTTGTGTACTTTGAAGCGCTATGTGAGGAATAGAGCACGACCAGAAGGTTCAATTGCTGAGGCATATATCGCTGACGAATGCCTAACATTTTGCTCTAAGTACATGGACGATGTTGAAACCAGATTCAATCGACAACCAAGAAATCCAGGATTTTCCAACGAAGAAGCCTATGATGTTGATGTTTTCGGACATGGTGTTAATTTTACTTCAGCGTCAGAACTTGTATATGATGAAAATAGCTTCGATCAAATGGTTTGGTATGTGTTAAATAATTGCAGTCAGGTCGAGAAATATGTCAGGTATGTTGTCAATTCTATAGTAAAATCGTATTCATATTATACATATTTGGAGTATTGAAATGAATTTTTTTACAGAATGTTCAAAGATGAATTAGAGAGAGAACAAGTGCCTGTAACTGAAAGAATACTTCGGCAAAGATTTCAGAACTGGTTCAGGAACCATGTTAGTTTTTGTTAACAGATGTTTTGTATTTACCATATTTCCATATTTTAGTACATATTCTTATATATGTATTTTTTATATGTTGTGGCAGATGTTGAGGTTGCAGACAGCTAATGAAGAGATAGATGATGATCTCTTTTCCTTAGCTTGTGGTCCTGATTTTAGAGTGAGAAAATACTCATCATGCATAGTGAACGGTGTGCGTTTTAACACTATGGATCGTGACAAAAATCGCAGGACGCAGAACAGTGGGGTAATGTCCAAAAGTACACATAACAATAGTGCCACTGATTTTTATGGAACCCTGAAAGAGATTATTCAGTTAGACTACAATGGTCATGAAAGGTCCGTAGTTTTGTTTAAATGTGACTGGTTCAAATTGGATGGAAAGAGGACTGAAATGAAAGATGATGGATATTTTAAAAGTATCAATACTACATGCCTGTGGTACAAGAATGATCCTTATATTTTGGCTACTCAAGCTAGAAAAGTTTTCTACATTCCAGACATAAAGAATGGAAAAAATTGGCAAATTGTCCAAACATTTGACCATAGGCATTTGTACAATGTTCTTGAAACTGAAGGTGTTTTGTTTAATGCTCCTGCATATCAAGATGAGTGTTGCGAAGTGCAAGGTAGGCGTAAGGTAGTTTCAGAGTTCACATCTGAGCAGCCTTTAAATAGAGAAAATGAAGAAGGCACTCTATTCAATGCTGCTGAAATTGCCAGTTTGATGGAAGAAACAAACACAGAAGTTTTTGAAAGTGACAGCGAAGCTGAAGTAGATGACACACTTATGGCGTATTGCAGTGAAAATGAAAGTGACCCAGATGTCGATAGTGATGATGAGTAGCTTTTAGTGTTGTAATAATCTGTTGTAAGGGCTAGCCATTATTTGAGAAAAGTTTGTATTCTGAATCTGAGATATTGTGTTCTGTCATGACTGTTTTTCACTTAATCAGAGATATTCATCTTTTCTATAGTTGCTGCTGGTACCCCCTTTTTTTAATTATCTGTGTTTATTTTTATTTAGTCAGAGATATTCATCTTATCTGTGTTTATTTTCATTTAATCAGATATATTCATCTTATCTGTGCCTCCTTTTTTTACTTAATCAGAGATATTCATCTTATCTGTGTTTTTCACTTAATCAGAGAAATCATTGCAACTAGTGGCTGGTGCCTCTATTTTTATTTCAGAATACAAGCTGTGGTTGTGCTACTGAAATAAAACAGAATAACTGAACCAAAGAATAGACCATGCATGGCATACTTCATTTCTTAACATTTGTCCAGCTCATACATTTCAGTCTGTAAGGCAATTGTCCAACATCACTTGATCAACATCACTAGGACAGCTACCAGTACAATAACACAAACTACTGCATTGCTAACAATTACAAGCTTCCCTATGTCAGGGGCGAAGCTACAGCCCGCTGCCGACGAATTTTGATCAACTTTACGCCAACTGAATTCATGGCAAGAACTTCATCCCTCACAGCAGCTTGTCCATTTCGTGCATTGCCAACGGTATCTTGCAGTTCTGGGCTTTGCACCTGCAATCTAATCATTCTTGTTGCATCTCGATAGACATTCTGCCTGTAATTTGAAGCCTGACTAACAACACCATGAATTTGTAGCATTCTTTGATACTTGCCTGGAAATTTGTAGAACCTGCACGTTCCAGGCACCTGCAAAGTTCAATTTGCATCATGAATTTGCCTCAAAAAGAACAACGATTTTTGAAGGAAAAAAAAAAAGAAAGGACAAAGCAGAACTACATCTTGCTCGTTCTGACTTCTGACAACACTTGAAGAATGCGACCTGAGATGAAAGAAGTGCCAGGTGGGGTGCAGACTTGCAGGACGACAGGGAAGGGTGGTGCTAGCGGGGTAATGTTGTATGGGGCTGCCGGATTGCTGGTTGGGGGCGGTGGGGCTGCATGAATGGTGAAATGCAGTGGCGGCCAAATCCGATGGAGGAATGCAGCGGCGGCCGGTGGGGCGGAGCAGGCTGGCGAACCATGGCGGAGGGGGAAGGCTGGAAAGGCCGGAGGGGGAAGGCAGAGGGGCAGGCCGGAGGGGGAATGGCGGCGGCCAAATCTGGCAGCGCCGTTGTGCTGGACGAGGAAGACGGTCCGAACAGATAAGGTTAGGCGCCGTTGAGAATGACAGATGGGGCCACAGGGAGCAGATCAACTCGTTTTGCCATAGTTGTACACTCAATTTTTGAACAAATTTCATGCAAACTCTACGAATTAGGTGGAATACTTCAATTAGAACTGTTTTTAAACTCATCCCAACAAAATTCGTCTTGAAATATGAAAAATTAATGTGGGAGTGTTGCAAGTAATTCTATTAAGTCAAAGAAACCACATATGCATTTGAATTTGTAAACATTCAAAAGTAGTCAACTCAATGCGATGATGGCATTCTACAATGTGAATTTTGACTTCATGATAATCCCTTAACCAACTAGTAATAAGGAAACCATATGTTAATGTTGTACATGATAAATTACTTATTATAACCATGTGTGTTAAGACATGGTTATATATGAACACACATGAATATATATGAGTTCTATCAATTGTACCAAATGTATGGTAATCTCATTAATTCTCATTATAAGTGCTTTCATTCATAGTTGACATAGTTTTAGTAATGTTTGATGATATGATATTTCCGAAACAACACTAATATAGTAGGGTATATACACAAAGTGTATGGTGATCAATGATGCAATATACACTGTATATCCTTGAACCCATATGCACGCTCCATTCATGTTATGTGTATCGAATGTATTACGTTCACGTGATATCCCAAATCATTCATTCAAACCAATTTGCTATTCAAATGATTAGTTATCCTTCCAACATTAATTCGGAATACATGGTTCACATATTAGAAGTTGATACATGTCACAATTTTTATATAGTGGATACACAAAACAAATTGTATTGTGCTATAGTACATATGACCCATTTAGAGAGTTAGAGCCTTTTAGAAATTATGTTTTTTTCGAAATTTGCAACTTTTTTTTCAAAGTTTTTACTATTTTACATTGTAAGAATTATCAAATATAGTATAAAGTATTATACAGCCTCTAGAAGGTTCCAAAAGAAGCCGCGTTCCAGCGAAACAAGCGCGCGCGCTCCGGCTCTGTTTTCGGCCCCGCGCCCACAATTCCCGCGCTACTCCCATTTTTTGCTCTGCGATATGACCATACTACCCATCCAGGTTGCCCAATACTACAGCCTAACCGCTTGCTGGACCAGACAATGTTTCAAGGGTACCTGGTAATTTGTCACACCGAAACAAAAATGTCCTGCACCCAAAGCTCCCTCGCCAGTTCAATTGCCCCCAATCCATCCCTGTAACCCTAGGTCGCCACCACATCTCCACCACCGCCCTCGTCTCACCTCTCCACAAGCCCCTTCGCCTCTCCTCCCCACAAGCTCCGTCCCCTCTCCTCTCAGTTGCGGCCCCAACTGTTGTCATGCCGAGCAAAGGAGAACGGCAACAGCAAGGTATGAACCTCCTCTTTATTGAAAAGTTTGGGCGCAGGTTGTATTGCAGAAATTGTTTCCTTGTTTTTTGTCTTGGGGCATAAGGATTTAGTTGGTTGATTTTTCACGGGAAGATTTATGGCATTTGCGAATTTGTGGTCTGTCATACATCAAAATTTGTGTGAGTCTGATTGTCCATGTTTGTGACTGGCGAAGCTACGTGAGGCTGGCCTGGTGCACGGGCACCATGGAGCCACTCAAAATTCAGCTGTTACCATCAGCTCTAAAGTCAATTCTGTTAACTTTTTTTTTTGGTTGTCAAGGATGGATGGTGCATTTGCTATTTGAACTAGAATTGTGGCATTCACTTTATTTTACAAGCATCTATATTACTTATTCTTAGTGATCGTACAATATATCGAACACTTGATGTCATATGTATGTAGAAGTGTGCGCCTGGGTGTTCAGAGATCTAGCTTCACCATTTTGTCCATGTCAGGACTCTGGTGATATTGAGGATATAGGTCTGTTATACATCTAATTTATATTTCAGTGTTGCCGAGAAGCCTGTGATTGTGCGTGTGCTTCACTCCTTGCAAAGTAGTGACTGTAAGCGGGGAACTTAAGTAGTGAACTGTGCATGTGCTTCCCTGCTAGTGTGCCTATAAGTACTATGCTTGTGCAATTTTTAATCACGTTTTTCCTCATTACAGAACCAAGAATACATGAATATGAACTGGTGAAGCTGAGACAGTGCATGAGGAACAATGCAAGGCTGCAGCAACTTGGAATCCCTGCACTGGCTTCCATGTTTCAAAAACAGTTTTCCAATCTTGCTTCTAATGAAAAGCTGGCAAGCAATGCAAATTGTGAAGGCTCAGAATCTGAGTACAACCCTGAACAGGATGACACCGGAGATTCCATTGATGACAACACATCAAAGGTAATATTTCCTCCATCTTTGTAGGGCTTAATCTGAAGCATGTTTGCTAAACGGATTACAACTCTGAATCTGGATGTTGTGTTGATTGATGCTTCTATTTGTCCATTGCAGAATACTAAGAGGGCTTCTAAGAAAAATAAAAACACAAGCAGTACTGTTGGAAGGAAGCCTGGACATAAGAGAGTCCTTGAGCAGCCAACTACTAGAGTTACAAGGTCAAAGAGAAGCTTGACAATCCCACACAATGCAAGTACTGAAGAGATTTCTGCCAACTTTGATAACAATTCCATGACTGCTATCGAAGGCCAGTTCTAATTCCTTGTTTTCTCAAAAACTTGCTTCCATTTTGTATAAACAAATATGCCCTTTTTTCTAAAGCATTTCTTAATTTTAATTATTTTTTTACATTTTAGGTGATGCACCTCACCGGTCTGGTGACACTACCCCGGTGGTCCAGCAGAGTCTGATGGGCAATGATGAAGTAAATGATAGTGCTGAGCATGAAGAAGAAAGAGTATTTGACGTAGAATCTGAAGGTCACTAATTTCAGCTCACCATTTTTCCCCCACCATAATTTAGGCTTCCCTTGTTTTCTATGTTGAGTCATGTCAGATCACTAATTGAAGTTCTTGTGTCATGTGCAACCAGGAGGCCAGGAGAGGTTCATTAGGGGAATCAATATGGGAAAAGGTCTCCAAAAGTTATCCCGAGCTCGATGTGGCAAACTGTCTGTCAACATTCCGGAAGGGAGGATAAGGCCTGTGGTGCCTCTTGTTGCTGCAAAATTTGCAACTGAATGCAATATTGCAGTCAGGAACCACATACCTGTGCTGAAGCATTGGAAGGACTACAAGGAATCTGGGCACTTCACACATTTTCTGGGAAAAGTTGGTGTAAGTGTATACTCCAATCCATTTCCTACTCTGGGCCTGTTTGCAAGCAAAGTATTTTTTAGAGTTTTTAGGTAAAATTGTGGTTCCACAAAAACACCATGCTATTGAAAACTTGGAGGTGTTTGGCTGCAACAAAATCCATGGTTTTGTAAACTGATGTATGCTGAAAACTATAGTATTTTTGGAGTTTCTAAAAATCCACTCACGAGCTTTTTTTAAAAAAAAAACAAACTCTATTGGTGGCTCACTGTCTTGCCTCTTCGGCTATTGGCTTGTGCATGTTGGCCTGTAACTCACCTGTACAGGTCTCCCGATTCTAAAATTCAAATTCTTCTACATTGAATATATAGCTGCAGCAATAAATTTGGATCATGTATTTGGTAATTAATCAATACAGTAACTTGCTCCCAAGTTGCCTGTAAAGCATTGAGCTTGATATTTGTTGTTTAGTTAAACAAAACGTATGGTCATGTTTTGAACAAATAAAGTCACAATCTGAGCTCATATGCATCTTGTTGACTCTTTTTCCTTATAAATAATTGTTAATTAGCTGAACTAGTTTGATATGGACACAATTTTTATGTGCAGGCAAAGTTTGATATTGACACAAAGGCTGAACCAGTTCGGAAGGCTTGTTCCCAGATGATGAAAAATGCAATTCGCCAACAACGATATAGGCTTAAGAAAAAATATTTTGATCCCTTTCCACTTCATTTAGTTAGCAAAACTTCACCTGTGAAATCTTTGACAGATGAGGAGTGGAATCAGCTTGTAGAAATCTGGAAGGATCCCAAAAAGATGGTATGTATATCATGAGGATCTAACATATTTTCTTGTTTGAGTTGATCTGCCACACGCCTTACTTGTTTTTCTGTTTTTATATAGGCGACATGTGAAAAGAACAAAGCTAATCGAGCTAAAGTGAAGTTCCATCAAACAACCGGTTCGCGCAGCTACATGGTGCACTGTGAAAATCTTGTATGTTACATTTGTTCATGTGTAGATTTATTTTGTGCAGTAAATGCCAGTTTTGATATTGTATATGTGCTGGTTCTACACTGCCATACCAGTTTCTTAGTTTTTTTTCACATGTACAACACTACTGTTTGCTGCACTATTATACATATGTAATATAATGCCCACTTCGATGATGTAGATGTCCTGATTTTATACTTTTTTTCTTTTATAAACTTCTGTCACTGAGAACAAGTATGTAAACTTGTAACATATTCTTTTTCAGGGAGACAAGTATGAGGATGAAGATCCCAATGAGTTTGATTTGTTCAAGGAGTGCCACTACAGCAAGAAAAAGAAAGGCTACACACCTGCTGTACAAGCTGTTATTGTTAGTATTTCCAAAGCTAACCCATTCTGAAATTCTTCTTTTTCTTATGCATCTTCCGAGCCATTAATCTTTGTTCTCACTTGTAGGCTGAAATGGAGAACAAGATATCAGAAGCAAATGATGGTGAACAAGAACACATGTCTGTGGGTGACGTGGTAGCCGATGTCCTTGCTGCCCACACCAAGAAAAGCACTTTTCTTCAGAATGTTGGCATCAAGAATGTTCAGCCTAGATCAAATGTTCGCAACCTTCAAGCAGAGCTGACAGAGGAGAAGAGAGCAAACGCCGAGCTTCGATTGGTTGTTGACACCCAACGAGAACAGATCCATGTGCTTTCAGAGCAGCTCCAAAAGGCTGAAGAAGCAAGGGCCAAGGATAAAGCTGAGACTGATGCAAAATTTGAGCTTTTGCTAAGTCGATTACCACCAGTTCCTGCTGTGCCAGATCAAGCTGTACCAGATCAAGCTGAAGGGTAAGGTGATCGAGGAAACATTGTTCTAACCTATCTTTTGCTGCTGCCATGGTTTGGTGGAACTAATATTTTGCTGCTGCCCTGTTGGGTCATTTTGATGCTGCTAAATGCATGCAATCTTATCGATGATGAAATAGATTGCAACCATTTAGCTATTACATGTCTACTGATGTTGGATGAGGACTAGAACCTATTGGTATTGTGAGATGATGGATGTAAATTTTGGTGCTGAAGCATAGACTTCTGTAATGCTATATGATGAATTGTGATGTTGGAATCTGTAATTGCTATATATTGTGTTTCTGGCTGTCTCTTCAATGGGATAAATTATTTGCTCATTTATATTATTTGATATTGTATTTGCTTCCTGGGTTGGGCTGAATTCTAGATGGGCTTCAGTTTTGAAATTGGAAAAAAATACTAGGCCAGATTTACTGGGCTCTGTTTTTCCAGATGGGCTTGATTGAGTAGTACAAAAATTAAAAATGGCACTGGGCCAAAAATAACGTCCAACCTCATAAGAAAAAAAATATAAAACTGATTGGGCAAAATTTGGCCCACATTGAAAATGGCCCAGAACTACTGGGCTGGGTCTGACGTGGCACAAGGCTGACGTGGCATGAGCTGACATGGCATCACTCTAGGGGCAGCCGGGTCTGGTGTTGGTGACGGCCTAGAATCGTCATAGATTTAGTTCGATCCGTGACGTTTATGTGGGAACGTCATCCGGTTCAATCTGTGACGCGAGATACATGACAAACTGCTATTTCGTCATGGATTCTATTCTGTGACGGTTTTTCAGCAATCTGTGACAAAGTTGGAACGTCATGGATCTCCCAAATTCTTGTAGTGTATGGTGCTTGATCTCATCACTCACTTGTCAAATGAGGATGGTTTTCTTACAAGATTATGTGACAGCCAGCATAAAAGTCTCCCAAAAAGGATACGTCGATTATTCATTCATAACCGCAGTGAAGAGGACATCAATCAGCTATCAACCGTAAGCTTTTGCTATGTGAGGTCACTTACTGTCTCCCAGAGAGCTTTTAAGTTCTTGCCAACCCTTTCAACAATTCGAGTCTTACGTGTATTGGATTTAACTGACTGTGAACAAGTGGACAATCACAATTTTAAGGGCATTTGCAATTTATTTCACCTTAGGAGCTTGAGACTCCATTCTAGAGCTGTCACTTCGATACCAAAAAAGATTGGGAATCTACAGTTTTTACAAGTTTTGGACTTGAGTCGGACTGAAATAGATAAGCTACCACCAACCTTTGTTCAATTGAAACAACTACTTTACTTTAGAGTTGATTCTTTAATGAGAATTCCGGATGGCTTTGGTTGTCTGAAATACCTGCAAGTATTGGATGGTACCGTCATTGTGGAGTCCCCAGCCATGATGTATAATTTGACTGGGCTTGCTGAGCTGAGGCATGTGGAACTCAAATTCAAAGAATGGGATGAGAGCTATGATAAGCCTTTCCTCCAGTGTCTATCTAGCCTGACCAGTCTTGAGTATCTAGAGTTAGCTGGCTACTGTGGCAACTTTGATTCTCCATGTGAAAGGCTAAAGTCCCGACCTCAACTGCTTCGGTGCATAAAAATGGCATCAAGCACCATTGGCTCAGTGCCAATCTGGATGTCTTCACTCTGTGCTTTGTCCATCTTACATATCTCATTATTATCACTCGGAGAGGAAAACCTTCATGTCCTTGGGAGAATTCCTTGCCTTTCTTATCTTAACTTATCTGTAGAGGAACCCACACAAGCCAGAGACGAAATAATTATCATCAACAAAGCTTATCCGTTCTCATGTCTAACAAAGTTTGAAATCTGCAATATGACGGGGCTGGTGTTTAAGCAAGGAGCAATGCCGAAGCTCCAAACACTTGTGTTAACATTTGGAGTGCTGGAGACACAAGATCAATTGGGTAACTTCGATTTTGGACTAAAGAACCTCTCTTCACTTGTGCACGTTGATGTTTGCATGGGCTGTCCCAAAGGCATGTCCGACAAGGTGAAGGTTGCAGCGGATGCAATTCAAGAAGTGCTCGGCACGAATCCTGATTACATGACGTCGCTTGACATGCTGACGCTACGCTTATGGGAGGTAACCACACTAGCTCATTCTTTCAAACACAATGCATATCCAATTAATTGTCTCATTTTTTTACTTGTTCACATATAAATTGGTACTTGATTTGCTATTCAGAACTGACAGTACCTGTCAGTAATATTTGTGACTAGGGATGGCAACTTCACCCGCGGGTGCGGGCACCCGACGGGTCCCGCACCCGACGGGTACGGGCGCGGGTGATGTTTTTCACCCGCGGGTGTCACCTGCACCCGACCCGCAATGATTCGGGTGCGGGTGCGGGTGTATTCTCCCACCCGCGGGTGACCCGACGGAGCCCGAAAAATAATATAACCCTAAGTCAGCCCAGCCCATCGGTCCATCACAGAGCAACTTCTATCCAGCCCACACGCCGGCCCATAAAAACTCGAAAAAACGCTCTCTGGAAGCCTCGTCTCGCACTCCATAATGTAGCCATCTACTGTAGCATTTTCTTCCCCAATTCGTTTCCCCTGCTCAATCCTCCAATCCAGATTGGAAATTTCCATTCTAATCCTGTCCAAGTGCTGAGGGCTCTGCCATTCATCAGTTTTGCCTCGGCTGGGCTTCACTTCTAACTTTTTTCTCTCAAATCTGGGTGAGGCAAAATGTGAGGTTTAAGGCTTTTCCCATTGCAATGCAATCCCACCATGGGAGCCATAGCTCATCGGATGGAGCTCCCCAGCAACTGGTGACAACGGCCACCATCTTCTCCCTCACAGGCATGGTCACCATCTTCCCCGGCTGCTGTTCCTTGTGCGTTCTCTCGCCTCGGAGCTAGCCATCGCGGCTGAGGACATGCCAGTCTTTGCGTGCTGCTCCGGCGACCGGCTCGGCCTCCAGATCCCACCACCTCCTATGTCCTGCTTGGCTCTGATGAGGTAGCGTTGAAGGCAGGGCGACGCGCGACGGGGCGTGGTGCGACACTGCAGGGCGCCCGCTCCCAAGGATGGCGTGTCGCGGCAGCGAACCCGACGGGCGCCCGAGACCCGCCCCACACCCGTCGGGTGCGGGTGCGGGTGCCAAATTCCACCCGAGGGCGCGGGTGCGGGTGCTATTTTCCACCCGACACTTTTTACGTCGCGGGTGGGTGTTTGCTTCACCCGACCCGAACCCGACCCGTTGCCATCCCTATTTGTGACTATGCCATATTTGAATCCAAGAGACAAATTGTTAGTTAACTAATTTTAATTCCTAGGGGATTCAAACAGGGATGGAGGGAGGGAGGGAGGGAGAGAGACTAGACTAATTTTTAGCCAATCAAGAGACTACTAGTAATCCTATCCTATAGTCATAGGAACCCAGCTAATGTCGAATAGACAACTGACTATTTGTTAGTCCAATAGATCCAAACAGGAAATAAAATATGCCATCTAGGATTTTCTCCTTTTTTTGGTACCAGCGTGTTTAAAGTGAGATGTGTTTTAAGCTGTTGTCTAACATATATCAGTATTGTTTTATGGCATAGTATCAATGAACAAAGAAATAGAGACTAGACTTTGGTGCTGAATGCTTCTACGACAAGCTTAAGATTTAGCTCATTATATCTATTATATATATAATTGACGAAGAAAAGTAGTCACCACGTTCTCTCTCAAGGCCTAGAAATTCTCACGTTAATCCGAGAAAATTACCCACCACTGCCATTATAAAAAAATTAGTTAGAAAACTCCCTATAAATATTATAAGAAGAAAAATACTCAACACTGCCATTATAAAAAAAATTAGTCAGAAAACCTCCTATAAAAATTTATAAAATTACATACCTCTACCGTTGTAAAAATACGCAGCCATATGTCTATCTAGCATGGCAAATTCTCTTATTTTTAGCATGATACATTTTCTTCAAAAGATTTATTTGTAGCACACCGCCTTCTTTTTTTTTCCTACCATGACATATATTAGCTGTTTAGCATGGCACGTGTGTCAAAAACAAACCCGACCTCACCTGTGATGAATAACCAAAATCAGGTCTCTTTGGGCTCTATACGTGGATCGTTTTTAAAAAAAAAATATTCTAAAATAGAAAATAATAACAATAATTATGGGCAAATTCGTGCATGGTAGGATGTAAGATGTCATTTAAGGTCTCAAAATCTACTCAAATGGGTTTTGCAATAACAATGTAATATTTATAACTTAAGTATTATGAGTTCATATCATATTTATTATTTATATTGTACCCATGATTCATCTATTATTCTAACACTTACACCATATTTACCTTCTCACTATTTCAATGTTGAATTCTTGCTAGCCAGTTGCCACAATATTGATTTTTACATGCTATTTATAACTTGAAAGTTGTATAGACGATGAAAACAACATGCTATACTCTTATTGGATTGGTTGGATCCTAATTGAATCAAGCTCTAAATGGATTATAGATTAAGTACAATGGGTTAGCTAAGACACAATCTGAGAAAAAAAGATAACTTATCTCACACTCAAATTGAGGGATGGTGATAAATTCTCCAATCTATCTCTACTATTTTAGAATATAGAGTAAAAATAAATAATAAAACTATGTTTCAATTTTTACAATAATATACAATATTTTAAATAGTATAGTAAGTCTAGCCGCACAGTTGCAAGCTCTAAATGGATTATAAATTAAGTACAATGGGTTAGCTAAGACACAATCTGAGAAAAAAAGATAACTTACCTCACACTCAAATTGAGGGATGGTGACAAATTCTCCAATCTATCTCTACTATTTTAGAATATAGAGTAAAAATAAATAATAAAACTATGTTTCAATTTTTACAATAATATACAATATTTTAAATAGTATAGTAAGTCTAGCCGCACAGTTGCGCGAGCTGTTATACTAGCTTTTCAGTATTTATAAGTGTTTGGATCTTAGAAACTCAAATGTTAGCATATTTAACCCTAATATCCGTTTAAAATGATGGAGACACACTTGATCAGTTAGATCCTTACGAACACTCTATAAGATTAAATTCGGCAGCTCTACAAATTTCGGCCACATGGGTATGATTTATATCCGTCGGAGATCATGTAGGCTAAACCCAAGAAATGGGACCAGTATCCCGAGACTGATACAAATCCTAAACTACTGTATATATCTGTAAAGTCCGAATATAACAGTTTTTTTTTTGTGCGAGTTCTGAATATAACAAACACATCTTCGCATTTTTGATACCCACCTGAGCTTTTTCTCCATGTTCTTTCTATGATAGTATCTTTGCACAATGCACTGTTGTTCGTTGTACCCATTACTTTAAGGTACAAGCTGTGCATTTTTTTTTTGGCACACTTTTTTCTATGATAGTATCTTTGCACAATGCACTGCAGTGTTGCACCCATTACCTAATAAAAGTACGAAATATGAATGAACATTTTTGGGCACTAGGCTGAGGCCCGTCTTCATATTGGACGAAGTAGTACTGCGATGACTAGTCTGCTTCCTCTAATCATATTTTCTGAATTCAGGTATTCGAGTTATTGCAAAGTGATGTTTTGGCCGTTTCTTGCGCATATAACCTTGTCCATACACTTCAGATCAATTATATACACTTCAAATATCGATACAAAGATGATAATGCATTGAAGTATAAGTGAACTGTACCTTCTATAGTCTTAAAACTCTAATCTTCGGCGGCCCATAGATCTGGGTGCCATCGTCCTTTAGCGACATCATGCAGTACAGACTGGAAGCTCCCTATAACCGCGATTCTGCTCATCAATCAGTGGCATCACCTTCCTGAGAGGTTTGCACCAACCAATGGGACTGGCTGGTGCGCCGCAGTGGCATCACCTTCCCGAGAGGAGCGTGACAGGGATGTTGCGAAGGAAAGTGAAGCAGTGCATGACCGTTAGACTCTTCCTTGTGCCAATCTAAGGATTTTCTTTTTTTTGGAGGAAACCTTGTGCCAATCTAAGTGCCATATAAGAAGTACGACCCTTCTAATGGGCCGAGAACGAATAAACGACCCATAATGAATAGTTCCTACCCTTGAGCAAAAACTAAATAAAGATTAGAGATAAAAAAAGAATGAACAATTAATATATTTCTATTTAAAAACAAGATAAATGAATAAATTGCAACCTAGAAAAAAATAATTTATTGCGACAAAAGTGTGTAAGTAGACAGAACACATAATTGGATTTGTGAAATAAATTATTTAGGAATATCAAACAAATCATATGCATGCATGGAACAAATAATTTGTCTTCATGGGACAAATTATTTAGCATTGAACACATAAAAAAACTAACTGCATTGTTTGCATAAATAAGCTATGTTCCTGGAAAAATTTATTTAGCGACATAGAACAATTTATTTGCATGCTTGGAACAAATTATTAGGGTTATTGGAAGAAAACAAATTATATTTTTTTGGAACAAAATATTAACAAATATAGAACAAACTAGTATATGCAAAGAACATTTTTTCAGAAAGAATGAATTAGATAATAAATGATATACGTGAAACAAATACTTCATGAAGCTAAAATTAAATAGTTCCTGGGCATTGTGCCTCCCATTATGGACCGCGTGGGAAATATGAGCTGCCATACTCAATTAAATATGATGAGAAGAGAAAGAAATAAATAATAATTATAGAAGAAATATGCAATATATCATTCTCTATTTCACAATATTTGTGATTCAAGCTTTCGGCACTTTGAACAATGGGAAGTGAAAAGAATGTATTTCTTAGAATATAAGTGAAGAAATACAGAGATAGAGATGCATTTGGAAGTGAGAATGATAAATAAAAATTGAGAATCGCAAATTATGGAAAAAAAAATTTAGGTACATGTATTGTTAAACAGAGATTGACATCCAACCGGCATACTCATATTTTTTTTTTTTGGGGGCCGGACTAGTGAACATGGGCCAAAAGGACCAAAAAGCAGACAACATTGCACATGTATTCCTATGCCTGTGAAGCACCACCCACTTTAAAATTTGTGCGCGAGGAAGTATCCAACGGCCCCGCGAGCCACCTCACACACGAGCCCCCGTGCCTACCTGCTCCTTCCTCAGCCTCGAGCTCGCGCGCCTGCCGGCTCCTTTCCCTGCGGGAATCTTCCCCTCCGCCCAGGCAACGCACGCGCATTCTCCGCCCACCCCCTCCCACTGTTCTTCTTTCTCCTCCTGACGCGGCCCAAACGGCTCAACCACCGCAGCTCACCACCGCCGGAGCTCGCAGGCGATCTTCCACGTGTCGCCGCCGTCGACGAGCGTGCTGTAGAATCCTTTAGTGCGTGTGGATTTGTACCCCAAGAGTCCATATCACCTCCTCCGGCCATAGCTACCGGCGGCGAGCCGGAGAATTTAGGGTTGCGGCGAACCGGAGAATTTAGTGTGCCAACGGGGTCGGAGAATTTAGGGTTGCGAGCGGCCGTAGAATTTAGGGTGGGCGGTGGTCGCGGGAGGCAGCGGGAGCGGTGAGGGCAAGAGGTTGAAGATGATGTCTTACTGGGCCGCGGGCTGTGTTGAACTTACTGAGCCGAGTGCCCCGTGCGGAAAGGGGGTGGGCGGAGGAGGATTTCCGGTTGGCCAGGTCGGAGGTGAGAGCGCCCCCTTTCCCTGGCCTCACCCGCGTGCCTGCTGGTTCCTCCCTCGGCCTCGAGCCACTTTGCGCTGCCGCGATCCCGCCGCACACGTCTCGTGCCCAGCACCTACACGTCGCGCGTCACCGATGTCTCGTCGACCCGTGGCAGCCCGCCCATTGTTCCAGACTATGCTCCTTATTGTTCCAGACTTGGCTCCTTATTGTTCCAAACCTGACTCCACATTTTCTATATAAATTGATTTTTGTTATAGGCATAATATATACTACATTTTCTAGGCATGATTTTCGCTCGTTCTGGATTTCGAATTGGATTTTTCTGCTTGAGGAGAGCGAATGGGAGATTGAAGTAAGAATGGAGCGGACAACATCGACGAACGGAGAGGGAACCAGCGGTAGTATTGGATGCGTCACGCGCCGTATAGCCTGTCCTGCAGTGCACGGCGGGCGTTCGAGTCTCGTAGTAGTGCACGGGTGCGCGCGAGCCTCTCATCTCTGACTTGCGTAAGCGAGCGCGATGATTTGTGGTTCAGAACCGCGCATAGCTTCCTCAGCAACAAACAGCTATCATCTTGTTTTGAAAACCTCATCGCCTTTTGCTCCAGTCATAACATCCACAATACATACATCGCAGTGGGATAAGAGATTGTCGGCTTTCACTTTCAGCTTAATTCTCTTGTCTCTACGATAGTTCCAAATAATTGTGGATTATTCATCAGATCTGATAATACACCCGTAATTATTATTTATATAGTTTGAAATTTACTACTAATATATTTTGCTCCTAACATTATTAGGATCTCATGTGATCCTTAGAACTGACCGTGACAAAAAAATGTGATAGCCAATAACCAATTTTTTTAGAAAATGGAAATAGTTTCACACACAGCCCTGTGATCTTATTTCATGTGATCCCTAGAATGAGGCCCGTTAAGGCCCAAGTAGGTAGGATATGAGTTAGATATTCATGTACTTGGGCCACTAGCCCATTAGGGTTACTAGCTCCCCCTCTAGGTGAAGGAAGTTACCATACTACCCTTAGGTCAAGGGTAGTTTTGTACTTTAAATCATAGGGCAATAAGGGGGTATGAAGCTATAAATACCTCCTTACCACCCTCATAAATGACATTGAGTGTTACCTACAAGCCAATGGCTTTTGTTTGTTTCCCTCTAAGTCCTACCTATAGGGTTCCTCCCCAAGTGGTGGTAGACTTGAGGAGGATTCCTCTTGTACTATTGTGGGCTTGTAACCACAACAGTTGGCGCCTTCCGTGGGGAACGGACGAGAAGTCATGGCAGAATGACGAGGCGGACTTCGGACGCCTCCCGAAAGGCGAAGCCTTCGGCGTCGGACCTGAACGCGACAGACCCTTCACCGACCACCGACCACCGACACCGACCCACGACCTTCGGCCAGGACCATAGTCGCTCCGACAACCTCCGGCCCAACACGCTTTGGCAACTCTTCCGACGGGCGTGGTCACACCGGCATTCAACCCTTCGGCGAACCCATCCTCTTCGGCTTCAGGAGACCTTGCGGCAGCAGCCCTCACCTCTGGCACTAACCTTCTGGCCATCGATGAGACGCCTGAAGGAGGCGAGGAGTCGTCCGACGAAGAAGAGAACATCAACACAGCTGAGGTCGAAGCTCGAACACAGAGGGGACCGGTCACACACACCAAACACCCTCTCCGAAACTCCGAAGCCGAAGCCCACGCACAGTGGGGGCTCGCGTTGGCAGTCGCCGAAGAACAACGCCTAGCGGAGCTACGCGAGACGCTCGAGGCCAAAACTCGAGACACCGAAAAATGCATGGCAAGGCAGCGAGCGCTCGAGCACTTTGGGCAAGATGAAGCAAACTACTGAGTCCACGCCAAGGCAGTGCGTTGACAACAAATCATACTACAAGCGCAGCTGAATACTCTGCGTCGGACGGGCATGTCGGAGGTTATCACCCCCGAAGGGCAGCTCGTCCGGGACGACAGGCATGCGCCTTCGAGCATCAGCGGCTGCCAAACCAGCCGCTGTCGGCGCGTTTTCAAGTAGTAGCCTAGCCGAGGAAATTCATCTCCGCCAAGCTACCAACCTTCGACGGGACTTCCGGTCCTCGCGAGTTCTTTATGAGCTACGCGAGACACCCATTGAGTTCCCTGGAGGCAACGACGACATCAAGGCTAAGGCCTTCGTTCTCGCATCCAGTTGCATCGCGAAAACTTGGTACACCAAGTTGCCCTCCAACAGCGTCTACTCGTGGGAGCGGCTTCGGGATCAACGTAACTCCAAATCCATTTCCAGGGCAATTATGCAACAAAAGTCACTGCCGCCGACCTTCAGGCGTGCAAACAGAAGGAAGGGGAGTCTCTACAAGATTACACCCGACGCTTCATCCACCTTAAGTGTCAAGTGGAAGACGTGCCGGATTCCATCATCATTGAAGCCGTCATGAAGGGAATGAGCTTGTGCCCAGCCCGATCAGAGATCCGGAGGACAGAGCCGAAGACCTGCACACATTTTCTTCAAATCCTAGAAGCCCACGCTCGAGTAGACGAAGACTTTCAGCGCGAGAAGGAGGCGCGCGCAAGCCAGAAGAAATCCGACCGAGGCAAAAGACACAGCGACCGGAACGACGACCGCTCCGACGACCGCCGAAGCAGTCGTTCCCAGAGGCGGGAGGTCAGCAACATCGACCGCTCCCGAGAGTAAAGCCCAGCACGCAACAACGATAGCTGTTCTGGCCGGTCCAGGTCGAGCTCAAGGCAATCCGACGCAGGCCGCCGAAGCAAAAACCGCCAAAACCGCGACCCTTACTGCGAGGTCCATGGCGTCAACCAAGGCCACACGACGAAGCAGTGCCCCAAGTCTCGGCGTTACGAGAAGCAAGAGAATAGCAAGTCGCAGATGCAGTCCGGGGCATCAACCACGTCCAGCAAGGGGCTGGCCGAGGGGGCGAGGTCTTACCACCACCTCCCGAGCATAACCCACACACCTCCGGCCGCAATGTGATCATGGCCTCGAGCCGGCCATACGCTTCCAAGCGGCAACGTCGGGACTATGTCAGGCGGGTGAACCACGTGGCGGCACACCCACCATTGGCGAAGTGCAGGTGGTCCCATGTACCACTCACCTTCACCCAGGCCAACTTGCGCCTGATGGAGTACCCTCACAAGGACGCATTCATCATCAACGCCAACATACGCGGGACGGAGGTCCGTCGCGTGCTCATCGATGGCGGAAGCTCTGCAGACGTCATCTTCATCGACGCCTTTAACCAACTAGGCATCCCCCGTACAGAGTTGTACACCTCCGAGAGCCCTCTCGTTGGTTTCGGGGGAGAGCCCATCCACGCCATCGGCTGCGTGAAGATCGCGGTGTCCTTTTTCGGGCCTGCAGGCCACCGCACCGAAGACATCGGCTTCGGCGTCGTCGACATGCCTTACCCCTACAACGCCATCTATGGCAGGGGACTGATTAACACCTTCAATGCCGCGACACACCACGGGTACCTCTGCATGAAGATCCCAGCTCTGAGGGGCATCATCACCGTCTACGATGACCAATACGCGGCTCGGAGCATCGAGCACGACCAAACACTGGGACAGAAGGAAGTACACCCCCTTAAGCATTAAGCTAAACCGCAAACAGTCCAAGCTCAAACTCCAACACCTCCGGCGGGAACTCCGAAACCCCGCGTCGAAGGCGACGTCAAGCCCGTGGTCCTGTGCCCAGACAGACCGGACCAGGAGGTGATCTTCGGCAAGGGGCTACTGCCGGAACTCGAGGCTAGCATGATTGCTCTCCTCCGAAGTAACAAATATGTCTTCGCCTGGTCGACGTCTGAGCTGACAGGTGTCGACCGAAGCATCATCGAACACAAGCTCGACGTCAACCCAAAACCAACGCCGATAAAGCAGAGGAAGCGCAATTGGACTGACGAGAAACAGGCAGCCCTTCGAGCAGAGGTGCATAAGCTCATGGACGCACAAGTGATCTGAGAAAACAACAAGTCAACTTGGCTCGCCAACCCGGTCATGGTCAAGAAGCACACTGGCAAGTGGAGAATGTGCATCGACTACACCACCCTCAATCGCGCATGCCCGATGGACAACTTCCCCTGGCACGCATCGCCGAGCTGGTCGACGCGGCCGCGGGTTGCGAAATAATGAGCTTCCTTGATGCCTATTCGGGGTATCACCAAATATGGATGGCTCCGGAAGACGAAGAGAAGACCGCCTTAAAAAAAAAGGACGGCACATACTGCTACATGCGCATGACCTTCGGCCTCAAGAATGCTGGAGCAACCTTCTCGCGCGCCATCAAGAAGACCTTGGGCGATCAACTGAACCAAAACGCTGCTGCATATATTGACGACATTGTCATCAAAAGCACCTCCGACGAGGATCACCTTAAGGACCTAGCCGAAACCTTTGCCAACCTGCGGTGTGTTGGCTTCAAGCTGAACCCAGAGAAGTGCACCTTCGGAGTCCGCGCCGGCAAGCTAATCGGCTTTCTCGTCTCCAAGAAATGCATCCAGCCAAACACAGAGAATATCAAGGCTATCACCGACACGGAGCCGCCGAAGACGACCAAAGATCTGCAAAGGTCCACCGTTCGCCTCGCCGCCCTCGAACGCTTCATCTCTAGAGCCGCGGAGAAATGCCTCCCCTCCTACCAATGTTTGAGGGGCTCCGGCCCACTCCGATGGGGGGAGGAACAAGACAAGGCATTCGAGGAGATCAAGGCCCACCTCGTCAAAGCAACGACCCTCTGGCTACCACCACCAAAGGCGCCCCTGCTTTTGTACGTATCGGCAGCGCCAACAGCGATAAGAGCTGTCCTCATACACGAAGTGGAGGCCGACGGGAAGCTGGTACAACAACCCATCTACTACGTCTCTGAGGCCCTGTCAGGCGCACGCCTCAACTACTATGTCGTCACCAAGATTGCCCTCGCCGTCCTCATGGCATCGTGCAAGCTTCGACGATATTTCGAGGGCCACGAGATCATTGTCCCCACATCATTCCCCTGAAGGCCGTGTTTGGGAACCACAACTCCACCAACAACACTGCGAAATGGACCATTGAGTTGGCGGCATACGACATCAAGTACGTGGCTCGAAAGGCGATAAAGTCTGGCATGATCGCGGACTTCATCGCCGAGTGGACTCCAGTGCAAACACCCGAAGAAATACCTCTGGAGCCGCTGGGGACCGTGCACTCAGACGGGGCCTGGGGCTCGGCCGGAGCAGGGTGTTCGGCAATCATCGTGTTTCCTAGCTCGCAGAAGCTGCGGTACTCCGCGACGCTCTCCTTCCCCACCACCAACAACACAGCTGAGTACGAGGGCGTCCTCCTCGGCCTACGGAAGCTGAAGGCCCTCGAAGCCAAGCGAGTGATCCTCTACATCGACTCTCAACTCATCGCTGAGCAGATTTCCAAAGAGTACATGGCCCGAGACCCCGAGATGGCGGGGTACCTCAAGGTCGTCCGAAGCATGGAAAAGCACTCTCCGGCTTCGATGTCAAAAGTGTTTCCCGTGTCCACAATCAAGAGGCCAACGCCGCACATCAAGCCTCACTTCCACCAGACGCTCTCCATGAGATCCTTTCGGAACCAGCCACCACTCTGGCAAGAGCGCGCCCCGTCATGGTTCTAGCCTCAGGGCGATTGGCGGGCACCGATACGCGCACAAATCGAAGGAAGATACACTGCCGACGGTCTGGTGGAAGAAAAACTGAATCCGCCTCCGCACTAGGGGCTACGTCATCTACAATGGCATCCTCTACAAGAAAGCCGTCACCGAGCCCCTTCTGCGCTGCCTCTCGGAATCCGAAGGCAAGGCTCTGCTTCAGGACATACATGAAGGTCTCTGTTCCTCCCACATCGCCCCTCGTGCGCTGGTCGCCAAAGCCTTTCGCCACGGCTTCTATTGGCCGACAGCAGCCAGGGATGCAGAAGCTTCATGGCAAATTGACATTTCTTTGAGCTTCATTGAATCCTGTTGATTCCCAAAAACACGAAAAGTCTCCCATATAATCCAGATAGGAAGAGAGATGGGCAATTGTACTTGACAAGCCAATCAATATCAAGTGCAGTATGCAAAATCGACTGCAATTGCGCGAGGAGGGAGGCCATTCCTTGGCGCCTCTATCATCTGATCCTTTAATTTAAACCCGGACCAGGGCTTTCACCTTGATATTTTGTCAGATCTGGATGTGCTAGAATCCCTGTGCTCGCTGTGCTCTCCGATGAAGCCATGTCCAGTGAAGTCTGGGGTGAGGAGCCAACGCAGAAGTCAGAACCACCATTTACTGGACAGGACTGTCCGCGCAAATATGCATGAGCTTATCGAGCTGTGGCCGCGACCAAGCGTTTACCGGTTCGCCGGTTTTCATTTTTAAATTTCAAAAAACTTTGAAAATTTGAAAAAAAAAATAATATGTAAAAAAACTAGATGACATTTGCAGCCTAATGGTTGAACAAGAACACAAAAATTCAATCATTTGATGGATAAAAAAAATCACGCACGCTTTCTGGGTTGAAAAAGGGAAAAACCTTTTTTTTCCTCTTTTTCAAACCAGCAACCTTCCTCGAATTTTTTTACCAAGCAAAGATCAAATTTTTGTGTTGTTGTTGCACCATTGCGTTGCAAATTACATCTAGATTTTTCACATTTTTGTTTTTCATTTTTTTTCAATTTTTTAATTTTTTGCACTTTTTTTCATTTTTCCTCTATGAATCGGTTTTCCGGTAAACCAGTTAGGTTTACTGATCGGTTTTTATTTTGTGGATTCAAAATTTGGAATTTGAATTTTGTCTGGTTTCTGGACCGGTTTTCCTGGGTTTTCAGAAAACCGGACATCTCGGTCGTGGCCGGTTTCACCTGTAGGATCAGAATTTCGAATTTTGGCCGCGATAGCAATTTTTGTCCGTGGCCACCCATACACCCATCCACCATCAATAATAAGTGCAGCGCTTGAAATACTACGGGGTTCAGTTGTCTCCGTGTGGAAGAGTGGTGGTTCTTGCTATTCTTTGTTTAACATGGAATTTGTGTGCTCCTTAAGGACGAAAGCTAGAAAACTTATTTGCTGTCTTTTCCAATTACCAATAAAGTCCATGACCTGAGTGGTTGGCTCGTTGTTTCTTGTACAAAAAAAAAAACTTCATTGCAAATTGGTAAATCTCAGAAATCTGAAAACATGGAGAAAAACATATGTTCTCATAATAACTTAACGAGTAATTTTAAAGCACAATATAATAAACTTTGATCATGTAAGAACAGTGAAGATGATATTCATAAAGCTCAGTACTGTGATTTATATCCATTATAAAAATGAGACTAAATGCATTCTGGCCCCTGCTCTTGTTTATTATCTATAGAGACGTTTTACAATGCTTGTGAATAAGGGTACCCGTCTAATAAATATGGGCTTCTCAACGGGAATGGGTGGCCGTCCACTTATAGGGTATCTGAACTATGATTATTCAAGTAATCTTTTATCTTATTTTCACATTGATACTCAGCAGGTGCTGAAAATCGTTAAAGAACATGGGTTGGGACAGTGCAAAAGGACGGAACATGTTTCCATTTTCTGAAAAACATATGATCTTTTGGTTCCTGATAGAGTAAATACTTAAGTAGTGTATCAGGTACAAAATAAACAAGGGAGAGTGGATGACAGGAATTTGTTTTTAGTTTAACCAATCAAGAGGAATCAGTTGTAACTATTATATTCATTAATATTCTTTTGAGTAAATTTCACAAATCCACCAAAACTTTGGCTTTACAGTCACAAACCCACCAAGTATAGTACATGTTTCATAAACTCACCAATAATTTAGGGTGTTGTTTCAAAAAACCACCATATTTTTAATTTATACCGTATCTCGTACTCTGGTCCCACATGTCAACTGCATACTCATCTACCAAATTCGTACGGTCTTGGATTTTTACTATGTAGCTTACATGTGGGATCAGAATATGAGATACAGTATGAGTTAAAAATATGATGGTTTCTTCAAACAACACCCCAAAATATTGGTGAGTTTGTGAAACATGTACTATACTTGGTGGGTTTGTGACTATAAAGCCAAAAATTTTGTGGGTTTGTAAACTTTACTCTATTCTTTTCCCAACTTACCCCTATGTGGATCAGTGGTTGATATTTGTTTGATGGAGGATACCTATACCTCCGCAAACACAGTAAAAACATCCTATATGTTGTTTTTATGCGTAAAAAATAAAGTGACCTATTTAGAATATCCAAGTTGATCAGGTATGTGAAAACTTCAACGACACATTCAATTAAGAATTTATAGAGCAGTGAAGAGGAGCCAACAAAGGGCCGATATTTGTTTTTTGTGAGAAACAAAGGGCCGATATGCAGACAGGTGTCGGTTTAGTTCTCTCTTTGGTTTTGAATTTTGATTATTCTCTCTTTCTCCTCTGTCCTTTCAGATTTATGATTTCTATGAGGCCTTGAATAGTACACGATCTAATAGGAGTATATATTTACACTAGATTAGATCTAATAGGTACTGTGCTAAATCTGCAGGTGTTTATGAAAAAAGCATGGATCCGAAGCAGGCAAAGGTGACATTGTTCGGTGACATGGATCCGACTACTATCATTGAGAAGTTGAACGAGGCTGGCATGCAGGGCCAGCTGTTGAGCTACAGGTATTGTTTTCAGGCTCAGCAGGCTCAGCGATTGATATACCCAGCCCCGCCGCCCTGGTACTATAACCATCCGCCGCCCTGGTACTATAACCATCCGCCCCCTCCCTTTTGTGTCTATGAAGATCAGGATCCCAACGCCTGCTCAGTGATGTGATTGCTTTCTCTAGCTGCTGCTTTTCTCAATGTAAGCGAAGTGGAAGAACCTAAAAAGGAACGCTCCTGTCTATCTCGTTTTTTGCACATGCTTGAATCGAAGCTTGGTGCTCATCTGCATAATATGTACGAAGTTTATTTCTGGTTTACTCTAGTGTCCAGAAACTGTATGGTTTCTATTAAGTTTTTTTGCGAGGGTGGTTTCTATATAACTTATGTGTGCCTGGATATATTTTTGCATGTATGTAATAAGAGTTAAACCTGTAATTTATTTATTTCTAGTTGCACATCGATCTATATATTCACGGGGCATGCGACAATAAACTTGCCTCGCACTCTGTTGCCGTTGCCTCCTCATGCCGCCCGCGTGCTAAACCTGTTGCCGACATAATTTAGACGTTCACACGCTGCCACGCTGGTTTGTTTGCTAGTTCTCTACGTTGCCCCGTATGTATTAGGTGATTAGCATAGGAATTAATTAGCACATTACCGTACTTCACCACCTAGGCAGAAGAATCCTGGTTTCCTACTATAGCTTGCCAAGAGTCCAGATTTCATATGTGAGCCCGGGGGATGTACGTGTTCTGAGTCAGTTGGATATTAATAAGTCTTATCAAAGATCCAACGGTTAGAGATGGCTCCAACGGCTCTAACGGCTACCACGCCCAACCCACCACCCGGAACAACCCCGACCATCGCCGCCGGCGACCGCGAATCCCCACACCAGCGCAGCACACCAACCCACCAGCCCAACCGGCATGTTGGCCACCGAAAGCCTAGAATCATTTGACCTCAGCTACACATCGAGTCTAGAAGCACCATCGCCGCCCCTGTCAGTGCAACGAGATCAGATCCGTGAAGAGAGGCTGCAGCAGGAGGAAGCAGAGGAGGTTCGGCCCAGGACCACACTCAAATCGACCATCGTCAAGCCGGAAGGAAGGAGATCCTACAAGGAGGGACTGCTGCAAAATTCAAACAGGGGCAGGGCGCACCCCAAACAAGCCACAAGACAACACAAGAGCATTCAAGAAGAAGGATGGAGAGAAGTCAGAAGTAGGTATTGGTGGAGGAAGGAGCGCCAAGACATTAAAGTGCAGCAGAGGTACACGCTACCGCTCTGAGAGACAGAGCAAAGGAAGGGCCGAGCGCAGAATCGGGCATGTCGATGACGCCCTCGCTTGCAGCCATCGGGCATCAAGTGTCCAGAATCCTCTCCGGCGACGCATGTTCATCGTGGGGACGTGGAGGACGTCATCAAGGCAAGGCCTGCCGCCGTCCATGGCGCAATTCTCCAGCTAAACATCGTGTGCTTCAACAAATTGCATATGTTCCAGCAATATCACCAATTAGCGTCACCTGTTCTCAGGATTTGGTTCCAATTGTGCATGTTCTTTGGGGGAATTTGGATTTTAGGTTCGTGCATGTAAGAGGAGATTGAAAGGAGAGAAAGTGTGCGCAGTTTGTATTGATGTGAACAAGCCTATAAATAGGCAGATTACAATTGTACATGAGCGGTGGAGCGTGCCACACGCTAACCAAACTGACCACGACTGGAGTGGATCACGCAAGTCGAGGCTGCCGTTGGACAAGTGGAGAACGAGTCTCATGCCCGGCATCTACGGTTAGTTAGAGAATATGCTGATGCGCTAACAGCCCCCCTCAGCCTGGACTTCCACAAATGTTCAGACTGTTGCGAAACTCTGAAAATAAGCTCGCTGGTAGTCCCTTTGTAAAGATATCTGCATATTGCAGTGAGGAAGGAACATGTAGCACTTTTACTTCTCCCAGCGACACCTTATCTCTGACGAAGTGGAGATCGATTTCAATGTGTTTTGTTCTCTGATGCTGAACTGGATTTGAAGACATATAAGTTGCACTGACATTATCACAATACACAATTGTTGATCGATGAGGTTGCCTGTGTAATTCCTGAAGTAACTGTCTCAACCAGCAGCATTCAGCAACAGCATTTGCAACTCCTCTATACTCTGCCTCTGCACTTGATCTTGAGGCTGTGACTTGCCTCTTTGATGACCATGAAACTAAATTATCCCCAAAATACACACAAAAACCTGATGTGGATCGTCTTGTACGTGGACAACCTGCCCAATCGGCGTCTGAATAAGCAACTAAGTTCTGACTGGAGCTTGGCTTGATGTGAAGTCCAAGATGCAGAGTGCCTTTGACATATCTCAAGATTCTTTTCAGCAGATTCATGTGGTTGTCTCTGGGATCATGCATAAACAAGCAAATTTGTTGTACTGCATAACTCAGATCAGGTCGAGTGAGGGTTAAATATTGTAGTGCTCCTGCGAAGCTGCGATATTCAGTAGGGTTTGGTAATGGATTGCCTGATGTAGATGAAAGCTTGCACTTGGTGTCGACAGGTGTTATACAAGGGTTGCAATTGCTCATGTTTGCTCAGTCTAGGATGTCAAGGGCATATTGCTGTTGGTTAAGAAATAGGCCTGAGCTGGTTCTGATGACTGCAATGCCAAGGAAATGCTGCAAAGGACCTAGGTCTTTCATACTGAACTCATGTTTCAGTTTGGAGATGAGGGTGTGTAGCAGGTTTGTGGAGTTGGCAGTAAGTATGATGTCATCGACATATAAGAGTAAGTATGCAGTAGATGAACCATGCTTAAGCACAAACAGGGATGAATCTGATTTCGATGAGGTAAAGCCAAGAGAAATAATGAATGACTGAAATATGAGAAACCAAGTGCGAGGAGCTTGTTTTAAACCGTAAAGGGACTTGTTCAATTTGCAAACCTTGCTTGGATGTGCAGCATCAAGAAAACCGGATGGCTGTTGGCAGTAGTCAGTTTCAGTCAATTGTCCATGAAGGAAGGCATTTGTGACGTCAAGTTGATGAATTGGCCACTGATTAGACATGGCAATACTCAACACTGTCCTTATCGTAGCTGGTTTGATGACAGGAGAGAAGGTCTCTTGACAATCCACACCATGTTGCTGTGAGAATCCCCTGACCACCCAGTGTGCTTTGTATCTTGCAAATGAGCCATCAGCATTGTACTTGTGACGATAAATCCACTTCCCCGAAACGATGTTAACACCTGCAGGCTGATCAACCAAACACCAAGTATTGTTTTTCATTAAAGCATTAAACTCTTCTAGCATGGCATTGTACCAGTTAGGATCTTTTAGGGCTATGCGATAGGTGCGTGGTATAGGAGAGATTGTAGTGGTTGCGGTCAGGGTAAAAGGTTTCTTGTGAAGAAAAATGCCTCCATTTGCACGGGTTTGCATGGTGTGATGTGGTGTAGGTACAATTTTTGGGTGTGCGGAGCGATTTCCAGACGGAGCTGCACGAGGGATTGGGCCGGTGCGCCGTGTGCTCGTGTGCCCGGAGCGATGCGAGGGTGGTGCCACAGTGGAGGGCGCAGGTGGGCTCGGTGTTGGGTGACGGGGCGGAAGCTGAATGGAGGGTCGTGGGCTCGACTGCGGCGGGTTGTTGGCTGGCCCCCCTGTGTCGGTGCAGGCATGGCACGTGGCGCCGGCTCAGCGGCTGCAGGCGGATCGCGCTCGATCGGCGCATCCGAGGTTGTCGGAGATCGCAGGGGCACCAGATCCTAGGCTGATACGGGCGGATCGTTTGTGGCTGGTGGAATCACATGATCTGTGTTACCCGTGGAGGCTAGAGGAAATTGATTTTCAACAAAGACAACATGGCGAGACAAAATAATTTTCTTTGTGGCAATGTCCTGACATCTATAACCTTTGTGCTCGGCTGGGTATCCTAGGAAGATGCATGGCGTGGATCGTGGGGCAAGTTTGTGAGGAGAAGTGGCCGTGAGGTTTGGATAGCATAGACAACCAAAGGTGCGTAGGTGTTGATAGTCTGATGGTTGGTGAAAAAGTGCTTGGTAGGGTGTGTTGAGTTTTAGTGGCTTGGTAGGGCGCCTGTTGATCAGATATGTGGCTGTGCTGAGAGCTTCGACCCAATATTTGGGTGACATGTGGGCTTGAAACAAAAGTGTGCGAATGATGTCGTTTAGGCTGCGAATGGCTCTCTCAGCTTTCCCATTTTGAGGTGAACTGTAAGGACAAGACAAGCGAAAGACAATTCCACGAGAGGCAAAGAAATCACGTATCGTGGAGTTATCAAATTCTTTCCCATTATCGCATTGAACACACTGAATAGACAAATGAAATTCATTTTGCGCTAGGTTAAAGAAATCACGAAGCGTAGTAAATACGTCAGATTTGTTTCTCAACGGGAAGGTCCAAGTATAATGGGAGAAATTGTCAAGACAAACAAGATAGTACTTGTAACCAATGTAACTTTCAATTGGAGATGTCCATAAATCACAGTGCAAAATTTGGAAAGGAAAATAAGTAAAGGAATTGGAGGTGGAGAAGGGGAGCCACACATGCTTGCCCTTCTGACATGCCTCGCATACAGCTTGGTCACCTCTATTATTGTTACAGGGAATAAAATGCTGAGAAATTAAATGCGACAAGGATTTATTTGCTGGATGTCCAAGCCGTCGATGCCACAATTCAGTAGATGGTGGGGAAGCCACAAAAGCCGTTGGTGGGGAATTGCTGGTGTTGCTGTGGAAGGGATAAAGATCTCCATCACTATTGGACCTCATGATTTCCATTCTGCTGAGTAGATCCTTCACAGAAAAGCCGTATGGATCAAACTCGACAGAACAGGTATTATCTCTAGTAAATTTGCGAATGGAAATCAAGTTTTTGACTAAATCAGGAGTGTGAAGTACATTGTGAAGGTAAAAACGGCTAGGAAGAGCATGCAGGGTAGTATAGCCAGTGCCAAGTATGGGAAGTGTAGATCCATTACCGACAATAACACGAGAAGAATTTGCAATAATGAAGAAGAATACTTGGGTAAGGTACCTTGATCACTGGTCATGTGAGAGGATGCGCCCGTGTCCATGATCCATTCGTGGCCGGAGGGGTACTGCTGCTGCAGGGATGCCGCGTGAAGCGCGTGCATGAGGCTGGAGGTGTCGAAGGACTGTCCGGCAAGAGGTGCTGATGTTGTCTGCTGCTGCTGCATCATGGCCGGGTACGCTTGCCCGTTGCCGGAGGAAGGAGGGCGGGAGCCAAGGACGCCAGGTCCAGTGGTGCCCGTCCATGACGAGCGCCAAGGCCCGCCCCATTGCATCATCCAGGGCGGGTAGGAGCCGCCCCAGTTGCCTTGCTGATAGCCGCCGCGGCCACCGCCGCCGTTGCGGCCACCGTGACCGCGACCGCGACCGCCGCCGCAACGTCCGCCACGGCCGCGGTTGCGGTCACCGCCAGAGGAGTGGTTGTTGCGGTCCGCCGAGTCCTGGCGTGGCGCGGGCGTGTCGGCCACGGGAGCAGCCGACCCGGTGGCGACCATGGCCGAGGCAGTTGTCGTGGTACTGATCTTGGGGCGCGAGTTCTCATCGCGGAGCAGCAGATCACGAGCCTCCATAAAGGTGGGGAAGGCCGGGAGCAGAGGAAGCAGAGTACGCAGAATGTCGTACTTGGGGCTGAGGCCGCGCACCATATGGTGAACGAGGGCGCGCTCGCTGACTGGTTGGTCACAATCTTCGAGCGCGTTGGCAAGCTGTTGAAGACGATGGCAATACGCCGTAGCAGATAGCTCACCTTGGGAGAACCCGTGAAGTTCGGCCTCCAGCGTGACGGCGCGGCTGGCTTTGTTGCCGGTGAAGTAGCCAGCGAGCTTGGTGAAGACCTTGTGCGCCGTGGGATCGTGCAGCTTGAGCACCATGTCGAGGAGATCCTCGGAGATGGTGTTGTAGATCCAATTGAGAACCGTGAGGTTCTCCTTGATCCAATCTGGATCGTCGAGGTGTTCGGCGGCGTCGTCGTTGTGGTGGCGGAGATTGAATCGGCCGAGGACGAGGAGGAAGAGAGTCCGCCACTTGGTGAAGTTGTGCGATTGCATGTCGAGGGTGTACGGCACCAGCGCCTTGATCTGGACGCTGTGGATTGCTTGCGCGAGGGGGACGCCGGCTGATGAAGAGGAGGCAGGGCTTGACGACGCAGAGAAGGCCGGCGCCGTCGGCATGCCCATTGCTGGAGAAGATTGCATGGCAAGGGCAGGTGAGGAGGGAGTCCCCATGGCGGCGTTGGAGGACGACGCGACGGCACTGGTATTGTCACTCATGGCGAAGACGGAGAACAGGTCTCAGGATGAGCCCTCTGGTACCATGTAAGAGGAGATTGAAAGGAGAGAAAGTGTGCGCAGTTTGTATTGATGTGAACAAGCCTATAAATAGGCAGATTACAATTGTACATGAGCGGTGGAGCGTGCCACACGCTAACCTAACTGACCACGACTGGAGTGGATCACGCAAGTCGTGGCTGCCGTTGGACAAGTGGAGAACGAGTCTCATGCCCGGCATCTACGGTTAGAGAATATGCTGATGCGCTAACAGTGCATTTGAAGGTATTCGATGAAAAGACAGTGAGTGGATTGAGTCAAAAAGAAAAATAAAAAATGGGGATTCAGTAGAAATCTGTCTATCATCTATACAACCATCCAAATCGATCCATTGCCAATGCAAATCATCACCACCTGCCTCCCTTCCATCTAAATCAATCTTTGGCATGGACCTCCGCATTGAAGATCGGCGGCGGCTGCCGCAAACCTAGTAGTTGAACAATTTTTTTTCCCATTGTACCCATATGATACTTATGATACCTCTACTGATATGATACCATGATACCAGTGGGATAAAAAATGTATCATTTGAATGACGTGTGCCATCGGATGAAACAAATGGACGTCATGCATCCATTTGGATCCACTGTAAAACGCCTCTTCCTACGATGTTCTCCTGCACATCGATGAGGTGCGCAGCTATTCGCCTCTCCCAGACAGCCCTTAGCAGAGGGATTACGACAGCGACACACAAGCGGACTTCTGGCAGAGAGCAGCGGGCATGAATGGCCAAAAGTCGCCAACCACACTTGGTACTTGGGATACAAGGATTGTTGCCTCCCGCCAGCGAGGCAACAGTCAGTGCACAGCAGGCTTGGCGTCTATGGGCGAGACGAGACGCCACCGGAGGGAGGAAGATGAGAGAGGCCAGCCAAACGCACTTGGATGTCGGGCGCACCAGTGCACAAGCTACAATCCAGCAGCCCCGGGCGTCAGGATGATGACCGGCGAGGCAGCGGACAGCAAGAAAGCCAGCACCGGCGAAGGCCTCATGGAGCAAGGGGGAGGCGTCAAACGCGGGCTTGGACTCCAACAGCAGACTAGCGAGGCGATGGAGCTCTAGCTCTTGAGGGCCGCTGCCCCGAGCGTCAGGAGGATGACCAGCGAGGCAGCGACAACGATGGTGGCTGGCTGGAGCTTTAACACATCGTAGCCACAGGCAAACACACTGGGGCAATGCACGAAGAACGGCGAGATGGGTGCCACGGCGACGTTGAACGACGGAGAGGCGGCTCCTGCCCGCCGTTGAGGTGGACCCAGAGAAGCATTCAAGGCGCGAGAAGATGGCATGCATTC
This sequence comes from Eragrostis curvula, assembly GCA_007726485.1. Classification (NCBI taxonomy): domain Eukaryota; kingdom Viridiplantae; phylum Streptophyta; class Magnoliopsida; order Poales; family Poaceae; genus Eragrostis; species Eragrostis curvula. The sequence goes on along the minus strand of CM017440.1, from coordinate 21,299,039 downwards.
AAAGCCAACTACCTGTGGGGCTAGGGGACGGGGAATTCGATCCCTCGGAAAACCTAGCCGCTCGGAACGTGTGGCTGATGGAGGATCCAATGGTGGACGAGGCTGCGCTATTTTCGGAAGGGCAAAATTTGGCCATGGACACTCTTCAATGGTGGTTTATGCTCTTAGACACTACTCAATTGAGGTTTTGCTAATAGACACTACTCAATGGTGGTAATTAGCTAATGAACACCAAAGTTATTATAATAATAATTTTCTTGCATTGATGAGGAAGAAAACAAGTGAGTTGACGAAATTGCCTTTGTGGTTAATTTTAATTCGTGGGCACATTAACATTTGGATCTCAGTCCGATTTGAGCTAAAAAAAAAAAGTTCTCGGTCCAGCTCATCATACCATCAGAACATGTTATGGTGAGCATACATGTTTGGTTTGATTCGGTTCGATCTAGTCCGATCAAAATTACCAGGGGCACTATTGTCATTTACAAATTTATCTCTCTCTTTTTCACTTAAAAAATAATATTTTAAGTGTATGAGTGTGTTGTAGTTAATTACTACTCCCTCCTGTGTCAAAAAACTTGTCGTTTTGAGGATGTCCTAAGTCAAACTTTTTAAACTTTGACTTCAAATATTTTTTTGCGCATTAAGTTTAGAAATATGAAAATGATATGAGTAGATTCGTATTGAAATATGATTTCATAAAAGTACACTTTCACTATATTTTATAAATATTTTACAACAAAAAGTATTAGTCAAAGTTGTGTTTTGGAGACTGTGTCAATGTCCTAAACGACAAGTTTTTTGAAACAAGAGGGAGTACCATTGTGTAGTGTCTATTGGCAAAACTTCAATTGAGTGATGTCCAAAAGCAAAAGCCACCATTAAAAGATATCTATGGGCAAATTTTGCCTTTCGGAAGCTTCCATAGGTGTTGCACCTGGGCGCAACGGGTCAACCCAACCAAAAGGAGAAGGCGGTGACCAAAATGACGAGCAGGCGTGTAATTTGGGCCTGGCGAGTGGGCTTAATGAAGGGGAAGGCAGTGAAGCAGCATTGCACGAAGGCAAAGAGGCCGCACCATAAAAAACAACAGCCACCCCTGATGCCGGAAATACAGCAGCAACAGGGTAAGCAGAGGGGAAGTAGCAGCAGTATTCATGCCTTCAAAACGGCGATTACCAGAAAACTGCAACCTGCAGTTTTGGGCAGGCCAAAGGGACTGAAAAGCAGGAACATGGAGAAACATGAAGAGGTGGCAAGGCTACCAGTGGGGGAAGCAACCAGACGAAGTGGAAGATTGGCCAAAAAGCTGAAAAAGAACAAGACCACTGAGCGATAGGCAGTGGAGCTCATCATGAAAAAATGTGGGACACTAACACTAGAACAAAATTGCTGATTAGTGACGTTCTTAACGCGTCACCGACTGCTTGTAGTGACGAATTTTTTGTTATAAATCACGATTTATGAACTTTTAGTGTCCGTTAGCAGTTGAGCGGGGTCAGTCGTGATTTATGACCTTTTTTAGACACAGACCACAGGATGGTGATGGTTGCTCATTCGTTATAAACCGAGCCGAACCTAGCCACTGGCCACGTCGGATGGCGATCCGACGTGGCTGCTGACATGGTATCGCCTATTTTCGTCATAAATCGAGATTTGGTCCACTAACCGCTCAATTTTAGCTGGGCCGTTTTGTTACTCTTTCAGCAGCACGTAGGCCCAACAAATGTGGTGGATCCTACAGAAAGTGGGCCGTTTTGTTACTGTTTCAGCTTACATGTAGGTCCAATACTGAAGGTGGGTCCCACCAACAGTGGGCCATTTTGTTGCTGTTTCGTAGTGGGCTGAATGGGCTGAGCCCACATGTCAGTGCTCATTTCGTCACGGATTTTTTTCACGGTCCAAACAGAGCTCGGAAGAAGCCCAGCGTATTATTGGGCCTGTGTTTATAGCCCATAGACGTAATTTGTTTCTGTTCATACAGCAGCTAGGCCGGGTTGCCATTTTGCTGCTTGCCCATTTCTTTGTCCAATTACAATCCCGAAACTCATTTATATTGGAATTGAAGTTACACAGATAACAGAATAGACATACAAGCTTCTGGTTGACGATTCATAAACATGTGCCGCTGTTGACGGTCCTCATAGCATATCTTTTACCGTCAACCATCTGCCCTTTATAACCAAAAGTCAACACCAAGAGTAGAAGTAGGGCTTATTACTAACAAATTCCACTAGTCTTGGTATATCTATGAGTGCAGGTGCAATCCACAGGAAAATGGGGAAAAAGAAGCACAAACCATAGACTTCACGTCTTCGAAATTTTCCCCGAAATAAAGACTACACCCCAAAAGCCCAAAACCAGAGAATAAAGCCTCAACTCCACACAATGCAAGTGGATCAAGGAAGTGGACAACCAGAGGAGCAGACCTGAGGAAGACCAGGCCCAGCGGGGCCCAGGCCAGGTCGACCGACCTACCAGGGAGGCCCCACTCGCCCATCTTCTTATGGCGATTTGCAACAGACTCTAGGAGGTCGGTTCCACCTGCAATTAATGCCACGGACATTGAGAACCGTCTCAAGTTGCCGACTTTCCAGGTCTATAAATAAAGGGGTACCCCCTCCCCTCCAAGACACACAAGAAACACAAGAGTAGAGCAACACTCCTATCCCAAAGGCCTAGGGCCTCTTGTATACTAGTAGAATAGGGGAGAGGGCAAGATCCAAGAGGGGTGTAGTGCTAGTTCATAGTGCTAGCTCATAGCTAGTTCTTGTTCTTAGTTCTTCGTTCATGGTTGGATCTTGGCGTGTAGTCATATACTTGTGATTATATACGTGGTGATTGTGTTTTAGTGATTTCTATCTTTTAGTTGTTGCTTTTGCTCTATTTGCTTACGGGATCATCGCTCCGCAAGGGGTGCTCTAGTTTTCTGAATCAGTTCTAGGCCGAGACTAGAGTAGTAATCGATAGCATAGACGTGGTGTCTAGGCTAGAGGTTACCGGTGTTTGCCGCGTGCTCCACGGTTTGTAGAGTTAGGTGGCAGGTGGTGACAGCCCTGTCCGTCCTTTCGTAATCCTCTACGTTCGGGTACGTCATAGAGGTACAGGCTGGTGTGACTTGGCAGACCAAGCCTATACCAGTGCCCGAAGTAAGCAATTAGATCTTGAGTGCTGCTAGAAGTAGGGATTACTTGAGTATAGTTACCCTCTTGATCCTAGACTGCTGTTTTGTCTTGTTGTCCTTGGGTAAAACTAACCTTGTTGCAGATTACCTCCGTTCATTGGGGAAAACAAATACGATACCTTGGAATACTCCCGGGTAAAGTGCTACAACGGTACTCCGTGCGCTTGCGAAATTATCTGTGACCGTAAGAAGTATCAACAAGCATTTCTGGCGCCGTTGCCGGGGAACGGTTGCTAACTCATGCTACGAACCAGGTTTACCCTCGTACCTATCTCTTACATTCATGTTTTATTTATTTGAAAAGTACAAAAATATTCGATGGAGCCACAACTTACTATCAAATCTTTCTCTACTCCACGGGGAGAACTCTTAGAGCCACCACCATCATCCCAAACCATCTTTTCATCTAGTTATGAGTTCAACCCCAGTTTTATTTTCATGATAAAAGGTTTATCCTTTTTCTTGTTTTAAAAATGAAAATCCTTACCATCACTTGCGAGAGTTTGAGCATTTGTGTTCGTGCCGAAAAATCAATGGCATGGAACATGAAACACTGAAGTGGAAATTGTTTTCCTTCTCCCTCAATGGGAAGGCGAAACAATGGTACACTTACACCGCCAAGAGAGTGGACGGTGATTGGAAAGAACTGCGAGACAAATTCTGCTTTGCATTCTTTCCCATATCTCGTATCACTACTCTACGGGCGGAAATAATTAGCTTTCGGCAAGAAGAGGATGAAATCCTTAGTGCAGCATGGGTCCAGTTCTATTCTTTAACTGATTCCGGCCCAGAGCTCTTGCTCCCCGAACCCGTTTTATTGAAACACTTTTATTCGGGATTGAGCCAAGATACCGCACTTTATCTTGACACGGCCACTCGTGGATCTTTTTCTCATAAGACCATAGCAGAAGCAAGACCATAGCGGAAGCAAAAGATTTGCTAGAATGGATGGTAGAAAATATGCCGTTTTTCGCTGAAACACCAGAAGAGCCGGAGTCAAAGGATGAGGAAATTGCTGTTGTAGAAACACAGCAAGAGGATCCTACCTTGGTAGAACCACCCCCTGATTCCTCATCCAATGATCGAACAATGACAAAGGACGATGAACCTCTCGAGTTCCCTTTTGAGTTCAAGGAATAATTGTTTGAAGATTTCGGAAACACCTTGAACTATTCCTATCAATAGAAGCCACCTATTCCCTTGCAACCCCCCCGAACCTTTAGAACCTAAGTTTCTCTTAGAAACCGTTCGGGAGATCTCGGCGATCATGAGTGAAGAGTGGTTAAGAGAGAACGACCTTTCCAATGATCTCTTTCGACTCTATCCTCCCTCATCTACTCTTCACTTCTGCATCAAGGGAACTAGGATGGATATTCCTATAATCCTCTTGTTGGTGCCAACATTGTCGTTACCATGACCCCCGGGTACCCTCAAGACCAAAGGGCCGAGTAACCTAACAAGGGTAGTCGGACCAGCCCAAAAAAGACCGAGTAGCCCACGACGCAAGATGGAAGGTTCTACTACTCGGCGTAACCTAGAAGGGCTTCTTGGCTTGTACTCCAAGTATTTCCATGTTGTAACCGACTAGGATACTTTCCATGTAACCCTGTACCCCCAACTATATAAGGCGGGCAGGGATCCCCTCTCAAACACACGCAATACAAACCACCCCATACAGGACGTAGGGTTATTATCCTCCGGGAGGCCCGAACCTATCTAAACCCCGTGTCTCGTGTTCACCATCGTATTCTTGTTTCCTTCGCCCCTAGTTAAAATCTATCGAGGCCCTAAAACCTCGACACTGGCGCACTAGGAAGGGGGTGCGTCGGGATCCTCTCCGTCGATTACGATGGATCGCTTCATCAACAACTTCGCTCCAGGCGACCGGCTCACCTTTGGGAGCTTGGAGTTCGTCGCCGACAGCACCGGCAACCTCGCCCCCGTGAACTCGTCGAGTTCCGAGAGCGAGATCAAGTCGGATTCCTCTCTCGCCGAGTTGGAGTCTGGCTTCTCCAGGCTCCGAGTCAGGCCTTACTCGGACTACTCGCCAGCCGAGATCAAGGCTGCCCTGTAGTACACTTGCTTCTACACCAATCTGCCGAGCCTGACTTACTATCCGGCTCAGCGTTATGGTACGTTTCCCTTTGGTTTGCGCAATTCTGCTGACACAATTCTTCGAGGAGATCTGCAGGATCTGCTAGCCGCAGAAGGGGACATGTCGTTCAACCTGGTTGCTTGCATCCAGGAAGAGCACATGGACACCCACGATACATGAATCTAGGATTCCATGTACCAAACCATGGATCAAGAGCCCAACACCGGCTACAGCTCTGGTGATTCATCCTCACCTATGCCATATGAGTGTTTCGCCATCATTGGCGATCTGACCACTCAAGATGGTAACGGGGGTGGCTTACCTCATCCCCCACCAGGAGGACCACCACCAACAGCAAACACCGTCGCTCCTGCCCCGGCAGCCCCGACTCCAGCTGATGAAGCAGCCGCGGCGGCCCTGGCAGCAATGACGGGCGTCCCCTGCCAAAACGCCGAGTCCTCTGCTGCAGCTGCAGCTCGGACTCACCAACCTCGACTCGACAATCAAGGTGCCCTCGGCGCAATACCTAAAGAAGAGGAAAACCCTGATGACTACGCTCGCTCTCCTAGAAGGAGGAACAATGGCAGATCTCGTGATCTCCAACGTTCATTCTTCGTTGACGTCAATGGTCATCAAGCTTTTCGGACACCAGAGCAGAACATGGTTGCCAACAGGACCATCCTCGACCAAGTCGAGGCTGACATACACGACCCAAACTTCTCGCCGGCAGCCCTTCGCCCCTGCTCGACAAGGCCAAGTGCTACGCCGAGGCTGCGACCTATTGAAGAGTCAAACTCCTTCTCGGGCTCCCAGCTCTTCATCATCCAACAGAAGGCGCAGGCTCTTAGAACATCCGAGTGCTGACCGACAACGACAGCCGACTCCGGCAGCCGTAGACGCGCCTCCCCGGTCGAATCTTCACCGCTAGGTTGTAGCTCGACCCGGGTTTGACGCTCGCCAAGACATCAACGCCATATGCCGCCAGAGGTCAGAAGACCGAGAACGTGCCCGACAGGACGACTATGATCGCTTCGGAATCGGACGGTCACCCAGACGGCGGTCACCCGGACGATCTCGTTCACCACCGCGTCGCTCCGTTGACCGATCTCCAACGCCACCAGCACGGTCACCACCAAGGAGGACTCCACCTAGGGAAACTCCTCCTCATGAGGCCCCCCAACGGGAACATCGCCGACAGGAGGAAGATCACAACCAGCACGACGGACGTCATGATGACCGCCGCCGCGACGACGGCAGGCACCGAGACGATCGGCGCCGAGAGGATCGACGAGAGAACGACCGACATCGGGACGGTCGCCACCGAGAAGATGTTGACCAAGACAGAGGTCAACATGACGATGACCGACACCGTGATAATCGCCATCGCAACCGTGACCGCAATTACGACAGACGGCGCCGGGAAGAAGAATGACAAGTCACACCTCCGCAACGCGACAACTCCCCCCCTCCCCCCCGGAGAATGATCGTTACTCAGACGATGACTCGGCCGACATCGACGGTCTACAAGCTCTCACTCATCGGCTCCGCAACTCGGCACGTCTTCCTGAGTCAATGCGCTTGCCGGGCGTTGAGAAGTACGACGGGAAAGGAGATCCAGCCGAGTGGTTAAACACCTACTCCCTCGCCATACACATCGCTGGTGGGAATAAGGATGTCATGGCTTGTCACCTGCCCATCATGCTAGCTCCACCACTCAGACATTGGCTCGCTAACCTGCCTCCCGGGTCAATTAACTCTTGGGATGAGCTCCGCTGCATAGTCATCGATACTTACCGGCCCACGGCCCAAAGACCTGCCAAAAGCAGAGACCTCAAGATGGTCAAGCAGAAGGAGGGCGAGTCCCTTCGGGACTTCATTCAACATTTCTCGCAGAAGAAGAATGAGATCCCAAGCATCGCCGAGACAGAGGTTATCTCGGCCTTTGTAGACAGATGCCAACCCTTGCTCCATAAGATGGGTCAAAACTATCCCGGCTCTGTCAGAGAGATGCTGGCTTTAGCCGACTCATACGCCGCAGTGAATGAGTTATGTGCTGAACGCGACAAAGACTCTTACCGTAGACGCCAGGACGGCAAGAACAAGTCGGACAAGCCCGAAGCCTCCGGATCAAAGGATAAGAAGTGCAAGGGGGACGACTTGGTCGTAGTCGCCGACAAAGCCAAGTACAGCAAGCAACCGCGCGGGCCGAGAGAACCCACCAACTACGAGCAGTTCCTCGACGAACCATGCATCTTCCATGGTGGCCCGAAGAGCTCGCACAAGCTCCGCGACTGCATGAAGCTTAAGGGGCTCATGACCTACACCAACAAGAAGACCGAGGCAGATCCAAAGGCTGGGGACTGCGATGACCAAGATGGTTACCAAGAACCCAAGCAATGCCTCCACATCTTTGGCGGTCCAGACGCATTTGAGTCCAAACGCAAAAAGAAGCTCACCAGCCGAGCTGTCAACACGGTCTAAGTTGATGCACCCCACTACCTTCGGTGGTACGAAGTGCCCATCACCTTTGACCGACACGATCATCCAGATCACATTCCCAAGCCGGGCAGATATCCTTTGATCCTTTCCCCGATCATCGATGGTGTCTAGCTGAGTAAAGTTTTCATAGATGGAGGGAGTGCCCTTGACATCCTATTTGTCAAAACAGTCGACGACATGAAGATCCTGAGATCCAGCATCCAGCCGAGTAATTCTCCTTTCCATGGAATCATCCCAGGCACTTCAGCCCTACCACTCGGACAGATAACCCTTCCTGTTCAGTTCGGCAGTCCCGACAATTACAGGAAAGAACACATCTGCTTCCAAGTAGCTGACTTCGAGTCGGCCTATCACGCCATCATCGGCAGACTAGCTCTGGCCAAGTTCATGGCTATTCTGAACTATACTTACCTTGTTCTAAAGATGCCAGCCCCGAAAGGAGTCATCACCCTCCGCTCTGACGTCAAGCTCTCCTATGCTTGCGAAGCCGAGTCACTCCAGCTAGCGCCAACTCAAGAGGTAGAACTCGGCAAGACAATGCTCAGTCTCGAAGTAGACGCAACAATACCGACGACTCGGTCCCTTCCAAGAAGGCTTCCAAATCCGGCGTTCAACCCATCGAGCCTGAGTCCAAGCGATTCGTCCTCGATCCGAGTGACCCCACCAAGACGGCGAACATCGAAACAACCCTGGACGACAAATAGGAACTCGCGCTCGTCAGTTTCCTGCGGGACAACATCGACATCTTCGCCTGGAAACCTTCTGACATGCCAGGAGTCCCCAGGGAAATTGCCGAGCATGCTCTCCACGTCGATCCGACAGCCAAACCCATCAAGCAACGCCTACGACGCTTCATTCCAGATCGAAGAGAAGCTATGAGGAACGATGTCACAAAGCTTTTAGCAACTGGCTTCATCAAGGAGGTGTTCCACCCCGACTGGCTAGCTAATCCTGTCTTAGTTATGAAAAAGAATAAACAATGGTGCATGTGCGTCGATTACACTGATTTCAATAGGTTTTTCCCCAAAGATTCTTTCGGGCTCCCTAGGATAGATCAAGTTGTAGATTCCACAGCTGGTTGTCAGTTATTAAGTTTTCTTGATTGTTTCTCCGGCTACCACCAAATCCAACTCAAGGAGGAGGATTATCTCAAAACGTCTTTTATTACTCCCTTTGGCGCTTATTGTTATTTAACAATGCATTTCGGTCTCAAGAATGCGGCAGCAACTTATCAACGTTACATCCAGAAATACCTGGCCCGCCTACTTGAGAAGCGCAAAGTCGAGGCATATATCGACGAGGTAGTCATCAAGACTAAGAACAAAGATGACCTCATAGAAGATGTACGAGCTACCTTCGACTGCTTACGAGAGTTCAAGATGAAGCTCAACCCCGACAAGTGTGTTTTTGGTGTCCCATCAGGGAAACTACTCGGATACATCCTCACCCACCGTGGCATTGAGGCTAACTCCGAGAAAGTCCAGGCGATACTCAAGATGCCAATCCCAGAGTGCCAAAAAGACGTACAGAAGCTATCAGGATGCATGGCAGCCCTCAGCCGATTCATCTCGTGACTTGGAGAGAAAGGCTTGCCATTCTTTAAACTCCTGAAAAAGCAAGACAAGTTTGTTTGGGACGAGGAAGCTCAAAATGCCTTTGTTCAGCTCAAAGAATTTTTGAGTTCACCTCCTACTTTAGTCCCTCTAAACCCTCGTGAACCTCTGCTCCTCTACGTCGCTGCAACAACCCATGTGGTAAGCGCGGCCCTTGTGGTGGAACGCGAGGAACCTGGACAAGTCCAGAAAGTTCAGAGACCGGTTTATTTCGTCAGTGAAGTCCTGTCCGACTCAAAGGTCAAGTACCACTACAAGGCAAACACCCATTTTGCAACGTATGTATGCGTTGGTAGAAGTCTAAATATGCGTTGGTAGTATCAATACCAACGGATCTAGCATCCGTTGCTACAGTTGCCGTTGCAAGAGTCTACTACAACATATCTTTATGCGTTGGTAACCAGCACTAATATGCGTTGCAGTTCTGCAACACATATATTCTCACAGCTACAACGCTTCCATGCGTTGCTAGTATCGGTAAGCCACCAGAAAATATATATAATATATATCACTTTTCATGATCATAGTATAATTGTAAACAAATTACAGATCCTGTCCAAACACTTCAGAGGCGCACAATTTCACTGCCAAAAAATTGTATTATATACAAGTTTAGTTGTACAAGGATCGGCCGACATGCATTACAAGAACCAATTTTGGTGATGAAAACATCCCAAGGATACAACTTCTGTCTGCAAGAAAACTACATCTGAACCTACCAAATCTATAATCCCAAGAATACACATCTGTATCTAAGATGTCAAAACTGCATTCACTCAACAACTCTGACCATTCTCCAAGCTAAAATGTCACTCTGCATCATTTTTGCATGCTCATTTGACCAGTCATCCACTCATCCTGCATGACAAATTTTGAACTACAAGTGTTAATAGTTTATCATCCCTAAAGCATCTAAAATTATTGAGTTAAACACAAAACACTAGAATCATCAACTTGCAAGAGAAATATTATGAAAACTTTCAGATATTTTCGAATAAATTCATACAGTAGTTCTCTATAGCTTGACTATTGTTTGTATCAGCAACAAAAGATAAAATCTTGTAGAAAAATAAAACATTTGTGATCATCAAATTCCCAAATGAGATGTTTCTACATTTTAATATAACATTAATTACTATTCAGAATCTGAACCTGACCAACTGCATAGTGTTTTTAAGGAGAGAAAGTTGCAGACGTACCTTTGTGTTGGAGTGTGTCGCACAGCCCCCACTGCTGCATATCTTCTGAGATTTTTGGTGTTCGTGTGTTACAGGTGCATATCCGTGGGCAATCTGCAATTACAGATAAGAGAATCATGAATGCGAAGTGTTAAATACATGCAAGAATGCCAGGATAAGATACAGAACTATATTAAATTGCCCGAAAGGAAAAATCAAACTGCCAATCCCTTGTCATTCTAATGACGATCCATCTAATCTGCAATTAAAGGGGTTCGCATCTAGACAATATAAATTGCCAGGTGCACACCGTGGGCAGGAAATTAACGAAACAAATCTACAATTACAGAGGTTCGCATCTAGATAATCTGAGAAAATGCATCTGAAGCCATGGAAGCCCATCAGGGGCGCAAGAAAAATCCCTAATTACAAATCGTGATCCATGATTCTCACCTCAGATAACTTGCTGCCCTCGATTCCACTCCCCAATCCTTGTCGTTCTGCAGATCTGCAGGAATATAACCAAACAAACACAGGCCGGCAGGGGGAAGCGAAAAACAGTACAAGGGGTCATGCCGGCATAGTTTTGGAGCGGGAGGAGGAGCTGTCCGTCGATCCCACGCTCTCCTCTGGTCCTCGCATCGCAGAGGGATGGATCTGGTGAAGTAGCCACCACGGACGAACTGCCATCAGAGGTGAGCTTGGTAGAGACGGCATGCGTGACCGGAGGACGGCTGCGGTGGGAATCCTGCTTGTGCATCGGGGTAGGAGGCTAAGGGCAAGATCTGGAGACTGGGAGAATGGGAGCGACGAATCTAGAGGAGGAGAGGCGAATGAAGTGACGGCGCACCACCGGATGTGCTGGTGCGGATTGGGAACGAGAGAAGTTATCCACCGAGGTGGGGGGAGGTGGGGGGAGCCGGGGAGGTGGGCCGGGCTAGCAACGCATTAGTCTACCGTTGCAAAGGATGCGTTGCTATATGGGTGTTTGTGTTGTAGTACTCTCATGTCCATAAAATCACCTATCGATTGCTGATGGCTTCTCGAAAACTAATACATTATTTCCAAGATCACCCTATCACCATGATCACATCATATGGTGTCGGGGATGTTCTCAAAAACAAGCAATCTACCGACAAGATCGCGAAGTGGGCTATTGAGCTGAGTACATACGACCTCAAGTACAAGCCTCTAACGACTATTAAAGGCAAAGCTCTCGCCGACTTCGTAGCCGAGTATACGGAAACACAAGTCCCTCCCAAACCCAGGAAAATCAAGGAGTGTGTCATGTACTTTGACGACTCCCTTCAACTCTCAGGTGGTGGCGCGGGCATCTTGTTTGTCTCCCCAAGCGGAGATGAGTTGAGTTACGCCCTCCAACTATGCTTCAACGTGTCGAATAATGCAGCTGAATACGAAGCTGTCTTGCATGGCCTACGCATTGCCGCATCACTCGGCATCCAATACCTCGAAGTTAGAGGGGACTCACTCCTCGTCATCAATCAGCTCAGGAGATTATGGTCCTGCATACATGAAGATATGATCTCCTATGTCCAAGCTGTCGGCAAATTTGAAGATAAATTTGAAGGCTTGGACTATGTTCACGTACATCATGACCATAACAAAAAGGCGGACAGACTAGCCAACATCGGCTCAGGTCGAGAACAAGTTCTCCATCAAAAAAGACTCGGGCACACTACCACCGACAGAATCACTGCAGCCGCAGCCTGATGTCAAGAAACCATGGCTGTAGTCAACACCGAGAACTCGAAAGAAGAAGATTGGCGACTCCCATACATCAACTTTATCTGGCATGGTAAACACCCCGACAAAAAAGAGGAGTATGAACCCCTCTTTCGAAAAGCAAGTCATACAAAGTGATTAATGGCGAGCTACTCCGGAAAAGCACCGACAGGCGAGACACCGAAGGACTCGGTGTCTTCATGAAGTGCGTTACCCGGAAAGATGGTCAACAAATTCTCCAAGACATTCACTCGGGTGTTTGCGGCAACCATGCAGGATCTCGAACCTTAGTCGGCAAGGTTTACAGGCAAGGTTTCTACTGGCCCACTGTGGTCTCAGACACCATACACCTCATTGAAAAGTGCAAAGGATGTCAATTCTACGCCTGACAGATCCACATGCCGGCTCAGGCTTTGCAAACAATACCCCCAACATGGCCCTTCGCGGTCTGGGGGCTGGACATGGTCGAACCCATGAAGAAAGCTCCTGGCGGGTTCACTCATTTACTCGTCATGGTGGATAAGTTCACCAAATGGATAGAAGCGGTACCAATCCATGATCTCAGCGCCTCTCGGACGGTTGATTTTGTCAGAGACATAGTCTTCCGATTTGGCGTCCCAAACAGAATCATCACCGACAATGGCACCAATTTCAAGAATAAGGAGTTCGACGCTTTCTGCGAGGATGTCGGCATCAAACTATGCCACGCGTCAACTTACCACCCGGAGAGCAACGGACAAGTTGAACGAGCCAATGGCATGGTCCTTCAAGGAATCAAACCTCGCTTGTATAATCGACTGAAGTCCAACGCTTCCAGGTGGGTCAACGAGCTGCCCTCAGTCCTTTGGGCACTTCGAACGACCCCGACCTGTCCCATGGGGCAGTCACCCTTATTTCTAGTCTACAGAGCAGAAGCAGTACTCCCTTCTGAGTTAGAATTTGGTTCTCCAAGAGTTTCCATCTATCAGGAGGAGTTATCTGAAGGACAACGAGCGCTATCCGTAGACCAGCTAGAAGAACAAAGAGACGATGCCTCTCGTCAGTCGGCACATTACCAGCAGAAGCTTCGGCGCTACCATCAACGTCGTGTCAGAGACCGAGCCTTTGTTGTCGGTGACTTAGTCCTCAAGAAGATTCAAGCCACTGAAGGCCGACATAAGCTGTCACCTGTCTGGGAAGGACCCTTCATTGTTCATGAAGTCGCCCGACCTGGATCCTTCAAACTACGATGAGAGAATGGACATCTGCTTCCGCACACACAACATCTCTTAGCTACGTCGCTTCTATGTTTAGTTTTCCTTTTATTTTTACCACAATCATGTATTTTCCCCCATATGAATAAAACGTAATTTTTCTCTGCTGACTTCATCTTTGGCTCTGTGGCGAGTAATGATCTTACTCACAACAGAACCAAGGGGCTACTTAATCATCACCGAGTATACGTCTTGGGTGTCTTCTGGCCGACTAAGTAAGCCTTGCCTGCCCTGACTGTGAAACTCCAACAATGAGTGCATAAACATAAGGCGGCAATTGGTCTCTGAAAACAGTCTAAAGAAACCCCGACCGACATACGCTCGTTCTTGCCTAGTGCACATACAACTTGTACTGCCATAATTGCTCTGATTGTGAAACTCGAAATGCCAACTCCTACATGTGTGCTGACCCTCAGTCTCATACAACAGGAACAGCTAAGAGCGTATAAACATAAGACAATTGTCGGCAGGATTAAACTACCAAAAGGCTTTTTATTACAAGCCAAACTCTTGCAAAATGAAATCAAAAGTACTTGTCATTACATGTATGACTACTTAATAGTTTCTTTACAGGAATGCCCTATAGATGAGATTATGGGGACAAAGGAACATCCTTCGTCAGCTCTTCACCGCAGCTACTGGCCTCTGACATCAGCTGAGTCGCCTGCTCCACATTAGTGCCTTTAGCACACCCCATCTGACAAGCCGACAGGCTCACTTTGGGGTACAAGGACTTCCCCACACTCAAGGTGTGGCGAGAAGCATACTCAGCCACAGACTTGCAGTGCGCCCTCAAGGCTTCAGGTGCTTGCGCCAACACGCTGTGCAGAGGACCTTCAGGCATCTCCTCAGGAATCGGCCATACATACTGACATACACCCCGTGCATGTTGGTATTTCTTAACGCACAGATAAATCCGCAAGCGCACGGAGAATACCGTTGTAGCACTTCACCCATGAGTGTTCAAGGGTATCGTTATTTATATTTTCCCAAAGGAACGGAGTGTAAATATCTTCTACTCTGGCTAGCCCAAGGACACGAAGAAGGATGGTAGGTTTGGGTAGAGAGGATTCCTATGGATGAGGTTCTTAACTAAAGATAAATCCTGCCTCTATTTGCTTACTTCGGGCGCCGGCTTAGGCCTGGTCTGCCAAGCCACTCCGGCCTATTGCTCTACTACGTACCCGAACGTGGAGGATTACAAAGGACGGATAGGGCTGTCACCACCTACCGCCTACCTCTACAAACCATGGAGCACGCAGTAAACAAAGGTAACCTCTAACCTAGACACCACGCCTATGTTATCAATTACTACCTTAACCTGGGGATCCTGAACGAGAGGCAAGGTACTCTAAAAGGATAAAGCGATGATCCCGTAAGCAAGTAAAGAAAGAACTTAACCTAGATAAGAAGTACACAATCCAGTAGGAGATCGAGAATACTTACTTGTAATGAAGATGAACGATGAACGAACGATAAACGATGAACGAACGACAAACGAATGATGAACGAACGATAAACGATGAACGAACGACGAACGAACGATGAACGAACGATGAACAATCCACTATAAATAAGTATTCTCCAAGAATATAAGATTTGGGCTAAGTCCTCACAAAGGGAGGACTACCCCTCTCTTCTACCCTACTCTCTCCCTATTCTACTAGTGTACAAGGGGGTAAAGGCCCCTGAGAGTGGAATGAGGCTCTCCTTCTTGTGTGTCCTTGAGGGGAGGGGGTACCCCTTTATTTATAGGCTTGAGTAGGTCAGTTTGGGGTGCCTCCACCGCCTTAACGCATTGATTGCAGGCAGAACCAACATCAGGAAGGCGGTGGCAACCAGCAGGCCAAAGATGGGCCAAAGGGGGCCCAGAAGCAGGTCGGCCGACCTAGGTTTTGGGGTCGGCCGACCCCCCTTGGCCCATTTGGCTTCGGGATTTCACCGAGGGGTCCTCCTTTATGTCCCATTCAGTGATCTTGGTGCATTGGCCCAAGTTGATTGAGGTTTGTAGGACTTTTGATCCATATCTTGCTTGGCTGTCGATGCTGATTTCTCGGAGCTGCATGTTGTGGTCTTCATGATGTGTTTTCCCTCCTTTTGATATGGAATGCACCTGCACTCACAAATTCACCAACACTCGTGGAATTCGTTAGTAATAAACTCCTACCACTATGTTTGGTGTTCATTTTATTTCTTTTGTTCAGGTACTTGACGGTCAAAAGTGGTACTTAAGGACCGTCAACAACACCCCCACACTTGAGCCTTTGCTCGTCCTCGAGTGAAGGTGGAAGACTAAGATAAAACATGACTTCTGTTGGTATGATGCTAGCATACAAGTTATTCCAAGCCATACCTGCACCTGTGAACTTTGATGTGGCTATCATGCCATCTTGGGCGGTTGAGGAATGGAACGGTCTCGATTCAAGTCATCAATACTCCTCTGCTGAGTAACTTGGGTTTTTTTTGGTAGATTTTCAGAGTAAAAACATAGCTTGTACTCCTCAAATGATAACTCTCAGATCGCTCAAAGTGTATGATTCCTCACCAAGGTATTGGATTTGCCTCTTTTCATCCTACTTCTAAGTAAGGCTTTTATGTGGAGCTTGGTAGGGATGAAAAGGAGCATACTTGTATCACTTATGTTGCAAAGTCAAAGAGTGGATCCAAAGAGAAAACAAGCCATACAATCTGATCAAGAATGTGCATGTGTGTGGATAAGTGTGTGGGAAATGGAATGAGGTGGACACTCCTTGATGTGATGATGTCTCTCTCTTGCTTGACTTTTATTTGAGAACATGGCTATCACTTCTTTTCTTTCTTCTCTCTCTTTTTTTTTTTTGATCATGATCAACATGTGTTTGAGCAGGTCTTTCTTTATTCATGCTCTTATGCATTTGAGCACTATCTTCGTTTTTCAACTTCTCTCTCTCTTTTTTCGATAGCCATGTCTCTTTTGCAAGAATATTTGGAGAGACATATCAACAACATGTGATGGAGTATTTATTTGGTAGGTGGATGGATGGAAATGGTGTTGCTAACTTTCAGTGTAGAAGTTTAGCATGTTTTATGGTGGTGGTGTATGTGTACGTGATCTTGATCAAGAAAGTATGGCAAGCATCTCACAAGGGTCACACAATTTGACAAAGCTCAAAGCAATAACAAGCAGCATTTGTAGGGGTTTTCAATATGATCATTATTTGGCTCTGGTAGGAATATAATATCATTGAGGAGTGCAAAGCTATATATTTTAAAAAAAAATTCAAGATAAATTCCCAAGCACTCTTATACAGAAAAAGCAAGATTCCTCTCATCTAACCATATCACATTCGCCAACAACTTAGATGAACATGGGGTCCTATGATATTGGTGTTCACAAGCAAAAGGTGTGCAAAGCGAGGAATAAAGAGCATGCAGGCCAACCATATAGAAGTATGTTGGTTGAGGGGATAACAAGGTTTCTTTTATCATTGAGTTAAATTTTAGTGATTGATTCAAAACAAAAGTATTTTAACTCATGAATTAGGGAGATAGGGTAGTAGGGTAGTGATGCGCAAACCTTCGCCTTGGATGAAGTGGAGACCAAGAGGGACCATAGGATATTTGATTGAACCAAAGGTTCAACCATGCTTTGTTCTCTTGTGCCCGACGGCTCCACCCTTTTGCGTGTTGATCAGTGCGATGTTGTGCATCGTGTTGGTGGGAGATCTCGAAAGTGTG
The DNA here is from genome assembly GCA_007726485.1 of Eragrostis curvula. Lineage (NCBI taxonomy): Eukaryota > Viridiplantae > Streptophyta > Magnoliopsida > Poales > Poaceae > Eragrostis > Eragrostis curvula. The sequence continues at coordinate 21,281,757 of CM017440.1, read as the reverse complement.
CGTGATGAAGTACGAGAGATCTCCCCCACACTTGTTCTTGTACCTGGCTTGTTTATTCAAAAGAAACAAACAAATGTGGAAATAAAAAGGACTCTACCGGGGTTAAAGACCGGGGAGCCTAAATTTATTGAATTGAGGGAGGTAGAGAAGGGGGAAGGAGGCGGTGGATCTAGATCTGGGAGAGGAGGGGCAGTCGGGAGAAGTGAGGATTCAAATGAGGGCTAGGGTTTGGTGTTGGGATGAGCAGCAGCTGAGGATATAAAGGTAACTCGTAGGAATGGGAGTCGTCGATTAGTTGATCTAACGGTAGAGAATTCTTTGGGCTGAACTGGGGTTGTTTAGGCCCATTTCTGTTTATGTTTTTTCTTTATTTTCAACTAATTAAGATATAATTGTCAATTAAGTAGCAAAACAGTTAGATCATGTATCTTGTACATTTTTTAAATATAATATACTACATAAATATTATCGTGTAGAAATTTCAAAAAAAAAAAAGACTCATTTACTATTTTTAATGTTTTAAATGAATATCTGTATTTTTATCAAAAGCAACTCCAAAATGAACTATGCGTGCCTAAAATAAGAGTTCAAAAATTGATTAAAAATCTTGTATAGGCTTATAAGTTCCATACAAGTCTATGTCCTAGATATTGATCAAGAATTCATTTGTTTGATACACATAATTTGACCTTCTATCACAAACTTACACTAAAATAATTATGATAATTCTGAAATGTAATCAAAAAAATCTACAAATTGGCATGGCAACATATTTTAGGTCCCAAAGCCTATGATAAAAAATTCAAATGATTTTGGTAATGTGATACTATATATTGTTTACATATGGAGACATCTCTTACAATGTTTCATACAACTGAAGTCAAATAGTCAAATTTTCATACCTTTAAACTTTTTTGAATTTTTATGTACCTAAAACTTCGACACAACCTTCAGGTGAACATATGGTTAGCGAATATGAAGTTGTATTGGCAATTGTTATTTTTTGAAAAATAGTTTTCTAATTTCTATTTGATAAAATATAATGAGCCATATAAATAAGATATACAAAATAACAATTAATGTGAAACACATAGAGTCACATGAAAAAGCGTGATTTTAGAAAAAATTAAAAAAAAATCATCGATTTTGAGGTTTATATGAAGGAGAAAAACATATTACAATTTTTAATTCCGAATTGAAAAGAGAAAATAGACTATTCCAGTGTTCTTCAGCACACTAGCCATGTGTCGGCTTATTATTGGTCCACGAGTCACGATGACGTCATAAAAAGCGACGAAATAAAATTAAACTGAAAAAATATTGTGAACTGGGTCCATGAGTCACATGGACCGGTATGATCTCTTGATCCACGGGTCCATGGTGGACCAAGCGGGCTGGCAGAGGCCACGTGCCACTATATTATTGGTCCATGTGTCATGACAATGTCATAATGGAAAGAAAATAAAATTAAATAAAAAACTCCTGACGCATGGGACACGCTTTTGGATCGGGGTGGCCTGCTGAGTTTTACTAGTTGAGAGTGAAATGAGAAGAGTGGCTGACGCATGGGACCCGCTTTTAGATATGGGTGTGCTGCTGAGTTTTTGAACTAGTAGAGAGGGAAATGAGAAGAGTGGCTGACGCCTGGGACCTGCTTTTGGATATGGGTGGGCTGCTGAGTTTTTGAAGTAGTAGAGAAGGAAATGAGGAAAGTGGCTGACGTATGGGACCCGCTATTCTTTGAGGCTGAAAAAATATTTGGAGTTGCCCATGGTGGCTTGAACTCGCAACCTTTCTACTTGAGGGCCAAATGACTTACCACCAGAATGAGGCCGCGACGTTGGGTGCAAACATCATTGGTAATCTTTATCGTATTGAAAGTGTTAGTTCATTTGGACTGAGAAGGCCTGAGTTCGAATCACATGTGAAGCATTGCGTCTTTTTTTTTCACGCTTGGTGCATGAAATAGCCACATTTGCCAGCCTTTGTTTACTGCCGCATGGTTGGGCCTGGCTATATTTTTTTTAGCCTGACGGGCTGGGCTGGTTGGGTAGGCCGGCCTGGGTGGAATTTGGGTGAGTTTTGATCCATTCAAATGACTTGGTTTTTCTATTTTATCTTAAGGGAAAATTGGTTGTGTAGCACTGAAAATTCCTCGGTTACGGAAAATACCACTGAAAATTTAGAGCAACGAAAAATACCACTGAAAGGTGCATGTCTACTCAGAAAATAGCACCCTCTTATTTTATGAACAATTTGCCCTTGCTTCTACTGTACATCCAAAACAACACCAGCAGCAGCCATGAACTCTCAACTTTGTAACATTACCGGTATGCAGTTCCACACAAGCCTCGTATCCAACGGTGACACCGGCGACATTGACGCGGCAGCCAAGGTCACTGGCTCGTCGAGGGGCTTCCCTCCGTGCTGCCGAAAGGCATCGACGCCCACTTCTCCAAGCTGGCGCTGGCCGGCCACAGCGGCGGCGGCCACACGGCGTTCTCCCTCACCCTCGGCCACGCCAAGACGAACAGGGCAGGGCCGTGCTGGAGGGGCGTCGCGTCCTGCCAGAGCAGGGCGTCGCGCTGGAGCGGCTCATGGGGCAGCGTCGTGCCGGAGCAGAGGCAGCGGCCAGCGCACAAATGCCTACCTCGCCGGCCTCATGATGAATCTAAATCCCAATTTGCACTGAGCCACTGACGGAAGGTGAATGGCATCGCTGCTCCGTTAGCGCTGAAAACAGAGAATTCACGCAATCTTTCCCTTTCATTAAGAACCAAAAATATCCCCTATGCGTTGAGCGATGAGGTGCCGCCATACGTGGCTGAAGCAGTTGATTGAACGAGCATGGCATGATAGAAGTAATCGATGGAAGACTCTAACCTCTTACCTATCAATTTCTACTCGAACAGACCAATTTCAAGATTGTCGCCCAAGCGTGCTTGTTCGTCCTTGCTGCATGTTGTTCGATTGGCGTGATTTGCGTGGGCAAAGGCCAGCGTGTGGTGCAAATTGGGTTCTAATTCATTAGGAGGCCGACGAGGTAAACATTGCTTGACTGCGAAGCTTGCGCTCATCGACAAATGGCGGCGACTGGTTGTACAGGCTCGTTGTGTCGATGCCTAGCAAGCGGGCCTTGCGAGCCGCTGGATTCTCTTTGTGAGATTGGACGGTAGATTAGAGCGACTGCACGATTCACTGCACCCGCCTCCGACTGCCGAGGATCCCCATCCGGGAGTCTCGGGGTGCAGGGCAGCGGCAAACTATTCGGGAGCAGGGCGGCGGCGGAGGAGAAAGGCAGCCACGCCTCTGTTATGTTTTGTAAACGGCATCCATGTATATCAAGGGCATGCTTGTCATTTCCTCTACCCATTCTAAGCAAAATGCTATTTTCTAAGTAGACATGCAGTTTTCAGTGGTATTTTCCGTTGCTCCAACTTTCAGTGGTATTTTCCGCAACCGAGAAACTTTCAATGCTACACAACCAATTTTTCCTTATCTTTATAACTAATTTCATAAATTAGGCAAAATAAACAAAAAAATTTAAAGAAAGTCAGAATAACCTTAAGTCAAAATAAAATAATTTGTTATTTCCTACTTAAACGAGAATATTTGTTATTACACAAAGTGTTTTAAAATAAAAAATTATTTAGGAAAATGAAAAGGTCTTTTTTTCCATCACCACGTTATTTGTCTGGCATACAACAAATATGTTTATTTTCGTTGCTATCACAATTAGAAGTAGGTCCTGGTGGTAAAGGTTTCGAGATCTGACCCGTGAGGTCCTGTGTTCGATCTGTGTCGGCGGTTTCTTCCGCGTTTGTGTAAACATTATAGATAAATAGAAAAGTTACGATTGGCAACACAAGGAACAACGCCTTGGTGGTTAAGTATGTTAGTTCCCCTGCCTGATTTCCAGGTTCGAATCCCAGCTCCTCCAATTCCTTCTCTGTTTTTTTTGGTTGGCTCTTGTTTTCTGGTCGTGGCTTGTGGCGCCTGGAGGGGCTCCCGCTAGAGCGGGAGGGAGGCGGGATTGGTTTCAGACGCGTTCGCGCTAGGGAGGCATAGTTACGGGGGGGCGCCATGGATGTATATTAGCTGAAGGAATGATTCTATAAGTACAAATAAATAAAAATACTACAAATCGCAACCAAACGAGTGTCACCCTGCTGGTAATGCACCTTGTTACCGCTTGTGTGGTCCTTGGTTCGAATCCTTTTATTTTCACAATTTTTCTTCATTTTTTGGTTTTACTTTTTTTCTTTTTCTATGAAAAAATGGCATAAAATAATATTTTATAATTTTTTGAGTGAAATAAAATGGTCATGATTTATTTAAAACATTTATCATAAATAAAAACTCAATTTATTGTTAGTTACTATATTTATCGAGAATATTTTTTATTATGTAAAGTTATTTGTAGAAAAAAAATGTTTCTTAAAATGACATGTCAAGTCAAAATAATTTTGTGACGATATTCTGACAAGTGGGCCTCATAGAGCGCTTCTTAATAGTACGTCACGTGACAATTTGCGCGGGCAAACGAAATTAGTGACGAAAAATATTTGATTGTGGGCATCAAAATACTTGACATGTGGGCCTACCTTGCTGACTAGGATGCCATCAAGGTATGATATGCCGGTTCAGTGGGTTTGGTGACGAATAGCAGCAGTTTTAGTGACGAATTGCCCTCTCAAAACCATACAGTATACGTTTTTTCGTCACTAAATCATCAAGATATACGGTTTTTCGTCATAAAGCATGGCTTTTAGTGACGGAAGACAAAAAACGTTATAAAGTTGGCCGAAACAGGGAAAAACACCCAAAATAGTGACGGATCTACAGTAAAATCGTCATTAATCAGCAGATCTATACTAGTGTACCTAGAGGATGAACACTTTGGACAGTATTTTGCTTCCGCACACATGTATCTGCTCATATGGCATCTTAAGTGCACGAAGGAGTTTCTGTGCCTCATACATGCCATTTGGCAGAATATGACCTTCCGGAAGGAGGGTGCCAACAACTGTCAACATAACATCGAAGGCGTTCCGACTCAAACTGAACTGTGACTTTACGTCCATTAGGCGTGCAATAGCATCCAGTTTAAAAACCTTAGTATGCCTATGAAGAGGTTGTTGTGCAGCAGACAACATGTTGTAAAAGGCCTTTGTGGTCTCCTCTGGCTCCTCTGCCCTACGTTCTTCACCAACACCGGCCTGTGCTTCATGACAGTCATCTAACATGTCTCCTACCCCGGCATCAGAATCAAGATCACCGACGCGTTGTCTCATGACCTCGTCTCTCCTCCGTGTGGCTTCACCATGGTAAGTCCAATGGGTATAGTTTGGCGTAAAGTCATTCTTAATAAGATGTTGACCCATGATCCTCTTTGTATGTTGCCGCGTGTTGTTACAATGGTTGCGGGGACACCAAGTGACATTCTTATTCTTAACCTTGGCAAATGCTAGTTCCAAGAAAGCTTCGGTCTTGTCAATCCATTCACGTGACAACACAACCTGACTTGAGCGGCCCGTATACATCCACTGACGGTCCGCCATCCTCTAACAAATATGCGAGTAGTATAAAAATCATTTGCATCTACACGATGTTCCAACTGTCTACTAGGTGAAGATAGGTCCTAATCCCACCCGAGCATGCGTAGATGAGGTTCGTTTCCAAGGTTTACTCCGGTCCGAGACAGAATTTCGGCAGCACCTCCCCGCTGTTCTCCAAATACATGTCTTGAGAGGGAGATTGTGTATTCGGAGAACAACAGGGAGATGGTGCCGAAACTCTATCTCAAACCGGAGCAAACCATAGAAACGAACCCATCGACGCATCCTCGGGCTGTCCAAATATGTAGACAATTCGAAACAGAAACAGTCATAGATATGCAACCATTGGGCATATCTCCAACTGTATCTATTTCGAACGGGAGATGCCTCACTAGGTTACACTTTACCTACATACATGAATGAAAAAAGGGGTGGCTTTTATGTCTCACCTTGCTGTCTGCAAAGTGCCGAGTGGAAGACGGTGGAAAAGCCTCTCCTCTCCTGCAAAGAATGAAACATCAAGCCGTTAATTCAAAATTTTGACAGCACCTCCCCTGTACGGAGAGGTTCCCAAAACCTACAAGAAAACAACGGCACGAGGGCCGGCAACCACATCTACTTGAAACGAGCCGAGCAAACCATCGGCACGATGGCCGACAACCACATCCACCAATTCACATCGCAAATGATCAAGTCGATGTTTCATACCAAAATCATAATGAAAAACTGAAAAAAGAAAAGACTTGGTGCTACCTCATCAATTATTGAACTACACTAACACATTTCAATCCTTAATCCATTCATCAAACAAGCATCTTCATTTGCACTTACAAAAACTGAAATAGAAAAGAATTGGTGCTTACAAGCATAATCAACGCAATTTCATTTCCATTCAAGCATCACACAAGCATAATCAATTCATCAATTCATCAAACAAGAATCAATTCATCCTAAGCATCAACATTTCCATTCAGTGAACAATTCAGTGCACATTTCAATTCAGTGCACACATTTTCATTCAGTGCACATTTCCATTTGAAGAGAAAAACAGAAAAAAAAACAACAGCTCGGGGCAGCTCACCTGCGGACGTCGAGGTGCGGTGGTCGGGGCAGCCGCAGGGCGCGGACGTCGGGGCAGCAGCAGGGCGGGGACGTCGAGGCTCGTCGACGGTGGCAGGGGCAGCAGCAAGGGTGCAGCTCGTCCCCGTGCAGCTCCTCCCCGTGCAGCTCGTCCCCGTGCAGCTGGCGAGCGACGAGGAGCTGAGCGAGTCGTCGGTGAGCAGGGCGGCGCGGAGGGCGGCGGCGCGGAGTGGGCGCGGTGGAGGATATTCGAGGTGGCGCGGGGTGGGCGCGGGGTGGAGGAGGGGCGAGGCGGCGCGGAGGGCGGCCGCGCGGGGTGGGTGCGGTGGAGGAGGCCCGGGCCGCGGTGGCCGACGATTGGGATGAACGCCGGGGCCGGGGCGCAGTGGCTGGCGCCTAGATCCGGTGGCGTGGTGGCGGAGGGAGCCGGGGCGCGGTGTAGGAGGGCCGGGGTGGGGTGGAGGAGGGCCGGGGCGGGGTGGCCGGCGTCCGGGCCGGGGCGCGGTGGCGGGCGCGGCGGGCGACGGCGGCGTGGTGGAGGAGGGCCGGGGCGGACGACGGCCGGAGCGTGTGCGGGGCTAGTGCGGGTGGCGGAGAAAGCCGGGGCGCGGGCGAGGCGGCGCGGTGGAGGGCCGGGGCGCGACGGCGGAGTGGCGGAGGCCGGCGCGGCGGGCGACGGCGGGCACGGAAGGATGAATCGAGGAGGAAGAAAGGAGGAGGAAGAAAGGGGGAAGAGGGGCCGCGCGGCTAAGTCCTGGTGCCAAGGTTTGCCGAGAGCCCGCGATCTGGCTCTCGGCAAACAATTTTTTTTCTTTTTTTAAATCAATTATTGTTTGCCGAGAGGTTGCATACAATGGCCCTCGGCAAAAAAAAATTCTTTTTTTTAACTTTCATTTCAAACGTACTTTTTGTTCACATTTTGATTTCAAATTTAAAAATGTTTCAACTACAAATGTTCAACTACAAAGTTTCACCACTTTTATTTTAACAAATTCGCCTTCCGATAGTGTTTTCAAAATTCAAATTTTCAAATTTGAGCAATTTTTACGTATTTTTCATTGACAATTTGATTTCAAATAAAAAGATTGTCGACTACAAAGTCTTGTAACTGGTCGAGAGCTCCAACTTTTATTTGTACAATTTCTCTACCTGAGGTCGTTTGAAAAATTCAATTTTTCAAATTTGAGAAATACAAACGAACTTTTTATTGACATAAATTATTCAAATTTAAAAGTGTTCAACAGCAAAGTTGTGTAACTTATGAAGCTCTAACACTTTTATTTTGGTCTTTTTTTATCCGAATAAATCGTACTAACATTGTTCACAAATTTCAAATGTACCTCTTCGTGTTTCTATGAACTCCACGGGACCTTTATGGTTTGTGAACAACTTTGCTGTCGCTTTGTCGAATGAACAAATGACCAAAATAGAAAGTGTAGATCTCTACATTTTAGACAACTTTGTAGTTGACAACTTTTTGATTTGAAGAAATCTAACACATTAAATAATTCAATGAAAATTAGTTTGTCGAGAGCAGCTCTCGGCAAAATTATTATTGCCGAGAGTGGCTCTCGGCAAAGCTAAATTTTTTTTGCCTAGTGCTGACTTTGCCGAGAGCCCCCGCCACAATTCTTGGTAAATAGATTTTTTTTTGCCGAGCGCCCCCAAATTGCTCTCGGCAAACAGCGGCCTTGTTATATATTTGTAGGTTCTCCATGCGGATTGTTATATATTTTCTTTCTGCTGGTCCTTATCCTGTGGTGGGTGCGACTGATCAGGTACATGTATTCCTTACAGAAAGGGATCGCTTATAAACCATTTGGATGTTTTAAAGGCTGCTAACGCTTAATATTTTAGCCATCTAATTTTGAGATCAGAGAGGCCGCCGGCGGCCAGCACGTACGTACGGGTGTGATCGGCGAGCCTTGTCGTCCTTGCGGCTGTACAAGCCGAGGTACGTACGTACGGCAGCTCGTCATCGGCGTACACGGCCGGTGTAGTAGATGCGGCTGTGCACGCCCATGTCTGCATGCGCTTCGTGGTGTCCAGCACCCGACCCGACCCTTGAATAAAAATACACTCGTGGCGACTGGCGACCGTCGACTCCGAGCCGTACGTAGCTGCTCAACTCCTTGACCTCCCTCGACCGCATGCGTGCATGTTCGGTCACGGCCATCGTCGGTCGCCGCGACGTACTTGCGGTGCGGCTCATCGAAGTTCTTCTCCATCGTCGGCTCCACCACCGGACTCGCCGGTGTGACGGAGTGGAAGCGGCCGTGGTGGGAGGGTTGAGCATGGACATGAAGGCCGGGACATCGAATTAAGCGCTGACCGAGGCCAGATGAGCATGGCGAGGATGATCTTGAACATAAACATGTGCACATGTTAGTTTCACACATGCAGATAGTGTGTGCTTGAGCTCGGTACATGCGTGGCATGGAGTGTGCTAGCTAGTGCGTGTTGTGGTCCGTTCCTGTGGATCATAGTTACATTTTCTGTTGCTACCTGCTCATTACATTTTTCTTTGGGGACCAAGTCAGTAATAGGACGCCTAAACCCTCACGGTTCTCCCTCTACAAGAACCACAACCACGAAATCTACCTGTCATGAGTCAAGGTTAAAATGTAAGTAGATCACTATATACATGCAGATGCAGCTGGTCGGGCGGGGCGTGACGGACAAATAAGATTAAACTGATTCAAATCGAAATGGAAATTAAGTTAACCGAGACTCGATGAATAGCAGGTCTCAAGATGGTCATATATATGCATCGAGCAGCCATTCTCAGAAAATGCGCTTGATCCATACCCGCCATGCAATGATGCAATGCAACGAACAAGAAACATTCGATCGGTCCACACCCACTCCACACACCTAATCAAAATCCTAATCCGAACAGGAACATTACGAAGACCCACGCAGAGCGTCGGAATGTTTCAACTCTCAACTGCAGCATCGTTTTTGGCCGGCGGGTCGTCGACTTGGTCTTTGAGTGCCGGTGTCCGGCGGCTTCTCTGTTCTGTCCCTACGTCTATATGTTTTTTTTTTTTTTGCGACTCACCGTACGTCTATATATGTGTGGTGCCCAACTTTATTTATCCCGTGTGCGCTCAGACGTTGTTGGACAAGTGGACAAGTGGTGCCTGCTACTCTGTCCTAGTAGGCTGATCAGTGCTCTCATGTCAGTTCAATTAGCTAATGTGCGCAGCTTTCCAAGGAATATTTCTGAATCGACTTCTCCCCTAAACAGTATCACTTTGATAAGTCGGCCTAGTTGTGTAAATTTGGATCCGAGAACAGAGGACGGCTGTTTATTGATAAAGTTATCCTTATTGATAAAGGACGGCTTCCTTTAAATGTGAAAAACAGGCTTGAATTGTGATGCCATACTTTTCGAACATGCTTTGGCACGGTGATAGGCCTTGAAATGCCAGTGCCTTGGATCAGATGGACAGTTTGTCAATCTATTATCTTAGTATTTAAAGATCCAAAGAAGCCATCACGTTTGCTTTCAAAGCCACAAAATCACCACGTTAATCAGATAAAAAACAAAGATATGAACCGTTAGATTTTATGAAGATTGAACGGTCTAGATTAAATAAGAGAGTTCATACAACATAAGGGAATCATGTCAGGGCATTAGGAAAGGAATAAGAGTCGGGATTAGATAGCCATAAAAAGAGTTCGGATTAAATAAAGAACACCTTTTTAATTAGTTAACCCTTGATCCTTCACATTTGTTTGATTCGTCAGGCATGACTAGCTGTAAAAGTACAGGGCGGACCACCCAGACGTCCGAAACGATTTTTTTTTTTTTTTTTTTTTTTTTTGTGTGAGGAGAACGTCCAGCACGATTATGGGTCTACGGTGGAGAGATTCTGCCAACGGATGTGACGTTAGGCTTCAGTTGAGGAAACGATGGTTCACGAGGCCGCGAGACGGTGTGTTGGGGCCGGCTCGACGCTCAACCACTAGGCCACCTATCAGCGCGTGGCTAGAGGTCGACCAGGTATATAAAGTTTTGGTGATAAACAGGTAGCTGCAGCAGGCACAAGGCTGGTTTATGTGCGACATGCGGGCAGGCAAATAATGGCTAAGGCCCGGCACATCGTCAATGTTGACATTTTTTTTAGATAATAGGAAAAGACATCTCGGCCTTGACCTCGTGAAAAGCAGTACGAAGACTGCCATCCCGCACACCCAACGTATTACAAGAATCTAAAGAAACGCCAACATAGTTTGAATGAACTTATTAGTACGCAATCCGATTGTTAAATCTACATCCATGGTTGGCGAAAATCTGCATAACCGTCATCTCTAGTGAACGACACACCTCCCTCACCATGTTGGCATCCGCGTCACACTTCTCTAGGTGCGTCCAGAACCGGAACCAACGAGTTCCCCTAAAAAGGACCTACATATATGTTTTTATTGGACATTTATCAAAGACTATATCATTTCTGCCCAACATAGAGTAGAGCGGAAGCACCAAGTAATTGACTCTTGAGTTTAGATTCTATTCCTCTCAGCCAATCGCCAAACATGTATTGTATACTTATAGGAGTTTCTAAACCAAAAGTAAAATGCACCACTCTCCATAAAAATTAAGCAAAATGACAGTAAAAAAAAGGTGTTGGATAGTTTCATTGTGAGAGCAAAAGGCACACAACTTACTACCATTCCAATTCCGTCTAGCTAGATTATGTTTTGTTAATACCACTCCTTTCTTTAAGTACCATATAAAGATCATAATTTTTAAAGGTAACTTCAATTTCCACAGCAACTTGTTTTGTCTAACTTTACCATTGATCAAAGCACTATACATCGAACTAACAGAAAAAACACCACTTTGATGTAGGCTCCATCTGAAAGTATCTTCCATGTTATTCAATCTAATATGTACTATGCTTGCTACTAAATGATGCCACAAACCCATATTATTCCCTACAAGACCACGCCGAAAGGAAATATTTAAAGGCACAGTTCGAAAAACGGTAGCAATAGAGACATTCTTCCTTCTCGTCAATGTTGACATAGAAGCTATCGACAAACTTACATTCACCACGCACGTAGTCAGTGGACATTGACAAAGTGTGAGGCAAGGCGAAATAGAAGCCACAAATGCTTCGTTCAGTGATGGACAAGACGAGAGCAGCTTGCATGGATGCGTGGCCAATGGTGCAGCAAAAGTATAGGTAGACAATCTTATCTTCGCCAATATCATCACATTTGCAAGCCACTCGAGAGCAGCCTCAAGATTCATATAGGACATATCCTTCTGCCATGCTTTAATGTGATACCTACTGCTCTATATCAGGTTTCTTCCTCTAAATATCCATAAAAAACTATAAAATATTATGTGTCTATATCCATCCAAATTGTTTGTTTAAGTCTCAAACTCTATAAACAAGTGATAATTCAGGTAAATTTTCAATAAATTTTTTCCTAGGTTGTATTTTGTTAATAAATTATTTAAGATTTTCTTACATTAAAATATTTAAAATTCATCATAACACATAGTCTGCAACATATTTCCTATATTAATCTCTGATTCATATGTCTAGCTAGAAAAACAGAAATGCACTACACATAAATTAAAACTTCATTTGGAGTATTTCACGTAGATTTTATGCAATCTTTTGTTTTCAATGAAATGGGGTTGTATTAAAGTCTAAAAAAGTATAGACCCCTTACATTAAGACTCTGAAAGACGAATAAAACACAAAGAAAACATCTAAGTATTATACTCATCTTCAACTTCACTTCTTCCATAGATGCCTCCGATCGGTCAAAAAGAAAGATCCAACTCAAAGCCATGTCCTTTCTAGCTGCTGATGAGAGATGCCAAACTTTGTTGAAGCCACAAGATCCACTGCCTTAGAACTCAGTGTCAAGAAGGATCTAATTCTTTTAACAAGAATCGGCCACATCTGCATCAATAAGAAAAGAGGAAGATCTCATCTCACTAGCCCTACACAGTGGCCGGATCGAGTCAAGACAAAACAGGGAAGGGGCAGAAGAACCTTTATTTCACAGCAGCAACGTCATCTCTGCCTCGCCATCGCCGTCAGGAAACATAATGCTTCATGTTGCCTTGCCGAGAAGGGTGTCTCTGTCGTCACCATCACCGGAAACGCCATGGCGAAACCAACTTTGTCCAACCTCCTCAAAAAGAAGAAGAGAACACTGATATCCCAACACCGATTAATACAACTAGACTCAAACCCTAATGTAGGACTCAAATGGCGGCCTAGAGCGATGGGACTCGCTCTCTCTAGCTGCCGGCAAGTTTGCCGAAGGTGAAGGAGCTATGGCCCACACTGCGCCGGCGGCTGCGCGCCCTAGCCCCTAGGATGAAATAGGAGAAGTCAGTTCTGTTGGCGGAAACAGGCCGAGCTAGCTCAGCGTAGATTTTATGCAACCCTAATACAACAACAAAAAAAAAAGAATCAGCTAAATAGAAATTTATGAAATTTAATAAGCTTTCTATTTTCACATGTCCATGCAAACTTATATTTCCCAACTTACATGTGAAATTAGAAAGATAGTTACACGAAAAAAACATAGTCCTAAAATATCTAGCCGCGCAATTTTGCGCGGGACACCTCCTAGTTTTCATTATTATGGGGTCCTTTTCTCCTGGCATAGACATTTGTTATGATGCCGATGTCTGTTGAATCTCCCTACAGGTTGCTGCGGGCACTTAGTAAATCTTAGTAGACTTCTCATGCTTTGTGCATAGCTCACGCAAAAATCAGGCTGCATGCCGACATTGGATGATTCAATCAATTCAGTTCTTGATTTCAGTCTCGGAACATAAAAGAAAAAAAAAAGAACAAAGCGGCTTCTGTGAGCACAGCGGCGGGTGCACCCACGAGTCACGATCATGGACGGACAGATAAATGACCACGTGGCGTGAGCGGAGATTCGTGCGTCACGGTAACAGAACTCTCGCTGTCAGCGTTGATGCAATGCCGTAATGGAGGTGCAGACATCCATCCGAAATGTTGAGTGCACTGCATATCTGCTTCAAGCGTTTGCTGCTTGGCTCCCCGTGGTTCGTCATGGAAAATCCCTGCCAGCGACGAAGCATCATCTTTGCTTGGCGACACCTTTTCTGCCTGATCACGTGTGAGCATTCAGGCAAACACCATGTTAAACAACAAGATTAAGTTGCAGAAAAACAAAAGTGTATTAGCACTACCTTGACCGTTTGCGAGAAGCTATCCTTCAAATGCAGCACGTGCGACGAGCGCGAGCTCTCGGCTTGACGGACCAATGGCGACGCAAAGATATTTGGTGCTCATGGAACTTGCGGCTTGGTTGTCCATAATGTGCACGCTGTGCAGAAGGATCGCCAGGCTCTCATCGTGGTTGAACATAGTAGGATAGCGCCTGGGCGAAGTGTTAGCAACCTCCATTGATGGACTCAACTAGCAGTAACCCTCGGGTACAAATTGAGACAGAGATTAGAGCAGAGATGGAGGAGCAAGAGTACAGGATAGGAGGAGCAAGAATTACAGGGTAGCTATAGTTCTAAAAGGTTCTAGCATACAGGATCTAGGATACATGGATGGGGAATCGAAGGAGGCTTGGGGAAGAAGATGAACAGGAGCAACCGTAGCTTGTTTGATAATTGATTCGATTGATTGATGCCTCCTCCTGTCGTCCCACTGTTCCTTTTGTATTGCACAGCTTGGCTTCAGCTGATGGGCCCGTGGGCTGCCTGAAGCTTACATACATGATGGGCCCTGACATTCCCCCCTTCTTAATGTCCAGCTTGCCCTCAAACGGACGTAATACAATGACTGCACCAGGGTCCCAAAGGCTTTGTCGATCCATGAAGCAAAGCAAGATCTTCTTGTAACTGACAATGTATTGCTTTAACTTCAGAAGATATCTTTGGGTCATCATGCCTCTGATCATGCAAAAAGCACTTCTCTCTCTCTAAGTTGATAAAAATCCACTGAAGCCAAACAAGTTCAGAAATACCAGGATCCCAGCACATTTGTTGGCTGTTGAGGCATAGAAAGAGGTCGCCATTTCTAACAGTATGCATTGCTTCGACTTCAGAAAGTAAGATGGCGTAGTTGCTGATCATCGACAAGTTCCTCCTGCAACTAAGAGCTTCAAAGTGGCCATCGCTATCAGAGCACAAATCAAGGTACTTGATACACTGTCGTCTGATGTCTTCTTTACTGGCAATACTGTACTGTAGCACCTTGAGCATCCCATTATGCCCAGCCAGACCATAAACACCTATCTGCTTCTGCTGCTCCGAAAGCCATGGTAGCAGTTTGGTACTAGCAGACAAGACTGGTTGCCACTTATAATGCACATCCAAGTTGCAATCGTTAGCAAGGAGGTTGACTAGGTAATTTAAGTGAACAAATTCTTGCCAACTCAAAACTCTGTGACTGTGAGCTAACAATCCCACTGATATTGCCACCCTTTGTTCTTGAGTCATAACTTGCCTCAGCAAAAACATAGTCACCATGCACTGAATACCCTGCATGTCAGGCCCTCGATCACCCATGATTTCCAACAGCGCACAAAGTGGCCAAGGTGGCTTCCTGAGAGCAGGATCTTCTTGCGGCACAAGAATAACCATCACGCCACTGCGGCTCTACATTTGATTAGCCCTATAGCATAGCCCAGGAGCCTTATGCATAAAGGCAAATAATCTGAATGCTTCCACTATGCATAACACTTGGGAGTAATTGCTCTGACCAAACTGATACAGGCCCATGGCCTTTCTCATCTTCCAATACCCATGCCATCCAATATGTACATAAACAACAGGTGGTGGTGGACAAGGTTGCTTCAACAGAATTGCACATTGTTGTTCAGTTGACAGTCGAGATAGCATAGTTACCAATATCAAAAATCCCAGATTCAAGCTACTTGAACATAATACTTGCACTGGCCCAACTGAATACTGCAGCTTGTCACCATGATAATCCACTAGTTCCTTTGCATGAACATGGTGCTCACACCGCAAGTTCAGTCTAGCAATGGACACATGCAATGTTTTAGAGCTAGAAATTGCAAATACGCCGAGCAATAACTTGGAGTGCTCTTCAGTTTTGGAGCAGCAGAAGGACGGCCATGGTAAAGGCCGTAGCAATAGGCCATCAGTGATGCATTTCAGGTCTGTGGGTGGTGGCCATGGTTGCAGCTCAACCCAATCTAGTAAGAACAACCATGAATTCAGTGCACTGACCTCACAGCCTGTCTCCAACATCACAGTGACGTCCACCCAATAGACAGGCAAACCAGTATCCACGGTGATGTCAGGCATGTCGGAGAGGATGATGCTGATGTACTCAGTGGCGAGGACGCCGGATGGTGCATGGAAGAGGTCCAACGTGACCTCCTCGGTGACAATGGGCACCGCGGCGTCGACGATGAGGTTTGAGAATTTTGTCGAGCACATGGAGGGTGCATCGATGTTGGCACTGCTAGGTATCCAATCGGGGATGTGCTCCTTTGTCGAAGACGGGCTCCTCGTCGAAGATAGGACCCTCGTCGAAGATAGGGCCCTCATCGAAGACAGGTTCCTTGTCGAGGTTGACATCGTTGAAGGTGCCGACCGCCGATGTCGCTGCAGCACTGGGGATCTGGTGCTGCACATCGAGCTTCTGGCCCAGGCATAGCTCCATCAGCTGCATCTCCTCCAGCAGCTTGAAACACGAACCCATGGCCAAGGTGTTGTAGGTGGATGTAGTGAAGGGCGCGCCAATGCACGAGCTTGTGGAGTCGCTTATCGTCGCAGCGGTACCGACATGGTCCGCGAAGAGCTCCTCAACAGCAGCAGATGCCATGAACTCGCAGGTGTGGCTGGGACATTTCGTCGAGCACTTGGTGATCGCGCCGATGTCGATGTCACAGGGCTTGGCGTAGAAGGCCGAGGTCACATCAGCAACATGGTCGAGCTCGGCGATGACCTCCGTGGCGATGATGCATGCTGGAACGGGCCTGAAGATGTCGATGACGCGGTTCGGGCATTTCGTCGAACAGCTGGAGGGCGCGCCGACGTCGATGTCGCTGGGCGTGGGTGGTCGAGGTCGCAGCAGCGGCCAGGTTGAGGTCGAGGGTGACCTCCTGCGCCACCGCAGCATCGAGGACGCCCGAGCCCCCGCTTGTACGGGCGCCGGATTGGGCAACCTGTGCATCTCACTTGGCGTCCTGCTCGTCGAAGAGTTTGTCCAGGGCTTCAATGAACATCTTCATCTGCAAGTGAAGGAGGACCTTGAGCTCCTCGAGCGCGGCGCCCTCAAGGACCGGTGTCTGTGATACCAATTTGTTAGCAACCTCCATTGATGGACTCAACTAGCAGTAACACTCGGGTACAAATTGAGACAGAGATTAGAGCAGAGATGGAGGAGCAAGAGTACAGGATAGGAGGAGCAAGAATTACAGGGTAGCTATAGTTCTAGAAGGTGCTAGCATACAGAATCTAGGATACATGGATAGGGAATCGGAGGAGGCTTGGGGAAGAAGATGAACAGGAGCATATGTCTATCATACACTCAATTCCTATTTCTAAATACACCATCATATGTCTAACTAGTATGGAACATTTTTCTATTTTTAACATGACACCTTTTCTTCAAAATTTATTTGTAGCACGACACATTCTTTTTTCCTAACATGGCATATATTAGTTGTTTAGCATGGCACATTTGAACCGGTCTCATTTGAGAAATTCAAACTTCAATTGTACTTTTCGTTAGCAAAATGATTTCAAATAAAAAAGTGTTGAACTACAAAATTGTATAACTTATCAACCTATACAACTCTAATTTGGATCATTTTTTGATTTGAATAAAGTGTACCAAAGATATTCACAAAATCTACATCTATCATATATTTTCATAAAACTATATGATAGATGTAGATTTTGTGAACAACTTTGCTACACTTTGTTCAAATCAAAAAATACTCTAAATAAGAGTTGTATAGGTTGATAAGTTATACAACTTTGTAGTTCAACACTTTTTTATTTGAATTCGTTTAGTTCATCAAAATACTATGCACATATTTATCATAGTGATATAAATTTGAATACGTTTAGGGCTTCAAAAATTTTGACCAGTAAATATGCAAACATATATCCTTAGTTGAAAGAGCATGAGTTTAAAAGAAAATAGAAAAAAGAATCATAAAATTTGGATCTTGTATGAGGGAGAAATAACAATTACAAAATATATTTTGTGGTATAATAAAAGAAAATAGAAAAAAAAACCCCTAAATAGGCCACCTAGTTAGGGTTTGCCACCGGGATGGGCTCCTCCTGGGCCACCAAGATGGGCCGAGCAATCCCGAGTGACGGTGGGGGTGGAAACCAAGTCCACCCTCAATCACTGACATGTGGTCCAGAGCGCGGGCGGGGACCACATGTCAGTGACTGTGGCTAGCCCCGCAGCGGCAGAGGGAGCGCTCGCATTTAAAGCGGCGGGTGAAACCCTAGTCCGCCGCTACTATTTATAGCGGCGGACAGCAATTCATCCGCCGCTACAGATCCGGCGCCGCTATAGATCGGCGCAGCTAAAAAACCTAGATGGCGCGTGACCGCCGCTCCCGCGACCAGCGCCGCGGCGAGCGCGCCATCCGCCGTCGCCACCGCCATCGCCGTCGCCGTCCCCGTCCCCGTCTGCCGTCGCCTTGGTCGCCATGGTCCGACCGCGCGGAGTCCGTCGACTCCTCATGGTCGCCATGGCCGGCGCCTCGGCCATGGGGTCCGGCGTCCCCATGGAGGCCATGGTCTCCGGAGCCGGAGGCGCCCCGGGCCCCATGGGCCCCATGGCCACCGGAGCCGGAGGCACCTGGGTCCCCATGGGCCCCATGGCCACCGGAGGTGCAGCAGGAGGAGGAGGCGGTCGCGGAGCCGGAGCCGGAGGTGGAGGCGGCGCCGGAGCCGGAGGAGGAGGTGGTCGCGGAGCTGGAGCCGCCAATGGAGCTCAAGGTGGAGGCGGTGCCGGAGCCGGAGGAGGAGGCGGCCAGGTGGGGCCTTTTGCCGCCGGAGGTCCAGCTGGCCCCGTGGGCTCCTTGGCCGCCGGAGGTGCCGGCGGCGCCTTCCCCATGGTGTCCTTGGACGCCGGAGCCGGAGGCGGTGGCGCCGGCATAGTGGACGAGCCGGAGGCGGTGGCGCCAGCATAGTGGAAGAATTGGAGGCGGTGGCGCCGGCGTAGTGGAGGCGTCCCCGGCCGTCAAGACCACGGCCGGGGATTTTTTTTTAATGTAAATATATTATTAGGCGTTTTTAATGAATGTTTAGCGTTTTCAATGAATGTTTACGTTTTTAAATTATCGTTCAATTACAAACGGAGAGGGTCAAGGGAAGAAAAATGGCGGCGAGAAAGTCACACCGCCGCTAAAAATGTTTTTGTACGGGCGGCTCAAAGAAAAACCGCCGCTACAATACCGAAGTTTTGTAGCGGCGGTCTTCTTTATGTCAGGCTGCCACATGCTCCACTATAGCGGCGGACCGTATGCCAAACCGCCGCTACGTGTTTTGCTGGTCCACTGCTACAGTGGACTTGTGTTGTTGTGATGCCGCGGGCTGGCTGTGGAGCCAAATGCGACACGTGTCAAGTTACTATTGGCGCGGGATGGGTGGAGAGTAATTGAGTGTGAATTCAAAACTTAAAATGTTCCAAATCGCAAGTCCCTATTATTTTCTAATCCATTTGAACCTGTATCTTATTCATAGTTAATTCTACAAAATGATATCTAATACTAATAAGTTTGTAATGCGTGACATGTCTGCCGGTTTTAGGTTTGCCTTCCTTACACCGTAGGATGTTGATCTGTGCAGTGCCTGCGCCGCACAATGGGAGTCCATGATGCGTGAGTTCGCCCGCCTCCGTCTGACGTTGAGTTTCAGCCCTCTGCCACCTAATTTGACTCGGACCCCACCAACCGAAACTTGAGTCCGCCTCCTCCTCCTCCTCCTGTGCTTTGATCCTCTGTGCGTCCGCCTGCTCGGGCGCTTCAAACTCGAGTCCATGGCGCACACCAATGTCCTGATCGAGCTCAAATTGTCCATGCGTTCTCTTGCTCTCTCCCTGCTGATTCAATCTCTCAAAAACCTCAGCGATTCGAACTTGAGTCCATGACGTGCCCGTCCAATGTCCAGATCGAGCTCAAATCAGCCGTGTTCCTCTTCCTCTCTCTCCCTGCTGATTCGATCTCTCAAAAAAGCACGCCTTCTGTCGCATGGTTGATCAGGTGGAGCAGGCGCATTCGTCCTCACAAAGCCATCGCGGACGTCGTGGGAGGCGGCCCCTTCTCTGCAGATCGTCAACTGCAGCTTACGCGTGATGGAATCAGTGATCGACAGCAGCCCGCTGTCGCCCTAAACCTACTGCACATCATTGTAAACCTCACGGGAGGCTGCTCCAAATGGACCTGTTGTCCTTCAGTTCAATCAACTACGTGCAACACCCAGGGACATTGGCAATGGCCATCATCATCACCAACTGCAGCCTACGAAGGTACAGACATCATCCTGTACTCATGTTTACTCATGTCTTTGTGCTTCAGTTTGCATGCATGTCCTCTTTCTATTCATCGGTTTCTTTGAAGATTGTGCAGAGCTTTTGCAGAGTTATTAAAGTTGATTTCAAGCACTTTGCATATGTTTATGAGGTGCTAATGCTGTTATGCTCTCAGGATTTAGGCCTATTACTTCTGTTGAAAGGCACTCATTTTAGCCAGCCCTATCTGAATTTCATGCTTACAATTTAGCCAGCCCTATTACTTCTGTTGAAAGTCTCTCTTTGGATCTATCACCACTTGCTGCACCTGAAAAATTAAGTAACAAATAAAGCGCTGACAAATAATGTCGGACAAACGCCGATGATGGTGCATGTAGGGCTCATTGTGAAGGTCTACAAAGTCCTGCGGTGCATTCTGGGCTAAGTAGGCAGTTGCAAGGGGCCAAGGGCCATGGCCATGATGGCCAAAGCGAAGGCAATCTTGCTCTTGACAAACGCCATACCCTACGGCTGTGTGTAGCTTGTCGTGGTGCATGAGAGGTGCTTTAGATTTTAACCAGTGCCTATTGCCACTTGATGTGGAAGAGTCATAGCAGTGATTACGGCGGTAGAAGGAAGGAGAATGGAAAATAGTTTTGGTATAATTGTCCTGTCTCTTTTTTTTTGGGTCACTTTCTAGGTACCCTAATTACTGGAAGCAAGGTAATTGTCTAGCTCTCAATGATAAAAGGAACTTGGTAAGAAAATAATTTTCGTAACAGCCTAATAGTTTCAGAATTGACCGGTTTTGTTAGTTGTCATTTTTCCATACACCCTGATTATTGGAAGCAAAATCTCTTTGGAGACTCTCTCAGTGACGGATCTTGGTTCCTTTCGGTAAGAGCGCATGTATGGATTAGAGCAAACGTGTCAACACATTGCACATGAAATAGGATCTTTGTTAGTCATGTTTTTTCTTCTCTTTATGACAAGTAGCACAAGTTGCGTTATTTAAATCTCTCTATAAATGGCTCTGATGCTCCCTTTTTTGCTAGCATCGGTCAATTAGGAAGAATTTAGCTCATGAATATTCCAAATATCTTGCGATTACATTAAGTAACCTGAATGAGGTGGCACTATAGATCAGCTGGGATCAATAAGTTGCACTCCTATAACAATGCAGTAATATACTTTTTAATTATTTTACCACACACAGAATTTCAATTTTTAATTTTATTTTTTAAAATATATCAGCTAAAAATATTTTCATCTACATATAATTGTGCTCTCCTATGTTAGAGTATGTCTTTAACGTTGCATAATTTTTATAGCCCGTTGCAACGCACGGGCAAATTGCTAGTCTAATATAAATATTTTCTAATTTTTGAAAAGTTCAATTTTTAATCAACCTTTTTTATGTACTGCAATCAACATTTCATTTGTACTGCATGAACACTTCATTTGTAGTCTGTCAACAGTTGTTTATGAAAGTGACAAAACAGTTTTTAAAAATGTTGATGTATATTTTAAAAACAAGTTGATTATACTATTTCAAAATGCTGAACACGTACGTACGAAAATGAAAACTAATAATATAGTAATGTCGTAAGCTAATTATTCAGGCTAGAAAGTAAAACTAAATCTTAGAAACATGCGTACTTGTTATAATTCTAGAACTTTAGTTTTAGTGATGCACGAATTCAGGACAAAATTATAAAATTCCTAACCAGTCGGTCTCGTCAGGTCTTTATGATGATTTGTCGTTACTAAATTATGTGATTTTTGCATGTTTTATGATCGCACTTCTAAGAAATTTGGTAATAAATGGAACGCAAAAACGAAAGTTACTTTTGGTAGTTATCTGAAATGTTAGGAAAGATTTTGAAGTCCTCTAATGTTTGCTTTCAATTAAGTCTTTGATCTGAAATTTATTCAGCACTTTCCGCGTATTAGCATCAGCCTATTGCCTGTGATGTCCACGTATATGCCATGGCAGTTTCCGTAGAGTGGGTAGCACAATGTCTTCCTTTAACGCAGAAAATTGAGCTGATGCAATTACCAACCACTTTCCACGAAGTTCCATATTATAATTTTTTTTTGAAACATAGTACATATGCAAACAATCACAAACACACACGAGTAATTCCAAAAAAAAAAACACGCACGAGTATTCATCGCTATGAACACAAGTAGGCAACTCCTACTCCTATGAGAGCCTCCGAAAGACTGAGACGACTGATGTTCGCATTCACAAAGTCACAACGGGCGCCTCGTTGCCAACGGGAACATCGCTTCCACAAAGAACATAGTTGTGCCAAAAGTTTGGGACTTGAACCCTGATAAGTTGATTCTACCACAAAAAACATAACCACCCGAGTTATGCTTGCTGTGCAATAGTTGGTTTAATGTAATAACATTATTTTTATATTTTCAATCTCATTGTATATTTATCATTAACACTTAAAGTTAGAATTATTCAAGTTTGACTAAACTCAAAAATATATAACAGACTTATCACAATTGCTTTGTTCCTTACTTCAATTCCTGCTCAAATATATACCTGTAACAGACTTACCATGTCCAATTTTTTGAAAACCCTCTAAGGCCCCCTTTGGAACGCAGGATTTTCGCAGGAATTGTACAGGAATTTCACAGGAATCAGTTGACTGTTCACAGGAAAAACGCAGGAACGGGAAAAAATCCCGCGTTCCAAAGGCCCCCTAAATGGTTTAGCTACAACTATAGACAGCTATATCTATTCTTAGCTGTTAGACAAGCTAGCAGCTAAAGGTTTTAGCCGGAGATTTTAATCACTGATTACGACTCCAACAGGGCACGTAAGTCCATTAGCTTACTACCTTCAGCTTATGTCCAGCATCTTGTATATATATACACCACCCGAGAGGGAGGCTGGCTCAAATGCAACCTATTCTTTCTTCAGCTAGGGTGAAGGGTGCACTTTAATTTACTAGCCTCATGCATGATATTTCCCTCTCCAATTCTCACATTCTGCTTGCTATATCCTATTGGCTCCTCATTCCCGCTCGTGCAGTTTCGTATCGTTCGGCCGCAGTTCAGATCATTGTCGCCGTTTTGCTTGTTGTCAATCATTGGCTTGGTGGCGGAACCGTGTGGCTAAGGTATGGCGCTTTAATTTTGCATTATTCCGTGTGTGTGTGCGCGCGCGCGCGTGTCCATTTGTATACATATATCTATAGATGTTCTCCGGTTTGATTTGAGTTAGTTGATTTCGCAGGTCTCGGCTTGGATTTTACTGAAGTTCTTGCATATGGACGTCGTAAAGGGGGCGCTAAACGCCCTCCTGGACAAACTGGGCGAGCTGCTCGCTGCAGAGTTCCAGCTGCAGACGAGCATCAGGGACGAGGTCATCTCCCTCATGGCCGAGCTGGAATGTATGGAGGCTGCCCTACTCAAGATGTCCGAGGCGCCGATCGACCAGCCACCTGACGACCAAAATAAACTCTGGGCGAGGGACGTCAGGGAGCTGTCCTACGACGTGGATGACTGCATCGACAAATTCATGGTGCGCATCGACACCCCTGAGCCAAAGAAGGAGCTGCATGGCCTCATGGGTTTCATCAACAGAGGCGTCAATCTGATCAAGAGGGCCAAGATTTGCCATGACATTGGCGCAGATATCAGCGGAATCAAAAGACGCATCAAGGAGGTCAGTGAACGCCGCGTTAGATATAAGGTTGATCATCTGGTTGCACAGCATGCTACACCAACTGTTGATAACCTTCGGTTGTCAGCTCTGTATGGAAAGGCGGCAGACCTTGTTGGTACTGAAGAGACGAGTGATTACCTAACCAAGCTGATAAACGAGCAGGCATCAGGACAAAAACGGCTAAAAGTAGTCTCTATTGTTGGTTCTGGAGGACTGGGCAAGACAACTCTTGCTAAAATTGTCTATGACAAGCTCAAAGGACAATTCGATTGTGGGGCCTTCGTTTCCATGTCGCTTACTTCAAACATGGATAGTATTCTCAAGAACCTGCTCCATCAACTTGGAAACCACAACTGCCAAGCAGCGTGGAATGGACCACAACTCATCAACGAACTAAGAGACTTCATTCGACAAAAAAGGTACATGACCATGGATGTTAGCCTCATCTTATGGTTCATAAACCTATATATTTTTTCTTATGGTATTTAGATCATTGGTTGTAAACAAAAAAACAAGAGGCCACACATGGTTTTGGCTTCTTGGAGGGAGACTAGACTATAGATTATCAGGGAGACTCTTTTTTGACTGATTTTTTAGTGCGCATAAGGCTTTACAATAAAAAAATAACACTACAAAAAGTCATTTAGAAATTTACTAAATTCTGAATACATTACCACACTAATGTGTGTGCCATCTCATGTCTGTGTTTATTCAGCGTGGCCTGTGCAAGGTCGGCACAAGTGTGTACTGAAATTATAAAGTAGAAACAAACGGTTGTGATAACTCATACTGTTGCTAGACACTGTACCAAGATTACTATATTTGTCGTACAGTCTAAGAGAGAACCTCAATCAACGGAAATCTCAAGCTTATGTTCTCTATTTACCCGTTAATATATTTTTGATCTTGTTGCAGAAAAAATGAAGTGTTTAAGATGCTACTCAAATGAAGTGCTTAATACATGCATGTCTATTTGGTATACATCTTCTTTGATACATGTATATGGTTTGTTTGATTTGCACTAACAAAGTTTCACCATAGCATTAGCATGTTCAATATACTAGTTATGTAAGGTCTTGAGTTCAAGAGTTGTCATGATGTAATACCCTACTTTTCAGAGGCAAAAGAAAAAGAAAAGAACAGAAATAAAATAAATAAATAAACTCGAAAAGAGACAAAAATCGCTCCAAATTTGAACCTTTTTTTCTAAAGTCCTTACCTTGACATGATTTCCAAAAATAAAATTTCACTAAATAATTGAACCCAGTTTGAATTTGGAATTTTTGGAAAATAAAATATGTGCTCAAGTGCTTGCGTTCATTTAAAAGTTTACTAAAATTTGAAGCTTTTGAATTTACAACAAATAAAATCAAAGTAGAATTAAATCCCAAAGTGATTTACAAATTCTTTTTGAATTTCAAACCTGCACCAAAAATCACATCATACGCATTTCCGTATTTTATTCGATTTGTTTTGAGTGTTTGATCAAACCTTGTTTTTGTTTGAATTTGAAATCTCTTCAAATTCAAATTTTAGAAAAAGAATAAGCCTTTTCTCAGCTTCGCGGGCCGTCTCCTCCTTTTTCCCTCAGCCGGCCCAGTCCGTTTCCCTCCTCTCCTCCTCCTTTTCCTCCCGCGCTGGCCCAGTCCGGCCCAGCTGCAGCCCGTCTCTCCTCCTCTCGCCGACAGGTGGGCCCCACCTGTCGGGACCTTCGTTCCCACGCGGCGCGCCGCCGCGCCCGGCCCCTACCACCGCGCCCGGGCCCCGGCCGCCGACCTCGACCCGCCGCCGCCGCTCCCGTGCCGTGTCGGCCACCGCCTCTCTGTAGCGAACCGACCTTCGCCGCCTACAAAACGAGCCCGCGCCCCGTTCTTCCCCGGCTTTTCTCTCTCTCGCACTTGAGCTCCTCACCGGAACCTAGGGTTCCGGCGAGCGACGCCGCAGCGTTTCCCGGCCTCCCCCGCCACCACCGCGCTGCCGGTAAGCTTCACCGCGTCACCCTCTCTCTTCTCCGCCCCTTCTCTCCCTCTCCCGTCGCATGCTCGAGCACCTCACCGAGCTCCGCCGCCCGCCATTCGATCCCCTCGTCGCCGACTCGCCTCCGTGCACCTCCGCCCTGGAAGAAGACCCCAAGTGACCCCACGCGCGCCCCTCTCGCTCCTCCTCCTCTCTTTTCCCTCTTCCCCCGCGTGCGCGCGAGGTTCCCATGCGCACCGCCGCCGCGGCCATCTCCGGCGAGCGCGCGCCGCCGCGTCCGTCGCCCTCGACGTCCACACGTCCCACCACGAGCACGCCCGTCGTGCGTGGAGTACCCGCGGCCCCCCCTCGCCCGGTTCCGGCCACCCAAGCCGCCGCCGGCGCCGATTCCGGCGATCCCCTGCCGTGCGCGCGTCCTTGGTCCACCGTGGACCGGTGGACCGCCGCCCCGCCCCGGTCCACGGGTCCCGTGGACCCATTCCACACCTTTGTCAATTCAAAAATAAATCATCCTCAGATTATGACGTCAGCCAGCGCAATAAAAGGATTTTCCAATTGAAAAATAATTCCGGAAATCCTTGAAAATTCCCAGGGCCTGCAATTTTGCAGATAAGCCCCTGACCTTTTCAATAATGATGTTTAAGACCTGCATTTTTACAGAAAAGCACCTAAACTTTTCTGTAATTATGTTTTAACCCCTGTCTATTTACACTCAGACCCCTAAACTTTGTCATAATTACAGATAGGTCCCTGGACGTATTCTGTAATTACACTTAAGCCCTCAAAAACCTTTTTATAATTACAAATTAGCCCTCCAATCTTCAAACACCCATATCTTCTTAATCCGAACTCCGTTTTGGGTGATTCTTGCGCCCATGGGTTCGTGGAATCGCGAAGTACCTCATGGTACTGTTCTTGAAGCCCCACACTAGGTTTAGAAATCTTTACCTCCTAAAACATCTCCCACTCCTTATATCTTTTCTCAGCATATTAAGCCGTACTGGCCCCCCCCGGGGAACATGCACTTATTTTGCAGTTCTGCTTGTGCAACGGGGCTGCGTAATGATGTTCCGTACTGTAGTGCCTGCCTGAGCGATTGCTGCAGCTGTCAAGTGTCAACCATCTTTCACATCTGCAATGGCCACCTTGTGATGCTATTCTGTCTAATATCTTCCACATCTCTCACTCCATCGCTGTATAACCTATCCATTCTTTTACTCGCTATCATTAAACCTAGCAATCATTCGTACCATTCCATTTCCAACCTAGCACCCTTATCTTATCACAAAAGTAATCTCGAACCTAACCTAAGTCAACCCTCGCTCAATCAAACCTGACCTAGCGTCCTCGCCCAACCCCCTTTTGATTTATTGCTCTGCTCTCTTAATTGATTTTTTTTATTGGATCTTATTGGAGTTATCTGGTATTTTAATTACCAGCTGCCTTTATTTGAATTTGGCATTTTATTTGCAGCCATGCATTCATATCGCGCATAATCACGTACACACGCTGCATACCATCGCCTGCATTCATGCATGTTCTTTTAATAGAAATAATACAGAAGCTTGCATATTAGATATGCACGCAATCACCATCAATGAAGCATATGCATCTCATCACCTTCACCCCAAGACGTTCACCCAACGAAGACCCTATGCATAACCACACACCCATGTTCATATATTAGAGAAAATAGATAACTAATATTTTGTCTAGGTGAATATGGCCCTTACAAGGCCAGGTATATCACCTATGACATATAACCTACTCTGCATTAATATGCTGCATCATGCATGGTTAAGTCTCTCGTTCTTCGCGAAGTTTCTTTGGATCTTATTTGGCTTTTCTCGAATCTTTATTTCTTTTGCTCTTTTATTTCTTTTTGCGGTAGTTTATACGTACTGTTTTATGCGCTAGTTTACGCGAGAGTCGCGGAAGAGCCGGAAGAATTCGAAGAGCTGCTGAGGACTTGAAGCGCGAAGACCAACCCAGAGATACAAGCTCCAAGTACGAAGAGCAACTCAGAGAATCAAGCCTCGAGTCAGAGTTTAAAGATTAGGAAAGCGATTTGCAGGCAAGCCCTAACTCCCATTGATCATGCTGAACCCATGATTACAAATGATCCTATTTAGAGCTTGATTTCAATAAAAACCTGCATGGAATTTAAAATGATTTAAATGCTTAGAATGACC
The DNA here is from genome assembly GCA_007726485.1 of Eragrostis curvula. NCBI lineage: Eukaryota > Viridiplantae > Streptophyta > Magnoliopsida > Poales > Poaceae > Eragrostis > Eragrostis curvula. The sequence continues at coordinate 21,253,781 of CM017440.1, read as the reverse complement.
TAAGTATTTGTGATTGCCATCCCTTGATAATTGCTTATCCAAATTCCCTTGATAAACCTAGGAATCCACCATCATTAACTCTTTAATGATGTGTTGGATCAATATGCTGCTTAGGACTCATTCACACCGTGTATTTAATAATCTGACTCACATGCTTTTGCGAAAATGTGTGCGTGCTTGGTGTTGTGTGCGTAAAGTGAAAATGGGTGGGATTAGTAAGTACAACCCATAGTGGGGGTAAGTTTTAGACGGGTGCAAGCGAGGTAGTTCTCAGTGGGGAGGCTATCTCTGGGACGCTACTCCTCGCAGGAGGGTAGCTATTGAAGATGCTTGCATCGGTCGTATAAGGACCGGTTCTTGTGCCGCCTGGCCTAGCAGCAGTACAACCACGAGGCCCTATTATGGGTAGGGTTTGGAACCACACCCTACCAGTGATCGCCCGGTACCACCAGGAGGCAGGGAGTTGCAACCGGAAGCCAGGAGAGGATCATGACGAGGTTGGCGTCGGGTCTGGCAAGTGAAAGTTGATGGCCATGATATTTATTTTGATGTGAAGCCCCTGGTCGCTGATTTTCCGGGGTGGTACCGAGGTGACACTGGGCAGGTACGGGACCATTAGTATCCAGTTTCCGAACCAGTGCACTGGGGAGGACTGGGTACCCTTGTGGGGAAAGTGTACAACCTCTGCAGAGTGTAAGAATCTATCCGGATAGCCGTGTTCCACGGTATTGAACAGTGCGAAAGCCATGGCCACACATGATTAGATTTTTACTGCGTGAGTTATCCTTGGCGTGTGTGTTTTTGGAAAAACGCCGGTTTGGAGCCGTGCGCTGGTTTCCGGCCAGCATAGCATAAAATTGGGAACTGGCGGGAAAGGTTTTATTCTCCCCCAGGGCCAATCAACCCCATTAAATTAATTACCATACCTGACTTAGTTTGCGAACTGGTTTTGTTTTCAAAACCAACCCTTGCATAAAATTGGCTTTCCGCCGATACACTGAACCATCAGCCTCATCCTTGTTTACACCCCTGCATGTATTTACCCCTTGTGTTAGGGTTTGCTGAGTACATTATGTACTCACGGTTTGCTCTTAACGTTTTTAGTGAGAGAAGCTTTCGTAAGAGACGACGGCGATTGGTTTTCGTTCGCACTCAAGTCTGCCTGTAGGCTTGGGCCGTGTTTCCGCTGATTGTCTGCATCACCATTAGTCGGTCGGACGGACTTGGATAGTTCAATATCCTTGTCGATCCGCCATTAAAGGTGATATCTCAGGTATTATAATATTTACCTATTCGAAGTATGCTTTCGATTACCATATCTGTGTTCTTGTGCGTACCAGCTACTGATCCAGGGACTGGTACATGATGCACAACATGCTCCAGAAATTGGGGTATGACACATGACATAGTATATTTATTTCTAGTACACCAATATACACTTAGATAAATTACTTTTGGCCTCTACAAATTGTCTCATCAGAGTAAATACATTTATCAGAGTGCCCCTTTGTTTAAAGAGACACTGCACGTAGTGGCACCTCTGTGACACTTTAGAACATGTCTCTTTGACTGTGTAAAGAGATTGTACATTGTTTCAAGACGACAAAAATTATGTTCGTGCCATTTATGTTATAGTGAAGTGATACCTGTCTTATCCGATTGCAGCGTAACCAGCATGGACAGACAACTATGGATGTCCCCTTTATGTGTATCTGAGATACATTACTCATAATTTTATATATATTCAAATTTTGGGGAATTTTATTACGTGGCCATAACACAATGGTGTTATATTGTTAGACATATCTCTTGGCCTAACCATTATAATAACAAGCGTCCGATCTAAATGTCTAGACCTTACTCTTTTCCAATACTTGATTTATAAATTTCATGTTCTTGTTTCTCTGAGATATAGAGCTTTGCTAATATATAGTGTCGCCGGGTATCCTCTCGCAGGTTTTTCGTTGTTATAGATGACATAATGGGATGTTTCTGTGTGGAAGACAATTCAATATGCTTTCAACGAAAATGAATGTGCAAGTAGAATAATCACAACAACTCGCATTCTCGAAGTTGCCAAAAAAGCCAGTTGTGTATATGAATTAAAGCCTCTTTCTCTTGCTGACTGTTTGGGATAGCCATATGTACCATAGGCTAGAACTCCCCATTTTGTGTACAAAGATGCCAATGTGAAGGTCTAGGACATATTTGTATGGTCTAAGGACTTGATTGTAGCATCTAAGGACCTCTTTGTAAAGTCTGAGGACTTATCTGTAATATTTATCCCCACCAATGGAATAAATGAGAAGAGCCATCCCACCTCCCACTATAAATAGAGCCCAAGGGCTTGGGGGAGGGGACTTTTGGCCATTGGCTCATATGCTCTTCTCTCTTGGCCCATTCCTTCTTTCTCTTCGGGGAATCTCCGTTTATCTTCGTTCTCTCTATGTTCGGAGGTGTAAACCCCAACATTGGCGCCCACCGTGGGGCTCAAAGTTTTTTCATTTTGAGAGAGCGAAGTGGCGGAGAAAAACCAAAACACTTCGGACAAACCAAAACACTTCGGAATTTTGTTTTGTTACCTTCGGCATTTCAGACCCGGCTGCCACTTCGTTGATTTGCAACACTAAAATCACGAAGCATATGCCTGCATACACCAAGGTCACTTCGGCTCTAGGGTCACCATGGCAAATCAATTTGTGAAGTGAATCTTCATTGAAAACAATACGTCGAAGCTTACTAGCAGCGAGCTAAGCCTCTCTTCCAGATATAATACTAGCGAAGCTTTTTTCAAAAGCACATCTACTCCGCATGCAGCCAACACGGCAAGCTGTTCTACAACACAACTAAAATAAGCGAAGGTCACGTTGCTTATCCTCTGTTGCAACTTCGTTATTTTCATATTACTTTGCAATATTAAAAACCATTTTTTCTAATCATGTTACCCTTCGTAATTTTCTATGCATGTGCTGAAATAACATAACAAGCCATGCCTGCGAATTATACGAAGCTTCATAACAGGACATTTCTGCATGACTGATTGTCTGATGACGGCAGCGAAGCTCTCTTTCCAAACATTAACGAAGCTTTTCACCATGTCACTTTCTTCTTCCGAAGCTCTTTGCAAATAACACATTTATCACCGAAGCTCTTTGCATCACTTCGCCGAGCATTGAAAGGCGACCAACAAATGTAAAGCTCCATCCTGCTTAGTGCGGCACAAAGATCAACAAGTGCCAAAGATGCAAGACAACTATTATCCAGCGAAGCTTACCAAAGCGGCCAGGCTTGGCCTCATGCTCAAGCACTTTGCATTTTTTATTGTCTATGCCGAAGTACCTCGGTTTCCTAATATTGGCGAAGCTTGTCAGCATGTCACTTTCTCCAAGAGTGGCCATCTACAATCCGCGAAGGAAGATAAGTCATTTTTCATTTCCGAAGAATAATGGGGGGCTCCAATAGTTGTTTTGTTTCTATAAAGCATCTTTCTTTATATATAACATTGGTTATCTAACCTTCGCGTTATTTTTCTTATGAGCTTCATTCCAGAAAATAAATTGTTGATTTCACAAGATATTCACGAAGTGAAATCGCCAACAAATATTAACAGCACCGCTGTTATCACCACAAGACTTTCGGCGAAGCTCTTTTGGGTTCCTTCTTCCACTCATGCTACAGCACATTTATCATGGAAGTATATTCGTCAGCGGAGCGAATAGAAAAAAGCCCATGTCCAAACAATGGAAGCGGCACAACTATTACCCGAAGGTCATGTTCCTTGTCACTTCAATATTGTATTATTTAATCATACCACCTTCGCTGGTTTCCATAACAAAATTCTCGAAGCTGTTGTGCACCAAGCGAAGTCATGGTCCTTTTCCTCCGACAGTACACTGATCAGTTTACCTTCGTTGTCTCCTTCTAGCTTCGCAGCAAAAAAAAAAAAAAAAAAAAAAAAAAAAAAAAAAAAAAAAATCACGAAGGTGATTGATTCATGCATGCACCGCGTAGGCGCTGGACACAAGCGCTTTAGCTTTTGCCAGTGGCTTCGGCTTTTCACTGAGTACTTTTTATCTCCGGGAATAGTCCATAAAGCTGCTCGGTATCTCACCTCAGACATCATACATCGCTTTTTTCCTCTTCATCAATCACAAATGTTTGTCGTACTTTATTCATGGGTTTATACCCCAAGACCTTCATCTTTTAGTTTCATGCTGCCTACTTTTAAAGTTTCATCTCCGTTTTGAGATTTATACCTCACCTTCATGAAATTTATTTATTTATTTATTTTTATTTTTTAGCAAGAACAAAAGGATCATTTCTTCGCATCTTGGGCCAGTTTATCTCCGTCATGTCTAATTATCCTGTTTTCATAATGCTTTCTGCCGAAGAAATTTTGGCTCTGTTCAATGCATTTTCACTTATAGGAGAAGCAAAAGCTTCGGCATTTCATGGCCAATGTTTAATTACTATATTATACTTTGTGCTATCTTCACTTGCGGAAGGAAAGTTCCTAGTTACCCGGAGGTTTGGCTTTCATTTCCCGAAGCTAAAAGGTCATCTGAGCAAATTCATCACCGGAGGTCACCTATATCATATATATTTCTGAACAACAAAGGCAACTCCGGTCTCAGTGACATGCTAATAGCGAAGTCTATTTGGGTCTGCATAGAAGCCGCTGTCCACAAAAACAAGCTGTCGTATTATTGATGGATGGATATAGCGAAGCATCTTTAAACCCAAACACAACAAAAATGCGAAGTCAATCAATTGCCGAAGCTCTCTCAGGCAGTTTCTTCGGCTCTGGTTAATCAGTCTATCATGAGCGCCACTCGCCTGCGCGCGAAGCTCAGCGCCTGCAGAGTACTAATCACCCGAAGCTTATATCAGCTGGATATTCTCTAGCGAAGCTTATGATTGCTTTTCTCTGGATAGAAACGAAGGTCTGCTCACCTGAGCCCAAAAGATTGAACAAGTGTCGGAATTATTTTCACGGCAAGAGCAACATGCGAAGGTCATGTTCCCCTTTTTCCACAAACTTATTTTTAGTCATGTTACCTTTCCTACAATAGGTAGCATCAGCAAGCTCGATACTAGTATCTCATGATTAACTTACAAGCATAGTATATCCAACCCCTTATCTCTGAAATAGAGCGAAGCTTTCACCAAAACCCATAGTGGGGCTTCGGCATTTTCATCCAACCTACGGATTACTTTTTTCTATTTTATTTCTTGTGAAAGCAAAGTTCAGTTACATGGCTTCGGCTTTACTTAATGCATTCTCATATCTATTGTTGGGAATTATTCTCTAGTGATCGAAGGCAACAGCTTTCCTCCGGCAACATTCTCTTGAAAGCCGAAGCAATTCTTTTTTCCTGCCCTACGAAGCAAACTTTTGCTTCTGATTTAATAGTGTTCTAAGCAGTTAGAATGCCTTGAGTCAGCGAAGTAGCACTGCTTCGTTTAGCGAAGCTAGTGCCTATATTCTTGATCTAAGCTAGTACATTTCACTTGTCCGCGGTTTTTACCGAAATTTTTTACTGCTGATCAAAACTACCAGCTTTCCCAAGCGAAGTTCTTTTGAAAACCGAAGCATTTTATTCCCATCTTGCGAATCAAACTAGTGCATCGAGTTTTAATAATATTTTAAGCGGCTAGTATGCATCGGGTTAGCAAAGTAGCAATGCTTTTCTTGCCGAAGTGACTGCACTTACCGAAGCTAACACTGCTTCTTTTCTACCGAAGCCGTCCAGTGTCTCAATCCTTCTGACGAAGCTAGCACTGCTCCAGCTTTACCAAAATGTCTCACATGCTGTTACCTCGCGTATACTGAAAAAAATAAATTAATCAATGCTATCCTGTGCTTCGTCTGAAGAAACCTTAAGAACTTGGCCTGACACTATTTAGCGAAGTGGGCATGGTCTATCTTTTTTACCGAAGCTAAAAACTCCGTTTGTTAGCAAAGCGGTCGGGCACAGTTTCAACCCGAAGGCCAACAGAGCTAGCTGCTTTTTACTTCGCACTTTTGTGATCAACGAAGCTCATTTTTAAACCTTACTCCCAAAGGACACGTTTGCATCACATATGCTAGCCTATGGGATTGTTTTACACCGCATTAACTCGGTACATAACTAAGGTTGTTCTCACATATCTGCCTAAGAATATAATAGCGTAGAGTTTTACTTTTTTAGCACAGGCACCCATGCATATTTTCGTACTAACATGCAGGACACCCATCTCTGCACTTCGGGTTTCTCCTCTCTGTCTCTAAGTCAAGAATTGGTGCATCATATATTGTTCCCTCCAAATAATTGATCATCATCTGTACTGGGACACTTTAACAAAATTGTGGATCTCATTGGTTTCTGGCCCTCATCACCTATATGACATCTAACTATATTGGTATTCCACAAGCATCTATTGGACACTCAGTATCGTGGTTTTCTGGATAATCTCCTCTGCCATTTCTCTGGTTATAACCAAGTGAAGGTTCATGCTTTCGCTACCCTATCTGCTAATAAGATTTTCTCATGATGGTCTTTCATATGCCTAACCCTATACAAATGCAGTCGATCTTACATTTCCATCAAAATATTCCCCAAATAACGAAGCATATGTGTTGAGCGTTGATGCGAACTTCGTCTAAAGTTCGCCACATCAACAAGGGTTTCAAAACCCTTAGTTTGTAAACCTTCGAGATAATCAACTCTAGTGCATCTCTTCGGCTTATCAAATGTAACTGCCGAAAATAAAAAGCCCAAGAGGCCATGAAATGCCCAAGAGGCAACGAAACGCCCAAGAGGCTAGTTTCCTTTCTTCAAAATAAAGAATGGAAACAAAGGTTAAATACACCTTCATTCAAAAAAAAAAAAGCCCTGAGGGGCTAAACGTCATTATGTGTCATTGAAGTTTTCACTTCTCTTCTCACAAAGAGAGATATCACTTCGTTTTGAAGTTTTCACCTTTTCTCTGAAATGAGAACCATATCACTTCGTTTTGAAGTTTGCAGCCTTTCACTTTGTTTTGAAGTTTTCACTTCTCAGAAGAGAAGCCTTTCACTTTGTTTTGAAGTACATCACTTCATTTTGAAGTTTTCACCTTTTATCTGAAATGAGAACCATATCACTTCGTTTTGAAGTTTGCACTTCTCCTCGTGAGAAGAGAAGCCTTTCATTTTGTTTTGAAGTTTTCACGTGAGAAGAGAAGCCTTTCACTTCGTTTTGAAGTATAACACTTCATTTTGAAGTTTTCACTCCTCTTCATGAGAAGAGAAGCATTTGACTTCCTTTTGAAGTATAACACTTCGTTTTGAAGTTTTCACTCCTCTTCGTGAGAAGACAAGCATTTGACTTCGTTTTGAAGTGTAACACTTCATTCTGAAGTTTTCACTTCTCATCGTGAGAAGAGAAGCAGTTTAACTTCGTTTTGAAGTTTTCACTTCTTCTTCTCTAAAACGAGAAGCATTTCACTTTGTTTAGAAGTTTTCACTTCATTTTGAAGTATATCACTTTGTTTTGAAGTTTTGGCTTCTCTTCATTGAAAAGATAAGCATTTGAATTCGATATTGAAGTTTTCAATGTCAAAAGTCATTGACTTCACCTTCACCGTTATTTTGGCTTGAGGGGCTCGCCATCATCTTCGGCATCATCATCGACTTCACCTTCGCCGTTATTTCGGCTTGAGGGGCTCGCCATCATCTTCGGCATCATCATCGACTTCACCTTCGCCGTTATTTCGGCTTGAGGGGCTCGACGTCATCTTCGGCATCATCATCGACTTCACCTTCACCGTTATTTCGGCTCGAGGGGCTCGCCGTCATCTTCGGCATCGTCATCGACTTCACCTCCGCCGTTATTTCAGCTCGAGAGGCTCGCCGTCATCTTCGGCATCGTCATCGACTTCACCTTCGCCAGTACTTCGGCTCGAGGGGCTCACCGTCATCTTCGGCATCGTCATCGACTTCGCCTTTGCCATTACTTCGGCTCGAGGGGCTCACCGTCAACTTCGGCATCGCCATCAAGCCTGGGCCATTTCATCGACTCTCCGAGTTCGCCATCAACAACAACATCATCGACAACACATCATTGACTTCGCCAACTCCTGTACATCTACTTCGACTACAACATCGTCGACTTCGACTACTCCATGGGTGAAGTTTCTCTCTCGAACACCAGCCAAGAGGGGCTAGGGGTGGTACCGGAGGGTCATCACCCAAAAAATTTTGCCTGGTGCACGTGATAGAATACTTCAAGTTACAACGTCGACCTTCGGCTACGACTACTTCGTCTACATCGACTAGGGGTGGTACCGGAGGGTCACCACCCAAAAAATTTTGCCTGGTGCGCGTGATAGAAGACTTCGAGGTACAACGTCGACCTTCGGCTACGACTACTTCGTCTACATCGACTAGGGGTGGTACCGGAGGGTCATATCACTCCAACCACGACTACGACTGCTTCATCCACATCAACACTTCGAGCGAAAGAGATGAAGATCATCATATTTGCCGAAGCTCTCACCACATGAAGCTACCAAGTGCAGAAGCCTAGAGTCAATTCATGTATGAACCCAAGTGTGTGCGTACTCTTTTCTCCATGCCCTTTTTTCCCATCGGGTTTTTGGGATGGAGTTTTTAGTGAGGCGCCTACGGGTTGGATGCGAAGGACAATCCTTAGCACCACAGTTTGAGTTATAGTTGGCTTCTTTGATTAGGGACATCTATTAGGTCTTGTTGTGCCGGCCAAGACCAAATAGATGAGGGGCTACTGTTGGGGATAGCCATATGTACCATAGGCTAGAACTCCCCATTTTGTGTACAAAGATGCCAATGTGAAGGTCTAGGACATATTTGTATGGTCTAAGGACTTGATTGTAGCATCTAAGGACCTCTTTGTAAAGTCTGAGGACTTATCTGTAATATTTATCCCCACCAATGGAATAAATGAGAAGAGCCATCCCACCTCCCACTATAAATAGAGCCCAAGGGCTTGGGGGAGGGGACTTTTGGCCATTGGCTCATATGCTCTTCTCCCTTGGCCCATTCCTTCTTTCCCTTCGGGGAATCTCCGTTTATCTTCGTTCTCTCTATGTTCGGAGGTGTAAACCCCAACACTGACTCGAGGAAGTTGTTCTACTTAAGAATATGTGGTAATGACAACCAATGGCGTGTTAAGGAGTTAGATGAAATATGTGAGAATATTCTAAAGAAATGTGGTGGTGTACCTTTAGCTATCATTACGATAGCTAGTATGTTGGCCAAACATGAGTATTGGTCCAAAGTATATGAATCTATGGATATGAGAAGGATATTATCACTCAGTTATTATGACTTACCTCCACATCTCAGGATTTGTTTGTTGTATCTAAGTTCATATCCAGAGGATTGTGATATCGTGATCGAATTTTTGATATGGAAATGGGTAGGTGAAGGTTTTGTTCCAAAAGTGCAGGGGAGGACCATGCATGAAGTAGGTGAAGATTATGTCAATGAGCTAATTAATAGAAGTTTAATTCAGCCATTGTATATTTACAGTAAGACAAAGGCAAGTCATCGTCGTGTACATGATATGGTGCTTGATCTCATCACTTGGTTGTCAAATGGGGAACAGTTTCTAACAAAATTAGGTCCTCAAATGCTGCCCAAATCACTACCAAATAAGATATGGCGACTATCCATCCAAACCAGTAATAATTGTGAAGAAATGAAGCAGTTGTCAGCCATGAGCTTATCCCATGTGAGGTCACTTAAAGTAGTCAGGGTAGCTTTCAATCGGTTGCCAGTCCTTTCAACCTTTCCACTATTACGTGTGCTTGACCTAAATGGTTGTAGCCAAGTGGGTAATAATCACTTTAAGGATATATGCAATCTGTTTCACCTAAGATATTTGAGACTATGCAAGACAAGTATCACTGATGTCCCAAAGGAGATTGGGAATCTAAAGTTTTTACAGGTATTGGACATGGGCCGGACTAAAGTAGAAGAGTTACTGGCATCCTTTGTTCAACTACAGCAACTGGTGTACATGCGAATCAGAAGGGTAGTGGGCATACCGGAAGGATTCGAAAATCTAAAATCCTTGCAAGTATTGATGGGACTGATCTATTTGAAGTCTCCAACTATGTTGTTTATTTTAGGTGGTCTGATTGGGTTGACATATTTGGATATAATTTTTTATGATGCATGGGACGAGAACTATGGGAAGGCTTCATGCCAGTTGCTCACCAGCATGGTCAATCTAGAGCGTCTCTGGATATCCGGAAAAGCCAATATCGACCTTGCTTCTGAATGTGACATGCATGGACAAGCTGCCAAGAGGACCTCAACTGCTTCGACAAATAAGGGTATATAACACCATTCCCTCGGTACCAAGATGGATGGCTACACTTCCCTCCCTCTCCCTCCTACATATCACTTTACAGAAACTGGGAGAGGAGGACCTTGAACTCCTTGGGAACATACAATATCTTTCTGAACTTTCCATAACGGTGGAGGGACCCACACAAGGCAGACACAAGAAGATGATCATCAGCGATGTTTATCCATTCCCATGTCTAACAAAACTGGAAATCTACGGCGGTGTCATGGAGTTGATGTTTGCGCCAGGAGCCATGCAGTATCTTCAAACGATAGAGTTTGAATTTGACGTCCAGAGGACAATGACTCAATTTGGTAACGTTGAGTTATTCCTGGAGAATCTCGCTTCACTTCACCAGGTTTCTGTTTACATGGTTTGTTGGCTTGGAAGTCCTGAAGATGTGGAGGCTGCAGAGGCTGCAATCAGGAAAACAGTCAATATGAATCCGAACAAACCCGGTCTTCACTTGCAGAAGGTAACTAATTATACTAGCTCTGCCTTTCTAGGAGACGCACGATATTCAATTAACTATCTTAGGTTTTTGCTACTTGATTTCTTGTACCTTAAATAATTAGAACCATTACAGTGCATTATACGAGTAGACAGGGAAGGCCAAGAAAAAATTGAACCTACGATTGCTTAGGCTAGTTTCGTAATTAGCTAAGTTATTGGAAATGAATGGCCCAATTTCATATGGGGGTACCGTAAAATGTTCTCTAAGTAAAAACTACCTGCCTAAACGGCAATTTTTTTTTTTTTGCAAAAGGGAGTTTCATTGATATTAAAGCATATATATTACATCCTCTCATTACATACGCAACCCAAACAACGCCAACTCCGATGATGGGAGACAAAAAAAAAACTTTGAAAGAGCTGTAAATTTCCACCATCTAAGATCACCATCCCAGACAGATATGCCACGGACAAGAACTGCAATTTGAACGAAAACGGTCATCTCACCAATGAACGACATTATTATTGCTTTGCAATGGTCTTTAAAAACAAATGACATTAGGATATATGATGAAATGGTTTCAAACTTAATTTATGTAATCTCCTAAATAGGCAATAGGAAAATAAAAATCGCAACTGCTTTGTCAAACGAATAGGCTATCTTTGTTTTTCTTTTTGCGAAGAGTAGTGATCATTGTTTGTAGAGGAAATTATACATCAGTATCTAAAGATCATCTGATTTGTTAGTTTTATATAATGATTAGATAAACAATCCAATGTTTCATGGTTGTTGCCTCACGTATAACTAAAAGCAATTTGGTTCATGTTGACCTGTCGTTATATATTTTCACACAACCACACTCTCCCATAACTAACTATATATACGATACCTTCATTCACACAACCCTATTTTAAATTTATTTGATTGGTGGAATTGATTAATCAAAATGCACGTGCATGTAATATGGGCTAGTTTGGATGGAGACCTAAGAAATATGCCTGACTCAGGCACCGCTCCCAGCGCGCTGCCTGGCCGGCGTGCTGCCTGTCAGGGCAGCAAGCAAACAGGCCCTATATATCTCAGCATACAAGCGAGGTTCACATGCCAGATTCATACAATTATTTTCACAGGATGGGGTTTTGTGAAACAAAATGACCATATTATATAAAACCCGGCATTGAGCGAAAAAAAGTTAGAATACCTAGGATTTTATGAGAAAAGGACAAAAAACTATGGTTTTACAAATTTGATCATATATTGTCAAGAAAGATTTTCTAATCTTATATTTGCAGTTTCCATTAGTGGTATTGGCCCAGGAAACGGAGCAATGGTCATATACATGTTTAAAAATCTTGTTAAGCAGAAATAGAAAACCAAAGTATCATATACATGTTTAAAAATAACCAAGGCTGCGATGCTTGTGCCATTAAACTATAATACCCTATACTTAGTTATGAATTAAACTGTGCATTTCAATTACTGATATAGTAGCGAAGATTTCAAATATACACTTTTATAAACTACCCACCTGTCGTCGATCTATTGTTCCAATAATATTCCAGTTTCCAGCCCTTCATATAAGTAGGACTCAATAAGCTTTGTCGATTAGTAGCAAGGTGCCGCCCATTTGCTTCTTCAACAAACAAAAGCTACAGGTTTTACAAGATAAGATGAGCTTGAATAGTATATCAAACAGTGATGATTGAGAGTAATCCCTATGATTAATGAAGAGAAAGAGCCCTTGTTCCCCCCCCCCCCCCCCCCCCCCCCAAAAAAAGAAAGAAAGAAAAACCAGTGATGATTGAGAACTGTGCACCATGACTGATACGACCACAGATATCAACGTACTAGCCGCGCAATCATGCAGGCCATCCTGCTAGTTTATACATATTCTGACTGAAGGCAATCCTCTCGCCACTTGTCCAAAATTCGCAGACTTATGTGTTGGAAATGGAAATACACGGTGAGGAGAACCAGAGGAAAGTGTAACACCCCACTCCAAAACTAGCATATATTATTAACAAGGCTTGAAAGAAAAAAAAACACAAAACTCAATGCTAGCACACTATTAAAAAGCACTATATTGCAACATCTACCAAAGTGAACAAACTTCAAAAGATCAAACCTTGATTACAAGATTAAAAGTTTTAAACATGAGAAAACAAATGGGTCCATGACCAAAACTTATGTGCATGTGCAATTCGGCTAATCTCCATGTCCATCATGCTCGCTTTATTCATTTGCACCTGGAAAGATGAAAGGGGTGAGATAAACTCAGCAAGCAACGGCTATGAATACATACATATCTCACATATGGTTTGTTATTAGATTTTAAAACGAATGAACAATAAACATCCAACATGAGAAATAGTAAATCAAACAATGGTACACTTTCAGTCAGATCATGATATATGAATCAACCATCCATAATTCTCCAAATAAGTAATCATCCAAAAATCTCCACGATAAATCAGCATCCTTTGATTTAATAAAAATGTATGCATGCCATTATGCAACTCCAGTTGAGAGTTTTATTTTGGACGATGCCAACCTCTCATGCAACTCCATGTACCGGTACTAGTCATGGCACGATGGCGATGACAGGCCTTTAATCTTCAGATGAATTAATGCATATGTATGCATAATACCGCTGATTGCAACCAGTCCAAGATATAAACATTCATCAAGTATTATAAATGGCATAGATAAAACTGATCCAAGCATCAAGCATACAACATAATGAAAGTTTGACAATCATTTTGCATGCATCACGGAATAAAATCAAATGGGTGATCATCAAACACCAATGATTCAGCAAGAAATAAAGCAATTGATGATATTTCTGTTGTGTTTGCCATTTTATTCAGAAAATATGCAAAACAGGCATGTAGACATAGCGATTTGCCACAACCCCTACGTCACTTGCCTCTTAACCAACGAAGACGATGAAGAGAACTCGCCAAATCAAGGGTTGGAAGCACTACCACCTGATTCAACAGTAGTAACGGCATATTTAAAACCACATTATCACGTAAAAACAGAATGTAAAGCGCTCCTAAGGTCGTTCGTAAAGAAAACCCGAAACAGTCCCGTTACACCGAAAACTGTCTACACAGACCAGTCTGCTTATCATTTTCATATCTATTTTTATAAAACTGATAAAAGGATAAATGAGCACACTAAGAGCATGTACAGAAACGTTATCTACAACATTGGTATCCAACTCAAAAATTGATTCTGACTGTAAGATTGTTTAAACTGACAAACTTGTCAGTCATTCGGTTTGCATATTGTACTGCAAACAGCTGACATTCCGAAAATTATATCTCCAGATATACACAATGAAATTAGGCGTTTAAGCACTGTATGGAAAGGTATTGAAACCCTCTAAAACTTCCATGTTCGCAAGATGTTCAGATTCTACCCATAAGACCCTCCAAAACGTGACCAAACTGCTACTGCGCAGCCTGAACAAACACTGCAACAGAGCATCGCGTGCAGGGACCTCGATGGCGAGGTTTGCCCCTAATCTTCAACCTTGAAACCCTCTGCTAAGGGGAAAATCTGGAGGGGAAGGAATCGGTTCATTACCTTCAACAGCCAACACGATTGCTGGATGGTCTCCTTCCCTACACGACCCTTTTCCCTCTCTAGTCTGCAATGTCTCACGTTCCTACTGCAGGACCAGGGTGCTCCTCTTCATCCTACCCAGCAGTGATGTGAGGCTAGCAAAACGGGAACAAGATGAAGGAGGCTAGCAGGAATCCTTTTTGCCTTACCGTGCCTTGCAAGGAGATCAATGGCAGCAGGGATCGCTGTGCCCTATGGAGGAAGACGACTAGGCGACGGCGCTCCTGTTTTCTCCGTATTGGGATCGATCGATGGGAGAAGAAATGACCGGTCGTAGGGGCTGGGACGTGGGTTGCAGATCAGGATACGTTTCAGTTCTCTCACTCCATTGGGCCTTGTTTACTACCCAATTAACTCCCTAATTAAGCCCATAACAAAACAGAGTTATTTATTTTATTCCTGGACGTTACATTAGGAAAGCATCAGATATCCTCTATGAGATTGGTGGTAAGAAACTATCCTTTTTGCTCTCAAGAAGGCTGGTGCTTCCCTTTTTTTTTCGTGAGTTCATTTTTTTTTCTTTTGGCTTCTGAGGGAAATATATGCTACATTGATGTGCAGCTTTTCATATAATATGCCCATATGGGAAGCAGGGGATGGTGAGGGCATTCGGGCACGTCCCAGTAAACCCGACCATCATCATGACGAAACTCAGAGATGCTAACGTGACAGCCACCTTCAGGATCATACCAACAGAGGCAGCATCAACCTAAGGTGTGGCTGTGCAAATGCCTGTCTAGTTTAATTCCTATGTCTTCGATTTTGATTTATGCAGACAAGTGTATCATATAATTTCCTTTTTAATGAACTTTGCTAAATGTATGACCAGAGTCGTATAAATCTGGTCCGATTAGCATATTTGTCAGTCAATCCATTTGGTCGGACACATTGCTTTTCTCTCTGTTCCTTTTTTAAGTGTCATTCTAACCCGAGTACAGTAATTAATGATAGATAAAAAAATAGAGAGAGTGCTGAAAACGATGAATATTGAAAGAGGAGAGAGGTAGAGAGATACTAGCTGCATTAGAAAGCGAAAATGACACTTAAAGTAGAAAAACTGTAGAAAGCTAGAATGACACTTAAAGTGGAACAGAGGTAGCTAGTATTTTGTTTTTGAATTTCAATGGAGATGCAGCAGGAGAGCACAAATTGATTATAGCTCTTGGCAACTGTGGTACCCTGCATCCGGATAATTGATTTTTCTTAGGGATCAAGATTCCCATGTTATTTTCCATGTATTTCTATTTTTCTTCTCTCATACTCCTGTCAGACCGTGCACCTCGGCTGCCGTTTTTGCAGGTTTTGTACCTACAATAATAAGCAGTTGTGGTCCACTAGTATATACATGTGGTCAACTTTTGCGTTCAGTTTGTGTACAAAACAAAAAGGGAAATAAAATTGATACATTAACTTGTAATCCTGGGGGCATCAGACCCATGCATGCATCGGGGCTAAAGACCGCAACAAGCAGTCAGCGGCCTGCGAATTGATCCCTGCTGTGCTAGGGACAGCGGCAAGCCGCCAATGGCCTGCGAATTTGATCTTGAATGCCCGCATGGAGGCAAGAGTACGTACAGTGGCATCAGGCGCCTTGCGTAACAGGAGTAAGACATGCACCTTACCCGCATACCGAATAGTTTACGAAAGTGCTCCCAGGTGCTTTAAGATTCGCTCTTCTTGGTTTCCAGAAAGCATAGAAGCACGTCTCGATAAATTGAGAAGAAATAGTAGAATTGCCGCTATCTTTTTCTCTGTTCCTGCTGTATGCTATTTGCTTTTATTTTTCTGCTTTAGGTAAGTTGTACTAAGACTGGACTCGTTGGCTTTTATTTATGAAAATTTGTGGGGATCTCCCCCACAGTTTCCCTTTCGAAAAACTATTCTTCAACTGCAACAACTTGTGTGTCTGCATATTCCACAAGAAATTTAACTACCAAAGGGGTTGAAAAATTTAAAATATCTGCAAATGCTTCACAGTAGGTGTCATTATCAGGTCTCCAACTATGTTGCGAAAGGGCATGTAGCCTAGTGGTTACAAGAGGCTTGGTAGCATATGAGGTCCTGGGTTCGACTCTCGGTGGGAGCGAATTTTCTAGAATTTAACATCATTGTGTTTTCATCGATAGGCGACGTGGATGTCGACAGCCAGGCGCCAGAGGTGACTTCGTCAATCTGGAGGATTTGCCGGGTCAATCTTCGAAGGTGCTCATAGGGGTGTTGTGAGTGTGAGTTGTACAGGTTGTACAGTGTAATAAAAAAAGGTATCCAATATGTTTTACGATCTTAGTGGTTTGATTAAGCTAAGGCATATAATTATTGGTTTTGATGAATGGGACTGCAGCTATCTAAAGCCTCTCTTTCATTGTTTGTCCAACTTGGTTTGTCTGCAGTCCCTAGTACTTTATTTGTTTTCATGGCACCACGGATTTGGAATATGACAATTTATCACCAGGGCTTGAACAACTTCGAACAACAGACATGTCATCTTGTGGCTTCATTAAACAAGAACCGAGATGGATGTACTCACTCGGTTTAGGGCCTGTTCGTTTCTTTTAGCGTTAAATTTTAGAGGCCTCTAAATAAAGAGAATCTAGTACTAAATAAAATTTAATGACAAAACCTTTTTACAGATAGGTATATCTTTACGAGACGAATCTAATGAGCCTAATTAATCTATGTTTTGCTACAGTCATGATACAGTAATACTACAGTAACTATCATCTAATCATGGTGTAATTACCCTCGTTAGATTCGTCTCGCGAATTAGACCAGGGTTCTGTAGTTAGTTTTGTAACTAAACTTTATTTAATATAGCTTATCTAGAGGTTAGACCTCTCTAAAATTTAGACCCCTATACGCCGAACACCCCCTTACTCTCCTCGCTTTCAATCATGTTATCAGAACAGGGAGAGGGGGACCTTCAAGTCCCTGGCAGCTTACCATCATTGAGAGATCTCAGCATATGGGCGGGTGGATTCACAAAAAACCGACGCAAGAATAAGGTTCTCCTTGGCAGTGGTTATCCATTCTTGTGTCTAAACAAAGCTCGCCATGTCCTGGTGCCCCAACACCATTGGTGTAGTATTTGCCAAAGCTCCAACCCTCATGTTCAAGCTTAGTGTTAGGACAGAACTGACTCATTTTTGGTGGGTTTGACTTTGGCCTAGAGAATCTCTCCTCCCAGAGGACGTGGCAATTATATGTGTTCCCTGTTCGGTTAGAGGTTTTGCAGCAGACAGCAGCAGCTACAGTGTTTGCAGTTATTTCTTTAACAGCAGGTACAGTGTTCGTAGTTATTTTTCTGCAGTCAGCAGCTGCAGCGTGCCGAACAGGCTGATTGTTACAAAGCCAGTTCTGAAGACGTGAAGGCTGCGGAGGATGCAATCCGAAATGCACTCGAGATGAACCCAAACAAGCCACGGCTGGAATTTAATAAGGTAAGTAGCTCATATACTCGTTCAGGAAGCAAAAACATAGTATTTGTTTGGTCTATTTGCTTGATTTCTCGTGTTTCTTTACTTGGGCAGACATTCATACTTACTAACCCTGGATAATTTTGCTTTGTAGTTTCCTTCAAAAAAAAATTCTTTGAAGTGGTAACAATGCATCGGAGTAGCTAGCTATCCATTCTTACTAACACGGATAATGGGATTTCTTGTATCAATCGGTATAATATCGAATTAATTATCCACAGGACAGGAGAACTGGTATGTTTGTTATGCTGCTACTCCAGCTCTTCCTATGTATCCTATTGAGGTATTATTAATCTTTCCTATCCATTTTACAGTGTTGATTCCCGTTCACAATGCGATTGCTCAAACTGCGCCCCGATTTGTTTTTCAGACAGTATACGAGGCAGAGCAGGAGTTTGTGACGGATTTCATCCTCTCGGAATAAAAATGCAAGTGCATCCGGTGAACCAAAAACAAATTTCAGTTCATAACGCCCTCGGAAGATAATTCCCATTTTTACTCCAGGAAAGAACCGGGTTGTTCATGTAAAGTGAAACGTGTTCATTTATTTCAATGTTATTGTAATAGAAGCTCAAATTTCTGAACGCTCGCACATTATTTATGCCACATTGTTTGGTATGTAATAACTCAATGTATTTATTGAATTGATGCATGAACATCACAGATATAGTATATCCTTTTAGTTTCCTCCATGTTCAGAACGTGTTGATCATCTTTACTCTAGAACGATAAGATAATTGTTGTGATACACATTGTGATCGCTGCCTGCCATTGGGAAGTGCGTTTCTGGTACTTTGAATTTTGCGAAAACGCGCACAGGATTTCGTCGAGCCGGCGGCGTGCACGACATTTCCCCGAGAAATTCGCCTGCGCCGCACACGTGTCCCGCCACCCTCCTGTCGTCCCCTGCCCATTCCCACACGGCACCACCACGTCCTCGCTCCCCAGCCGCACGAGGGCTCTGCAAGATCCTGGCCGCCCATCTCTCGTCCCGACGTATACTGAGGCAAGATCAACGGCTGGGTCCCTCTCCTCCGCCCCCGTACACACACGTCCACGCTGACTTGGCCTCTCCTCCGCCTCGAAGCGTCGCCAAGAACCGAACCGGAACACGGGCACTGACGAGTCGAAGCAGCCAAACCATGGCGGCCATGGCCGTGATCCGCCTGCCTCGCCCGGGCCCCGCGCTCCTCACTCCCGTGGCGGTCGCCTCTTCACCTTCTCTACCGCGTCGGGCGCGGGCACGAGCGCGCGTTGGGAGGCTGAGCGTGGTGTGCCGCGCCGGCGGCGACGGGGAGCAGGGGAAGGAGGAGGAGCAGGAGGAAGATTCGCCGGAGTCGCTATTCGCGCGGGAGCTGCGGCGGCGCGGGATGGCTCCGGGCGCGGCGCCGTCAGCGGAGGCGGCGGCGGGGGAGAAGCAGGCGGAGGAGGGCGGGCCGGAGGCCGGGAGGAAGCGCGGGGTGGCGGCGGCGGCGGCCGGGTTCGAGCGGGGCGCCGCGGCGGGAGGCGGCGGCGCCGACGGGCAGAGGGAGCGGTCCATGGCGCTCAACAGCGAGGGCCTCGAGGTTCGTCACACCTTCTCCCTCGCTCACGCACGTACAGTTTTCCATTGTGTTCGGCGATGAAGAAGAAAGCTGATCTTTTGCTTCCTCTGATTGGACAAAGATCAAACTTTTGAAGCTTGAAATTGACAATTTAAAAGAAGGCATTGACCCGCACATTTGATTCATTCTGCTTTTAATAACTGAAACTGGGGAAATGAGTTGTGTTTTGCTAGTTGCAGTGGTGAAACAGGGCAGTCAGATTGTCATGCGTGTATGACTGCGTGGTGCTGGTGCGTGCTTAATTTGTACTACAAACATAGGTTCTAATTGAGGAAACTAGTGGTTATTCTGGTTCACTGACGGTCGATATCTATGCACTAAGAAAGGAAACAAATTAGGTCCATTGATGGGATTCGCTGCGTTAGTGTGCTCTGTGTTGGTTGTGTCTTGACATAACTTGCAGTTTAATAGAGGATGACAACGAGATTGCTGCTTACTAGTTTAATCAATTATGGGTGGAATATGAGCTGATGACGGTGCTCTTGGCTTATGCTAACAATAAGTGAAACAGAGACCTGACTGATTTGATTTGATAGTTGGAGCCATGAACTCGTGTAATGAAGAACATTTGTCCAGCATCAAATGCCAATACAGTAATCTTCTCCTTGACTGTTGTTTATATTTTTTTCAGGGACTTATTCCAAGGGCAAAGTTACTACTGTCACTTGGTGGTACCTTTTTTCTGGCATTTGGGCCTCTCATTCTTGTCACAGTTTCTCTCTTCGCTGGTTTATATCTGGTAAGCCCCTGCTGATCTTATCGTTGCATTTTTTCTTCTTCAGCATGTGGTATGTTCTTAATTACTTGCATCACAGTTTTAGTATAGGCCTTGCCATGCTGAGAAACAGAAGTATCAAATTTAAATTTGTGAAACAAACGACTAATGTTACAACTGTTCTTCCCAATTATGCTTTGTTTTTTGTTTGGGCATCTGAATCCATAGTGTTCTGTATCCTTTTTTTTTACTGCAAATGTGTTCTGTATCCTTGAAATGGTTTTCTCATTGCAGTACTTTGGACCGAGCTTTGTACATGATGCGAGCAAGACGCCAATTTCACCACCGCCGTACATTGATCCATACGAGCTTCTGGAAGACGAGAGGCTAACCCGGCCCTCCCCAGATGTGTTCTAAGACCTGAATAGTACAAGGAAAAAAATGCACAAGGGGTCCTAAATAGCTCATTTTTTTCTTTTTATAGATATTTAGATGTAAATGTATACTCTAGCTGTAGACTGTTATAATCTAACACTTTCCACGTATATGTTCCATCAATCTCTAGTCAAATGCTATGAGATTCATTTCTTGTTTCCCATAAACCAAAAATGACCATTGATGATCCTGCAGTTTACAGTATATGTAATCAGTCAAATCGTAATCGTGCATATGCTATTAGCACTTATAAGCTTCGATCCTAGAAGAAAAGAAGTAGACCTTATGACCTTGCATATCTGAAAAATCAGCTTGTGTAATCACTGAAAATATGATTAAAAGAAAAGAGAGAAAAGCTCAGAGCCTTAGATGCTCCCATGCAAAAGCAACGAACAAGTGCATATTATATATACTGCCTGGTATTATATATGGCATCATGCGAAACTGAATACAGCCGCTTCTCATATATTGACCCTCTAGTATCGACAACACAAATGGTTGAAAGCACAAAAAGGGGGAAACATACAACAGAGGTAAGTTTGCATGCACACAAATAATCTAATCTACAGAATCTTGGCTAAACAACATTGTCTAAAACCGGTAAGAAGCCGTGCGACTCAGCATCGATCCAAGCAGGTTGCTCCCCATTGCCTATCCAAGTCTGAACAATCTCAATGTTTCTGGTTTCATTCGGATGCTTCATTTACAAGTGAGCTATGAATTATTACTTGTATTTGCTTCACGGGATTAATCACCCCTAGCATTGCTGTACTGTTTGTTGAAGGGTTGGCCAAGCAGCCTCCTCATCATTGCTGTACCCGTTAACAAGGAAATCGGTGCAATTCCTTAGGCAACCTCGATTATACGGATTACGGAAACGTCCATCAGGCCCAAGAAGATATGAGTAGCGTGACCGATTTGCTACCTCATTAGTTGTGATGTTCTGAGCTATCTGCAATAAATATTAGTATACATGTTATGATATGTTGGTCATACACCCACAAAAGTGAATATGCAGTGTGGCTTAGTTTAAATTTTGAGACTTCTAGCGAAATGTAACTGACATGCAGTTTCACAGAAAAATACAAATTTTGTCCTTTGCCCTTAGAGGATTTTTGTACAGGCTTGACTTATTGCAAGGGCAAGGGGAAACCAGGGAGAAAAGGAAGCTAAATACATGGCTGAAACTATGAAACGAAATCACTTACACAATGGTTCACTCCACAGCCATGGGTATGCAGGTCCCACTTGCGTGAATGCTATAGTATGTTTGATAAAAAAAAATACATACTATTCTCATATTATGATCTAACTAAAAAAGTTTCAACTTGTGCAAGGCATAATATAATTCCATGATACTTTGATATCCACCGTGTTGAAAGAAGCAGGATCACGTGAGAGACTAATCTGACAGTACACTCTGATAACAAAGGAATGCTTTTGAAAAGATACAATTCTACAGTAGGGATTGGGGGAGAAATATTATGCAGCAGTGTAACCTACAACACTGCTCACTAGACAATTTACCTGTGTTGCTTGTGCTCCAGTCAGAATAAGAGCTCCAGTTAATAAAAAGACATCCATAATCATGAATAATACAGCACCAGGATGCTTTGTCACCATGAAATGTGTCCATGACTCGGAAGACGAAAGT
Source organism: Eragrostis curvula (assembly GCA_007726485.1). NCBI lineage: Eukaryota > Viridiplantae > Streptophyta > Magnoliopsida > Poales > Poaceae > Eragrostis > Eragrostis curvula. The sequence continues at coordinate 21,231,461 of CM017440.1, read as the reverse complement.
ATAATGGGCTCTGTCCAAAGTCCTGGGAGTTGATGTCAAGCCTTAGTGCATTGAAGTGATGGAAATAAAAAAGAAAAAGAAGCTTATTCACAAGATTTTCTTACTGTGGAATCCGACGGCAGCACCAAGAAAGGATGTAGCCACCCCCATGCAAAGAAAGACGAAAAAGTCCCACTTATTACGCTGAATACAAAACAAATATTAGTACCAGGGAACCATCAGAGTTGCATACGATAAAATTGATTACAAACATTTTTATCTACCATGATTAGGTCAAATGAGCCAAAATACTTGTTGCAGTAAGATTTTAAGAAAAACTCTTGTCCTTATCCAAAAATATTTTTATGCGAATACTTATGTATGCTCCTTTAGTGTAAGGCACCATGTACTCTTATAAAGAGCAAGTGTCCATTTTGTTCGAAGCAATTTTTAAAAGAAAAAAGAAGCATTTCCTACTACAAGTGGAACAAATACCTATTCTACTAAATAAACTCGTAGGATGCTTTTCCAATTAAATCATAAAATATGTAATAGGACGTTCTATTCAGATAGTAGGTGAAACTAAATCGGAAACTGGAGACAGCCTATGATACTTCAGGATGTACATTACAATATTTGAAATATGCACAGCCGCTTACCTTGCCAACACAGTTTGATATCCAGGGGCAGTGATGGTCAAACTGCTCAACGCAATGGTTGCAAGTAGGACAATGTTTGGAGCGCATAGGGCGAATTATCTGTAAGTAAAGTTATTCAATAAAAATACTAGTACAATAGAACATAGAATTTACAACAACAACAACAACAACATAGCCTTTTGTCCCAAGCAAGTCGGGGTAGGCTAGAGATGAAAACAAAAAAGATGCACAAATGTTCTGCTTACAAAACAATGCCACCGTCACATGAAAAATACGAACACGATATGAAATAAAAAAACAAAGGAGAGAAACTGTAGCAGTGAAAATAATTATGGATTTTTCCTAGTACCTTGCACGTAGGACATAGCTGGGACCAATTGCCCGTCCAAGTAGAGCAATTGTTAATATCAATCTCCATAAGTGGTTCCTGTAAGAAAAAATAACACTGCATCATATTTGTCATACTGATGAAATATCCACGAGTATACAACTTTTCTTTAGTCTGATCATCCATATGATGTTATTGTCTATCCAAAATGTTCATTACAGAAATCATTTGCTCGCAATGACCAATATATAACTAAAAACAGACCCCTTAATTGAGCAATTCCATAAATAGTGTTGTAGCATGATCTAACGATACCAACTAAAATCTGATGTAGGATATATATTTAACTCTTTCTTTAATTGCAAGGGTCCAAAGTGTGGTGAAATTCTATGAATACAAAATTGAGCATTTCTTTGAAAACCATACACAGTTGAAAAATGGTGGTGAAACATTTTTACCTTTGGATCATGTCTCTTGGTATTTGCCTTGATGTAGCCAGGATTTTTTCTGTCAAAATACAAAAACTATAATGAATCTTAAGCAAGGAGCATGTGACACAAAAAATATGCTGAGACTGAAAAGAAACTAATCCAACCATCCACGAAAGACAAATGCTCACATAAGGGTCAAAATGGAGATTTTCACATGGATGTAGGAAATACAAGTGCAAGCCTTTTCTTATATTTTCCAATATGCAACTATGAATTCTATTTTCAATATGAGACTATAATTGTATCCTTAATGTACAACATACTAAAAATATAGCAACTGTCACAAGATTGCAAGAGGTACACATAGTAGTCTGGTAAACAAACATTTATGATTAACTACCTGCTAACCCTGTAGAACATTACTTGTGCTGCAAAGAAAAGAGTGATAGCAGCCCAAGACCAAAGACCAGCAGTAGCAGTGATCCTAGAAAAGTTAGGTGCTGCAGAGATTTTACAATCAGATCAAATGATCAATGTAACCTACATTTAACATAAACAACAAAAACTCACAAATAATGCTCACCAAACACAATAGAATTCAGGAAAAGGACAACGCAAATGACAAGATAACCGAACAAGATAGGGGCATATCCAATTTTTTTAGACCTCCCAGGGCAGTACTTTTCTTCGAAGCTTACTTTGGTAGCATTAGACTACAAGCAGAGAAATGTTTCCTGTTAGTCGAGTTGAAAAGATCAGTAGTTAATGCACATGCTATTGAACAAACTACAAAAGGGAAGAAAGAAATTGGGAAAAGGAACAAACAAATGTGAGGACAACAGTAACAATATACACTCAACATAGGTGTTATTTCATACATTTACCACAGCATAACCTAAAATAATTGCATTGGCGTATGAGAACTGAAAGTAGCATCTAATAAAATTTCTCATGTGAAAAAACAAAAGGCTAGTTCTTAATATGTGAAATAGAAAGCCAAGGGATACCGTACAAGGATATAGGAAAGATGCCGATGACCTTTGTCCGCTGCAAGTTGGACAGGAGTAAACCCACCACTATCCTTTAGTGTAAGTTCTTCCTTAGTACCAGCATGTACAAGGACAGTACAAACCTCCAAATTTCCTCTAATAGAAGCCCAGTGTAAAGGGGTACAGCCTGCACAGCATCACAAAAAAGAGCTTAAAACATCAAGTAAAAGAAAGTCAAAGCTCCACCCACGAACATCCATAGTTTCCAGGAAAGAAGAAGACTACCGTTTTTGTCTTGCCTTACTTGATTACAATCCATAAATAGCAGCAATCTAACTGTATCTGCACTTCCCTTGTAGGCAGCCCTGCATATGTTATAGAATTTATAAGGTTATACATGAAGCCAAACTTGAAGATGTAGATCCAAGTACTCATTTTATAGACGTCTCAGAAAACAGAAGAAAGGTAGATAAGATAATAAATCGACTGACTCTTCAGGGCTGTAATGGAGATACATTTAAGCTTCATCATTTAACACACTTAAGAGTGGTCTTCATTTAAGAAGCTTCAGATTGCTCTAACTGTGGATGCTATATTATTGGTGATGCACTTGCTTGTTTGGGGACACTAAGATTGGACACTAAAGGATTCTTAGGAAAAATGAGAAATCACCAGAGACAACAAATATTTGATGTGCCATATGTGCTAACAAGTGTGTAACAGATGTTTATAATTTCCTAGGTTGCTCAAGGATAAACTGCCATTCGTTTTTCAACAATAGTGCAGTGACTGTTAATTTACCAGATACCAATAGGCAAAAAAAGTGGAAAAGAATAAAAAAAAATGCCATGTCATTAGCATGCATAGGACAAAGATATAGATGACTGAATTGCCTAGTTGCATGATTAATTTGACACATCATTTCACAAACAGAATACACAATTCGTAATGAACTGTATTTTGTGTCTTTCAGTTGCCAATGACAGGTAAGGGAAAGCATGCGTTTATAATGTATATCATCCACACGCACGTACCAATGCAATGAGCTCCGTCCATCATTGTCCAAGGCATCAAAGTCTGCACTATACTTAGAGATGATGTGGTACAAAAAAGATGTTTGGCCATACTGAGCAGCAACATGGACTGCCTGACAAAATAATTGAGGAAGAATATTCAAATAGAAGATCTCAATCGCTCTACAGAAGCCAAATGCAGAGGGATATTACACTATGACTAAGGAAAAACTTGTATTATATCAGCATTATGCCTCCAAAAGGTGAGCTCAAAATGTTCAGCAAGAAAACTTATTGAGCCTTAAGGCTAATCCTCTGAAACTGCAAACAGTTTTCTTGTGAAGCAAATAAGACTTGCACAGCAGCACACGCCGCATAACCAGCCCGTACTGCCTCCCATTGCAGATGGCTCGTTACTAGAAAACTTAAATGGATAAGAGACATTTCCCAGATCGCCAATCAATGCAGCTTTCAAAATTAACTTGATATGAGACATGTTTCCAAATCCCTAATATCATTCCTAGTTACATGAAAACAGAAATTAGCTCATAGTTATCCATACAGTAGACCTCCTAGGCCAAAATACGAAAATCAACAGACAACACCAGTCAAACATTTTCAGTGGTTCAATCAAACATTCCAAAGCCACGGAAACTAAATTCTAAAATCACAACGAGCAAAGCAGAGAGCAACAAATGGACAAATGTTCCACATTACCCGGTAGCCATTCATGTCCGCGGCTTCGACCCTCGCGCCATTCCCCAGCAGCACATCAGCCACCGCAATCGCCCCCCGCACCGCCGCCCAGTGCAGCGCGGTCTGGCCCGCGTTGTCCCTCGCGTTCACGTCGCCCCCGTGCTGCGTGCAGACCACAGACCCGTCAGCGAGGCAAGGGGAGAGCATCGAATTGCTCGAATCAGCACCGAATCGAAGCCGGCGTGGAGAAATAGGATTACAGGCAGAGCAGCAGCAGGAACAGGGAGGGGAGTGGGACGGACCTCGATGATGTAGAGCGCGACGTGCGGGTAGTTGTTGAGCGCGGCCCACTGGAGCGCGTGGTAGCCGTTGCCGTCGGGCTCCCTGAGCGCGGCGGCGGCGCCGCCCTCCTCGACGAATCCCCGCAGCCGCTCCAGGTCCCCGTACGCCGCCGCGGAGTACACGTCAACCACGGGGTCCGGCTGCTCCGCGGCCCCAGCCCCGGCCTTCCCCCGCTGCTCCTCCGCCTCATCCCGCCTCGCACCGCCGTCCGCCACCACCTCGATCTCCGCGACCCGGGAGGACGCCGCCATGGCGGAGGGCCCGAGCGGAGCGGAGCGGAGCCGGGCGGGAGCTAGGGTTTCAGTTGGCAGGGTCGCGATTGCTTCGAGGTGACGCGCGGGATGGGGAGCGACGGAAGATTTGGTCGGGGACGGCGGCGACCCCCGACAAGGCGACAGCCGCCGGTGACGTCGTGCTCTAGAGGAGTGACGCAGTGGTTTGACGGTGAGAGCCGTCGGATAGTGATCGGACGGTGCGGGTGAGCGCCTTGCCGACTTCGATGCCGTGTCAGCCACCTCGTTGCATTTCAAAGGTGATGAAATTGGATTGACGCTGCTTCAGGATTGGACAAATTTTGGTGGGTTCAAAATTTGAGGCAATGTTATCACATAATCATTATTTTTAGAGTGAATTGCACAAAACTACAACTATTTGTGTCAAGGTTTCACAAAACTGCAACTTTTGGAACCTATTTCAGAGAACTACAACTATTTTGACCATAAGTTTCAGAAAACTACAACTTCTGTGTCCGGTCCCATATGTCAGCCTCACAGATGGTAGTGTTCTGAAGCTGAGATTGACATGTGGGCCAGAAGCAAAAGTTGTAGTTTTCTGAAACACATTGTCAAAATAGTTGTAGTTCTCTGAAATAGGTTTTAAAAGTTGTAGTTTTGTGAAACCTAGACACAAATAGTTGTAGTTTTGTGCAATTCACTCTTATTTTTATTTAGTAAAAATGGTACATCAAACAAACACATAAGAGAGCTGATCTTGAATGAAACAACATATTGGATACCTGGTATTTTGTTGGGTCAGATCTGAGTGCTAACAACTCTACATGAACAAAGACATGCAACCAAAATTTTCAATCCGAAAAAGGTCTTTGAAGCTCTTAAACCTCAACATAGTATGAAAGTTCTGAACATCGAACAATATGTAAGAACTTGACACGAAAGGTGTGTAACAAAAAACATGGATGTCTATCACATCGGTGCTTACAAAAGTGTGCAAGCAAAAAATAAATCAACAATTAAGAGTGTTTTTGCCAAAGATACCCATACTAATTGTCCAACATCAAGATTTATGCATACATTGGGCATTTGCCCTCTACTTTGAATTTGATCTGAAATTCTATATGGAACTCAAGAGTGCTCTATAGCAACCTAGCACTCAGCCCACAAACGGCCCAATTAGCCCACAAACAAATCAACTTGTTAAGTTTCGCCAACATAGATTTTTGCCGTACATCATTAGTTAACCTGAGTCAACTTCTTTCCATCTGATAGATTATATTCGTTGGTTTCACGAATGGCATATAAGATGCTGCAAATTAGAGAGGAATCTATATATACTATATAGATGCAACCCATTAATAATCATAATTGCTATAAAGCTGCTCTCACGTTGCGCCACGTTAGCTCAAAGTTTGGTTCGTTCGATTTCTTCTGTTGCATAGATCATGGCCGTCCACACAAGTACTAAGATAAACACTAACACTAGCAATCACTTTCATGGTTAATTCCATTTAATTGTGTTTGTCCAGCCGTCACAATTGCTCCACAAAGTAAGTTGTGTATACTAAGCTGTCCGTAACGTCCAGAACTTATCACTTGCATGCTGAAACTGCCGCCACTACCGGCAATCAATACATCGATTTTTGGAATTCCTCTCCCATTCATATCCTCAGATACCCTTGAGTTTGCCATTAAAACGTGATGATGCTAGCATATATCCTATGACCATCACCTATGCATCACGGGAATATGATCTGGCTCGCATGGTGCGATTTCATCAAGTTCTTTGAATCATCGTCTATGGTGAGCTTGTTGTCTGTTCTAACGCTGACTGCCTCCTTCAGGGCACCTGATGTACTCTCTCTCTCTCTCTCTCTCTCTCTCTCTCTCTCTCTCTCTCTCTCTCTCTCTCTCTCTCTCTCATACATATCTTCCTCTGATGCGCAGTTTCCAGGGAGAATTGCAGATAATTGATTGTACCTCAGGTTTGCTCATTTCTTCTTTTCTTATATAGTTTCATACTCTCAGGTACTGCTAATTTCAACTGAGAAGACACAGAGGGATCAAGATACAGAGGTAAGCAAACCTCCTGTTATACTTCAACAATATAGACAGGAAAGAGGAATGAAGTTTTTTTTTTCTCTTTGCTCAAACCTCTCTTGGCTTCTCACTAGGGTAAGCATTTATGACTTTGGTGCATATTAAAATACTATTTTCTGCTATGTGTGCACTTGGGGTAAGTAAAAACGTTCAGCAAGTCATGGTTTCAGAACCCCCCCCCCCCCCCCCTCTCCAAAATTATTGTTATCCATGATGTTTGTCTTATTTTTGCATAGGAGCATAATTTTTAGAAGTATGGTTTCTCCAAACTTCAGCATAACAACATCGTCAGTCAGCTACATCATTTCATTTATTTTCAATTTGCACAGAGACAAAAGCCCTTTGCACAATCCCGCAACAACGCGCGGGGCGTCACCTAGTACTTCTTAGGATTCCTACCACGTTAATTAGTGCAAGAATTGTTAATATCAGGAAGTACAAGTCACGTATGCATGTATATATATAAGGCTAAATGACGCCTGCAAACTAGATTTCACATCGACATATTTCCTGCATAGCTGGGTATGTTTTCCATCAGGCTTACCCTTTACTACATTCCAATATCATAAGCTCGACACGACAAACAAAAGGCTCAAGCTTGATAACATGAAAATATTATTGTAGATATCATATATTAATCAGAGTATTGTCATAAACTTTTAATTAATGGTGGTATTAAATATTAATGTACAATGTCTGATTCTAAATTATGTAGTAGTCAACTCAAATGTTGTGTGCCTACTTCATTTCTGTTGAAGTATTTGGAGTACACAACTGATTGTAGAATATTACATTATTGATTCAACTGTTATATCTATATGATTCACCCAATGAAATGAGATTAATATTACATATAATCTGGCAAGTAGGTCACGATGAGCGCTCCATCATTATATGTTAGTATTAAGTGATGGTAGACAAGAAAAACTTGCACAATAAAATATGATGTTTGTCTTATATTGGATCTTCTTTTCTTCGTGTTTTGAGCTCTAGACAAAACGATTAAAGGCATGTGGAGAGGCAACTAAAAAGGACACATGAAAGGTACATTGTTTGCTAGGAATTGATTTTGGAGCATGGAAGTGGAAATTTTAAAAGAACATCATGCCTCCCTTAAGTTAAAGAGGCTTGCAATATTTTCACGCATAGAGAAGAATTGAACTTCTCTTGGTAAAATATAAGTCAGTAAGTTATTACCTGGTCATCCGTTAAATTGATCGATTTATCATCAATTTGATTTAATATAGGCTTATCATGTATAACTCTTTATAATATAGGACTGGAACTAAGAAAAAAAACTTATAATGATATGGCATGTGCTATTAGAAGTTTTTTTCCCATGAAAGTTTCACTAGGATTGAGAAGGTGATAAGTGTGGTGTGTTGTGTTTTCAACCATATGAGGCGTCTCCACGTTGCCATTTTAGATTCTTTTATTTAAAAAAATTCTTAAAAAAAGATAACTATTATCCTTTCATCACACTCCTGCGTTGGCCCAATTAGTCAAATTAGGTGTCAAATATATAGTTTGTTAATAAATATCTACATCAAACTAATGATTTTGTACGTATGAAGTCTTCGATACGAACTCCATATCCAAATAAAAATATTATGTTATATTAACACTTTTCTACAATATATGGTCATTTATGATAATATGCCGTAATATTCCATTTATGAAACTAATTTTATTTATATTGCTATGCCATATGAATCTTATAAAAGAAAAAATAATTAAATGGTCAGCATGACATCCTACATATTGACATCTTGATAGAACGCCCTGAATAAGAATGTAGAGTAAATAATAGTTATTTTTCAATTTGAAAGGTTCATGAAAAGAATAGAATTTTTGGAAATTCTTAGAACATAAATAAATAACTCCAACATTAATTAAATAGTGCTATCACCAAAAAATCCAACAAAATTATGTAATTAAACTGATAAATTATCGGCGAACCATGATTAAAAAGTAACACTCTAGTCGTGCAATATATAAGTGTGGGCCATCTTGCTAGTTGGACAAATTTGATTATTAAAATTCGGAAGGAATGCTCTTACTTAATGCACTACACTTAAGCACTTACATTCCATTGTTACTTGTTAGCACGCATTGCATTGTATGACATCCTTGATAAAATTTGCATTTTTTTTTGTCTCTTCTCCTTTAAAATGAGCAAGTGTGGTCTGAGCAATTGTCACTCCTCTTCATTCACCCCTCCTAATTTCACGCAATCATAGCTCACTTACTACTGCAACACACATCATGTTTAGAGTAAAATGTACTGAAGGTCCACAAAATTGCCAGCATATGTCATTTAGGTCAGCAAACTTTTTTTTTGCAGTTGTAGTCTCAAGAACATGTGTCATCTAGGTCCACAAATGTGTTTTTACACTTTTAGACCGATAAATTGTGTCTGTCCATATTATCTAGGTCCATAAAATTTTCAAGTCGTGTACCCTGCACTGAGAACTTAGATTTGACGTGGTTCACTCCTGTGTCACCATGACACGCGAGGCCTAGTGTCCCGCTGTCCATGGAGAAAATGTTCAGACTCCAGCTATAGCAGCTTTGTCTATCTCTACACTAGCTACCAACTACAAAAGAGCGACATCAAAATCTGCAAAAAGACAAGAAATATGGAAGAAGCCACCGGAAGGTAATATAATGATGAATATAGATGCAAGTTTTGATATCAATTCAGGCTCCGGGAGTACAGGAGTGATTATAAGGGACTCGAGTGGCAACTGCTTAGCGGCATCTTAAAAATTCTTAAGCCATGTGGTAGATGCTCCAATGGCCAAGACCATAGCTCGGAGGGAAGGCTTGATTCTGCTACAATACATTGGTGGAAACCGAATTATCGTTCAATCTGATTGTATGGAAGTTGTTCAAACAATGCAAGATGGTGGTTTCTTTTCGTCGACGGGAGCAGCTATCTACGATGAATGCAACCTGATGTGGCATGGTTTTGATTGTATCTCTATAGAGCATTGTAATAGGAAGGCAAACCAGGTTGCACATGAATTGGCCAGGGTAGCTTTTCAGGACAAAAAATCTTGTACTTGGGTCAATGAACCCCCTAGCCACATTCTGCAACACCTGGTAAACGATGTAACTATTTTTTCTGATTAATAAAGTGCGCCAGGTGGCTTCCCTCAAAAAAAAAAAAATTGTCATTGGCAGGTTCTCCGTGTCAAAGGCTAACAATGCTCCATGTCCTTCTGCTCAGATTTGAGACAATCTGCGAGAACCCTCAGCGAGCACACCCTTCTTTGACAAAGCCAGCCAACCTGAACTTGATCATTTTTTTTTTTGTCACGGTGGACCACAGGCAACAGCCAAGTCAGATCTAAAAGCAAAAACAAGTTTGTGGACCTCTAGATGACAAAAATGAACCAAGTTCGTGAACCAAAAATTGAAAAAATAAACATTCATGAACCTTTATGCCATAGGCGAACAAATTGATGGACCTCCAATAAATTTTACTCTATTTCCAGCTACGTCCCTCTCTCAAATCACGATGGCTCCTGGTCTACCAAATTCTCAAATATCGCAATAATGGCAAGGCTGATGGTGCCAAAAAATCCTACCTCATGTCATCCGTCGCATGTGCGCGCGCGTGCCTGCATGTGTGCATGTGTGTGTCGGATGGGGAGGAGGGAACGGAAGTACTAGGGGCGTGTTCGTTTCGTTTAGGACTAAAGTTTAGTTCAAAGTTCTTGTTATTTAAAGGTATTAAATAAAGTGTAATTATAAAGCTTTTTGCAGAAACCTGGGCTACTTTACGAGACGAATCTAACGAGGGTAATTAAGTTGTGATTAGACGATGGTTATTGTAGCATCACTGTAACAAAACATAGCTTAATTAGGCTCGTTAGATTCGTCTCGTAAATTAACACCCATCTGTAAAAAGGTTTTGTAATTAGATTTTATTTAATACCCTTAAATAACAAGATTCTCTAGACTAAACTTTATGACTAAAGGAAACGAACAGGCCCTAGGTAGTCTGTTAGGCCTGTTTGGATGTCATGGTTTTCTTACGCTAAAGTATAATGAAACCATAATTTTAAAAGCTACAATCATGCAGTACCATGCATGGTTTAGAAAAAGGAAATCAGTTTGAAGTAGTTCTAAAACTCCAAAATGGCTGCACTTTTAACAATACAATGGGTTTAAAAATTGCAAAGTGGTTGCATCCAAACACTTCATTAATTTAGAAAATCAAAGTATTTTGTTAAGCCGTGATATTCTCTTCTAATACTTTGTATCCAAGTAGGGCCTTAGACACAATGGAAATAGGTAATCCCACAAAAGAAAGCCGATCTTAAAATGAAACACACATATTGGCTACCGTATTTTTTTCTTTTGGGGGGGTGGGGGGGGGGGGGGGTGGATTTGAGTACACTTAATTCACAGTTATACATTACTAAAGATTTGCAAACAATTTTCTCAATCTCTTAAACCTTAACGTGGTATGAAAGTTCTAAACATACAACGGTAAGGACTCTGACCCTAAAGGTGTATAACAAAAAAAACTATCAGTTGATATCAATTTCGGTGTTTACAAGTTCTCGGAAATACATCAACAATTGATCGTACTTTTGTAGAAGCTACTCATTTATGGAGAAGAGAGTGTATTAAGTTGTCAAATGTCAAGAATAGATTTTATGAATATATGGGGGCATTTTTCCTCTACTTTGAAGTCCATATGAAATACTTCTAGCACTAATAAGGAGCCATAAACATTTGCCATCTTACATGAATCATGAATAAATGTGGGGATTTGCCATCTACTTTGAATTCCACCTGAAATACTTCCGGCACTAACGGTGAGCTATAAACATTCACAATCTTACATGAAACGATGTTTTGCTTTATAAGATGTACCCCCAAGGACCATGCAGACGGAAGCAATCGGCAATTAAGTCCTTTCACAGCTAGTTTGGATACCGTTTCTCCAAGATGTTCAAACAAAATCTTCCTAGAACATGGGACACTAAAGGATACCATGATGTGACACCTTGCAAATTTCATGATCTCCTCCATGATCTTGCAGTAGACGTAAGTGGCAACAAATGTTTGTCTGGAAAACTTTCTGAAATAAACAAAAACAATAGGATGTGCCTTGTAGTCATCCTCACAATATTGGTTCCATCATGTAGACGTGTCAAACTATTCGTAGTATACTAGTATATATATTTGCTCTGCACCACAAGGATACAAAACTAGCCGGGTATTTCATAATATCTCAAAAAATTCCGCATTGCAGATTCTTAGCATTCACATGTAAGGCGTCAGTATAACTTCATCAATCTCGAGGATTTGCTGGCTCAGTCTTCGAAGATGCTCATAGGGGTAGGGTTTGCGTATGTGTGTTCATAAGGATGAGTGTGCTTGCGTTGTGAGTGTCTGAGTTGTATTGTGTAATCGCAAAAAAAAAAGTATGGTGCCAAAGAGTTTTCTTTTGAGTGGAATTCACCAAGCATTTAATATACCTTGATTTTTCTTGCAGCGCTATAAGAGTGTTACCTGAAGGGTTAAGTGCATTATATAATTTAGAGGCACTGAATCAAAATTACTGTTGTTGTCAGAATTATCTGCCCAAAGGCATGAAAATACATGGTAAGGTTATATCATGGTCATGGATATCTTTAATCATTTATTTGACATTGTGGCTTTGACCCTAACTAAACATCAAGATATAGGATGGGCATGTACCCCTATGCTCATAAAAATCACTCTCACCAGATTGAAAACTTGAGGTACTTCTGCACCAGCAACATTATTGGTGGCAAAAAATCTAAGCACTCTCCAATGGATTTCCCCAAAAGGACTCTTGGCGGTGTTGGAGCAAACTGACATGAGGGGAGTCTCATCAGTGACTTTTCCATTGCTTGATGCATTGAAAATTACTGAGGGCCCTAAGTTGACAATTTTTCCTCGTATACCGGTACTCAAATTCTTGATTGTGAACGATTGCGATGGACACACACTGAACTGACAAGCTTGAGATCACTAATGCAGGTTAAGCATTGGCGGAGAATTACCAAAAGGGGATCATGCCCCCCCCCCCCCCCCCCCCCCCCTTCCCCGGTTCAAGAAAATTTGGAAAAGCGTCATGTGTGTATGTCTAGTCTCGCCATGCACCACTCGTTGTGCAGCCCTCTCAAGGCCTAGAATTTAGCATTGTCACACCGTTACAACTTATCATCATTGCCTAAAGGGATAACACTCAAGTCCCTAGCTATATATGATTTTCCTGAGCTTGAAGATTTACCTGGAAGACTACCACAGAGTCTGCCCAACCTAGAAAGTTTCATTGTCCATGAGTGTCCTGCTGTGGTAGGAAAATGCAAACATGGAGGAGATTGTTGGGACAGAATAAAGTGTTGGAACGCATTCTTGTGCCGCACGTACAGGCTTGTACTCCAGATATTCTTGTTGTATTCTGTTGTACCAAACACCTAGATTAGTTAGCTAGAATCTAGATTAGCTTACTTGATCTTATCGGTTTGTTGGTGAACCGTGTACTGTTGTACTCTATTTAAGCCTCCGTGCTTCCGTGAATCAATCAAGCTTAATTCCCAAACCTCTTCCGAGCTTACATGGTATCAGCCTAATCCGATCCAATCTCCAAAAGTCGCACGACCTCCTTCCGCTGCCATGGCCGACGGCGGTGCTCTCCCTGTTGCACTCGCCAACCCCGTCCCCGCCCTCTCGACCATCAACGTGCGCACCCATGTCCCCGTAGTCCTCGAGCTCTACCCGCCCAACTACACCAGTTGGCGCGAGCTTTTCCTAACCCTCGTCGGCAAGTTCGGCGTCTCGCACCATCTTCTTGCTGATGCTCCTGCTGAACCCGATGCAAATTGGGTGGCTACCGACTTCGCCGTCAAGTCGCTCATCTATGCCTCCGTCTCCCCCGAGCTCATGCGGATGGCCATGGTCCGCGGCGCTCACGCTCGGGTCATCTGGAACAACCTGCAGGGCCTGTTCCGCGACAATCAGGCGTCGCGTGCGCTGTCCCTGGAGGCCGAGTTCCGCAACATGGCGCAGGGCGATCTCTCCATCCTCGCCTACTCCCAGAAGCTCAAGGAGTACGCCGACTCCCTCGGCGACCTGGACCAGCCCGTCTCCGACTCCACCCTCGTCCTCACCCTGCTCCGCGGCCTGAACGAGAACTTCCGCGGCATCGCCTCCATCATCAAGACTAAGGTCCCGCTCCCATCGTTCCTCGATGCGCGCTCGACCCTGCTCCTCGAGGAGTCCGACATGAAGATCGCCAAGCCGGAGAGCGCCACTGCTCTCGCCGCCGTCGACTCCAACCCGCCAAAGCCCTCGGCTCCGAGCCAGGGGCGGAGCTACGGCTTGCCGTCGGTGTCAGCTGACACCGACGGATTTCTGGAAAACTAGTGTAAAGTATTGTAAAAGCACTGCTCACAACGTTAGTGACACCGGTAAAAAACGAAGCTGACATCGGCAACCCGCAAGGCTGGCTTCGCCCCTGCTCCGAGCAGCAATGGCAACGCTGGCAGCCAGGGCCGTGGCGGCTCCCCCTTCCCCAACGCACCAAAGAAGAACTACAAGGGCAAGAACAAGTGGCGCGGCAACAACGGCAACTTCGGGGCTCCTGCGCCACCACCCACAGGTGCTGGTCGCATCTCGTTCAACCCATGGAATGGGACGTTCCAGATGTGGCCTGCCTCCTCCCAAGCTGCTGGTGCTGGCATCCTCGGCGCTCGACCGTCTGCGCCATCGTCGGCGTTCTTCACCACCACGCCGTCAGGACGGGCGCCCACTGCTGCGCACGGCGCTCCGTCCACCTACCCTGCTGCCCCATCCTGGGACATGGCGCAGCTCGTGCAGGCGATGAACGCCATGGCCGTGCAGCCGTCCGGTTCCGACATATGGTTAGCGGACTCCGGCGCGTCCTCGCATCTGACTCTCGACCCTGGTAAACTCTCTATGGTCCTACCCCCTTCTTCTACCTCTCGTGTTATTGTCGGCAACGGTACCACACTTCCAATCACCGCTACCGGCAGTACACGGTATTCTACATCTTCTCGTCCTTTATCTCTTAATAATATCTTGGTGTCGCCTAAACTGATAGCTAACCTTGTTTCTATCCGCCGTTTCACCAAAGATAATCTTGTTTCCGTTGAATTTGACCCCTTCGGTTTATCTGTGAAGGATCTGCAGACCAAGGCCGTGATTCACAGGTGCAATAGTTCCGGCGACTTGTACCCGCTCTTCTCGTCGGAGCCGTCGAATTTGCAGCCTGCTTTTTAAGCTTCGTCCGCTTCCGAGACAACTTGGCACCGGCGTTTGGGACACCTCGGCGACCAAGCTCTTTCTCGTTTACGTTCTTCGGATGTCATTTCTTTTGATTCCAATAATTCTGCCACGCCATTGTTTCATGCGTGTCAGCTAGGACGACACACGCCATTGTTTCAACGCATTCTTGTGCCGCACGTACAGGCTTGTACTCCAGATATTCTTGTTGTATTCTGTTGTACCAAACACCTAGATTAGTTAGCTAGAATCTAGATTAGCTTACTTGATCTTATCGGTTTGTTGGTGAACCGTGTACTGTTGTACTCTATTTAAGCCTCCGTGCTTCCGTGAATCAATCAAGCTTAATTCCCAAACCTCTTCCGAGCTTACATAAAGGATGTTCCTACCTTAATTAGATCTGATATAGATGTTCTCACTACTATTAAAAACCAATCTACCCGTCAACATGTACGAAGAGCCATCATTAACTGTTCCGTGCATAAGCACTCGGCATAGAGTAATTTGTGAATTGATTTCTGCTTCGATGGTGCACGTACCCCCCCCCCCCCCCCTCTTTTTTTTGTGTGCATGTGCATCATATAATGAATTTTTCTTCTTGCGTTTCGTTGGTCAAGTTCAGTGCAACTTCAGTAAAACACAGCGTCTGAACTGAATCGCCATGGCAGAAAAAATGACCATAATTAAAATATGCTATGCACAAAGAATTAATTTGACTTTCAGAATCATATGAATCATCTGATAATTCTGCATTACACGTTGTTCATGAAACTGTGCCGTCCTGACTCGGTCATATCTGCTCTATTGCTGCGAGAAGCATCCCCGAAGGCTATAGCACAACATCTTGCTTGGCTGCTGCTCGGTTGCAGGCACCCCCTACTTGCACCTCCTCCTATGCTATCGCTACAACTGTGTTCAGGCCTCGTACTAAACTGCATGGATCCGTTGGCCTCCAGAAAAGTCTCCATGAGTTGTGCCTCTGCTTCTTGTCTACCACATACGTAGAGTTGAATTCGGTCAGAGATATTTGCAGATTGAGTTGTGCCTCGTGCTGCTTGACAAATGCACAAAACATCAAGAAGATAACTACCGTATTTTCGGCACACGACTGGTTTCCACGACAAATCAGCAAAGCTTTCTCACTTATGCAGAGAATAACGAGTACTTTCACGACAAAGTACCAAAGCAAAAGAAAGGAAGATATAACTGATTGAAAAACAAAACTGAATATGTCGAATGTTTTTTGGTTTCTCGTTTACACCACGCAACGTACAGAAAGGCCCAGCCTTGAAGCAACAGACTCTATCGGGACTCCAAACTGACTTGAAATAAAATCATAACTAAACCAAACTCTATCTTTTTCCAGAAGCATTACGGACGCCATATTAATTACTCGCCCGCCGGTGGCACAAGAGGCAGCACGGGCCGCCATCGCAGCCAGGTTCAACATCGACGAAAGCCGGCTGGAGATATACCCGTCCACTCCGGAGGATTTCATCCTGCTGCTGCCGGACCATGACGCTTTCCAACTCGTTCTACAGGGTGACCGCACAGTTTCCACCCCGGCGTTCACCTTGGGCCTCAGGCAATGGCATCGTGTGGCGCATGCTGAGCAGGGTGCCCTGTTCCACAAAGTGCAGGTCGACCTTTGCGGAATTCCGGCGCACGTGTGGAATTACACCACGGCGGCTGATCTCCTGAAGCCGTTCTGTTCCATTGAAAGTGTGGAGCCGGACACGGCGGCGCGCCGGGACTGGTCCAAATACTCGGTCGTCGCATGGACCACCCGACCGGAGTTCATCCCTCCTTCGCGCACACTGGTCGTCCCGGAGCCGACATTCTTCGACGAACTGCACGAGCCACAACGACGCACCCTCAAATACAAGATTCAAATCAGGATCCGTCGCCTCCTTATGCGGTTTCCGGCGGACTCCCCGCCGCCATCCCCCCCGCCGACACCGCCGACTGAGCACTCCTCGGAGGACGATTCACCAGCTAGGCACCCAAAGCGGCGGCGACGCCAGCGAGGCCGCTCCAGGCCGGGGCGGGTGAACACGCCGGAGATCGAAGGGGTCGCCGTCGATGGACTGGCCGTGGAGACCTTGGCCGCTGCGGCGCCGAGCGAGCTCCGGCCGCCCTCCGGTGACCCGGTACCTGCATTCAATACGAGGGCCCCGCTGCTAGCTGCCCAACCGCACACATTCAATGGGGTGCAGCGTGCCGTTGGAGAAGACGTCTGCCGGGCAGAAGCGTGCATTCATGGAGACTGGGGCCTGGAGGTCTGTCTGCATGCCATCGAGCCACGCGCTGACCAGGGGGCGGGAGCCACACCCGTTGATCCGATGCGGGAGGAAGCTTCCCGACAGTGCTTTCAAAACCCTTCCTCGCCGAGCGCGAACAGGTGGGAGGATGGGCCGGGCACTGCAGCCCAGCATGATGGCATGAGCCCGACTACAAGGGCGCAGCCAAATCGGGACCAGGCCGATATCTCCGTGGGAAGCCCAAGAAATCAGGCCGAGCCGGTGACGCAGGACCATGCAGCTGGGCCTTCCCTGCCCTTGAGCAATGAGGTAGGCCAGGCTTCGCAGACCATGGCTTCGAATTCAAATTCAAATCCCAGCCCTGCCTCCCCGCCTACACCGAATCGGAATGTAACTCCTGAGCCAGATGCGGCGCGGCGCTTCATCGATGCGGTGGCGCGCCCGACTACCGACGCGGGATCCTTGGCGATCTCCCCTCCCTCGCGACCGCGGAAAAAGAGGCAACCAGCGCCTACCACCCTCCGCCGGAGTAGACGAATTGCAGCGGCGGGCTACACAAACTCCTCCCTGCAGCGGGCGCAGAAGGTGTTGATGAAGAACCTTGGTATTGTTGACAAAGAGGAGCACATCTCTCCAGAAGCCAGGGAGGCATATGCTCGTCTCTTTGACCATCCGCTATCACGGTCGCATGTCGCTGCACTGGCTGCGTTGTTTGGTTGGGTGGTTCCTGATGACTGTGAGGTGCGCTCGGCCGAGCTCCTAGTAGCTGAGCCTTGAGCTGCTGCCTTCCGGTATGTAATCATGTTGTTAAATCAATTCACCCATGGATGCTTCCAATATTCTGGTATGGAATGTGCGAGGGCTTAACAAGAAGTCACATAGGGACACCGTACGCCAGGTTATTAGCTCCTCGCGACCCGATGTGGTTTGCTTGCAGGAGACCAAGATCCAAACTATGACCACGCGTGTACTCCTGTCCACTTTGGGGGCGGATTTTGACCAGCACGTTGCGTTGCCGGCGGACGGCACAAGGGGAGGAATCCTTATTGCTTGGAAAGGATCGATTTGCCATGCTATCACCACTCGCTGTGACTTGCATTCCACTTCGGTACTCTTCCACAACGACGACGGCCGGCAATGGTGGTTCACAGGCGTCTACGGACCCCATCGAGATGAACAAAAACTCCTCTTCCTCCAGGAGTTGCGTGATGTGCGTGCAGCCTGCCCAGGACCATGGCTCCTGGTTGGGGATTTCAACATGATCTACAGGTCGGAAGATAAGAATAACACCAATGTTGACCGCGCGATGATGGGCCGATTTCGTCGACTACTAAACGATCTTGAGCTTAGGGAGATTGAGCTACTAGGACGGCGATTCACGTGGTCCAACGAAAGAGCGGCGCCGACGCTTGTACACTTGGATCGTGCTTTCTGCAACTTACCGTGGGAACACATTTTCCCGGATTATATTCTGCAGAGCGCGGCAGCTGGGATCTCCGACCATTGCCCCCTGGTGCTTGGACTCCGCAGCAATACTGCTGGCAAGAGGCGGTTCCATTTCGAGAGCTTCTGGCCGCAGCTCCATGGATTCCGTGAGGCTGTTGAACAATTCTGGAGGTCGGCCCCCACATCTATTTGCCCGTTTGAATCTTTGGCCAACAAGTTCCGAGCCACTAGTAGAGGATTACAGTCATGGAGCCAAAAAACAGTGGGAAACGTTGCAACACAGTTTGAACAAGCGCGCGAAGTACTGCATCGCCTAGAGATCGCTCAAGACATGAGAGGTCTCACACCTCCTGAAGCATGGCTGCGCAGGAATTTAAAACAGCACTGCTTGGCGCTTGCATCCCTGCAGCGCAAAATTGCACGGCTGCGTGCCCGATTAGACTGGTTGAGCGAGGGAGACGCCAACACAGGTTTCTTCCATGCACATGCTAGATATCGTAAAAGGAAGAACTTCATCTCGAAACTGCAGGTGGGCGATCAAATCCTACTTGAACAACAGGACAAAGAAGATGCGGTCTGGGATTTCTACAATAACCTCTTGGGCCAGCCGGAGCACCGAGCAGAGACACTCAACCTGGAGGCCTTCTACCAGCAGCCGCGGGACCTTGCTGACCTTGACACGCCGATTTCAGAAGATGAAGTGTGGACTGTGATCAAAGGCATGCCGATGGACAAAGCGCCGGGCCCGGATGGCTTTACCGGAAGATTCTACAAAACTTGTTGGCCTATCATTAAGAATGACATTATGTCTGCGATTGGCGCGATCCATGGAGGGGACAGCCGCAAGCTACATCTCCTCAATTCAGCTTTCATGGTTTTAATCCCGAAGAAGGAAGACGCCATCAGAGTGGGAGACTACCGGCCAATTAGCCTGGTGCATAGCTTCGCCAAGCTTGTAACCAAAGTAATGGCTGAGAGGCTTGCTCCGAAGCTTGGACAGATGGTTGCCATGAACCAGAGCGCTTTCATTCGTGGGCGAAGCATACACGACAACTTCATCCTCGTTCAGCAGCTTGCCAAGGCCCTGCACCGTCAGAAGCAGCCCCGATTCATGTTGAAATTAGACATCACGAAAGCTTTTGACACTGTCTCATGGGCTTTTCTTTTGGAAGTCATGTCGCACTTGGGATTTGGTGTACGATGGAGACGAATGATTTGCAGCCTCCTCCACACATCCTCTACAAGAATTCTCCTTAATGGCCAGCCGGGAGACAAAATACAACATCGACGAGGCTTGAGGCAGGGAGATCCGTTATCGCCCATGCTTAGGGGTGGGCATTCGGTTAATCCGGTTAATTCGGTTCGGTCAATACGGTTAAGAGAAACTTCGGTTAATGAAAAATGATAACCGATTTAGTACGGAGAAAATCATTAACCGCGCAATTCGGTTGCGGTTAATTCGGTTCGGTTATGCGGTTAACCGCATTAACCGCACATCAATACATATGTCACTATATTGAATAAATTTATGCAACAAACGCAAAAAAATATAGACTAATGTGTCACCGATGGCGATGTCGATGCATGGGTGGTCGTCGAGTGAGGTGTGTGAAGTGGATGAAGTTGGGAGAGGGCCGAATTGGAATGAGTTTGGACCAAGAAGCCTCAAGATCTACTAGGTTGAGATGATAATATCGGTTAATTCGGTTAGTTCGGTTAATCGGATTAATAACCGCAATTTTTGCGGTTAACCGTAGTTATCAAAAATGATAACCGCAATTTTTGCGGTTAACCGTAGTAGCTAAAAATCTTAGGTAATTCGGTGCGGTTAATTCGGTTAATCGGTTTTGCGGTTAACCGCGCCCACCCCTACCCATGC
Organism: Eragrostis curvula; assembly: GCA_007726485.1. NCBI lineage: Eukaryota > Viridiplantae > Streptophyta > Magnoliopsida > Poales > Poaceae > Eragrostis > Eragrostis curvula. Next base: position 21,210,810 of record CM017440.1, on the reverse strand, counting down.
TGTTCATCATTGCTATGGATGTTCTCAATTCCCTGGTCGCAAAGGCAGAGGAGCTTGGGCTTTGGCAACCATTGGGTGTGCGACACCATGGGCATAGGATGTCGTTGTACGCCGACGATGTCGTCCTCTTCCTTTCACCGGTGCCGGGCGACCTCTACCTCATTGGGCGCATTCTGGCCTTGTTTGGGAATGCATCCGGGCTTCATACTAACATGGCCAAATCGACAGTCATCCCGATACAATGCCAACAGGACCACATTCAACAAGTGCAGGAGGCTCTACCATGCAGCATTTCCGACTTTCCATGCAAATATCTTGGCATCCCACTCTCAATCACAAAGCTCACAAAAGCTGATCTCCAACCAATTATTGATAGGCTGGCTGATTTGTTGCCTGGCTGGAAGGCAGCTCTCATGACGACAGCGGGGAGGCTGGTGCTGGTACGCGCAGTGCTCACAGCTGTCCCCATCCACTTGCTAATTGCGATAGATGTACCGAAGTGGGTGATTAAAGAGATAGATAAAATCAGAAGAAGATTCTTATGGAGAGGTCACAAAGAATTGAGAGGCGGCCATTGCCCGGTTGCTTGGGAACGAGTCATGAGACCTCTGGAATTTGGCGGCCTTGGCATACATAACCTGCAGACACTCGGTTGGGCACTCCGCATGAGATGGCTGTGGCTTGCGCGGACCTCGCCGGATAGACCATGGATCTCGCTTGGTTTTCAGGCTCCTGCCAATGCTAGAGCAATGTTTGCTGCGTCCGTGACAACCATCATTGGCAATGGACAGTCCACTTATTTTTGGACGGATAGGTGGCTCCACGGTAAATCTGTAACGGAGCTTGCACCTGCCCTTATGCCGTTTGTCAAGAAGAGGGGCTGGAGAAGGCGTACTGTGCAGGATGCTTTGGAAGACAATCGTTGGCGAGAGGATTTTGGGGGGGGGGGGGGGGGGGGGGTTTGCCAGTACTTGCAGTTTGGCAATGCCTTCAACTTTGGGATCTTCTACAGGAGGTAACACTCACGCCAGAACAGGAGGACAATCATATCTGGACACCGGAATCCTCAGGAAAATTCACTACTAAATCAGCCTACATGCGCTTCTTCTCGGGGGCGATTATTTTTGAGCCGCACAAGAGACTCTGGAAATCATGGGCTCCGCTCAAGGTCAAAATCTTTCTATGGCTTGCGATCTTGAACCGCTGCTGGACAGCAGACCGGTTGGCGCGACGGGGGTTGCAACACCCGGAACGATGCCCGCTATGTGACCAAGATGAGGAGGACGTTCAACACATCTTGACCACCTGTGTTGTGGCGCGAGAAGTATGGTACCAGGCACTAAGCAAAGTGGGATTCCAAGGCCTAATGCCGCTTCAGGATGAAAGAAACTTTAGGAGCTGGTGGCGTCATGCGCTCAAGAAGGTACCTAAGCAGAAGAAGCGAGGATTCAACACATTGGTGATGCTCATCTCATGGGAAATTTGGAAGCTTCGGAACCGATGCCTGTTTGATGGCGCACGACCTGATCCAGCGGCCGCGCTACAACGGATCCAAGAAGAGGCCATTGAATGGAAAAGGGCGGGAGCCAAGAGGCTCGCAGAGCTGCTGCCGTAGAGCTCTTGATGTGTGTGAGTGGGTTGCTTTCTTTGTAACGGGCGCGAATGAGAACCTAAAACTGCCACCTGCTTCGCAGGGTTCTGTATTCTTATTACCCTTCTTCTTAATGAAATGACACGCAGCTCTCCTGCGTGTTCGAGAAAAAAAAAAAATTAGTGCAGATATAACTGACGATTTCGACGAGTTCTGATTCCTGAGCCAGACCTCAACCAAATCTCAAGATCAGGATTAGTCAAAACCGACGGAGTAATATAAGGTCTGAGCAAGTATTTATGTGGTGTAGTCAGCATATTAAACCTTGTTCTACATCAGTAAAATACTAGTTGGGGGAGTGAGCACATATGAGAGAGAGAGAGAAGAACGGGCCCTGTTCGTCAATCACCGGGTTGAGGTTGAGGCCGGCTGGTCCCAGTCGATACCAGTGATTGCATTGCTGCCTAAATATTTCAAATCACGGACCATTCTTCTTCTTCTTTTTTTTCTCTTGCAGTTACACGGTACACACAACGTGCACACACTCACACTATGAACATCTTTGAGACCGAGTCGACAAATTGTTAAGATTGCTGAAATCACCACTAACGCCTTGATGTTGACGAAAACGTCAACTATTACTGAAAGCACGACGGTCCATTCAATAGCTAGCCTTATTATACAACTATTTATTGCTGCGGTAGATGACCTGGCCTGATCTTGATCTGATAGATGTTCTCACTACTATTGAGAAAGCACTGTACTCCTCAACATGTATGAAGAGCCAACTGCTCCGTGCATAAGCACTCCGTATAGAGTAATTTGTGAACTGTTTTCTGTTTTGATGGTACACGTACCCCCTCCCCCCCCCCCCCCCCACACACACACCCACCCTATGTGCATATGCATCATACTATCTTATTTTCCTATTTTCTGTTGTACCAAAATTTCATGATTTTTCTCCCCATGTGGTTGTTCGCTTGTGGGGGGGGGGGGGGGGGCGATGAGTTCCTAACTGCTTTCGTCATGTATATATTTAATCTTGGACTTGTCAGCTATAAAAACATTTATAATGCTCAATGCAAAATCTTGATGCAAACAATCAAAAAAAAATTCCGGCTCTACATTTTAATGTTAGACAATGCAACAACGTACATCTATGCCAAGTTTTAAATTCTAATGCATTTCATAAATTAAGATAAAAAATTGAAAATAATTGTTAAATAGTCATAGTTATAGACTACAATTTTCAAATCGTAGTGTGTTGCAGACGAATTCGACTTTGTTAATGTGTTAACGCGTCTGTTCGTCTCGCTGCGCTGCGGCTGCGGCTGCAGAAAAATAACTGCAAACACTGTAGCTGCTGCTGAAAACACTGTAACTGCTGCTAAAGAAATAGCTGCGAACACTGTAGCTGCTGCAAAGCAGCTGCTTTGCAGCAGCGAGACGAACACGCTGGGAACCGCAATTTTCCTAGCACACCCTTTCCCGGTTGCAGCTGCCGCCTGCCGCATCTTGTGTTCCATCAAGCAGTAGCGCCTCCGTGTCAAAAAGGAAAGAAGAAGAGCAGCAGCGCCTCCGGCTCCCTCATCTTCTCGGAACTCCGACCGCCGACGCTGCTCCCCCTCGTCCCTCGCGTCGCGGCGCGAAGGAAGGCCATGGCCACGGGCTCCTCACCTCCGGCCGGCCCGCAAACCTTCAAGGTTTTCTTCTCCTTCTCCGTTTTCAGTACAGCAACCCTGCATCCCTCCTCCGCTTGTCGTGACAGTCGATTGGTGTTCGGTGCATTGCAGCTGATCCTGGGGTCGTCATCGGTGGCGCGGAAGCACATCTTGGAGGAGATGGGGCTCGAATTCGAAGTCATGGTAGGTCATGGTGCTGTCGTCCTGGTTCTCCCCCTGAACTCCTTTTGAGGTTGTTTCTGATTGTGTCGTTTCAGACTGCGGACATCGACGAGAAGAGTATCAGGAGAGAGAATCCGGACGAATTGGTCATGGTTCTTGCCGAGGCCAAGGTAAGCACTGATTTCCCATTTTCCTTCTTTGTGTGAGAATGTAGATGAAAATGTAGATTGCAGTGCATTGTAGCTTTAGTACTAGTAGTATAAAGTCGAAGAGTTTTTTTTAGTTTCTTTCAGTTGGTAAGGTGACGTTCTATATGTTTCAATTTTACAGTGTGTTGATGACTGCTGCAAGTTTGTTTTCATTTTGAACGTGTAGTAAAACAGTTAGATTTTTCATACGAGATGGTAAACTCTCACGTTCCCGTTATATACAGTGTTTTAGGAGCAAAAGAAATGTTTCTCATTTGGCGTTTAGGTTGTAAAGAGACATACCTACACTTTCCCGAAGCTACCGTTTCCTTTCTGTTGTTGACCCTAGTGGAATTTTAGTATATGGTACTTTTTCTTTCATTTGCAACGAACAAGGAAGCCTTATCTTTGTAACATCCATCAAAAAGATAATATTTCCCTGAATAGAAAGAACCAGCGTTCAGCAGTGAATGCATAAATGCCTTGAGGACAAGTAAGGTACCTTTCGAAGCAAGTGGAAAGTCTACTAGGTACAGAGGATTGAACACTTAACAAAGCTTAGTAGCTGTGGCAGTTGCCTGTTTGCTGCTTCAATTTTAGCATGTCAACAGTTTAGTTAAAAATAAGGAATGTTCATGTCCTACGCGAATGAATGATCCTAGATCATTACTGATGGTTTATGACATGTAGGCTGTTTTATAGCTTCCTCCAAGTTTGCTGCTAAATTATAACTTTAAGTCAACTATGGATGTGAGTCAATCTTTTTTTTCTCTCTCAATATGTTCTTCTGGAAGCCCTTGAATACTCAGCCTCTGGAAGTATTATAGTATGTACATACTTTTGTAGTTGCAAGTACATATTTTTTTCACTCACGGGTGTGAAATCGTTCAGGCTGATGCTATCATGTCCAGATTGAACATTGCTGATTACCAGAAAGAAGGCGATCAACCAACACTCCTCATTACTTCTGACATAGTATGTTTTGATAACCTATGCTCTCACACATGGTGCAATTTAATACTGTAAGGAATGGATATGGATTACAAAAGCCACATTCAGCTTCTCCTTGATGTGTGCTATCCAGCTAGAAATTCCATGGCTTCTACTTCAATGTAGAGATACTACTTTGTCGCATAATATTGTTTGTTTTGCACCTATGCAAATCATCTTATTTGACATTGGATCGAAATATCATTCTAATTTGTACTGAATAAAATAAAATATAGAACTGGGCTTCATCTGATAATTGTTGACAAACAAAACTTATTTATAAATTTATTATATTTGAAATATTGTGATAATACCTTATTGCTTGTCTTTCCAGCTCCTGTTATGAATCAGTCTCTAGTAGTTCAATGTTTCATGTATATGATAGCAATCAGCATTTCATGATCAAAACTTTAGAACAAAATGAAACATTTGTAGGTGCCGGAGTAGCTTTTTCTATTATGAATCAGATCCATAATTGAGTAGTTTCGTACCATGGATCATATCCTTAAATGCCAGGTCCTCTTTCTCCAAGGCTGTGTTTAACGAGATTCTGATCTTATTATGTTAACAATTGTTTACCTGAGTGTTCATGGCATTATGCTGCTCAGGTTGGCTCTCACTCGTTGTACTACATTGATAGAAATGATCCCATTTCTGGGGAAAAAAAATCCACTGAACCAGCAATGATCCATTCACCTTTTCTCTTCTATAATTCTAAGTACGACCTTGTGTAAATCAAAGTTTTATTAACGATGCACACAGGCCTGGCACAATGGTTAAGTCTCTCCACTTGTGCAAAGAGGTCCTGTGTTCGAGGTAACCTTTCTGCATTGCACATTGCAGGGTAATGCTTGCCTCGTATAATCATTTATGCATTGCATAAATCATTCATATGTTCGTAATAAGTTGTTAAGCATGGAGTTTCTCGGTGTTGCTAGTGTAGTTGAATTTATCTTCATTTATGTTTTTACTAGAATGTTGTCATTTGTATGCATACTGATCTGTAGTTCGCTTTGAGGTGGTGGTCCATGAGGGGATTATCAGAGAAAAGCCAACCACCAAGGAAGAAGCACGCCAATTCCTGAAAGGTTTGTCGACACATCATCTGATTCCCAAGGTTTTGATGCAACTATATATTAATTACTGCGCTATCTTCTTCAGGTTACTCGGGTGGTCATGTGTCTACTGTTGGATCTGTAGTTGTAACTAATCTTACAACCGGGAAGCGGACTGGAAGTTTGGACAAAGCTGAGGTATTTCACAATTTCAAGTCACAAACTAGTGAATGAGATTCGTTAAACTTAGCCTTCCTATCATGGACAAGGGGAAAACTAGATTTTCCTTTGAGCATGTGATTTAATATATTGAATGTAATTTATATGGTTGACAATTGACCAGGCTGTTTCTTTTCACAATTCTGCAGGTTTATTTCCACGATATACCAGATGAGATTATTGAGAACCTGGTATGTACCCTTTTATTTGTATTGCATGTCTACAATCCAACAGTTACAGTGACAGCAGCACACATAACAACAATCTAACAGTTGCAGTGGCAGCTCACAAAATAATATTTACATCGCAATCAAAAGATTTAATATTTGCAAAAATTGAAACATTAATGTTTCATTGAGTCACTCTCCATCCTGTTGCAGATTGATGAGGGGGTAGTGTTTAGGGTTGCTGGCGGCTTACTACTGGAGCATCCATTGACACTTCCATTTGTTGAAGCAGTGGTCAGTTTCTCTTTCACCCCAATTTTCTTATCTTCAAGCACTCTCGTCTTGTTTCAAACATGACATATACCTGAGCTGTTGAATCTGTAGGTTGGTTCCAGTGACAGCGTAATGGGACTCTCGAAAGAAATTGCAAACAGACTAATCCACGATGCAGTGTCCAGGACTTGAGTTGAGTGGAACGGTTGGGAGGGAGACATACAATGAGAAATATTTGTATTTCACAGGACACAAATTTCAGCAAAATTCCCTGGGTTTGAAAAAAAAAGTGAACAAAACCATTCAACTTTCAGCTTGCAATGGATCTATATTTGTGGGGTGATGCTTATTGTAGACTGACGCTCAGACTTCGTCTTTCATTGCATAGACAACGGATGGTATCATCGTTTTTGTTTTCTGAAATGTACACTCAGAGTTCCTATTTTTAGTGTTGCGATGTCCTGCTTCATGCGGTTCTAGTCCGTATGTTTCAGTGTGTTTGTAAGCCCAATGACATTGGTGCAGTCTTGTTTTACAAACTTTGGCAACAAAATTGCCTCTGGTGTTCGTCGGATGTATAGTTAGTTTTTCCTCACTGGATTACTTTTAAAAGGTTTTAAGCAGTCCGATGGTCCATGGTCAAAACACACCAAAGTAGCCCCACCATATATTTAGGTCGTTATGACATTCTAATCAGTACAAATTCACACCAATTTGGACGACATAATGACATCAACAAAAAAAAGGAGGTAGTACATGAACAATGCAGTGATTCCGCTGCATGATGCGCCTGTGAATTTTGTGATTCAGCAGTCGGTTCAACTTCCGGTCACCCAACCTCTCTAAGAGATAAACCAATTGCTTTGTTTTTAGTTTCCAATTTGGTCGCACATACTCCCTCCGTTTTTAAATATGACACCATTGACTTTTTTCGTTACTTCGACCATTCGTCTTGTTGATAAATATTTATGCAAATAGCTAAATGTATAAGTTAATCTTAAAGTGCTTTTGATGATAGAACCAACAATATCTATTTCATGTTAAGCAAATAATTATTTTCATATATATTGTTGGTCAAAGTTCAACAAAAAAGTCAACAACGTCATATAATTAAAAATGGAGGGAGTATATGTTTTTTTAATGTGTTCACATCTTCTTAGCATGTGACTAGAAAAAGGATAGAATTGCTAATATCATTGTATCCAGACTAAATTGCAAAACTTTTAAAAGTCATAGGTTCTAAACGGAGCGTTCAAATTTAAACCGATCATGTTTTTTTAATGTGTTCACATCTTCTTAGCATGTGACTAAAAAAAGGATAGCATTGCTAATATCATTGTATCCAGACTAAATTGCAAAACTTTTAAAAGTCATAGGTTCTAAACGGAGCGTTCAAATTTAAACCGATCCAACCGTTGTGTTGCTTGTGATGAAATTTCTGAAACAGAGCGTTGTCCACACGCCTATATTTTGATAGGGGAATTGTGTTCAACAACAGTGCAGTAGCCAAAAAAAGAGTCGAGGATGGTTATCTCAGTATCATGTCAGAATCAAAGTCATTATCTCAATTGTAATCAGTGAAGATATACAAGATTGACCAAATATTTTACATTATATCTTACATGATGTCGTTAAATATTATATATTGCAAGACTAAAAGGACTAGTATTCTGAAGCAAAACAGAGATAAACAAAATGTTGGCTGAAGCCTAAACTGTTCTAGATTTCCAAGCCTTAGCCATCTTCTTCCCCAGATATTGAGCAGCAACCGCACCACCAGAAGCAAGCAGTCCAGACACAGCTTGACGTGCACTTGAAACCATTACCCGGCGCCGCAAAGCCCTTCGCGCGAAATTAGCTGCCATATCCTTCGAAGAAACTGCAAAACGCGTAGGCATTTCTTGAAAGAAATATTTGTGAGTCACAGAATGTCCAGAACAATAAAAAAGGCCTACAAGACTGAACAGAATACAGCTAGGATCACTACCTTTGGCACTCAACGTGTGCTTTCCTTGCACTTGCCTTTGGATTGTCCACGGAAGGACAGAGAACAGTTCATTTGTGGCAGATGGGCTGCAATCCTGCATATATGTAAATTTAACAGCCATAAACATAACCAAGCAGATAAAAAAAAATAATGAAGAGAATTTATTTAGCATGATATATAGATACTACAAAGTATAGATGATGACATGCAGAAAGGAAAAGTCTCATCAAAGTAAAGAAGTCACTGACATAGGAAAAAAATTCTCAAAAGTCCAGAGAACATTATGATCTTCGCCATGTCAAGCCATGTGGTAGCATCATTTATTAGCGATGAGGTAATGTTACTCCATAACGATCATCAAACATGTTATTGCCTGGTCAACTATCCACTGTGCCTCTATGAGGTAACCACTTTTATGATATCTCCCTAATAAGAACCATGTGTAGGAGCAGACCTGTTGGAAAACTTTCTGTTGTCCGAGGGATGATGTCTTCAATAGCCCTTCAGAAATATATTCTTGCAAGAGTGGTCTGTACATCAGTTGAAATGACTGAAAACTACCATCAACAATCTTCTTTACCTAATAATAGACATAAGATAACTGAGTTGTCTTCTGGATTAACTTGATGTGAAATGACTAGGACTAATAAGCAAAACATGCAATTTTTTCAGTAAAACCTTATCTTTGTCTTCTGCGAAGAGCATTCTCAAATCACCCATATATGATAGGCTACAGATTTTGGCATATAGGTCATGCTGCACAGACAGGGGGTAAAAAAGGGAAGATCAGAACAAAAGAGAATAAACTGAACAGTTTCATAGTCGCGGATCAAAGTTGAGGTTAAACCTCAGTGAATTCTGCTGGCAAAAGGAGTAAAGAAGCTGAAGTTGCCATTTCAAGATTAACTGTGTTAACCTTCCTCATATCCCAGTTATCAACAAGAACATTAACCTACAGGCACACATTAGAAGATGTTAGCTTTGCACTGCAATGTACCCATAAGCAAAGGTTCAGCTTTACAAAGAGTGAACTAAAGTCCATGCCGATATAATCTGAACCACTGAAAAAGGAGGTAACACAAGTACAGTTCAAAACAGGCAAAGCATGTATACAGCAGAGTCATAATTTAGAGGCGACATAGTAGACAGTAGGAGCTCGCAGCAGAAGAAGAAATTGTTGCCCGGGCATCACATCACAGGTAGGAAAACACAGAACAGGATGTTCATACAGGTTTCTGCAGACGCCCACTGAGGTAGAACTTGTCCCAGGTCAAGACATCCAGCGCCAGGTCCTTCATGCTCACCACCCCATACTTTATCCTCTGCTCCGACAGCAAATGTACACTCATCACCAAAATCTCAATTCACAAACACTGAATCACAACAGGAGTGTCAGAGTGCAACTCATCACAAGATGCAGACATCCGTTGCTACCTTGTCCCTCCACTCCACGAACGGGTTGAAGTGCACGCCGACGCCGACATGGTCCGCTAGCCCAGTGACCTGAGCTTCCACGAGCAAGAACCAATCGGCAAACAAATCATCGTCAGAGAGCAACCAAACACGCAACCACAGGGATTATACTGTGGGAATGGGATGGGAGGGAGCGTACGGCGCCGGCGCCGAGGCGCGCCATCCAGCTGGAGTAGTGGCCGGGGTTCCTCTGCAAGTTCTGCGCCAACCAAGAACCAAATCCGTCCGGGACCGCGTCAATTCAAGAAAAAAGAGAACAGCTTGATGGATGGACGGCATGAGGTAGAAGAAGGGAGGGGAGGTGAATGCTGGGTTAGTCGCACCTCGGAGTGCCATTGGACGGGATCGACGACGCCAAGGATGTAGTCGACCATGGAGGACGGGTCGGGGCGCGCGTGGAGGAGCGTGGAGCCGTACGCGCAGCAGAAGTCCACCGGCGGGAGGAGGTCGCGGAGCGGAGCGGCCAGCTCCGCCACCTTCGCCTCTTGCATTTGCGAAGGGTGAGGTAGGGACGGGGTTTGGGATGGGGGCAGGGACGTGGTGGTCGCCGGAGGGAGGAGGGCCGCCGCCGCCGGCCAGTCTTCAGCAGGGAGGGAGGAGTGTTGCGGGGGAAGAAGGCGGTGCTGAATCTGAGCCGTTGGTAAGAGATGGACGGTGGGGATTGGATACGTGGAACAGACGGTCCTAAAATTTGTGGTTCAATTTAGGATTAGCGTAAAGTTTTAGGACTACGAGCTAATTAGGATGGAGAGAGTAATTCCGTGTTCACTGATACCCGAAGTTTGCTTAAACTTGAAAATGTCTCTTATTTGGGACCGAGGTGAATAGCATATAGTAGTACTGAATTAAAGAAGAGCAGTGTTCTTGGAGTACGTTCGAAGCGACTGTCCAAAGAAGAGCAGTGTTCTTGGAGGAAGAAGAATCGCGTCCTTTCAATCAATTAAAGCACGACCCATTTATTGTCGGTAAATGTTCATACTCTCCAAAAAAATATGTGTATAAATATATCGACTCAGAATTAGTGTTCTGTAAGGAACGGTACCACAATCATTCTGGAAACTGCAGCTTCAGCTCCACAATTTATTTTGCCAGAACAGTTCACTGAGACTTAGCCCAACTTCGGTATTTCGATATCAAACATCAGGCAATACCTCCGACCATATTGGCATGTATAAAAGTAAATAGTTACAACAGATATGTATGATCTGTATATTACATAGTTGAATCCATTGTTAACTTCCATGTAGCACTATGATGTTAGTTAAGATTCTATGGCAGGTATACTAGCTGGAATCACAACGTTTCTTAAAACCTTCAATGTGTGCCAACTTCAGCGCATTACTTCAGGACAAAAAGATTTCCACCAATCGCCAGGAGCATCCGTCTGAGTTTGTATATAATCTGATGCCTGACATCATTTACTTTCTCTAACAGTCCCGCTATTTCTGAAAGGAGGTTCCAGGTTAGTTAGCATATTGGTATGTTGTACAAGGTGGAAACATCAGGATATGGCATTATTGTTACTTACCGATAAGTACCCTCAGATGGAGATAGCTAAAATTTGTTTTGACTTGCAGAAACATACGGTTGATTGCACCTAAAGGCAGTAGAACAATGATATCAGTGACTTACAATATCGCATAGCGTTAGGCTGTAAGATAGAATGATGATAATAAGAGTTGACTTACCAGACTCCATTTTGGACTGTTTCTCAAGGACCGTGTACAACACATTTTGCATAAGTGAGAAGTCGAACATGGCGTGGCACACCTAGATTTCCTAGAATTGACCTCAATAGTCCACTGAAATTGAGATCAAACACCACATGAGCCAAGCCAAAAGGAGTAAAGGATGACATGCGGATGTGCTCTCATACAAATTCCTTACTCTGTTCGCAGTATAACAAGAAAGTCAGGCGGCAAGGATTCTGTAAAAGATGATATGTCGTCCATTCCCAGAGAGTTCAAGTCCTCCTTTAGACGCCTTTTCTCTTCACCAGACATTTGTGTGCCCAGAACTGATTTGCTGAATTATGGCAGTTGTGAAGGATGACCTACCAATGCTGAAGATACAACTAACAGAAAATTATGTGTGCCTTACCTTTCTATAGTTCTCCCAGTGAATATTAAAGGAAAGTATTTTGCATATTTGCCAACGCCAAACTGTTCGCCTAACTCCAGAATTTTTTTCCCATCCAACAATATCAATGCTTTCCACAGCTGACAAAAGTTAATCCTGAAATTTTCGTCCAGTTCTCTATATATTCCATGGTCTAATAGGACTGCAAAATAGTAGGAACAAATTAGATTCTAAATTTTACAAGACAAGTGGCCAACTCATAAGTACAAATCATGTTAGAGTTGTAACCAGACACACAACAGTTTATATATTAGCTTGCATAAGCCAGCGTAAACTAATTTTCTGTAACATATTAGGTCCTCTGTATTACCCATCCTCGTCGCACCTAACTTCAAGGCATAAGGCACTAAATAAACTCGCCCTCTTAAACTCCCATCAATTCTCTTCAACCAAACAGATCTTTAGGTAACAAATTCTTGTTGGCACATCAGATAAGTAAACTAGCCCTACAAAAATCTATTTGGCTCAGAGACAGAGAGGTGGCATGACATAGCCAAAGAGGATGTTAGTTTGAAGGGAGTTTCATGTACTGACTCCCGACAACAAGGATTCCATGTCTGCAATACATGTATTTACTTTCTTCGATGCATGTACTTATTACACTGTTTGTAACATGTTACATTGTTAAACTCACTCCTTGCATCCTCCAAAAACAAAAGCTCACTCCTTGTAATGTTACTAATCTTACACAAGTATGGGAATATAACATTCCAAAGCAAAATGAATACCTAGTGAAAATTTCCCTTGGCCTTGTGGAGAAACTAGAATATTTCCAGGATGTGGATCACCATGAACAAAACCATGAACAAATATCATTTCACCAAACATTTCAATCAAAGCTTTAGCTACCTGGAAGGTAAACATAACAGGTATAAAAAATGAAATTTGGCTCTACCTTCTTTTTATCACATTTGCAAAAGGAATAAGTCCAAATTACTCCCCTCAAGTATAGTCAAAGTCTACATAACCCCCTAAACTATTTGTTGGTTCATTTCACCCCCTAAACTATGTCACTTGGTTTAATTTACCCCCTAATACAATTTGTCTTTTTTATTTCTCCATGCACAAGTGTGGCATTAGGTTCAATTTTTTTTAGATGATAGTAGACATCGTAACTCATGTTATAAAAATATAAAACAATTATTTATCACTAATTTGATGGGCTGAGATATTTAATAATTAAGTAATCCTTGTGTTACAATATTATATTGAAAATGACAACGAAAATTCATGATGTGTTTTTCTGACATACATTGTGATATCACTACATCCATGCAAAATGTTACATTAAAGTTCAATTTGTGCATGGAGAAATAAAAAAGACAAATTGTATTAAGGGGTGAATTGAACCGAGTGACATAGTTTAGGGGGTAAAATGAACTAAAAGATAGTTTAGGGGGGTTATATGGACTTTGGTTATACTTGAGGGGAGCAATATGGACTTTTTCCTTTGCAAAATGTATATGCGCACAAATGTATATGTGCACAGTACAAGCCTTCAATGAGTTATTTATGGCATACAAATATACAGATGTCAGAAGAATAGAAGAACCTTTGCAGGGTTAATATTTGCTCTTCTCAGGAAGTCCAAGTCATCAACCTGTTAAAATAGCATCGACAAAGGGATCAATGATACAGTTGATACTCTTGCACTATTTACAAGCAATTTATTAAGACCACTTCTTCCTTTTATTTTTTTGATGATGCAACCACTTCTTTCTTTTATTATCCAGGGGCTCAAAATTATGTATCTGATTATTATCATTATCTTAAGTCGAGGAGGATAAGTGGGCACGTGCAGTTCACTTTTCTGCCAAGTCTTGTTGGTCATTGCTTATCTTTAAGGTTAACAACCAATAGAATAGACTGTAGGATCAAATACAGGAAATTCATAATAAACCCACTGATTGACGAACGATACCAAGAAATAGTCTTTGTAAAAGTTAGCCCCAGGATTAATCAGTTACCTTGTGTCCATAACAAAATTCCATAGTCAAAACCTCCCTGGTAGTCAGTTCCTGGAACAGTTTAACTAGTCAGCAAAATATGTAAAATTTCAAACTATGCCCATAAACAGTCAACAAGAACCTGTGAGCCTTTTTGGAATCACAAATAGTTAGATTAATTGATTATTTTACTGTTGCATTGTTACATTCAGCTTATGTTTCTAGATTTATGTTTTGAAAATAACTATCCTGCAAGATTGTTTTGGACACTCCAAATAAAAAAGAAAAACTCTGCCCTTGAGTATTTAATAAGCATCATACCCCGAACACATAAGGCACTTTAATAACACTATTTTTCCTGAAGCAGCTTGCTGTTCTCTCAGAATTCTTAGCCTCCTTAGTAAAGTCTGTATATGGACAATACATAGTTACTTCAATAAATAAAATCACATAGGAAGTGAAGCTTTGAACACTAGAAAGGGTCACAAAAAATCTCTAAAAGTTAACCAGAAGAATCAAACCCAACAAAAACAACTTCACCACAGTAAAGAGTGCAAATAAGTGCATGATAAATAAGTACATGTAATAATAAAGAAAAAGTAAAAGTGAACCCATCATACAATAATTCAAGGCAAAGAAGAAAAAGTTTGTTTTTCCAAAAAGAAAAGGTAAGGGAACATCCGTATATTGGTCTACTTATCTAATATACAACCCAGTTTTCTGTCATTCACGGAAAGAAGGATAAAGAAAATAAGACACTAGAACTAGAATGCAAACTTTATAGTTCAAGGGATTTTTTTTTGTTTGTTTTTACAGTAATGCCTCCAGAGTCCGTAAAAGAAAAGAATTCAATGAAATATATACAGTTGAAAAAGGAAATAACCTAGAAATTATTAATTTAACAAGCAAATTTGCTGTGGGACAGTACACTTCGGTGGCATTTACTATTTTTGTTGAGGAATGGCATTTACTATTTCACACTCAACATTCATGAAATGGCTAGATCACACTTACCAAGGAAATACTGTTATTTTGGTCCCAGTGTCCTGTGACGAGCCCTGAATTTGCAGTGTGATCTACCTAATTCATGAAAATTGAGTGTGAAATAGCAGTTGTCACCATAGTGCCCCACAGCAAATTTGTTGTTTCATTGAGAGCAATCTGCAGATCAAAACAAATGACTCATACACTTACCAAGTTCCATCGACATGGATCTCTCAAATTCAACTAATATTCTGTCAAATCTATAATCAGGAAAGATCTGCAGGTAAAAGAAAAACATTTTGATTGTACCATAAAAACACTATGAAAGTACATGAGGCGAGGTAGTACATAAAATTGTTTAAATTAATTAAAATTTTAGAGACATAAGAATCCTGAGAGCATGTTCTAGCAACTACAACACTAAAATGATAGTAAAAAAGTCCTGCATTGTCAAAGCAATACACTTCTGTCAACTCCATCAATGAGATTTTCAGTTAACTGCAATTAACTAAGTACAAGCACCAAACATACAGTACATATCGATGACTTGCTTTGGGTTGATAAATGATGGCCCTAGAGAAAAAAAAATGGTACATAAAGCATTTCTTAAAACACATTCTGGTACATGTCAGACTTTAAATCAATAAAATTAAATTCATCATAAAGACCACAGAAGGATAAAATGATCACCACAATGGAGGACAAAAGGATGGGACAAGTGTCCATTGAATCTTATCCTAAATAAAAATATCAAATTACAGAAGATGGCAGTTAAAATGATGAAGAATTTCTCAACAACTTTGTAGCACATGTCAAATTCTAAATAAACAATCCAGCAACCCATGAAACCATGGCAACATGTATGAATATACAAAACTGAAATGCTAACCAGTGGAGGATGAGATGACAGAACAAAATGTGGTCTTGAAATCCCAGTATATCTTATGTTATTGAATAATTACAAGTTTGCAACTGCCATCTATAAGACTAATGCACTCATGTATAATAGTAGTACTCAAATCAATAAATTCAGCACAAAGTATTGCTTAGGCTTGAAAATGTTACTTCTTTTTCATTACATTAATGTTGTCACTGGAATTTTGACTAGGTTTTTTAGCTAAAATCTTAGGCAACTTCAACATACTAGATGGATATAGTTTCAACATAATAGAGGATACATTTTTAATACGTTAGATGAGTAGCATTGACCAACCGTAACTAGCATCAATTGAGAACCAAAGGAAACAAAAAATTGTCATATTTAACATACCCAAGAGACAGATTTTGACAAGAATGACATAGTCATTATGTCTATCTTCATTCTCTGCTCCAATCCAGGATATTGAACCTAGGCATCAGAAAGGTTTCAATGAGAGCTCTTTACGGTTAAACTTCATATGTGTACAAAGCAGAATATACATACGCTTATATGCAGACTAAACCAAATAATCTTCTGCAGGCGTTTTAGATGCTACAATCTACATTTTTATAGCTAAATACAATCATCATATTCACCACAATGCATGTTCTTATCTTCTTCAATTCCAAATCATTTTACTCATTTGGCTTTATGAACAATTTAGCAACAATTTAAAGTGATCCTGAATTTTCATTTGCTAGTGGTTCTTACGAAACATCATGATTCCCCAATCTGTATATGCATACCATCATTGAGTAGGTAACTACTGAACGAATTAGTAGTCCCAAGGGCATCTTATTAATGGGGAACGTTATGTCATACAGGCCCATCATTGTTAAATATTTCACAAAGACAAAATTAATAGGTCATACAACAAGAAAGGTGGAACAGTGGATACATTTAGTGAAATTTCTTTAGCTCTTGCATAGAGTTAGCATCCTGAGTGATGTACAAAAGTGGAATGGAGAATTGGAGTTTAACAAAATCTAACCTTGACAGCAACCTCTCGATTGCTATGCAACCGGCCTCGATGCACCTGAGCAATTGATGCAGCAGCAATCGGATGCTCATCAAATTCCAGGAATCTGATACTCACATATTGAAGTTTAAGAATATTTTTTACCTCATAGACTAATGAGGAAAAATAAAAATAACCCAACCAAGGGAAAACACCTCAAATAGTGAGCTGAAAAGCAACTGTTTCTTTATTTACAAATTCATGTGTTAGAGTGATGAGAATGGCATGGATATGATAGAAAGCTAATGTAAAGGGCGACCTCATATTTGTAACCCTTTATTCTTTATTTGTCAATGATCTCTGCAAAGGCATGCAAAGAGTGCACAGCCAAATTCTAAGGAAAATAAAGAATATAAAGCATGATGCATACAGATAATAAACAATCAATCCAAAAAAGAATAGTCAAGTATATAACTTACATGTCGTTTATTTTCTTGCCAAAATTCTGTTCGATGACTATTTTTATATCTTGAAAGTTGGATGGAGTTGCCTGAGATATTGAAAGGACAAAGCTAGTAAAAAGGAAGACCAGTTATAATGTTGCACGCTACAACTAGGGTATGGCTAATTAGTAAACCTGATCTTGCAGGCAGGATAGAGTTGATGTGTACTCTTTTGGTACTTGTCTTAGTGATGAAACAAATTGGCCAGCTTTTACATAAAACCCTCCATTGGCTTCACAAAGTTTAAGTAATTTTTTTGCTGAACGCAGATGAACCTGCACCAAGAAAAAGAAAAGAGTAGGATTTAAGGGTTGATCTAATCTATAACTACCAGTGAACTCTGCCTACTCCTACTTTTGCATGAAAAAAAGGTAAATGCCACATCAAAGATTCAAAGAGCACGAGCTTTGAAAAAGTGCGGAAGCCCCCAAAAGCACAGTCTATTCAAGAGAGCATCAAACTCAGGACATCCAAATTGCTCAACTTGGTTCCTAGGAAAAACGAGGTGAGACTGAATGTCAATAGTGCAAAACTGAAATCTAATTTCAAGTACAAGGTGTGCATCATAGAAACAGCTAAAATTTTCAGCAATGAAGCTTCTCATGTCAAGGGCAATTAAGCATTAGAGTCACAAAAGAAGTTAGAGCTATCCGTATTATGTTGGCTACTACTATGCAGCAGTTTTGAATTTGTGACAAGTAGCAACACTTTATTTTCGCTGTACAGTGCATAAATGCACTAAAGTAACAGGATTTATAAAATCCACCTATGTCACATGGCGACCTAAATGTGTGAAATGTGAATTTTACACCATATCGAAAATGAGTTCTGGCTGAGGATTACAAACATCGAATCATTATTACTAGATAATTTCAACAGACACACACAAAGTTAATGTATCTAGCATTAACAAGCTTCCATAATATGTATGGTAAGACAAAATTACTGCCTTCAACAAGCTTAAGCAAGCATACACAGCACAACATTGCGTTTGCGTCCAGGGAGGAATCCGTACCTCAGAGAGCTTAACCCGATAATCCGCCGACCCAGTAGCCATCCCCTTTAGCGAGTACTTGTAGTCCGCCACCACGAACCCAATCTGCGGCAACCAATTCCCAAAAGCAAATGAGCGAAGCAACAACTGATATTTGGTTTGCGGGGCCAGCTGAATCGAGCGGGAAAGGAGAACCGTGTAGACGGCGCGGGAGGACCGAGCGACGCCATGGTGGAGCGTGGAGCCGATGCTGCGGCCGCTGTCTCCGGAGGGCGCCGCGGCCACCAGGGCGGCGCCTGCCGCAGCGGCGGCGAGGAAGAGCGGCGCGCGGCGGCGGCGGAGCATTGAGGCGCGGATTGTGCGTTCAGCGTTTGGGCAGGTAGCTTGAGGAGTTTTTTTTGTTCCCCCTTCACATTGCCTATATTTTTAGGCGCCTGTTGTTTTTTTGGGCACAACTAATTTGCGCGCGTGCGCAAGGTATTTTCTTTACGCGCGTGAGAACCAGAAACATACCGTCGGAACGACCCCTGCTGGTCCCTTTGGAAGAAGCCAGAACAGGAAACTTCGTCCCTATTCCTTTTTTCTTTGCGAAAATTTCGTCCCTATTCCCTATTTTTTTGCGAAAACTTGGTCCCTATTCCCTTTGTCTCTCTGCAAAAATAAAAGTTCTGAATAAATACAAAATCAATTTCGAAAACTTTAAAGTTAACAGGAGGAAATCCTCTATCGAAATCGAAAAGTTTCGTGTCCAATTTTCAGAAAGATTCCATTCAGTTGTAAAAAGTTTCAAAGTCAATTTAAGAATGTTTCAATTCGATTTAGAGGAGTTGCAAGTGGGATTCGAGAATTTCAAGTTAGATTTAAAGAGTTTCAAGTCACCTTCTTCTCCGACGATGGTGGACGGGGCATCACCTCCTTTTGTACCCGCACGGCGACGCCTCCTCCCAACCTCCGGTGCACGAGGTGGCAATAGCGTGAGCCCTCCTCCTCCCTTCCTCTGCTGCACGACGCGGTTGGGCGGCACAAGCTCCTCCTCCTCTAGTGAACAACGCAAGATATGATTGGACAGGACTGGAATGGATATGATTGCTGATGGGGTCCACACGGTAGGGTGCATGGCACAAGGTACAAAAGGAAAGGAAGCAGGTGGCAGGTGGCTTGCTACGCAGCCCGCACGCAGGCCCAAAAGAAGTGTTTCGTGTTTTTTGCCTTCTGTTCAATCGATCACACATCCATTCAATTATTTAAAAAACTCCTTATCAATAACTGAAAATAGTTAATTTTTTAGTCGATCACACATCCGTTCAATTATTTAAAAAACTCCTTATCAATAATTGAAAATAGTTACTTTTTTCTTGCCATTGAAATTTTTGAATTTCATAATTAGTTGTTAATCATAAATTTGATTCCTAACTCGCCATTGCCGTCAATTCTGTTTTCTTCCGCCAGGCACCTCTCGCTTGTGTCGTGTTTCGGGTGACCATTCCAGTTATCACTCAATCATTGTTTTTAAAATTTAGGTTACAAACCGAAACTTGAAATAACTCCCTCTTGATGGTCAGCAGATATGGCACCACAGCTGTGTAGCTGAGGCCAGTGGCCAAGTGCCATGGTCGTCTGATAGACATCATAGACCATAACAGGAACATGGGCAGCAGCAAGACACGCCTGCCAGAACAATTGTTGCACGTATTGGCTATCAAAATTTTATCTTGGGAAAAGATAATGACCAAAGGATGCGTGGGACAGTCCGATTTACTACGGTAATAATTTGAAGTTACCACTGCATTGAACTGTGTTAGATTATCATGGGTCTCCCTCATTATTATCATCTTCCTATCCTAATATTGTACTAAGGAAATACTCAGTGCAGAATTCTGATATGCTCAACATGCATAGCACAGGAAAATATAACTCAATTTGCAGCAATAATTATCACCTTTGCTTAAACTTATAGCTGGTAACATTCTTGCTGTTATTTTTGCGAGCATCTGATATATTCATTGTTACTGAAATGACATGTCACCTTAGCTTAAACTTATAGATGGTAACATTCTTGCTGTTATTTTTGCGAGCACCTGATATATTCATTGTTACTGAAATGACATGTCATTTGACTGGTTTGTACACTTCATACATAGCTTTGTAGCATCGACAATGGTGACTCTGACTTTTGAAAATATGTTTTGTTCAAATTATTTCGAAGTACCCCCAAAAAAACTTGTGTTCAAAGTATTTGGACTGTAGTACAGGTCTCTTTGTTGAAATTTGCTTTGTTATAGAAGGATTATTATGACCTCATGAATAACCAATATCCTTTCAGCTCATAGCTCACGGGTACTTGTGACAACCAACAAATCCTTGAATATATATCAACCGAATCACAACGATATCAAACAAACAGTAGCTTCAATGATAAAGGACTTTACAAGGGAACACAGGACAGGCTGGATGTAGTGGAAAGACAAAAAAGAAAAAGAAAAAGAAAGAAGAACAATTCAGGAACTAGAAGCACTTCCTGTGAACAATCCTTGGGCCAGACTCGTCATATTCGCCCTTTGAGATCCACATGTTCTGGAAGGTGCTAAGGGAGGCGAGGATGGACCCACCCTTCCAGACACTGTATTTCCTCTCAGGTGGAGCCACCACCTTGATCTTCATGATGCTTGCAGTGGCGGAGCTAGGATACAAACTCAGGATGGGCCGACAAAATTTTTTTTTTCGCCGCACAACAAACTTAAAGGCCAACATACAATAGAAGTTCGATAACTTAGATAAAATGTCTTACAAACATAATAAATCAACAATATGGTCCATTACAAGCCTACACGATTAAAATGATGACAACAAGATAGGAGACTACTACTTCTTCTTTTTATCGGGTCTTCTCCTTCTAATGGCCATAAAGGTCTCAATAATCTCATCTTCCTTCACATTCAAGAATATATCCCTCTCAATGAAAGTGAGCAAACAATCACATAAAAGACCATCACTCATCCTATTTCTCAACTTGTTATGGACAAAATTCATTGCTGAAAATGCTCTTTCAATACTTGCAGTGGCCACCGGTAGAGTCAATACCAACTTGAGAAGCAAGTATACCAAATCATACACATTATGCCTATTTGTTTCAACAAGCTTAACTGAGAGATCAACAAGATTGTTTAGGCTTTGAAAGCTAGTTTGTCTCCTCATGTCATCAATATAGTTATCAAGTTGCGTTTCAAGCCTCATAAATTCCGAACTTGTGAAGTCATTGGGATAAAATTCAGCAAGCCTACGTACCTTCTGTGCATCAAAGGAAGCAAAGGAATTTGAAGGATTCAAGGCTATCATACAAGAAAGCAACTCCATATTGACCTCATCAAATCGAGTATCAAGTTCTTGAATAATTCGATCAATAATGCCAAGATATACTTCTCTTCTAAAATGATCATCATTTGTTTTAAGATATATGCTCTTCAAATGGCATCTTGATCATTGACGGGATAACTTGCAATGGGCAACCTTTCGGCCGGATCTTGAGGAAGACGGTCCGGATCATAAACCGGTGGTGGGGCTGCATTGGTGGAATTGAAGTAGGCGTGCTGCCACTGCCCACTTGCTCTTGCTCTTCCTCTTCCTCTAGAATCATATTGGCTTCAATTGCTCTTGAGGCATTAGTCAATTGAATTGGGGGCACAATGTCTCCACTTATCCTAGACGCATCGGTTGAGGGAATGGATGGTCCAATGTCTCCACTTGAACCATGAGCTGCTGCATCGGTCGAGGGAATCGAAGGTGAAGAAGACTCCGCTTTCTTTGCTGCCATTTTCCGAAAAAGAGTTGCAATATCTCCATCTTTCTTCTTCATCGTCTTCACAAATCTGCATTCCAATCCAAATGACCAAATGTCACTAATCTGCTACCTAAATCAGCATATCCCAATGTACATTATGCTATTCGTTCAAAATTGGATTGATTTGAAATTGAAGAGGGCAGGGAAGGCCGGAAGGGGGGGAGAACCTTGTCTCGCAGGCGAATGAGCAGAGCAGCAGTAGAGGAGAGGGCCGTCGTCGCCGGCCTGGGCGCCACGCCGCCGTCGCCGGGTCGTAGGGGAGCTGGCGCGCTGCAGGCCCGTAGCCCCAGCCCGCAGGCGGCAGGCCACCGCCCACCGGCCACCGCTGCCGTCGCCGGGTTGCAGGCCGGCAGGGGAGAAGAGGGGGGCCGCACAGGGGAGGATTCGAAGGCTGCGCAGGGGAGGATTCGCCGGTGGGTCAGCAGCAGCAACCCTAGCTCGCCGCTCCGTCGCTCGCTCCAGGCTCCGCCTCCAATCGTGCGCTCGCTCCCTTCCTCCTCTGTTCTTCTTTTTTTTTTTCAACAGGCCGGGCTGGGTGGGAATGGGGTGGGGGTGGACCGCGACCAAAATCTCAGGGTGGGACCCTGTCCACCCTATGGCTCCGCCACTGGATGCTTGGTGCAAGGGCGGTGATCTCCTTGCTCAAGCGATCAGCAATCCCAGGGAACATGGTTGAGCCACCACTGAGCACAATGTTACTGTAGAGGTCCTTCCTAGTGTCGATATCACACTTAATGATAGAATTGTAGATGGCCTCATGGATCCCAGGAGACTCAATACCAATCAAAGGAGGCTGGAAGAGTGTCTCAGGGCAGCTGATCCTCTCTGAACCAAGGATGGTGATCATCTGCCCATCAGGGAGCTCATAGCTCTTCTCCTTGGCATTCTCAAGTTCCATGTCGTAGTCAAGTGCCACATATGCAATCTTCTCCTTGATGTCCCTTACAATTTCCTGTTCAGCAGAGGTGGTGAAGGCATAACATCTTTCTTTGAGAATCTTCATCAGCCTATGAGTGAGGTCTTGTCCTGCAAGTTTGAGAGGGCAAATGGCATGTGGAAGAGCATACCCTTCATAGATTGGCACAATTTGGCTCATACCATGACCAGAGTCTAGCACAATACCAGTTGTGCGTCCACTAGCATACAGGCTAAGCACAGCATTGATGGAAACAAACATGGCTGGAGTATTAAATGTCTCAAACATAATCTGGGTCATCTTCTCCCTGTTAGGCTCGGGGTTCATAGGGGCTTCTGTGAGAAGCACAGGGTGCTCCTCAGGTTTGACACGGAGTTCGTTGTCGAGCGTGTGTTGCCAGATCTTCTCCATGTCGTCCCAGTTAGTGACATTGCTACGCTCAATCGGATATTTCAAGGTCAGGAAACCCCTCTTGGACTCGGCCTCATTACCAACATAAGCATCCTTCTGCCCCATCCCCTCCATAGCATCCTTCTGGCGTGGGCGCCCAACCATAGTTGGGAAGACAGACCTTGGCTCGTCATCTCCTGCGAAACCAGCCTGCAGATTGGATGCAAAATAAAATTCTGGAATGAGCTGGCACCATGGACTCCAAGCTGCCATCATTGAATCAGTAAGAAGGAGCAACACAAACCTTGGTCATTCTGGAGCCATTGTCAATGACAACGGGCTGAACATCCTCGCCATCAGCCATTCAATCTGGAGTTCCTTATCACAGGGTTCAACACAAGCTAAGAAGTCTATGCATGGCCTGCACTAATCCATTCCTTTCGCTTTGCTTGTTATATATGATGGGTTATCTAACTGCCCTCGCTTATCAGCCTTCAATTTCAATGTGACTTGTGCCAATAGGTTTAGCCCAGTGTATGGTTAAACGAATTTATTAGGACTCTGCTCATGCCCAAGTCTAGGATATATTTTTTCATAGTTTGATTTAACCCCAAAATGTCAATTCCCAGATACGTTGGTAATAGCTTGTGGCTGGGAAAATAACTAGCAAAATGCACAAGCTAAGCCACAAATAATTTCACAAAATGGTGTCAAGAAAAGATGTTAGACTCTTTCATCATATCTAAATGCAGGGGTGGAAATGGATCAGATACGAATACTACAGTTTGTCATATCCATGTCTTTATTTCAAAACAAATACGAGTACCAGAAATTACAAAAACAGATCAGATTTAAATGAATGCAAATGCAAATCAAATGTCTACTTGTCGAATGGATGCTGACATTCATCTAACTTTGTTGGAAAGCATAGAGGCAGCCGTGAGATTATTGTTTATGTGCTATGACGTGCACGCTTATTTGTTTTTCCAGAAAGCATAGAAGCAGCCTTGAGCTTCTTCAATGTGAAACGATGTGAATGAGAGAAACATGATTCATTATAGAGCATATTGTACCCCATACGTGTCGAAGTAATGAGAACCCGGGTATCCTCAAGATTCAACAAGGCCGAGTACTTCAGATAAGGGTAGTCGGATGGCTTCCATTAGGCCCGGGTGGCCCACCAGACTCGAGGTCGGTCGGGTCACTCGGCCCAAGATAAACCGAGTCGGACTTGTACTGCAAGGCAAACAATGATGTAACCGACTAGGTTAGACTCCATGTAACCCTAGACCCCTGGATATATAAAGCGGCTAGAGATCCTACTGAAACTCTCTACACTCAATACCATACCAACGCTGGACGTAGGGTATTACGCTTTTGGCGGCCCGAACCAGGATAAACCTTGGCGTCCCGTGTACCATCGTGTTCTTGATCCTAAAGCAACCACACAAATAACTATCGAGGCCCAAAAACCTCGACAATACGTACAACGAATTTGTAGAGTTTTGAATGAACAGAAATTTCAAGATCGAACATTATATTTTTTGAGTCATTGGGTTGACCAAAAACTCTCTTGAATGAACTAAAATGCAACAACTTCTTATAAGGTAATAATGGAAATAAACATTCTGATCCACAACCGCCAGTTGGGTGCCCACTTGCATGTCAATATACAAGTCCTAGAATTTGCTGCAAGCGTAGCTTCCTAGTAGTTTCCTTGTGCTTGAGAAAGAAGTTGACTTCGTAGAAGAAGTTGATCTACAAGAGAAACACCCCTTTAGCAACGGATATATGTGTTGCAAAATGTTCATATAAGCGTTGCTAGGGTCTTTACCAACGCATCTTTTATGCGTTGCTAGAAGTGGCGTTGCAAGGGTCAATTGCAACACATAAGTATCCGTTGGTAACTAATGCAAATATGCGTTGCAAGCCAGCAACGGATACAGCCAGCCTGTAGCAACACTTTTATGTGTTGGAATTTGAGGTCGGGAAGTCATCAATTTTGATGCTTACAATACTAATTCCATGTGGATTAATGTCTCTGGTCTGCAACTGAATTTTGTTTACTCTGTTTTCGCCTTGACAAAATACACACTACTAATAAGCCAATGACATAGGTAAAAAGAAACTTTATTTATCATAGCAACAATTCAGTTACATCACAGTCTGAAAAATGCATACATATAACTTGGAATCTGTACAACTTTACACAGATTTTTCCTTATCCACATCTACATCCGAAGGTGCCGTGCGTCTGTATCCCCAAGAGTTTCTGCTCATAGATTATTTTGAGGCTATGATCTTCAAATGTAGCCTGTTCCGAGTATCTGGTGGCCAGAAAAGCTAACATTAGTAAGCATGTAAGTTATTGCGAATATATGTAAAATATGGAACCATGGATTAGCTATAAATTACTAAATGCGAAAGTACAGAAGGAGAATCAGGATATAACTGCAGTAAGCTCCTCAATATCTCATTGGATCATTGAGATGACTGATTAGTATTGAGTATTCATCTAAATGTCTTTCCTGAGCACTTACCAATTGCCATACGATTCCAAAATGCTATAAGCAGCAGGTTAATGTTATCTGGAGCATCCTTTGCCCATAGTGAAATATATAGTTCTTTTATCCTGTTACCGTACCTGCAGTGAAAAGTAAAATCCCCTAAGCACCAGGAAGAAAAGGCATGTTTGGCACATAATAGGTCATGCACTGAATGCCCATCGTAAAAAACTAAGCAATTCAAAATTAAACTACCAACCATCACAAGTAATTAGCAGGGTCGGAGGATAGCCCATTGTCCATTTTAATCGGCAGCTAGTATAAGAACTAAATTAGTGAGATTTGATTAACATCTGATATGAAAAGATATCAAAATATCAAAATCAATTTTACTTTATACACTAGCGAATTACAGTATTTGCACCATGGAAAATTCAGTTATCCAATAACTTCTCTCCTGAAAGCACAGAATACATGGAAAATTTAACAACATCGCACAGTGGTTTCTTTCCCTACTGCAACCAGATTCAACCAAAACTGCATAGGAATCTTGCTAATCGAGATGGGGGAAAACAAACATAATATATTATTGAAATTGTAGTGCTTGATTCCTAACTGCAACCAGATTCAACCAAAACTGCAGTATAGAGTAAAACAAACAGAACAGATTCAAGAAACCATGGTACCACACGAAATTCACAGCTCAATCCGCATGTACAAGGAACTGAAGGGGATGAAACGGAGTGATACCTCAGGAGTGGATGGGAAGGTGCAGGCGAGGTGCAGAGGAGGCCGTCGCAGATCAGATCGAAGCGCCGTTGAGGGGAAGGCCCGAGGTGAGGACTTGGATCAGGGGGCAGCAACCTCCTTCGGATCTGTGCCGCCACCTGCACCATCTTCACCACTGCCGGATCAGGAGATGCCCGGACGAGCTGAGAGAGGATTTTGCTGGGACCGCGCCTCTGCTCCAGGATGGAGAAGGACGGACTGCAGGCTTGAGATCCAATCGAGGGGACTGAAGCCTCATGGATGGACCTGCTCGGAGGCACGGCCGCCGCCAACTGAATCGGAGTGGGGATGGGGAACCCTATCCGTGAGATCAACAAGGCGCAGGTGTTCTGTGGCGCACTGATCACGGGAAGTTATATTGACTTAGACGTGGGGAGGTAGGGAGGCGGGCCTAGCACCAACACATGCTGGATCCGTTGCAAGCAATCCGTGGCAAGAGTACGGTTGGTGTTGTAGTCAGAACATGTCGCAGTGGATCATTAGCAGTGGATCATTAGATCGGATCAGATCCATCTATTTATTTGACGTGCAACATGTTCCGTGTATGATATTTAAAGGACTTGAATTAGTCTTTTATATATAGAGGGTTGGATGCTGAAGTAGAGGCCGGCAACTGCACCGCGACATGGCATGTTGCATGTCAGCCGTACTCATGCCATGTGCAACAATGTCAACTTTGACCGAATATGGTTAGTTAGAGAAACTCCAGCAGCTTATCCAAAACTGGCTACTTAAAACCAGCTTTAGGTACCTAGTTGATCTACAGACTACCTAAAATCGAGCACCTATATTGTATTTTCTCTCTTTCTCTCTCAACATGAGCCCGCAACACGGGTCCTGGCAGAAAAAGCTCATGGCAGCGAGGCCAGCGCCAAGACCGGACAACATTGAGGCCAGCCAGGACGCAGGAGCTCAAGGGTGGCCAGACCGAGGCGATGGCCACCTCCCGCATGAGCCCGCAACACGGGTCCTGGCGGCGGCGTGTGGAGTGCGCGGTAGGTGGAACCACCTGTTCTTGGGCCGGACCGATGCTGACATGAGTGGGCGCAGCGTGTGCAGTGCCATGAGGAGGAACTGCAGCACCGTCAACACTTAGCGCAGCCTGACGAGCTGACGAGTCCGATAGCTAGGCTCGCCATGCATTGGCATGCCCGATACCGATCCCAACTCGAATCTCCAGCAGTAGCAGCAGTCAAATCTGATCCTCTCGTCCAGCGTCGTTGAAGGTGGGTGTTCGTTTCATGGGGGTCTAAAATTTAGAAGGGTCTAAAAAAAGAATCTTATCATTTAAGAATATTAAATAAAGTTTAATTACAAAACTAACTGCAGAACTTCTGGTCTAATTCGCGAGACGAATCTAATGAGGGTAAGCAATCCGTGGTTAGACGATGGTACTGTAGCATTACTGTAGCATGACTGTAGCAAAACATAGCTTACTTAGGCTCGTTAGATTCGTCTCGTAAAGATGTACCCATCTGTAAAAAGGTTTTGTCATTAGACTTTATTTAGTACTAGATTTTCTTTATTTAGAGGCCTCTAAAATTTAGCGTTAAAAGAAACGAACAGGTCCGATGTCGAGAATGATGAGTTGGTCCCTCCCACTCCAGATCCTGCCGCATCCAAATGTCCTCCAGGTATGGGCACGGGCTCCACCCCAGCCAATGGGTGAAGGTGGCAGCTGAGTCTTGGAGGCGGCCGGCATGCATGGAACGATAGGAAAACGGCATGGAACCAGCAAGGAGGGACGACGGACAGGGTCGAAGATGTGCTCCCGGGCTGGGCGTGGCGGTGGCGCACCGACGACAAGTATATATGCGGGTGGGACGGGCGGGAGAGGAAACTTACTGAACTTGTTTAATTTGTATACTTTGTTGCATATGCAGTGCAGGCTTTGGTCGCAATTGTGGGCCAGCACCACCACCGCAAATGGAGTTATGCTTCCCGCCTGATTCTCAAGAAAAATGCACGGATAAAGATCATTAATTGCCGCTTTGTTTGCCGAAATAATGGTATCTGGTGCACTAAAGCCTACTACAAAATAGATGTTAAAAAAACCAAAGGTGTGCTGCTGCCCAAGTCACTCAGCAGTGTGATAGGAAGCATGCATATCCATCCATCCATCCATCTGTTTGATGCGAATAAACATATATATCTTTTCTATTACACAGAGCTTGTCCAATAGTAACCATATCGCTGTAGCTGGACATCACACTCGCTGCATGCATGGAAATTCTTATATATGCTCTCAGGATCATTGCATGCCACGTCGCAGAAGAACGAGACATTGAGTTTATGAAAGGCTAATTAAAAATGATGAACCCCTTTGAAAAGACATGTTTAAGCGACACACAATAACAGTATAAAATGCTATGCTACCCATTTTTGCTATAAAAAAAAAGGAAGGTGCAGCAAAGATGAGTGAAATCACCAATTAATGAATCGCTATGACTCAAATCGAGAAAGTAATATTTGTAATAAGAAACACATAAACAGGAGAATATATATGAATAATTTGTGCTTAATTATTTGAAGTTGGATACCCTTGCAACAAAGTATCATTAGATTCACCATTAAATATATTTTCATCATATGTGTGTTTGGTGTTATAAATGTTGATATTATTCTTTATAGGTTTGATCAAACTTAAAATTGCTTGACTTAAGACATAACTAGAATGCATGCCATTCTTTTTTGGCGGAGAGAGTGCTTCAGTAAATACATGGGTATCCAACTCATTCTCAAAATATGGATATTGCAGAGTAAATACTACGGTATCCAACTCATTATCAGAATATGGATGTTGCAGAACAAATATAATGCCAGCCGATGTCACTTTCTTTAGTGCTGCATACAAGATTCAATAATTTGCAATAAGCTACAGCCAAAGCCACAATCTTAGATTGTGCCTCAACCAAATTTGCACAGCATATGTATCAATATAGGTATATGCTTCTATACTAGGGTATCCAACCGAGTCCCCTGGTGTAGATATTGTGTATCCTCATATGTATTATTTATTCTTATATTCTAGGGTATCAATATAAGGGAATTTATGTCATCTCCCATCCTACGTACACTTGATGTCCCAAGAGTTGGGGTCCATATATCTTTGAAGATTAGAATAAATATGTGAACAACACAATTTCATATTTTCTTTTGTGTTCTCAATTTTCTTATTATTGTTCTATTATGTTTTTATTGCTTATATATTATAGCAATATTTGCTTAGGAAAAGAAGCCCAAGTTTACTCCCAAGGTCTTCAAATTACCACATTGGTTGGAGTCAAAATAAAAAAAATTGTTCACCATTGCCATCAAAAAATTACCCAAAATATTCATGTATCAGTTTACAAATGGCTCTAGCTTCACAGTGCTTCTCAATACTTGTATTAAGTCACTTCCAGTTCAGGAATTTTGGCTGATTTTTTCATATCTAATCTCTCCGGATTTTTGTTTTCTTACCATGGCAGGACAATCATGTCAATGCTGAAATTTTCTAGGCACAACTAACTTTTGGAGGCCATCAGCCAAATCCTTAAATTCTGGAGCACTTTGAGATATCAAAGGACTTGACAGCTATCAAATTATTTCCATGTCATTGTTGCCTACTAAAGTAGGACAAACAATGCTAGTCTTCATAGGTTTGATAAAAAAACACCACATATCGGCCAACAACTGCATTGCAGAATTCCAATAATTTAAGAGAGTGCCAGGATATAGTACAATCCTTTAGGTATAGACTCAAGAATAAAACATCCCGTGATAATTGGAAAATCTCGAAAGGTCAAGAATATGAAAAATTACACTAATTAATTGGGCCATCAAATACTTGAGATGTAATTCAACAAGTTCCACAGCAGCGCAACAAATAACTACGCTTGAGCTAATATATATGCACCGCTGATGCCTCCAAAATGTGCATCATATTTCTCAATATTTCTATATTAATCTTCATTCAAAAAAAAATATTTCTATATTAATCATTGCTCACTAACCCTCTAATTAATAATCGATTGTGAAATATAATTTTTTTTGTTTGATAGAAAGATCTTTTGTGTAGATCCGGGGATATATTTGGCAAGATTTTGTCGAATGAAACCAACCATGCCAAAATCTGAGTTCCAGCAACTTTGGCCGCATTGAATATGGTCGGGTGACTGTATCGGGAAAGCAGTTAATAAGAAGAATTCCTGAACATAACCTTTGTGGCACAAGAACCGATATCATTGGATTTAAAATAAAATATTTGGTTATCATTTAAGTGTTGTTTTATTGAATGAGATATTAATGAAGTAAATATCAATCAAAGCACTGCCATACAAAACAAAAAGTACACTGAGGGGCCAGATTATTGCCTTATGCTCATCATAAGGATTATATGTTTTCATTATTTGCTCTTTTAATTTTTTAGTTGTCGATAAAACATTGAGCCTCCAAGGAACCGCTTTGTTATTTGTTTGGTGAACTCCAAGGAACCTTGTGGCATTAACCAAGGTTACTATATTTTTTCTGCGGTTGCACATGTGTATTCTAATGTAATTCATTTTGCTACGCCAATATTTACTACTCCCTCTGATTTTAATTATATTGACGACGTTGATTTTTTTTTTGTTGAACATTGACCAATAATATATAGCTAAATAATTACTCCTATTTACCTAATGTAAAATGAATAGCATTGCATCTATCATCAAAAGTACTATAAAGTTAACTTATACATTTAGTTATTTGCACAAATATTTATAAATAAGATGAATGGTCAAAGTTACAAAAAAAGTTAACGGTGTTATATATATTTGAAAACGGAGAGAGTATATAACAATAAAGGAGATTCGGTACCAACATTTTCACAATTCAGCGCCAGGAAAAAAACGACCTGAAAAGCGAGAATCCAACAGGCGGATGTATAGAATCATAAAACAAAAGGCAAATGGATAATTCCACTTTTCTCCCCATCAATGAAAAACTATAGCCAAACACAGCTGTTGGTTTTGATGGTAACTATTTTTGTCAATAAAATTCTTAAGGATCGCATTCGACCAGATAATAGGCCAAATAGAATTCCTTTCATACTCCACAATATATGTAGTAATATTTGTTTCCACACTATGGTGTAGTGTCTCAACCTCAATAGCGGAGGGTCTTATTGAACATAGTTACTGGGAAATGTGTGGAAAATATGTTTTAGTTAGAGTGGATATGCAACAATGGAAAAATAGGAGAGAATAATAAATTAGTGGGCCGAGCAGGAAAATATGCGTACAATATACTAGAGAAAGGTTAGTAATAGAATAAATCAAGGAGTTTCAACAGGGTATATTTCATAATATGTAAGGAAAAAAAGTGAAACCGAAATGAACAATTTTCTAGCTAGCATCCAACATCTTTCAAAGACAAAATGGAGACGGGAAATTTATTGTGCACTTTTAAAATTCAAAAAATATTGTTCACTTTTTAAAAAATAGATAACATGAATGAGCATGTGAAATTGGATGTTCACACATTTGTTGAAGTACAGGGTTATACCAGATCCACTCATCAAATACAAATAAACACACTGGCACATGATAGTAGAGGGTAGAATTTATGAGAAGATAGGCTTATTCAAGAGGGTAAGAAGGTCTTAGGGCCGAATCCTAAGACATCAAGACTCTAGAGTAGGATACTATAGGACATCTCATATGATACATTAATACCTTTGTTCTTCTTCTATATATAAACACTTGCATGTTAAGCAGTGACACATACAAGCAATTGTTTCCGCATCCCCGCAAGAAAGAAATAGTAGTACTTAATAGTGTCTTCCTCATGGCCGTTGGAAAGATCAGTGGGACGAGGATAACGTACTTGACAGGCGCATTGTTCTTGGTTCTAACTGTTATGTGGTCCACCTTCCCATCTCGCGAAGCTGCGGGCTGTAAACATCCCTTCACGTGCTGTAGGCACCCTATCCTGATTAATCTACCATTTTAGACATGCTCTGATTAATTAATAATTAACTAACAGTCTTATTTGATCGATTGTGTTGTATGTGCAGGCTTTGGTGGTCACAAATGCAGTCCACCGCCACCGTCCGCTGCCCCTTCGCCGCCATCACAAGCGCCTCCATCGGTGCCATGCTTCGCCGCCCCTCGATATCCCGTAGGATGTTCAGATTTGGAATGCCGCTATGTTTGCCGAAACAACGGTATTCCTAGGTGTACTGCCGCCTATTGTGATAAAGGTGTTACTCCCTGGATGTGCTGCTGCCCACACAATTGAGCAGTGTAATGCGTGCGTGCGTGCATCCATCTGCTTGATGCAAATACAATTGCCTTTCTATTACGCAGAGAGCCTGGCCTGTGTTACGTTCTTAGCTACTTCCTGCACATATTTTTTAGATAATGGAAAAACTGTGTTCGGCCTTGACCTCATAAGAGCAACTCCAGCAGTCTCCCAATCCCCCTCCCAATACTAAAAAACCTGTCATATAGGGAGGTTGGGGGCAAAAAAACAGCTTCAGCAGTCTCCCAAAAACCTCCCTATTTTTACTCCTCTCCCAAAAAACAACCCTCTCCTCCCAACATTTGCTCCAACTCTCCCACCCTCCCAATAACAGTTACCTGTGGGTCCCATAGCTTCCTCCCCGCGCGCGCAATCTCCTGCCCGCTCCCGCGCTCTAGCCCTCGCCGCCGCCGTGCTTCTTGACGCCGAGACCTCGCCGGAGCGCCGCCCCCTGTCCTTCCCCCAACTCCTCCATGGTGGCGCGCAGCCGCCGGCGACTCCATTCGAACTCACGGGCGCCCTGTTCGTGCGGATCTCGGCACGCCGCCATGGAGCTCTGCTTCCTTTGTCGAGCTCGGGTCTCACCCCCACTCGTCTTCCTTATACGCGGCCATGGAGCTCGGCTGCTGTGAGTAGACGGCACGCCGCCTTGGCTCATGACGACGACGTGCCGCCGCCGTAGTCGTCGCGTCGCCACCACGCCAAGCCTCGGCGCGGCGGAGCGGCCTTCGTCACGAGGCGCTGTGCGGTGGCCGTGGGCGAGGCCGTCACAGGTGAGGCGCGGTTGCCGGGGGCGAGGCGGGCGACGCCGTGCACGGACGCGATGGCCGGATCCGAGGCGGGCGTGGTGGCTGGGGCCGACGTGGTCGCCGCGTGTCGGCGCGTGTGAGAGGGTGACGCCTGTGGTGGGGAGGGAGAGGAGATGGATAAGGTGGGGCCCATTCGTAAGTCAGACGAAAGAGAGAAAGAGAAAAAAAAAAGACCCCACATGTCAGGTTATTGGGAGAAGGCTATTGGAAGACTGCTGGAGCTGCAACTCCCAATATCATGAAAAATCTATTGGGAGGCTCCCAATAGAGGATATTGGGAGGCAAATTATTGGGAGACTGCTGGAGTTGCTCTAAGAAGGCTACAGCCAAACTTCCTGCACATACAAGTTGCATACTACTAGCTCTTGGTCGGAAAATGAAAATTCTTGTGTCCAATACGAAATCTCTCTTTTTCAGGATCTTTACTCATTGCTATTGAGAGGGCTTGGCTTAATGTGTGTATTGTTAAGCCTTTAGGGCGGATTATATAGAAGTACAAGATTTGGAGACTAAGCCTTTAGAGTTGAGACAGCTATGGTGGTGGGGATGGTAGCCCTTCGAGACAGGAAGGAACCCTTCTCCTAAATCCCACTCCTTGATACAACCCACTTTGTTTCAATTCGGTGAAATGTCTTCCTCTCTAATTCTTGTACTTTTTTTTTTTGCGGTGGATCTAATTCTTGTACTATCTTATGTATCGGTGGAGAGGCTTAATGCAACACAACACCCAACCATTATCTGCAGCCTATTCCACTTACATGTCGAGGCCCACGACCCTATGCCCAACGGGCTAGCCGCTCGTGCCAAATCTGCCGCTCCGTGCCAGATATCCCACTTACATCATCGATGTTCTTGACCTCCTCCCAGAACATCCATCTCGCCATGCCTGCACGCTCCACTCAGCGGCGCGCCACGGCCACCTCCAGGCAGCCCGAACTGCCTGCACCAGATGAACAACGCTAGCGCCTTGTCCGCGTGACCGCAAGAGCGAACGATGGGATTCCTGGGTGATCATGGAAGGGATAGAGGAAGCAAGTGCAGAATTCAGGACCTTGGAGGCCGCAAGAGAAGGCTGGGGAGCTGAGGAATTGAATCAAAGAAGCACTAAAAAGTGGAGCGTAGCTGATTCTTGTAATCTATGTTTCCAGTGTAAAGGAGCGTACATGGCGATCGTGACGTTGCACACATACGTGTCCCTGCTAAAGCCAAGGCTCGCGTATATCGTGAAGATCGGAGCGTACGCCTATCAGGACGGGAGCAGGCGCGGGTGATACGACGCCTCGGCGAGTCGCATGAATACGTGGAGACGGCAAAGCTGGAGCGCAGGCATTGCATGTCGTGGAGAGAATAGGTCTTCCTCAACACATAGATAGTACGTAGTAAGGAGGAGACAGAGGACGGGGGTTGATGACATTACATTGGACACGTGGAACCCATGGCGCTATGTAGTGAAAAACTGAGCACCCTGAGAACCACCAGAGGACGGGAAAACAAAACTGTTCTAGCTAGAGTATTTGAACTCAAAATACCTGATTTGATCACTGAGGAGTGAAAACCGAACAACCCTGACAATAGTTGAGGGAGGTGGGTTGGACTTTTCCTAGTACTCCATATGTGATTTTTTAAAAGATTGTATATGCATGAAGGCAAGCTGAAAATCATACCATCCCCAAATTCAAGAAGGTTTAAACTTGGGTTGTATCTCATAACCAATAAGACAGAAAAAAAAAGATTAATCTGATGGCCATGCGGGGGATTAATTTATTTTTTATGGCCCACAAGGAACAATTATTTCTTATGGTGTAGCACCCGCATTTTTGGCCATATCGATAAACCCTAAAATATGGGTTTTCAAAATTTTTAAACATTAAAATAATTGACTAGACTCAATTAGGGCTCAATTGAAAATTTTTCCTGAATTAAAACCATGCATGAAACACTCATGTGCATATTTGCCATTTTATTGCCCTTATTTAATTGTTTGAGTGAGTGTTGAAATCCAAATCCAAATTCGAATTCAAATCCCTTTGAATTCCCTCCCAAATTCGCAGAACAAAAAGTTCAAACCATTTCCTTCAAATCGGGCCGTCCCTTTCTCTTTCCTACCGCGCGGCCCAGCCCTTTTCTCTTCCCCTTCTTCTCTTCGCGCCCCGCTGGGCCGTCTCCCGTCCGCGCGCCTCGGCCCAACTCCGCCCCGGCCCATCCGCCCACGCGCAGCCGCTGGCAAGCGGGCCCGGCGCCTTCGTCAACCTCGCGCTGCCGCCGCCGCCCGACACTGCCGGCGCGAGACACGGCCATAACGCCGTCGCCGCCATCTCTCTCTCTCTCTCCCGCCACCTGGCAAAGCCCGAGCTCTTTCTCCTGCTCCCCGTCCGGGCCCGTCCCCCCCCCCCCCCCCCCCCCCCCCGGCGACACCATCATACGGCCTAAACCCTAGCCCCAATAATTCCGGCGAGCTCTTGCGCCGCCCGACCGAGCCCGCGTCGAGACGCCGTACCACGTCGCACGCGTCCTCGCTCCGCTCCCGTCCCCCACATTTCCATCGCGGCCACCGCAAGCTCCGGAGGAAATATCCCGGCGACCCCGGGATATTTTCCGGCCATCCACCGCCTTAGCGCGGCTATAAAGCCCCTCACCTCCTCATCTTTTCGCACACACGCTCATTCGCTCTCTTTCGAGTAGTCACACCGTGCCCAACGTTGCTTCCCCAACTCCGGCCGCAACTCCGGTGACCCCGAACCACCCCCTTCCGTCATTCCCTCGCACACCCGAGCTCAAGGTGAGCTTCCTCGCTCCCCTCTCCCTCACCTGCGCCCCTCTCTCCTCCCTCCTCGCACCCCGAGACCAGCCCGCGTCGAGCACCGCCGCTCCGCCCCTCTCCCCTTTCATCTTCGGCCGCCGCGGAGCTCTCCCCGGCCTGGCCGAGGCCACACACCGCCTCCACGCACTCACGAGCACGTCCGCACGCGTTCAAACCAATCCTCACCCACGCGCACGCCCTTCTCCCCGCGCGCGACCGAGCGCCGCCGCACTCCGGCGAGCTCGCAGCGCCGCTCTAGCCCCTGTCCTCGTCGACGTCAAGCACCATCAAGTTCACCGTAGCGCGTAGACCCCGCAGCTGCTTTCCGCACCCCTCTCCGACCACCGTAGCGCACGACGGCGAGCTTTCCGGCGAGGGCCGCCATTTTTTCCCCCGCCATCGCCGTGCCGGCGTCGCCGGACCCCGCGCTGGGTCACTGGCACGTGGGCCCGCACGACCCGCCGCGCCCCCGGGTCCACAGAACCGGTGCACCGTGCACCCATCTCACGTGCGTGGCTCGGTCCACACACACGTGGACCAAGTCCACAGCACAGTAGCACCCAGGGGCCCCCGGCCCCAGCTGGCCCACATGTCTACGCGCACAGAAACGCTAGATCCACACACTCACTGCACACAGAAACCCATTCAGAGCCCTTCCAAAAATCAGAAAAATTCCCAAAAATTCCCAAAATCATTTCTAACCCTTTTCCAACACTTGTGCACCTCTGGAAAATTAGGGTGGAGATTATACTTAATTAAAGTTAATCTATCTCTAATTTAATCCTTTCCCCTTTAACTCAAATACTCATATCTTTGTCATTTTAACTCCAAATCAAATAATTCTTGCACCATTATTCATCTAAAATCATCCTCTATCAAACCACACCAGAACCATTCTCCTTTGTGTCTTTTTGGAATTTTATTTTATTTTAATAATTGTTTAATTGTGTGTTAAGCGGTAGATTTAACTCTTCTTTTATTTAATCGTTAGATAATCAAGTCTTCGAGGAGGAGCACGAGGACCCCGACTATGAAGAAGGTTTAGAGGAGGAAGATTTTGGTGAAGGCAAGTCCTAACCACCTTGACCATATTTAACCTAATTAATTCCTACAAAATATCCTATTTAGAGCTTGTTTGCAAATTAAGCGTGCATGGTCTTTTAAAATGATTTAAATGTTAGAGTAACCTATTATTGATTAAGCCATGCCTTGTTTATTGCTGTCCTTAATCCATTGTTAGCCCTAGGTTCCAACATCATTAATCCTTAATGATTTGTTGGAGAATATTGCCGCTTAGGATTTTTCACACTGTGTACTTAATAATTTTGCTTCACATGCTTTTTGTGTGAAAATGTGTGAGTGTGACTTGGTGATGTGTGTGTGAAATGAAAAGGGGTGGGCTTAGTAAGTGAAACCCATAGTGGGGGTTATGTTTTTAGACGGGAGCAACCGAGGTAGTCCTCAGTGGGAAGGCTATCTCTGGGACGCTGTTGACGGTCGTTACGGCACGATTTTGACCGTCAAATACCTGCACAAATGGAATCAAAGTAAACACCAAACATAGTGTTAGGGCTTAAAACTAACAAATTCCACAAGTCTTGGTATATTTATGAGTGCAGGTGCAATCTATATGAAAATGAGGGAAAAGTACATTACAATGCCGACAATTCTTCACTCCGAGAAATCAGCATCGACAGCCGAGGAAGACATGCACCAAAAAGGATACAAAACCTATCCAACTTGGGCCAAACCATCAGGACACATCATTAGGACCCAAAGGGGGACTCCTTGGTCCAAGCCCATGCAAGATATCCCTCCGGCAAATCCACAGTCATCGCAGGATCACACACGATGGAGAAAAGGCCACAATTCAGCCACCTGGACACTCCTTCGACTAATGCACCAAGGATAAATGTCAAAAGGGCCCAAAGGAACACTAGGACAAAGCCCAAGACACAAGGTAGCAAGGGGGGGTCGGCCGACCCCCATTTCCAGGTCGCCCGACCTGAGATATGGGCCCCAGAGGCCCATCTTTGGCCTGCTGGCAGCCACCGACGTCCTGAAGTCGGTTCCACCTGCAATCAATGCATTAAGGCGGTGGTTAAGGCGGTGGAGGCCTCCCAAACCGACCTACCAAGGCTATAAATAAAGGGGTACCCCCCTCCTATCAAAGACCACAAGACAACACACATTGACACCAAGAGGAATCCAATCTCTAGCATTAGACTAGTCTCTAGGCTGTAGAGGAGTAGAGGGGAGAGTTTGGTAGAGGAGAGGGCTGTCCTCCCTTTGTGAGGACTTAGCCCAATCTTGTATCTTGAGGATACTTGCTAATAATATATTGTTCGTCGTTCGTTCTTCGTTTGTTCGTCGTTCGTTCATCGTTCGTCGTTCGTTCATCGCTCGTTCGTCGTTCATCGTAGTAAGTATCAAGGTCCACCTCAATAGAATTATCTTCTTTATTCCTTATGACTTATGATTGTACTAGTATGATAGCCATGTGCTTTCTATGTGGTTGTTATCTAGTCATGATTGGTTGCTTCATGCTTGACTCTAACAGTCCGATCCACAGGATCTTTGTCCCACGGTGCTGTTTAAGCAGACACGAGATAATACAACACTTTCATCTTAATTAACAAGGTTATTATCTTTATTACAACAAGGTTCAGAGTTCAGCGGAAGATAGAGTTCAGCGGAAGCGGAAATTAAAAGACAAGTTCGAAAACGAAAGATACACGAGAGCTACACTACTCTCATCGATATAGCATGAGTGACCATCCGATGCCCAACCGAATAATCACACTAGCAACAAACACATTACTGCAGCGGCTGGTCGGACTCCCAGTGGGCGGTCCAACCCTCAGGGACTTGCACATCCCAAGGCATAACACCAGCAGGAAGGACAATGTCATTACCTGAAAACAACAAAGGCACAAAGCCTGAGTACTAATTACTCAGCAAGACTTAACCGTCAAATTAACTCTAGAGACATGCATAGGCTGAAAAAGGATGGCTTATTTTCAAAGGACTCGCACTTAAGCATTACTAATCTTTGCTATCACATTTTAGCCAAATTTTATCTTCATTAACAATGGCATAGGTGAGAATAACAGTAAAGCATGAAGGAAACAATAAAGCAGGAACTGAACATATATATCAATTATGAATCAATAGCATATGAGTAATAACAGTAGCAATCCATCATAACAGCCATCATAATAATCATCAAGTGCCATTTGCTACGTGAGGGCGCAATTCACGAGCGGTACTCATTTCTGCGAGGGACAGCGGTTGCAATCGATTTACACCAGCTGGGAAAACCCGAGGTACACGACGTATATGCACAAAACTCATATACGGCAACCTTTCACAAGATAGTAAACAATCAGCACGAGTCTAGTCTCAGGGATTGGGCAGCCGTCCCACCAACGGTACCTCGTACCTCCCATGGCCTGAACCTGCCCAATACACCTGTACAGGGTACCATACCACCTTGCCACCACACAAGCTACTAAGTTTTCTAGTTCCCATTGTCACTAGTATGTACTCGGTACTGTTCAATGCTCGATCAAGAGGGCCAACAACGAATCGGTCCTTAATCGACTAGGCAGGGCTACAGTGACCAACACCTCCTTGTGTTGCCACATTCTATACATGCATATGTCATCCTGCCCGGTCTCAACGAACAAAACATTCTCAACCATTCTCTTGAGGGGACCATATTTTAATTATCATAATCAGACCATACATTGAAGCTAAACCATAGTCCTAAGCATAGCAGTTTTTATCGAGTAACTAGTATAGACACTTAGCAACATAGGTCATTTGGGAGCATGCAGTTGGGTTCCATTCAACTCCTACAACTTAAGTGCACAATTCATCCTAGACTTTCTATCATTATGATCTCTAGAAATGGAAAATTTGCAAAGGGGTTTGGAATGAACCGGGGCTTGCCTTGGTTTTCACAAACTAAGTTAGCAACTTCTGTTTCAGGTTCAGCAGCAGATAATTCCTCCTGAAATTCCCCTTCGATCTCCTGATTGTCGTTTCCTATTAGTGCAAGAATATGTCAATATAGGGAATGCAAAGACAATATAATTCGACATGCAAATGCAACTTAAGTGACCTGATTACAGATCCAAGGTGATGTAAGATGTTCTGATTTGGTGATATGAACTGAGTTTATTTTATTTCTTTCATTGACTCCCATGAAGCATTGTTGTATTATTAAAGAAATCATTCATATTAACTTCAAACAAACTTACACAAGCATGAAAATTATTCCTAAATTGCCTCTGGTCAAGAACAGCCTACTGGTGACCTAAGCATGCCAAAACAGTACTAACAACAATTTATCATGATTTTCTTACTAACAGAATTAAATCAAACATTACAATAAGGCTGAGGCAGAAAGTAATTCATACGAAATTCTATAAAGCATATCTGACCAAACAAAAATTCGTGGTAATAGAACATCAATTAAGTGTCATGCCTGCAGAAGATCATGGCTTAACAAGCAGTAGATTAATTACTAAAAAGATGACAAGTTTATCAAAGAGAAAATCATAACTAAAGTTTCTTACAGAATTGAGGAGCATGGTTTGTTCTACTGAATAGGGAATAGCAAGAGTAGTACAACAAGCCTAAGTTCACAGTTTTCTCAACAGTAACTAATTTACTATGAATTAATTGGTTTCCAGCTGGCAAGACTTATACAGAGTAAAACATGCAGAAACAAGGGTTATGGTATACACTACTGGACAGAGCATAAGCAGTGGGTTCTAACAAGACTTAGTTTGCAGTTTTCCCATGAGCATATGAATTATTATGAACTAAATGGTGTTTAACTTACAAAAATGATAAAGGTGCAAACATACAGAAACATGGATCATCGTGCTAATCAATAGATAGATCTACTCAAGAGGAACACAACAAAATTTGTTTTACAATTTTTGGATAACCAGAACTCCAGATATTGATTTTTGAAGTTTATTTAGTCTGGAAGCAATATTTACAAAACTGCCACTGCTCGATTTTTATAACCAGGCGCACTCTGCACGCGCTGGACGCACACGACGGCCAAACTTGGCGCGGCTTGCCGGCGATAAGGAAGGGATGGGGGCGTGCAGATGAAGCTCCCTGAGGTTCAGTGGGTCATGGTCTACACGCTCGGCAAGGTGGCACAAGGAGGAACTCACCGAGACGAGCTGGAGACGAGGAGGCGGATCTGCAGTGATGGCGAGTCGGCGGCGAACGGTGGCGAGGCGACGGCGGGCTCTACGCTGCACGAGACAACACCAAACTTGGTGAAGACGTGCGCCTGGGGCAGAACAAGGACCCAACGAAAGGAATTGGCGAATGGTTCACCGTCGACGAGGAATTGCAGGGAAGAGTCGTCGTTGGGCGGCGTAGGTCGTCGAGGAAGAAAACTCGATTCCGTGCGAGGTGGTCGACGGCGACGTCGAGGTGCTTGGGGAACTGGAAGAGAATGTCACAGAGAAGCTTCGGCGGGGTCGAGCTTGTGCTGTGGTGGACGGACGCGGCGGCGCTACGAGCTTCAAGTAATGGCGTCCATGGCGGCTGCGCGGGTGAGTTTGAGAGGAATGGAGGCGGAGCGAACGAGGGAAATGGCGGAGTGTGCGAGGGTCAGGCAAGAGAGAGAGGAGCTGGGGCTTGGTTTTGTTGCTCGGTGCAGTGTGATCGAACT
The DNA here is from genome assembly GCA_007726485.1 of Eragrostis curvula. Classification (NCBI taxonomy): domain Eukaryota; kingdom Viridiplantae; phylum Streptophyta; class Magnoliopsida; order Poales; family Poaceae; genus Eragrostis; species Eragrostis curvula. The sequence continues at coordinate 21,168,563 of CM017440.1, read as the reverse complement.
GGAGCGGTGCTGGTGTGCGTGGCGACCATGCAGCGCTCTGTGGAAGCCGAGGAACGAAGAGAGAAGGAAGAGGTGAGGCTGACTGTTGGTTCCCTCGATTTCTCATTTTTGGAAATTAACTCTCTCTCTTGTAAATTCAATTTGAGAGGGTTACAGAGCTCCAAAAATCATCAGATTTTGCATGGCTTCACCTTGACACCTGTAAAGAACAGATGTGCTGGCCAACCTTCTAGAAACCTCAAAATTCAAATTCGAAATTTATTGAAAGGTGTTTAAATTTTAAACTTGGTTAATTTATTTGAAGCATTTCCCAAACTCAAATACTTCTGAAATTTTTGCTAGATTTTTATTTAGTCATTATATTTCATATACAATTTTGGTTACACATTATTCTGCTCTCGTTTTTGAACTTCCTTTTAAAATTTGACTTAAATTCGAATTTTTGACTTTAATTGAGATCAAAACTTGGAGTTTCCACTTTGCTAAGACAACATCAGTGGGAAGTAAGTGTTAACAAGGACAGAGACACCTGGGGTGTCACAACCCTCCCTCCTTAAAGAAATCTCGTCCCGAGATTATGGGCAATTAGAAGAAGGTAGAGCATTGGAAGAAAATCAATACCTGGGAGCGATGACCAGAATTTCGGGTAATGAGTACGAAGAAATTCTTCAGTTTCCCAAGTGGATTCATCTTCAGAGTGATTACTCCATTGGATTTTAAAGAATTTGAGAGTTCTCTTTCGAGTCACTCGCTCTTTTTCATCAAGAACTTTGATCGGATACTCGGAGTATGTCAAATCTGATTGGAGGGGTTCCAAATCTTCCAAGACAATGTCAACAGGGGGCTTGAGACATTTCTTGAGCTGTGAGACATGGAATATGTCATGGACACCTGATAAATTTGTGGGCAGCTGAAGTTTGTATGCCACCGGACCACATTTCTCGATAATTTGGAATGGGCCAATGTAACGTGGCGCTAGCTTCCCTCTAACTCCGAAGCGCTGAATACCTTTCATAGGTGAAACTCGGAGATAGACATAATCTTCTTCTTTAAAAGTCAGAGGTCGGCGCCGTTGATTGGCATATTTTTCTTGTCGACACTTTGCAGCCTTAAGATTGGCTTGAATAACTCGGACTTTTTCTTCAGCCTCCTTTACAACATCAGGGCCAAATATTACCCTTTCTCCAGGTTCGGACCAGTTGAGTGGTGTTCTACAACTTCGTCCATACAATGCCTCATAGGGTGACATTTTTATACTCTCCTGATAACTGTTGTTGTAACAAAATTCAGCAAGAGGCAAATACTCCTCCCAACTACCTGCATGTGTCAAAACACATGCCCTAAGCATGTCTTCCAATATTTGATTGACACGCTCAGTTTGTCCATCGGTAGGAGGATGATAAGCCGAACTACGAATTAACTTGGTGTCCAAAGATGCATGAAGTTGTTCCCAGAAACGAGCAACGAATTGAGAACCTCTATCGGAAATAATTGTCTGGGGCACACCATGAAGACATAGTATCCTTTCTATGTATAGCTCTGCATATTTCCGAACATTATAGCGAGTATTGACCGGTATAAAATGTGCCGATTTTGTAAGCCTGTCCACAATAACCCAAATTGAGTCATGCTTGTTCGATGTGAGGGGAAGGCCTACAATAAAATCCATACTTATGTCCTCCCACTTCCATGCAGGAATACTTAATGGTTGGAGCAAGCCGGCTTTTCTCAAATGATCAGATTTGACCCTTTTACAAGTATCACACTCGTCGACATAACGGGCCACTTCTCCTTTCATCCCAGTCCACCAAAAATTCTTCTTCAAGTCCTGGTACATCTTATTGCTGCCAGGATGAATGGAATATTTGGATTGGTGGGCTTCGTTAAGAATTTTGTGACGGAGATGAAAACCTTCAGGCACAACCAAACGGTTGTTAAACCAGAGAACACCATTGGTGTCTTGTCGAAAAGAAGAGCCTTTTCCCTTTTTCATTTTCTGCCGAATGCAAGCCATATCAAGATCATTCTTTTGAGCAGCTATTATTTCATCGCGGATAGAAGAATGAATAGCAAGATTGTGAATGACCAAGCTGGGCATAACATGATGGTTTGGCTCAGAGATACCATTCTCATTGGTGCTGTCCAAAAATTCCAGCATTAAATTATTGCAATGCACTTTACGGCTCAGTGCGTCGGCGACTACATTGGCTTTACCGGGATGGTAATGAATTTCCAACTCGTAGTCTTTAATCAATTCAAGCCATCGGCGTTGCCTCATGTTCAGATCAGATTGAGTGAAAATATATTTGAGGCTTTTATGATCTGTATATATGTGCACCAAGTTTCCAAGAAGGTAATGGCGCCATATTTTCAGTGCAAGAACCACTGCAGCTAACTCCAGATCATGAGTGGGATAATGTTCTTCATGCTTTCTCAATTGGCGTGAAGCATAAGCAACCACACGACCATTTTGCATGAGCACACAACCAAGTCCCGTTCCAGATGCATCACAATAAACATCGAAAGGCTTGGTCGTGTCTGGCTGAGCTAAAACAGGTGCAGAGGTCAATAATTCTTTCATCTTTTGAAAAGCTTCTTCACAGCAATCATCCCATTTAAACTTCACATCATTTTTCAGTAGCCTTGTGATGGGCTTGGACAATTGAGAGAAGTTAGGAATGAATCGCCGATAATATCCAGCAAGTCCCAAAAAGCTGCGGACTTGAGAGACCGATGTGGGTGACTTCCAATCCAATACATCTTGGACTTTGCTTGGATCCACTGAGATGCCATCTGCCGAAACCACATGACCAAGAAAAGGCACACGGTTCAACCAAAATTCACATTTGCTAAATTTGGCGAACAACTTGTGATCTCGCAGACGTTGAAGAACAATACGGAGATGTTCCTCATGCTCCTTCTCAGATTTGGAGTAGATCAAAATATCATCAATGAAGACCACAACGAACTTATCCAGCTCAGGCATGAACACTGAATTCATGAGATACATGAAGTGAGCAGGAGCATTGGTCAGCCCGAATGACATTACTAGATATTCAAATAGCCCATATCTAGTGGAGAAGGCGGTCTTTGGAATATCTTCTGCACGAATTTTTATTTGATGATATCCGGAGCGAAGATCAATTTTAGAGAAGACTTTAGCACCAACCAATTGGTCAAAGAGAATATCAATCCGGGGCAGCGGATATTTATTCTTGATTGTGACTTCGTTCAATGGCCGATAATCGACACACAGACGTAGTGTATCGTCCTTCTTCTTTACAAAAATGGCTGGACAGCCCCATGGTGAAGCACTTGGGCGGATAAAACCCTTCTCAAGTAACTCCTTCAGCTGGGTCTTCAATTCAGCCAATTCTTTTGGAGCCATTTTGTATGGTCGACGAGAAATTGGAGAAGTACCCGGCTGTAATTCAATTTTGAACTCGACCTCCCGATCAGGTGGTAGGCCAGATATGTCCTCCGGAAACACATCGGAAAATTCCCGAACAACAGGAATATCCTCCAGAGATTTTCCCTCCAAATGATGGACAATAAAATTTTGAGGTGGATCGGAACACAAGATAATCGAGTCAAGGCCATGAAGTGGGGAATTCAAATGAACAATGCGAGGAGCAATGTCTAACATAGCTTTATGAACTTTCATCCAAAACATGCCTAAGATAAGATCTATCTCCTGATTTTTAAGCATGATGAAATCAGAAGGATATGTTTTATGATTAAGCTCAAGCGGAGCTTTACACAAAAGTTGATCAGCAATTATTTGACCACCAGGAGAATGAACAATATAAGGTGATTTCAGGGTGCTTGTACAGAGATTATATTTTTGTATGCATCTCTGGCTAACAAAATTATGAGAAGCACCAGAATCGAAAAGAACAAGAACGGGTTGACGGTGAAGTGAGAACATACCCATTAGCACAGGCTCTCCTTGTGGGATGTCTTCAGCATTAGTGTAATTAACTTGGGCCTTGCGAGGTGCTGAGCTCTTCTGCTGGTTAGATGCTTGACCCGCAACTGGATTGTTGTTGTTCCTCGGGGCCTTGCAATCGCGAGCAAAGTGACCAGTGCGGCCACAATTGAAGCACCCATTGTTATTTCCCGGTCTAGCAGATGGTTGACCACGTGGGGCCTGATTACTCTGCTGCTGTGAAGGTCCACGATACACATTCTGCTGCTGAGAGGATTGGGAGTCTTGCTGTTGTGGAGGGCGACTAAATTGCTGCTGTTGTGGTGCTCTGAAACGCTGTCCAGTGGGCGAAGTGTAGACCACTCTATACTTGGGAGTATGTCCAGCAGGAGCATTAGAGGTAGCCTTCCTCTTACGGTCCTCCTCTTCCACGAGACGCATAGCGCCTTCCTGAGTGATAGCAGCATTCACAAGATCATTAAAAGTGCCAGTCGTCTGCCAAGTCAGACGCTCCATGAGCTTAGCATTCATGCCACGGAGAAAAGCACTCCTCTTCTTCTCTTCCGTATCAACATAGCTAGTGGCATACTGAGCAAGATTATTGAAAACCTCGGCATACTGGAGGACACTCCTCCCTCCTTGTTTCAGGTCTAGGAACTCCTGAAACTTTCTTTGCATAAGACTTGCAGGAATAAAGTGAGCACGGAATGCATTTTTGAACTCATTCCAAAGCACAGGGTGATCAGCAGGAATTGAAGCTTCATAATTTGCCCACCATGCACTGGCAGATCCAATCAACTGCTGGGCTGCAAAGAGGGTTTTCTGATGCTCGGTACACTGCAAGAGACCGAACTTAGATTCTGTAATTCTCAGCCAATAATCAGCTTCCAAAGGTTCCTTGGCGCGCTCAAATGTGGGAGGATGAGTCGCTAGGAAGTCTGTGTATGAACATGCCCGCTGCTGATTATTGTTGCCTTGACGTCCACCTTGACGGGACGTATTCTGGACTATCTGGCGCAAAAGTTCAGATTCTTCGGCGCGAGATGCAAAGAGTGCAGCAATAGCCTCAGCCAAGGTGGGAGGCTCATTATTCCTTGACTGCGAACCCTCAGCTGTGTCGTTACGACGAGTGTTCACCATGCTGCAAAATTAAATATTCATGCACGTTAATCATCTCTCAATAATAATACCTTAGGCACAATATTAAGAGTAACAGTGCAGAATAGTGGATGGCAATGAAAGACAGTCTTGCAACAACAACCATTTCCATTGAGCACACAAAATGGCAGAATTACATGGTTGCATGATAGATAACAAAAGACATGTCATGAGCACATCCACGGTGTCAACACTGAACCAAGTTTTTGTGGACACCACAACTGAACTACGAGTTACGCTAGCGCTACATGAGTCACTTACTACATGGTACTTATATTACAAGGTAACATTAGCATCTAACATCTAATCCATCCTAGGATACATAGAAGTGACCACATAGCCCTGCTTCTTCAAGGTCTCGCGCATGGCTGCAGCGAAGCTAGCGTCCTCGGCGTTGGTGGGAGTAGGGGCTGCTGAAGCACAACTCTCAGCATCAGAAGGCTCTGGCTTTGGAGTAGGAAGATCCTCATAATCCATCCCAGAGTTGCCTTGCTCTTCTTCAGGCTGAGCAACAACTGGAGGAGGGGCCTGGAATGCTGCGTTAATTTGCCACAGCTGGTTGTTGTCATGAACAACCATCGCGACTTGATCCTGCAGCGCATTGATCGCATTGTGTGCATCCATCAAGTTCTGCTGAAAGTGAGCTGCGTTGTTCATGAAGTATATAGCCTCACTGCGAGCTTGATCACGCTCCATTTCAAGAACCTCCTTCTGATCATTAAGGTACTCAACTTGAGCCTCATGATCTTTTTGCATGTCAACAAGCTGTTCCTCCAGTTCTTTGATACGAGCAACTAGCATGTCATTGTTTTCGGCAGCCATCTGCAAGGAGAAGATTTGAGAAGTCAAAACTTTTCCCAACAGATACAAAAGGCTACTCAACAGGACATATATGCAAGATTACAATAAAGTAATTCACATTGTTCCAGCTTTAATGAGCATCGATAATCAGGAACATACTGCTGTAACACAACAGTCAGAACTGAGCAGTAACTGGAACATACAAATTTCGACCAGCCTATCAGAAGATCGAAACATATGCTTGGCACCGTGTTACAGAGGACTTTTCCAGCTTTCCAAAATGGGCTAAAACTCGGCCAAACTCCAAGCAGAACTGGACTTATGATTTTTCAAAGTGACAGTTTCTGCTGAGTGAAACAGACTGACAGAGCTTCTGTAATTTGGCTCTACAGAAAGCATCAGGACTCACTTTAAGGTGAGACCACTTGGAAATGAAAAATACTTCCCGTAGCTTTCCATAAAGTATTTATTCAGCTTATTTAGATAAGGAATTGGGCAACATGAATTTTTGAAGTTAAATCTTCTGCAACTAGATGGCAGATTGACAGGGGTCCAGCCATTCAGTCCTACAGACCAAATCTGGAAAAAGCGATACCTGAGACCACCTGGGATCAAAATAAGACTTCAAGAGCTTTCCAGATTGTATTTAAACTTGACCAAACTCCCAATAAAACTAGAGTTATGGAATTTTGAGTGGAATGGTTCCTGCTGGAAAAACAGGATGACAGGGACTCAGTATTTTGGCCATAAAGACCACACCAAGTACCACCAATTTTTGAAGCCACCAGGAAGTGAAAGCTAACTTGTAGGGCTTTCCAAAAAGCATTTAAACTCCTCCATTGGATCAGAAAAACTCAAGTTCTGAATTTTTGAAACTGAGACAGCAACAAGGCAGATTCTGGACAGAACAGGACAGAGTACATGTTGATTTGGTATAGGGTATTTCAATTTCGAAATATTTCAAATTTGCACATTTCAAAATTTACACAGAAGTGAAAGATCAAGATGAGGCAAAGTTTTAGTTCACTTGAAGAGGAATGCCATGATGCAACAAAATTTTAGTAGTTTTGTCTAATCGATCCTCACAACACACATATTTTTGCTGATCTTAGCAGCACGTTTATTGATGACGACCCACACTCAACACGTATGTTAGTCTAATGCAATCACTAACGGTGTTAGCGTACCTGCAGAAAAGATTCATTTCAGAAACAATCATCAAATCAAGAAGAAGAAAACAAAAACAAGATTTTTATCTTCGCACCATACGATTCATGGAAAGGAATCGTCCCGTGTCACAACTCAAACACGAGTGAGTCACCCACCAAAAATCATTTTTGCACCATACGATTCATGGAAAAGAATCGCCCCGTGTAACAACTCCAACACGAGTGAGCCAACCACTTACCTCAAGACCCCATTGAAGGTCTTTTCCGTAGTTGCGCATGCATAATATAAACAATCATAACCCAGGGTTAGCATTGTCACCACCTAATAATCATCCTTATGTGGGCAATACTAACGTATCCTCACCGTATATCGTAGTTTTCAAAATACGGCGTTAAAGTGTTTGTATTATCTTGGACCAGCTCTGATGCCAGCTCTAACAGTCCGATCCACAGGATCTTTGTCCCACGGTGCTGTTTAAGCAGACACGAGATAATACAACACTTTCATCTTAATTAACAAGGTTATTATCTTTATTACAACAAGGTTCAGAGTTCAGCGGAAGATAGAGTTCAGCGGAAGCGGAAATTAAAAGACAAGTTCGAAAACGAAAGATACACGAGAGCTACACTACTCTCATCGATATAGCATGAGTGACCATCCGATGCCCAACCGAATAATCACACTAGCAACAAACACATTACTGCAGCGGCTGGTCGGACTCCCAGTGGGCGGTCCAACCCTCAGGGACTTGCACATCCCAAGGCATAACACCAGCAGGAAGGACAATGTCATTACCTGAAAACAACAAAGGCACAAAGCCTGAGTACTAATTACTCAGCAAGACTTAACCGTCAAATTAACTCTAGAGACATGCATAGGCTGAAAAAGGATGGCTTATTTTCAAAGGACTCGCACTTAAGCATTACTAATCTTTGCTATCACATTTTAGCCAAATTTTATCTTCATTAACAATGGCATAGGTGAGAATAACAGTAAAGCATGAAGGAAACAATAAAGCAGGAACTGAACATATATATCAATTATGAATCAATAGCATATGAGTAATAACAGTAGCAATCCATCATAACAGCCATCATAATAATCATCAAGTGCCATTTGCTACGTGAGGGCGCAATTCACGAGCGGTACTCATTTCTGCGAGGGACAGCGATTGCAATCGATTTACACCAGCTGGGAAAACCCGAGGTACACGACGTATATGCACAAAACTCATATACGGCAACCTTTCACAAGATAGTAAACAATCAGCACGGGTCTAGTCTCAGGGATTGGGCAGCCGTCCCACCAACGGTACCTCGTACCTCCCATGGCCTGAACCTGCCCAATACACCTGTACAGGGTACCATACCACCTTGCCACCACACAAGCTACTAAGTTTTCTAGTTCCCATTGTCACTAGTATGTACTCGGTACTGTTCAATGCTCGATCAAGAGGGCCAACAACGAATCGGTCCTTAATCGACTAGGCAGGGCTACAGTGACCAACACCTCCTTGTGTTGCCACATTCTATACATGCATATGTCATCCTGCCCGGTCTCAACGAACAAAACATTCTCAACCATTCTCTTGAGGGGACCATATTTTAATTATCATAATCAGACCATACATTGAAGCTAAACCATAGTCCTAAGCATAGCAGTTTTTATCGAGTAACTAGTATAGACACTTAGCAACATAGGTCATTTGGGAGCATGCAGTTGGGTTCCATTCAACTCCTACAACTTAAGTGCACAATTCATCCTAGACTTTCTATCATTATGATCTCTAGAAATGGAAAATTTGCAAAGGGGTTTGGAATGAACCGGGGCTTGCCTTGGTTTTCACAAACTAAGTTAGCAACTTCTGTTTCAGGTTCAGCAGCAGATAATTCCTCCTGAAATTCCCCTTCGATCTCCTGATTGTCGTTTCCTATTAGTGCAAGAATATGTCAATATAGGGAATGCAAAGACAATATAATTCGACATGCAAATGCAACTTAAGTGACCTGATTACAGATCCAAGGTGATGTAAGATGTTCTGATTTGGTGATATGAACTGAGTTTATTTTATTTCTTTCATTGACTCCCATGAAGCATTGTTGTATTATTAAAGAAATCATTCATATTAACTTCAAACAAACTTACACAAGCATGAAAATTATTCCTAAATTGCCTCTGGTCAAGAACAGCCTACTGGTGACCTAAGCATGCCAAAACAGTACTAACAACAATTTATCATGATTTTCTTACTAACAGAATTAAATCAAACATTACAATAAGGCTGAGGCAGAAAGTAATTCATACGAAATTCTATAAAGCATATCTGACCAAACAAAAATTCGTGGTAATAGAACATCAATTAAGTGTCATGCCTGCAGAAGATCATGGCTTAACAAGCAGTAGATTAATTACTAAAAAGATGACAAGTTTATCAAAGAGAAAATCATAACTAAAGTTTCTTACAGAATTGAGGAGCATGGTTTGTTCTACTGAATAGGGAATAGCAAGAGTAGTACAACAAGCCTAAGTTCATAGTTTTCTCAACAGTAACTAATTTACTATGAATTAATTGGTTTCCAGCTGGCAAGACTTATACAGAGTAAAACATGCAGAAACAAGGGTTATGGTATACACTACTGGACAGAGCATAAGCAGTGGGTTCTAACAAGACTTAGTTTGCAGTTTTCCCATGAGCATATGAATTATTATGAACTAAATGGTGTTTAACTTACAAAAATGATAAAGGTGCAAACATACAGAAACATGGATCATCGTGCTAATCAATAGATAGATCTACTCAAGAGGAACACAACAAAATTTGTTTTACAATTTTTGGATAACCAGAACTCCAGATATTGATTTTTGAAGTTTATTTAGTCTGGAAGCAATATTTACAAAACTGCCACTGCGCGATTTTTATAACCAGGCGCACTCTGCACGCGCTGGACGCACACGACGGCCAAACTTGGCGCGGCTTGCCGGCGATAAGGAAGGGATGGGGGCGTGCAGATGAAGCTCCCTGAGGTTCAGTGGGTCATGGTCTACACGCTCGGCAAGGTGGCGCAAGGAGGAACTCACCGAGACGAGCTGGAGACGAGGAGGCGGATCTGCAGTGATGGCGAGTCGGCGGCGAACGGTGGCGAGGCGACGGCGGGCTCTACGCTGCACGAGACAACACCAAACTTGGTGAAGATGTGCGCCTGGGGCAGAACAAGGACCCAACGAAAGTAATTGGCGAATGGTTCACCGTCGACGAGGAATTGCAGGGAAGAGTCGTCGTTGGGCGGCGTAGGTCGTCGAGGAAGAAAACTCGATTCCGTGCGAGGTGGTCGACGGCGACGTCGAGGTGCTTGGGGAACTGGAAGAGAATGTCATAGAGAAGCTTCGGCGGGGTCGAGCTTGTGCTGTGGTGGACGGACGCGGCGGCGCTACGAGCTTCAAGTAATGGCGTCCATGGCGGCTGCGCGGGTGAGTTTGAGAGGAATGGAGGCGGAGCGAACGAGGGAAATGGCGGAGTGTGCGAGGGTCAGGCAAGAGAGAGAGGAGCTGGGGCTTGGTTTTGTTGCTCGGTGCAGTGTGATCGAACTGGAGCGGTGCTGGTGTGCGTGGCGACCATGCAGCGCTCTGTGGAAGCCGAGGAACGAAGAGAGAAGGAAGAGGTGAGGCTGACTGTTGGTTCCCTCGATTTCTCATTTTTGGAAATTAACTCTCTCTCTTGTAAATTCAATTTGAGAGGGTTACAGAGCTCCAAAAATCATCAGATTTTGCATGGCTTCACCTTGACACCTGTAAAGAACAGATGTGCTGGCCAACCTTCTAGAAACCTCAAAATTCAAATTCGAAATTTATTGAAAGGTGTTTAAATTTTAAACTTGGTTAATTTATTTGAAGCATTTCCCAAACTCAAATACTTCTGAAATTTTTGCTAGATTTTTATTTAGTCATTATATTTCATATACAATTTTGGTTACACATTATTCTGCTCTCGTTTTTGAACTTCCTTTTAAAATTTGACTTAAATTCGAATTTTTGACTTTAATTGAGATCAAAACTTGGAGTTTCCACTTTGCTAAGACAACATCAGTGGGAAGTAAGTGTTAACAAGGACAGAGACACCTGGGGTGTCACATTGACATGCCTTTATTCATTCGTTTATGTCCTTACACTCGATTCATGCATGAAGTGGTGAGACATGCTCGGGCCCATAACTTGTTAATCCGTAGGGTTAGAGTTATGTGCGATATAGATCGTAGCTTGTTAATCCGCAGGGTTAGAGTTACGCATGTCTCACCCATTGACTTGATGATCCGTAGGGTCAGAGTCATGCATGTTCTAGCACTTGGTCTGTTGATCCGTCGGGTCAGGATTAGGTGTACTCTTATTCCCGACTTGATGATCCGAAGGGTCAAAGTCCCATGGGAATCGAGAGTACTGTTTAGCAATGTGAGTGTGGTGCTTAGGTTGATAAACAGCTTTGGGTGTTTGGTTGTCTGCTTGAACAAGAGAAGGTCTGGCAGCGAGGACTTAATTGCCTTGCTGTCACGTGACCCTAGGACTGGCATAGGGACTTAATAGCCCTAGTGTCACGTGTCCTGGTAGAGGGTTGCCGGTAGGTGGTGACAGCCCTGCTGCGCTTAATCCTCTTTATTCTACGGTAGATAGCCTTGATTGCCTGGTAGAAGGAATACCGGTAGGTGGTGACAGCCCTGCTGGTTACCCCCCTTGTTCCAGGTTGACATAGAGCTTAGACTTGTATGTGTTGCATGAGCAGGAATATATGAAGTACATAAGGATCCATCTCGGCTCTCTTCTTAACCCCGCTTAGCCTAGGCTTAGTTCTAGTGTTAGATTGGATTGCTCTGGTTGTGTTGTCACACTACCCCTACCATACTTTTATCCTTACCCCTGTTTAGATCTTGGAACATTATTAGTTATGTGATTATGAACTTTGCTATCTCGTAAACCACCGCCTTCCCTGTGGAAAATACGATACCCTTGAATACTCACGGGTGAAGTGCTACAACGGTATTCTCCGTGCGCTTACGGATTTATCTGTGACCGTAAGAAATACCAACAAGCATTTCTGGCGCCGTTGCCGGGGAAGGCACTGGTTGAAGAGTCACTAGCATTGTTTATAATTATATTTCTTTTAATTACCACTGTCTAGATAGGTCTACCTTTGCTTTGTTTTCTCTTTATGTGAAAACAGGGTAGTGTACCTCTGGCGTTGACCTATCGAGGCAATACACAGAAAATCAAGAAGTAATCTTGAGACGAACAGAACCGCGAGTCACCCATCCTCAAGAATACTCTCGATAGTCAAGCCAGCTACATCCACACCATCAAGCTCAACGCCAATGGTTGAAAAGTTGTTCCAAGAATACTCCGCTGCCGTTGTTGACCGTATGGCACTTGGGCCACACGTCAGCACTGGAGACGGAAACTTCAGACTTAGAGCCAGCCAAATCTACATGGTGCAGGCCAATCCATTCCATGGAATGGCCAACGAGGACGCAAGCACCCATCTTCGAAAATTCCTGAAGGTTTGCAAAACTTTGTCCATCAAGGGAGTCAACCAAGATGTCATCCGACTTCGTCTATTTCCCTATTCTCTTGTGGGGGAAGTAAGACAATGGTTCTATGCCAACCCAAGTGTTGCGACTACTTGGGATGATTGCTCTGAAGCGTTCCTCGAGAAATACTCTCCAAGAGGCAAAGCCTATGCCCTTCATGTACAGACTCCAAACTTTTGGAGAGCACAAGAAGAATCCATTCCTAAAGCATGGGAGAAACTTCAAGATTATTTGACAACATGCCCTGATCGTGGAATGGATGATTGGACAATATTGATCAATTTCTACCATGGGTTGACACAACCAGCTCGTGACTATCTTGATTCTCGTGCCGAGGGGAGCATCTTCTCACTTACCGCTGCGGAAGCAACAAAATTAGTTGAGAAGGTAGCTATCGGTGAAGGGTGGAGACCACACCCTCAACAGGAAGAGACGCCTTCCAACATCACCCTAAAAGGGAAGCACAAGGGGAGAAGGCTTCGCACAAGTGCTTTGAGAAGACGGCTACAACCCCAACACGAGAAGTTGTTTGCATCCTCATCTCCGGGATCAAGCACCAAGTCGCCAAGCTAAACGCAATGGAGAGAAGTCTTGCTCATTGGACTTAAAACAATGATGCCCTTGCCAAAGGTAAATTGGTAGTTATCTCATATTTGATTTCCATTTCCACATGCATATTTGAATTTCCTCAATTGCATTCCTGCATTTCACTTGCATATTTGATTCTTACCCATCATTTTGCATATTTGAATTCTCCCTCGACATGCATTTCCATTGTTTGCATGTTTGAATCTTTCCGACTTATGTTTGGGAATTTTCAAACCACAATGCATTTACATATATATTGGAAAATGAGTTTGAGGCAATCCTTTTATGGAAAATGTTTTGAGCAAAATTTTGGAGGAATTTTGGCACAACTCCCTCTGGCTTTCCAACACATAGCCATCATGGGGTTGTCAACCAAAATTGGACTTCATTTCATTATATTTGTTTCAGAGTGCTTGATGCCTTCACTTTCATTCCACTCAAGCACTCTTTTCCAAAATTTTCACTCTTGCATTTCCCGAGAATTTTTATTGTTTGCCCCAAGTTCAAGAAAAAGATTTTTTTTTTCTTCTCCTTTTGGTTTTTCCATTTGAATAATTGGAGTTCCTCCAAAATAAAGTCCCTCCTTGTTGGAATCATTCTCCAACTCTTATTTTGTTCTTTTTTCTCCGTAAAAAAAAATATCTGAGAGAATAAGTTTGGTAAAATTTAACTTGAGCCAACCGTTTGGAAAATGCTTTGAGCAAAAGTTTTGATGGAATTTGGCACAGCCCCCTTGACTTTAAAGCATATAGCCATTGAAGGGCTGTTGGCCAAGTTGAACTTCATTTCTTTTATTTGGATGCAATGGTGTTTGGGATTCTTCAAGTTCATCCCTTCCGCACTCAAGCACCCTTAAAACAAAATTCTTGCTCTCGCATTTCCCCAATTTTCCACGAAGTTTTGTCTCAAGTTTAAGAAAAAGATTTTCTCTTTTCTCTGGTTTTCTTATTTGCATAGTTGGAGTCCTTCAAAAATAAACTTCTTCGATCTTCGGTCGTCTCCAACTCTTCTTTTTTCTTTAGAAAATTATTCTCAAAGAAAAAAAAACAATTTTGAGACAAAACCTTTTGGCTTTCCGTCTCGAAGTTAAGAAAAAGATTTCCCTTTCTCTTCTTTTCTATGTGTTCAATAAATTGAGTTGCGATAAAAAAGACATCCTTGCAAAGGCAACCGACGGGAAATCCATTTGGTTTTCACTAACGTAACCCGTGCTCGAGTTCGCTTTTGTGTTCTTGCTCTTATGTGCAGCCAGGATAAAGGCCAAAAATCAGCTCATCAACACGTTGAAGAAGGCGACAAGTTCAAACACAAGTCACCCCCGACGTGACACATACTCGTCCCCCTCCATTGAGCTCATGCCTAATGTGAGAAGATTGGCATGAAGAGCCTCACGAAGATCCCATGGAGGAGGACCATGATGAAAACAACACGTCAAGACTCCTCTTCGACACCAACCTTGTCTTGGTGTGCGAAAAGAAGGTACAAGCCTACAACTTCAATTCGAAATCTCTGCACAACGAAGGTATGACCACATTCTTTGCTAATAATTGGAAGCCCAAGGGTGATATGGTTTTTGTTCGTGTGGATGAGTATGGCTCCCACCTACTTACCACATGATTTCCCATGCATCCTTGTAGTAGTTAGGCAATGGTACTACCCTTCGGTTCTTCCATAGGGAGTATCACCCTTCATGCACACATCCTTGCTTTCTACTAGGCTTTCATAAGCATTGCTTGTCAGACTTTGAGCCTACAACTCCTGATCTTCACAAGCATGCTCTTTGGCAATGAATCATATCCCTTCTTGTGCTTGATGCATGGTTGGCTTGCCATGACTTGTGTTCCTCAAAGCAATCATAGACATATCTGTATGAGGAATGAGCTTAGAATCCTCCTGCCATGGTTAACAATATCAAAATCCCTCCTATGCAATGCATGAATGGTTAGAACTTTCCAAGCAATTTGGACTTCTTGAGTGCACCTCGTTGTTTTCTCATATCATTCATGGAGTTGGGGCTTACATTGTTTCGAGTTTTTATATCACTAAGCCCCAAGTTGCTTTTAATCAACGAGGATTATCTTGCCCATGGTCACACTCAATCTTGGTTGCCCATGGTCACACTCAATCTTGGTCCACATGACTTGCTTGTGCCTTTCTTCCTCGGCTGTACAAATGAGGTCCGGTCATCTAACCCAGGACCTTGTTTGTATGTGCTCCGAGAGCTAACCATGCCTCTCCAAGTTTGATGAAGATTGCTTGCAGGAGTAGTGTTTCTGGCAGGATTCTCAAGAGCTGAATAAGAATTGCAGCCATGCGAGTGCCACCACCGTTGTGACACTTAGTGGCAGCAAAATATGGAAGACAAGATCGCCACTTCACAGCCACGCTGCTCAAAAACCCAAAATGACTGTATGGCCTACTACCACAACCACATGGGGCGCAATCCCAAATCATGGGCCGAGAGCAAAGAACAAGTGTGGGGGGAGGTTCCCTCCCCCCACAAAAGTAACTTGTATCGCAACTTGTATCCTTTTTCTTCCACCTTGAAAATGTCAAAATAAAATAAAAATTATAAAATTAAAATCAAAATAACACTTGAAAAAAAAAAATAAAAAAAAAAAGTAAGCTAGGTGTTTCTTCTCTCTTTTCTTTCATAAGGCACCTAGAGTTTAATTTAATAAATCTAGGCTCCCCGGTCTTTAACCCCGGCAGAGTCCTCTTTGTCTTCGCTTTGTTTTTGTTTGTTTTGAATAAATAAAGTAGGTACAAGAACAAGTGTGGGGGGAGATCTCTCGAGTTCTTCATCACGCACACATTCGAGATCTCCCCCACCAACATGATGCACAACCTCGCACTGATCGACATGTAAAACAGTGGAGCCCTCGGGACAAGAAAACAAAGTTGGGTCGAACCTTTGGGTCAATCAAATACCTCATGGCCCTCTTGATCTCCACTTCATCCAAGGCGACGGTTTGCGCATCCTCTCTACTCCATCTCCCCAATTCATGAGTTAAAATAATCTTTTGAGTCAATCACTAAAATTTAACTCAAGAATAAAATGAACTTTGTTGTTCCCTCAACATACATGCTTCTAGTTGGTTGGCCTGCATACTCTTTATTCCTCGCATCATACACCTGTTGCTTGTGAACACCAATCTCATAGGAACCCTTGTTTATCTAAGTTGTTGGTGAATGTGATATGGTTGGATGAGATGAATCATGCTTCTTCTGCATAGAGTGCTTGGGAATTTATCTTGCAAAAAAATTTAAAATCTATAGCTCTATGCTCCTCGATGATCTTATATTCCTACCAAAGCCATATGTTGGCTACATTGGAAAACCTACACACATATGCTGCTTGTCATTACATTGAGCTTTATCAAAATTGTGTGACCCTAGTGAGAAACTTGTCATACTCTCTTGATCAAGATCACGTACACTCCACCTCACATGCTGAACTTCTACACTGGAAGTTAAGCAATACCACCATCCATCCACCAAAATAAGTACTCCACAAAAGCATTGTTACCTTTCTCTCTCTCTAATTATCATTGGAGACATGGCTATGCAAAAGAAAGAATAATCCCTGCTCATACAAAAGTAGAGCATGATGAAAAAAAAAAGAGAAGGGATAATGTTGAAAAAAAAGAGAGAAAGAATCATAGCCATGTCCTCCTCAAACATTCAAAAAGAGAAAGAGAGAAGGAACGCAAAAAAAAAAAAAAAAGGAGTACAATTTCCACCACACCACCCTCATACACACTTGCACATCATGATCAAGGTTGTATGACTTGCATTCTCCATGGATCCACCCTTTTGGTTCGGCAAAATATGTGATACAAGTATGCCTCTCTTTCATTCCCTACCAAGCTCCACATAAAGCCTTTTGTAGAAGTAGGGTGAAAAGAGGCAAATCCAATGCCTTGGTAAGGAACCATACACATTGAGCGATTTGAGAGTGATCATTTGAGGAGTATGAGCTATGTTTTTACATTGAAAATCTATCAAAAACCCAAGTTACTCAGCAGAGGGAGTTATGATGACTTGAATCAAGACCGTTCCATTCCTCAACCGCCCAAGATGACATGGTAGACACATCAAAAGTTCACGGGTACAGGTATGGCTTGGAATAACTTGTATGCTAGCATCATACCATAGGAAGTCATGCTTTATCTTAATCTTCCACCTTCACTCGAGGACGAGCAAAGGCTCAAGTGTGGGGGTCTTGTTGACGGTCGTTACGGCACGATTTTGACCGTCAAATACCTGCACAAATGGAATCAAAGTAAACACCAAACATAGTGTTAGGGCTTAAAACTAACAAATTCCACAAGTCTTGGTATATTTATGAGTGCAGGTGCAATCCATATGAAAATAAGGGAAAAGTACATTACAATGCCGACAATTCTTCACTCCGAGAAATCAGCATCGGCAGCCGAGGAAGACATGCACCAAAAAGGATACAAAACCTATCCAACTTGGGCCAAACTATCAGGACACATCATTAGGACCCAAAGGGGGACTCCTTGGTCCAAGCCCATGCAAGATATCCCTCCGGCAAATCCACAGTCATCGCAGGATCACACACGATGGAGAAAAGGCCACAATTCAGCCACCTGGACACTCCTTCGACTAATGCACCAAGGATAAATGTCAAAAGGGCCCAAAGGAACACTAGGACAAAGCCCAAGACACAAGGTAGCAAGGGGGGGGTCGGCCGACCCCCATTTCCAGGTCGCCCGACCTGAGATATGGGCCCCAGAGGCCCATCTTTGGCCTGCTGGCAGCCACCGACGTCCTGAAGTCGGTTCCACCTGCAATCAATGCATTAAGGCGGTGGTTAAGGCGGTGGAGGCCTCCCAAACCGACCTACCAAGGCTATAAATAAAGGGGTACCCCCCTCCTATCAAAGACCACAAGACAACACACATTGACACCAAGAGGAATCCAATCTCTAGCATTAGACTAGTCTCTAGGCTGTAGAGGAGTAGAGGGGAGAGTTTGGTAGAGGAGAGGGCTATCCTCCCTTTGTGAGGACTTAGCCCAATCTTGTATCTTGAGGATACTTGCTAATAATATATTTTTCGTCGTTCGTTCTTCGTTTGTTCGTCGTTCGTTCATCGTTCGTCGTTCGTTCATCGCTCGTTCGTCGTTCATCGTAGTAAGTATCAAGGTCCACCTCAATAGAATTATCTTCTTTATTCCTTATGACTTATGATTGTACTAGTATGATAGCCATGTGCTTTCTATGTGGTTGTTATCTAGTCATGATTGGTTGCTTCATGCTTGACATGCCTTTATTCATTCGTTATGTCCTTACACTCGATTCATGCATGAAGTGGTGAGACATGCTCGGGCCCATAACTTGTTAATCCGTAGGGTTAGAGTTATGTGCGATATAGATCGTAGCTTGTTAATCCGCAGGGTTAGAGTTACGCATGTCTCACCCATTGACTTGATGATCCGTAGGG